>JAVHZZ010000029.1:0-1200000 GCA_036250195.1 Mixophyes australis
GATTCAAGATTTATGAATTGAATCATGAATCATGAATTGAATCATGAATAATGAACCATGAATCGAATCATGAATCATAAATCATGAAACATGAATCATGGATTGAATCATGAATCATGAATCATGAATCGAATCATGAATCATGAATCATGAATTGAATCATGAATCATGAATTGAATCATGAATCATTAATCTTGAATCAAATCATGAATCATGAATCTAGAATCATGAATCATGAATCATGAATTGATTCATGAATCATGAATCATAAATCGAATCATGAATCATTAATTGAATCATGAATCATGAATCATGAATTGAATCATGAATCATGAATCGAATCATAAATCTTGATTCAAGATTCATGAATCGAATCATGAATCATGAATTGAATCATGAATAATGAATCATGAATCGAATCATGAATCATAAATCATGAATCATGAATCATGAATTAAATCATGAATCATGAATCATGAATTGAATCATGAATCATGAATCATGAATTGAATCATGAATCATGAATTAAATCATGAATCATTAATCTTGAATCAAATCATGAATCATGAATCAAGAATCATGAATCATGAATTGAATCATGAATCATGAATTGAATCATGAATTATGAATTGATTCATGAATTGAATCATTAATAATGAATCATGAATCATGAATTGAATTATAATTTGAATCATGAATTATGAATTAATTCATGAATTGAATCATGAATCAGGAATCATGAATCGAATCATGAATCATAAATCGAATCATGAATCATGAATTGAATCATGAAACGAATCATAAATTGAATCATGAATCATGAATCATGAATTGAATCATGAATCATGAATCATGAATCGAATCATGAATCATGAATTGAATCATGAATCATCAATCATAAATCGAATCATGAATCAAGAATTGAATCATGAATCATGAATCATGAATCATGAATCATGAATTGAATCATGAATAATGAATCATGAATCGAATCATGAATCATGAATCATGAATCATGAATCATGAATTGAATCATGAATCATGAATCATGAATCATGAATCATGAATTGAATCATGAATTAAATCATGAATCATGAATCATAAATTGAATCATGAATTGAATCATGAATCATGAATCATGAATTGAATCATGAATCATGAATCATGAATCATGAATTGAATCATGAATTAAATCATGAATCATGAATCATAAATTGAATCATGAATTGAATCATGAATCATGAATCATGAATTGAATCATGAATTAAATCATGAATCATGGATTGAATCATGAATCATGAATCATGAATCATGAATTGAATCATGAATCATGAATCATGAATCGAATCATGAATCATGAATTAAATCATGAATCATGAATTGAATCATGAATCATGAATCATGAATTGAATCATGAATCACGAATCGATTCATGAATCATGAATTGAATCATGAATCATGAATAGAATCATGAATCATGAATCGATTCATGAATCATGAATTGAATCATGAATCATGAATTGAATCATGAATCATGAATCATGAATTGAATCATGAATCGAATCATGAATCATGAATAGAATCATGGATCATGAATCGATTCATGAATCATGAATTGAATCATGAATCATGAATTGAATCATGAATCATGAATTGAATCATGAATCGAATCATGAATCATGAATTAAATCATGAATCACGAATCGATTCATGAATCATGAATTGAATCATGAATCATGAATAGAATCATGAATCATGAATCGATTCATGAATCATGAATTGAATCATGAATCATGAATTGAATCATGAATCATGAATCATGAATTGAATCATGAATCGAATCATGAATCATGAATAGAATCATGAATCATGAATCATGAATCGATTCATGAATCATGAATTGAATCATGAATCATGAATTGAATCATGAATCATGAATCATGAATTGAATCATGAATCGAATCATGAATCGAATCATGAATCATGAATTGAATCATGAATCATGAATCATGAATCATGAATTGAATCATGAATCATGAATCGAATCATAAATCATGAATTGAATCATGAATCATGAATCATACATCGAATCATGAATCATTAATTGAATCATGAATCATGAATCATGAATCATGAATCATGAATCATGAATTGAATCATAAATCTTGATTCAAGATTTATGAATCGAATCATGAATCATGAATTGAATCATGAATCATGAATCATGAATCGAATCATGAATCATGAATCATGAATTGAATCATGAATCATGAATTGAATCATGAATCATGAATTGAATCATGAATCATTAATCTTGAATCAAATCATGAATCATGAATCTAGAATCATGAATCATGAATCATGAATTGAATCATGAATCATGAATTGAATAATGAATCATGAATTGATTCATGAATTGAATCATTAATAATGAATCATGAATCATGAATTGAATTATAATTTGAATCATGAATCATGAATCATGAATCGAATCATAAATCATGAATTGAATCATGAATCATGAATCATACATCGAATCATGAATCATTAATTGAATCATGAATCATGAATCATGAATTGAATCATGAATCATGAATCATGAATCGAATCATAAATCTTGATTCAAGATTTATGAATCGAATCATGAATCATGAATTGAATCATGAATCATGAATTATGAATCGAATCATGAATCATGAATCATGAATTGAATCATGAATCATGAATTGAATCATGAATCATTAATCTTGAATCAAATCATGAATCATGAATCTAGAATCATGAATCATGAATCATAAATCGAATCATAAATCATGAATTGAATCATGAATCATGAATCATGAATCATGAATCATGCATTGAATCATGAATAATGACTCATGAATCGAATCATGAATCATGAATCATGAATCATGAATCATGAATTGAATCATGAATCATGAATCATAAATCGAATCATGAATCATGAATTGAATCATGAAACAAATCATAAATTGAATCATGAATCATGAATTGAATCATGAATCATGAATCACAAATTGAATCATGAATCATGAATTATGAATCATGAATTGAATCATGAATCAATAATCATGAATTGAATCATGAATCATGAATCATGAATCATGAATTGAATCATGAATTAAATCATGAATCATGAATCATAAATTGAATCATGAATCATGAATCACGAATCGAATAAAAAATCATGAATTGAATCATGAATCGTGAATCATGAATAGAATCAAGAATCATGAATCATGAAATGAATCATGAATCATGAATCAAATCATGAATCATGAATTGAATCATGAATCATGAATCATGAATTGAATCATGAATCATGAATCGAATCATGAATCATGAATTGAATCATGAATCATGAATCATGAATTGAATCATGAATCATGAATCATGAATAGAATCATGAATCATGAATCATGAATCATGAATTGAATCATGAATCATGAATCATGAATCGAATCATGAATCATGAATTGAATCATGAATCATGAATCATGAATCATGAATCATTAATTGAATCATGAATCATGAATCATGAATTGAATCATGAATCTTGAATCATGAATCGAATCATAAATCTTGATTCAAGATTCATGAATCGAATCATGAATCATGAATTGAATCATGAATAATGAATCATGAATCGAATCATGAATCATAAATCATGAATCATGAATTAAATCATGAATCATGAATCATGAATCGAATCATGAATCATGAATCATGAATCATAAATCATGAATCATTAATCTTGAATCAAATCATGAATCATGAATTGAATCATGAATTATGAATTGATTCATGAATTGAATCATTAATAATGAATCATGAATCATGAATTGAATTATAATTTGAATCATGAATCATGAATTAAATCATGAATTGAATCATGAATCATGAATCATGAATTGAATCATGAATCATGAATCATAAATCGAATCATGAATCATGAATTGAATCATGAAACGAATCATAAATTGAATCATGAATCATGAATCATGAATTGAATCATGAATCATGAATTATGAATCATGATTTGAATCATGAATCATTAATCATGAATTGAATCATGAATCATGAATCATGAATCATGAATTGAATCATGAATTAAATCATGAATCATGAATCATAAATTGAATCATGAATCATGAATCATAAATTGAATTATGAATCATGAATTGATTCATGAATTCAATCATGAATCATGAATTGAATCATAAATCATGAATCTTGAATCATGAATTGAATCATGAATCATGAATCATGAATAGAATCATGAATCATGAATCATGAATCGAATCATGAATCATGAATCATGAATTGAATCATGAATCATGAAACGAATCATGAATCATGAATTGAATCATGAATCATGAATCATAAATCGAATCATGAATCATGAATCATGAATTGAATCATGAATCATGAATCATGAATTGAATCATGAATCATGAATTGAATCATGAATCATCAATCATAAATCGAATCATGAATCATGAATTGAATCATGAATCATGAATCATGAATCATGAATTGAATCATGAATAATGAATCATGAATCGAATCATGAATCATGAATCATGAATCATGAATCATGAATCATGAATCATGAATTGAATCATGAATCATGAATCATGAATCATGAATTGAATCATGAATTAAATCATGAATCATGAATCATAAATTGAATCATGAATCATGAATTGAATCATGAATCATGAATCATGAATCATGAATTGAATCATGAATTAAATCATGAATCATGGATTGAATCATGAATCATGAATCATGAATTGAATCGTGAATCATGAATCATGAATCGAATCATGAATCATGAATTGAATCATGAATCATGAATCATGAATTGAATCATGAATCATGAATCATGAATTGAATCATGAATCACGAATCGATTCATGAATCATGAATTGAATCATGAATCATGAATAGAATCATGAATCATGAATCATGAATCGATTCATGAATCATGAATTGAATCATGAATCATGAATTGAATCATGAATTATGAATCATGAATTGAATCATGAATCGAATCATGAATCATGAATTGAATCATGAATCATGAATCATGAATCGAATCATGAATCATGAATTGAATCATGAATCATGAATCATGAATTGAATCATGAATCATGAATCATGAATCGAATCATAAATCATGAATTGAATCATGAATCATGAATCATACATCGAATCATGAATCATTAATTGAATCATGAATCATGAATCATGAATTATGAATTGAATCATGAATCATGAATCATGAATCGAATCATAAATCTTGATTCAAGATTTATGAATCGAATCATGAATCATGAATTGAATCATGAATCATGAATCATGAATCGAATCATGAATCATGAATCATGAATTGAATCATGAATCATGAATTGAATCATGAATCATTAATCTTGAATCAAATCATGAATCATGAATCTAGAATCATGAGTCATGAATCATGAATTGAATCATGAATCATGAATTGAATCATGAATCATGAATTGATTCATGAATTGAATCATTAATAATGAATCATAAATCATGAATTGAATTATAATTTGAATCATGAATCATGAATTAAATCATGAATTGAATAATGAATCATGAATCATGAATTGAATCATGAATCATGAATCATAAATCGAATCATGAATCATGAATTGAATCATGAAACGAATCATAAATTGAATCATGAATCATGAATTGAATCATGAATAATGAATCATGAAACGAATCATAAATTGAATCATGAATCATGAATTGAATCATGAATAATGAATCATGAATTGAATCATGAATCATGAATCATGAATCATGAATTGAATCATGAATTAAATCATGAATCATGAATCATAAATTGAATCATGAATCATGAATCACGAATCGAATCATGAATCATGAATTGAATCATGAATCGTGAATCATGAATAGAATCATGAATCATGAATTATGAAATGAATCATGAATCATGAATCAAATCATGAATCATGAATTGAATCATGAATCATGAATCATGAATTGAATCATGAATCATGAATCGAATCATGAATCATGAATTGAATCATGAATCATGAATCATGAATTGAATCATGAATCATGAATCATGAATAGAATCATGAATCATGAATCATGAATCATGAATTGAATCATGAATCATGAATCATGAATCGAATCAGGAATCATGAATTGAATCATGAATCATGAATCATGAATCATGAATCATGAATTGAATCATGAATCATGAATTGAATCATGAATCATTAATCTTGAATCAAATCATGAATCATGAATCTAGAATCATGAATCATGAATCATGAATTGAATCATGAATCATGAATTGATTCATGAATCATGAATCATAAATCGAATCATGAATCATTAATTGAATCATGAATCATGAATCATGAATTGAATCATGAATCATGAATCGAATCATAAATCTTGATTCAAGATTCATGAATCGAATCATGAATCATGAATTGAATCATGAATAATGAATCATGAATCGAATCATGAATCATAAATCATGAATCATGAATCATGAATTAAATCATGAATCATGAATCATGAATCGAATCATGAATCATGAATCATGAATTGAATCATGAATCATGAATTAAATCATGAATCATTAATCTTGAATCAAATCATGAATCATGAATCAAGAATCATGAGTCATGAATCATGAATTGAATCATGAATCATGAATTGAATCATGAATCATGAATTGATTCATGAATTGAATCATTAATAATGAATCATAAATCATGAATTGAATTATAATTTGAATCATGAATCATGAATTAAATCATGAATTGAATAATGAATCATGAATCATGAATCATGAATCATGAATTGAATCATGAATCATGAATCATAAATCGAATCATGAATCATGAATTGAATCATGAAACGAATCATAAATTGAATCATGAATCATGAATTGAATCATGAATAATGAATCATGAATTGAATCATGAATCATGAATCATGAATTGAATCATGAATCATTAATCATGAATTGAATCATGAATCATGAATCATGAATCATGAATTGAATCATGAATTAAATCATGAATCATGAATCATAAATTGAATCATGAATCATGAATCACGAATCGAATCATGAATCATGAATTGAATCATGAATAGAATCATGAATCATGAATCATGAAATGAATCATGAATCATGAATTGAATTATAATTTGAATCATGAATCATGAATTAAATCATGAATTGAATCATGAATCATGAATCGAATCATGAATCATGAATTGAATCATGAATCATGAATCATGAATTGAATCATGAATCATGAATCATGAATAGAATCATGAATCATGAATCATGAATAGAATCATGAATCATGAATCATGAATCATGAATTGAATCATGAATCATGAATCATGAATCGAATCATGAATCATGAATTGAATCATGAATCATGAATCATGAATCATGAATCATGAATTGAATCATGAATCATGAATTGAATCATGAATCATTAATCTTGAATCAAATCATGAATCATGAATCTAGAATCATGAATCATGAATCATGAATTGAATCATGAATCATGAATTGATTCATGAATCATGAATCATAAATCGAATCATGAATCATTAATTGAATCATGAATCATGAATCATGAATTGAATCATGAATCATGAATCATGAATCGAATCATAAATCTTGATTCAAGATTCATGAATCGAATCATAAATCATGAATTGAATCATGAATCATGAATCATACATCGAATCATGAATCATTAATTGAATCATGAATCATGAATCATGAATTATGAATTGAATCATGAATCATGAATCATGAATCGAATCATAAATCTTGATTCAAGATTTATGAATCGAATCATGAATCATGAATTGAATCATGAATCATGAATCATGAATCGAATCATGAATCATGAATCATGAATTGAATCATGAATCATGAATTGAATCATGAATCATTAATCTTGAATCAAATCATGAATCATGAATCTAGAATCATGAGTCATGAATCATGAATTGAATCATGAATCATGAATTGAATCATGAATCATGAATTGATTCATGAATTGAATCATTAATAATGAATCATAAATCATGAATTGAATTATAATTTGAATCATGAATCATGAATTAAATCATGAATTGAATAATGAATCATGAATCATGAATTGAATCATGAATCATGAATCATAAATCGAATCATGAATCATGAATTGAATCATGAAACGAATCATAAATTGAATCATGAATCATGAATTGAATCATGAATAATGAATCATGAAACGAATCATAAATTGAATCATGAATCATGAATTGAATCATGAATAATGAATCATGAATTGAATCATGAATCATGAATCATGAATCATGAATTGAATCATGAATTAAATCATGAATCATGAATCATAAATTGAATCATGAATCATGAATCACGAATCGAATCATGAATCATGAATTGAATCATGAATCGTGAATCATGAATAGAATCATGAATCATGAATTATGAAATGAATCATGAATCATGAATCAAATCATGAATCATGAATTGAATCATGAATCATGAATCATGAATTGAATCATGAATCATGAATCGAATCATGAATCATGAATTGAATCATGAATCATGAATCATGAATTGAATCATGAATCATGAATCATGAATAGAATCATGAATCATGAATCATGAATCATGAATTGAATCATGAATCATGAATCATGAATCGAATCAGGAATCATGAATTGAATCATGAATCATGAATCATGAATCATGAATTGAATCATGAATCATGAATTGAATCATGAATCATTAATCTTGAATCAAATCATGAATCATGAATCTAGAATCATGAATCATGAATCATGAATTGAATCATGAATCATGAATTGATTCATGAATCATGAATCATAAATCGAATCATGAATCATTAATTGAATCATGAATCATGAATCATGAATTGAATCATGAATCATGAATCGAATCATAAATCTTGATTCAAGATTCATGAATCGAATCATGAATCATGAATTGAATCATGAATAATGAATCATGAATCGAATCATGAATCATAAATCATGAATCATGAATCATGAATTAAATCATGAATCATGAATCATGAATCGAATCATGAATCATGAATCATGAATTGAATCATGAATCATGAATTAAATCATGAATCATTAATCTTGAATCAAATCATGAATCATGAATCAAGAATCATGAGTCATGAATCATGAATTGAATCATGAATCATGAATTGAATTATAATTTGAATCATGAATCATGAATTAAATCATGAATTGAATAATGAATCATGAATCATGAATCATGAATCATGAATTGAATCATGAATCATGAATCATAAATCGAATCATGAATCATGAATTGAATCATGAAACGAATCATAAATTGAATCATGAATCATGAATTGAATCATGAATAATGAATCATGAATTGAATCATGAATCATGAATCATGAATTGAATCATGAATCATTAATCATGAATTGAATCATGAATCATGAATCATGAATCATGAATTGAATCATGAATTAAATCATGAATCATGAATCATAAATTGAATCATGAATCATGAATCACGAATCGAATCATGAATCATGAATTGAATCATGAATAGAATCATGAATCATGAATCATGAAATGAATCATGAATCATGAATTGAATTATAATTTGAATCATGAATTAAATCATGAATTGAATCATGAATCATGAATCGAATCATGAATCATGAATTGAATCATGAATCATGAATCATGAATTGAATCATGAATCATGAATCATGAATAGAATCATGAATCATGAATCATGAATCATGAATTGAATCATGAATCATGAATCGAATCATGAATCATGAATTGAATCATGAATCATGAATCATGAATCATGAATCATGAATTGAATCATGAATCATGAATTGAATCATGAATCATTAATCTTGAATCAAATCATGAATCATGAATCTAGAATCATGAATCATGAATCATGAATTGAATCATGAATCATGAATTGATTCATGAATCATGAATCATAAATCGAATCATGAATCATTAATTGAATCATGAATCATGAATCATGAATTGAATCATGAATCATAAATCATGAATCATGAATCATTAATTGAATCATGAATCATGAATCATGAATCGAATCATAAATCTTGATTCAAGATTCATGAATCGAATCATGAATCATGAATTGAATCATGAATAATGAATCATGAATCGAATCATGAATCATAAATCATGAATCATGAATCATGAATTAAATCATGAATCATGAATCATGAATCGAATCATGAATCATGAATCATGAATTGAATCATGAATCATGAATTTAATCATGAATCATTAATCTTGAATCAAATCATGAATCATGAATCAAGAATCATGAGTCATGAATCATGAATTGAATCATGAATCATGAATTGAATCATGAATCATGAATTGATTCATGAATTGAATCATTAATAATGAATCATAAATCATGAATTGAATTATAATTTGAATCATGAATCATGAATTAAATCATGAATTGAATAATGAATCATGAATCATGAATCATGAATCATGAATTGAATCATGAATCATGAATCATAAATCGAATCATGAATCATGAATTGAATCATGAAACAAATCATAAATTGAATCATGAATCATGAATTGAATCATGAATAATGAATCATGAATTGAATCATGAATCATGAATCATGAATTGAATCATGAATCATTAATCATGAATTGAATCATGAATCATGAATTGAATCATGAATTAAATCATGAATCATGAATCATAAATTGAATCATGAATCATGAATCACGAATCGAATCATGAATCATGAATTGAATCATGAATCGTGAATCATGAATAGAATCATGAATCATGAATCATGAAATGAATCATGAATCATGAATCAAATCATGAATCATGAATTGAATCATGAATCATGAATCATGAATTGAATCATGAATCATGAATCGAATCATGAATCATGAATTGAATCATGAATCATGAATCATGAATTGAATCATGAATCATGAATCATGAATAGAATCATGAATCATGAATCATGAATCATGAATTGAATCATGAATCATGAATCATGAATCGAATCATGAATCATGAATTGAATCATGAATCATGAATCATGAATCATGAATCATGAATTGAATCATGAATCATGAATTGAATCATGAATCATTAATCTTGAATCAAATCATGAATCATGAATCTAGAATCATGAATCATGAATCATGAATTGAATCATGAATCATGAATTGATTCATGAATCATGAATCATAAATCGAATCATGAATCATTAATTGAATCATGAATCATGAATCATGAATTGAATCATGAATCATGAATCATGAATCGAATCATAAATCTTGATTCAAGATTTATGAATCGAATCATGAATCATGAATTGAATCATGAATCATGAATCATGAATCGAATCATGAATCATGAATCATGAATTGAATCATGAATCATGAATTGAATCATGAATCATTAATCTTGAATCAAATCATGAATCATGAATCTAGAATCATGAGTCATGAATCATGAATTGAATCATGAATCATGAATTGAATCATGAATCATGAATTGATTCATGAATTGAATCATTAATAATGAATCATAAATCATGAATTGAATTATAATTTGAATCATGAATCATGAATTAAATCATGAATTGAATAATGAATCATGAATCATGAATTGAATCATGAATCATGAATCATAAATCGAATCATGAATCATGAATTGAATCATGAAACGAATCATAAATTGAATCATGAATCATGAATTGAATCATGAATAATGAATCATGAAACGAATCATAAATTGAATCATGAATCATGAATTGAATCATGAATAATGAATCATGAATTGAATCATGAATCATGAATCATGAATCATGAATTGAATCATGAATTAAATCATGAATCATGAATCATAAATTGAATCATGAATCATGAATCACGAATCGAATCATGAATCATGAATTGAATCATGAATCGTGAATCATGAATAGAATCATGAATCATGAATTATGAAATGAATCATGAATCATGAATCAAATCATGAATCATGAATTGAATCATGAATCATGAATCATGAATTGAATCATGAATCATGAATCGAATCATGAATCATGAATTGAATCATGAATCATGAATCATGAATTGAATCATGAATCATGAATCATGAATAGAATCATGAATCATGAATCATGAATCATGAATTGAATCATGAATCATGAATCATGAATCGAATCAGAAATCATGAATTGAATCATGAATCATGAATCATGAATCATGAATCATGAATTGAATCATGAATCATGAATTGAATCATGAATCATTAATCTTGAATCAAATCATGAATCATGAATCTAGAATCATGAATCATGAATCATGAATTGAATCATGAATCATGAATTGATTCATGAATCATGAATCATAAATCGAATCATGAATCATTAATTGAATCATGAATCATGAATCATGAATTGAATCATGAATCATGAATCATGAATCGAATCATAAATCTTGATTCAAGATTCATGAATCGAATCATGAATCATGAATTGAATCATGAATAATGAATCATGAATCGAATCATGAATCATAAATCATGAATCATGAATCATGAATTAAATCATGAATCATGAATCATGAATCGAATCATGAATCATGAATCATGAATTGAATCATGAATCATGAATTAAATCATGAATCATTAATCTTGAATCAAATCATGAATCATGAATCAAGAATCATGAGTCATGAATCATGAATTGAATCATGAATCATGAATTGAATCATGAATCATGAATTGATTCATGAATTGAATCATTAATAATGAATCATAAATCATGAATTGAATTATAATTTGAATCATGAATCATGAATTAAATCATGAATTGAATAATGAATCATGAATCATGAATCATGAATCATGAATTGAATCATGAATCATGAATCATAAATCGAATCATGAATCATGAATTGAATCATGAAACGAATCATAAATTGAATCATGAATCATGAATTGAATCATGAATAATGAATCATGAATTGAATCATGAATCATGAATCATGAATTGAATCATGAATCATTAATCATGAATTGAATCATGAATCATGAATCATGAATCATGAATTGAATCATGAATTAAATCATGAATCATGAATCATAAATTGAATCATGAATCATGAATCACGAATCGAATCACGAATCATGAATTGAATCATGAATAGAATCATGAATCATGAATCATGAAATGAATCATGAATCATGAATTGAATTATAATTTGAATCATGAATCATGAATTAAATCATGAATTGAATCATGAATCATGAATCGAATCATGAATCATGAATTGAATCATGAATCATGAATCATGAATTGAATCATGAATCATGAATCATGAATAGAATCATGAATCATGAATCATGAATCATGAATTGAATCATGAATCATGAATCATGAATCGAATCATGAATCATGAATTGAATCATGAATCATGAATCATGAATCATGAATCATGAATTGAATCATGAATCATGAATTGAATCATGAATCATTAATCTTGAATCAAATCATGAATCATGAATCTAGAATCATGAATCATGAATCATGAATTGAATCATGAATCATGAATTGATTCATGAATCATGAATCATAAATCGAATCATGAATCATTAATTGAATCATGAATCATGAATCATGAATTGAATCATGAATCATGAATCATGAATCGAATCATAAATCTTGATTCAAGATTCATGAATCGAATCATGAATCATGAATTGAATCATGAATAATGAATCATGAATCGAATCATGAATCATAAATCATGAATCATGAATCATGAATTAAATCATGAATCATGAATCATGAATCGAATCATGAATCATGAATCATGAATTGAATCATGAATCATGAATTAAATCATGAATCATTAATCTTGAATCAAATCATGAATCATGAATCAAGAATCATGAGTCATGAATCATGAATTGAATCATGAATCATGAATTGAATCATGAATCATGAATTGATTCATGAATTGAATCATTAATAATGAATCATAAATCATGAATTGAATTATAATTTGAATCATGAATCATGAATTAAATCATGAATTGAATAATGAATCACGAATCGAATCATGAATCATGAATTGAATCATGAATCGTGAATCATGAATAGAATCATGAATCATGAATCATGAAATGAATCATGAATCATGAATCAAATCATGAATCATGAATTGAATCATGAATCATGAATCATGAATTGAATCATGAATCATGAATCGAATCATGAATCATGAATTGAATCATGAATCATGAATCATGAATTGAATCATGAATCATGAATCATGAATAGAATCATGAATCATGAATCATGAATCATGAATTGAATCATGAATCATGAATCATGAATCGAATCATGAATCATGAATTGAATCATGAATCATGAATCATGAATCATGAATCATGAATTGAATCATGAATCATGAATTGAATCATGAATCATTAATCTTGAATCAAATCATGAATCATGAATCTAGAATCATGAATCATGAATCATGAATTGAATCATGAATCATGAATTGATTCATGAATCATGAAGCATAAATCGAATCATGAATCATTAATTGAATCATGAATCATGAATCATGAATTGAATCATGAATCATGAATCATGAATCGAATCATAAATCTTGATTCAAGATTTATGAATCGAATCATGAATCATGAATTGAATCATGAATAATGAATCATGAATCGAATCATGAATCATAAATCATGAATCATGAATCATGAATTAAATCATGAATCATGAATCATGAATCGAATCATGAATCATGAATCATGAATTGAATCATGAATCATGAATTAAATCATGAATCATTAATCATTAATCTTGGGGCAGGGACTGATGTGAATGAGTTCTCTGTACAGCGCTGCGGAATTAGTGGCGCTATATAAATAAATGATGATGATGATGATGATGATGAATCAAATCATGAATCATGAATCAAGAATCATGAATCATGAATTGAATCATGAATCATGAATTGAATCATGAATTATGAATTGATTCATGAATTGAATCATTAATAATGAATCATGAATCATGAATTGAATTATAATTTGAATCATGAATTATGAATTAAATCATGAATTGAATCATGAATCATGAATCATGAATTGAATCATGAATCATGAATCATAAATCGAATCATGAATCATGAATTGAATCATGAAACGAATCATAAATTGAATCATGAATCATGAATTGAATCATGAATCATGAATTATGAATCATGAATTGAATCATGAATCATTAATCATGAATTGAATCATGAATCATGAATCATGAATTGAATCATGAATTAAATCATGAATCATAAATTGAATCATGAATCATAAATTGAATCATGAATCATGAATTGATTCATGAATTAAATCATGAATCATGAATTGAATCATGAATCATGAATCATAAATCATGAATTGAATCATGAATCATGAATCATGAATCGATTCATGAATCATGAATTGAATCATGAATCATGAATTGAATCATGAATCATGAATCATGAATTGAATCATGAATCGAATCATGAATCATGAATCATGAATCGAATCATGAATCATGAATTGAATCATGAATCATGAATCATGAATCATGAATTGAATCATGAATCATGAATCATGAATCGAATCATAAATCATGAATTGAATAACGAATCATGAATCATACATCGAATCATGAATCATTAATTGAATCATGAATCATGAATCATGAATCGAATCATAAATCTTGATTTAAGATTCATGAATCGAATCATGAATCATGAATTGAATCATGAATCATAAATCATGAATCATGAATCATGAATTAAATCATGAATTAAATCATGAATCATTAATCTTGAATCAAATCATGAATCATGAATCAAGAATCATGAATCATGAATTGAATCATGAATCATGAATTGAATCATGAATCATGAATTGATTCATGAATTGAATCATTAATAATGAATCATGAATCATGAATTGAATTATAATTTGAATCATGAATTATGAATTAAATCATGAATTGAATCATGAATCATGAATCATGAATTGAATCATGAATCATGAATCATAAATCGAATCATGAATCATGAATTGAATCATGAATCGTGAATTATGAATCATGAATTGAATCATGAATCATTAATCATGAATTGAATCATGAATCATGAATCATGAATTGAATCATGAATTAAATCATGAATCATAAATTGAATCATGAATCATAAATTGAATCATGAATCATGAATTGATTCATGAATTAAATCATGAATCATGAATTGAATCATGAATCATGAATCATGAATCATGAATTGAATCATGAATCATGAATCATGAATCGAATCATGAATCATGAATTGAATCATGAATCGAATCATGAATCATGAATTGAATCATGAATCATGAATCATGAATCATGAATCATGAATTGAATCATGAATCATGAATCATGAATCGAATCATGAATCATGAATCGAATCATGAATCATGAATCATGAATCGAATCATGAATCATGAATCGAATCATGAATCATGAATCATGAATTGAATCATGAATCATGAAACGAATCATGAATCATGAATTGAATCATGAATCATGAATCATAAATCGAATCATGAATCATGAATCATGAATTGAATCATGAATCATGAATCATGAATCGAATCATGAATCATGAAACGAATCATGAATCATGAATTGAATCATGAATCATGAATCATAAATCGAATCATGAATCATGAATCATGAATTGAATCATGAATCATGAATCATGAATCGAATCATGAATCATGAATTGAATCATGAATCATCAATCATAAATCGAATCATGAATCATGAATTGAATCATGAATCATGAATCATGAATTGAATCATGAATCATGAATCATGAATTGAATCATGAATTAAATCATGAATCATGAATCATAAATTGAATCATGAATCATGAATTGAATCATGAATCATGAATCATGAATCATAAATTGAATCATGAATCATGAATTGAATCATGAATCATGAATCATGAATCATGAATTGAATCATGAATTAAATCATGAATCATGGATTGAATCATGAATCATGAATCATGAATTGAATCATGAATCATGAATCATGAATCGAATCATGAATCATGAATTGAATCATGAATCATGAATCATGAATTGAATCATGAATCATGAATCATGAATTGAATCATGAATCACGAATCGATTCATGAATCATGAATTGAATCATGAATCATGAATCATGAATCATGAATTGAATCATGAATTAAATCATGAATCATGAATCATAAATTGAATCATGAATCATGAATTGAATCATGAATCATGAATCATGAATCATGAATTGAATCATGAATTAAATCATGAATCATGGATTGAATCATGAATCATGAATCATGAATCATGAATTGAATCATGAATCATGAATCATGAATCGAATCATGAATCATGAATTGAATCATGAATCATGAATCATGAATTGAATCATGAATCACGAATCGATTCATGAATCATGAATTGAATCATGAATCAAGAATAGAATCATGAATCATGAATCATGAATCGATTCATGAATCATGAATTGAATCATGAATCATGAATTGAATCATAAATCATGAATCATGAATTGAATCATGAATCGAATCATGAATCATGAATTGAATCATGAATCATGAATCATGAATCGAATCATGAATCATGAATTGAATCATGAATCATGAATCATGAATCATGAATCGAATCATAAATCATGAATTGAATCATGAATCATGAATCATACATCGAATCATGAATCATTAATTGAATCATGAATCATGAATCATGAATCGAATCATAAATCTTGATTCAAGATTCATGAATCGAATCATGAATCATGAATTGAATCATGAATCATGAATCATGAATCGAATCATGAATCATGAATTGAATCATGAATCATGAATTAAATCATGAATCATTAATCTTGAATCAAATCATGAATCATGAATCAAGAATCATGAATCATGAATTGAATCATGAATCATGAATTGAATCATGAATTATGAATTGATTCATGAATTGAATCATTAATAATGAATCATGAATCATGAATTGAATTATAATTTGAATCATGAATTATGAATTAAATCATGAATTGAATCATGAATCATGAATCATGAATTGAATCATGAATCACATGAATCATAAATCGAATCATGAATCATGAATTGAATCATGAAACGAATCATAAATTGAATCATGAATCATGAATCATGAATTGAATCATGAATCATGAATTATGAATCATGAATTGAATCATGAATCATTAATCATGAATTGAATCATGAATCATGAATTGAATCATGAATTAAATCATGAATCATAAATTGAATCATGAATCATAAATTGAATCATGAATCATGAATTGATTAATGAATTAAATCATCAATCATAAATCGAATCATGAATCATGAATTGAATCATGAATCATGAATCATGAATTGAATCATGAATCATGAATCATGAATTGAATCATGAATTAAATCATGAATCATGAATCATAAATTGAATCATGAATCATGAATTGAATCATGAATCATGAATCATGAATCATAAATTGAATCATGAATCATGAATTGAATCATGAATCATGAATCATGAATCATGAATTGAATCATGAATTAAATCATGAATCATGGATTGAATCATGAATCATGAATCATGAATTGAATCATGAATCATGAATCATGAATCGAATCATGAATCATGAATTGAATCATGAATCATGAATCATGAATTGAATCATGAATCATGAATCATGAATTGAATCATGAATCACGAATCGATTCATGAATCATGAATTGAATCATGAATCATGAATCATGAATCATGAATTGAATCATGAATTAAATCATGAATCATGAATCATAAATTGAATCATGAATCATGAATTGAATCATGAATCATGAATCATGAATCATGAATTGAATCATGAATCATGAATCATGAATCATGGATTGAATCATGAATCATGAATCATGAATCATGAATTGAATCATGAATCATGAATCATGAATCGAATCATGAATCATGAATTGAATCATGAATCATGAATCATGAATTGAATCATGAATCACGAATCGATTCATGAATCATGAATTGAATCATGAATCAAGAATAGAATCATGAATCATGAATCATGAATCGATTCATGAATCATGAATTGAATCATGAATCATGAATTGAATCATGAATCATGAATCATGAATTGAATCATGAATCGAATCATGAATCATGAATTGAATCATGAATCATGAATCGAATCATGAATCATGAATTGAATCATGAATCATGAATCATGAATCATGAATCATGAATCATGAATCATGAATCGAATCATAAATCATGAATTGAATCATGAATCATGAATCATACATCGAATCATGAATCATTAATTGAATCATGAATCATGAATCATGAATCGAATCATAAATCTTGATTCAAGATTCATGAATCGAATCATGAATCATGAATTGAATCATGAATCATGAATCATGAATCGAATCATGAATCATGAATTGAATCATGAATCATGAATTAAATCATGAATCATTAATCTTGAATCAAATCATGAATCATGAATCAAGAATCATGAATCATGAATTGAATCATGAATCATGAATTGAATCATGAATTATGAATTGATTCATGAATTGAATCATTAATAATGAATCATGAATCATGAATTGAATTATAATTTGAATCATGAATTATGAATTAAATCATGAATTGAATCATGAATCATGAATTGAATCATGAATCATGAATCATAAATCGAATCATGAATCATGAATTGAATCATGAAACGAATCATAAATTGAATCATGAATCATGAATCATGAATTGAATCATGAATCATGAATTATGAATCATGAATCATGAATTAAATCATGAATCATTAATCTTGAATCAAATCATGAATCATGAATCAAGAATCATGAATCATGAATTGAATCATGAATCATGAATTGAATCATGAATTATGAATTGATTCATGAATTGAATCATTAATAATGAATCATGAATCATGAATTGAATTATAATTTGAATCATGAATTATGAATTAAATCATGAATTGAATCATGAATCATGAATTGAATCATGAATCATGAATCATAAATCGAATCATGAATCATGAATTGAATCATGAAACGAATCATAAATTGAATCATGAATCATGAATCATGAATTGAATCATGAATCATGAATTATGAATCATGAATTGAATCATGAATCATTAATCATGAATTGAATCATGAATCATGAATTGAATCATGAATTAAATCATGAATCATAAATTGAATCATGAATCATAAATTGAATCATGAATCATGAATTGATTAATGAATTAAATCATCAATCATAAATCGAATCATGAATCATGAATTGAATCATGAATCATGAATCATGAATTGAATCATGAATCATGAATCATGAATTGAATCATGAATTAAATCATGAATCATGAATCATGAATTGAATCATGAATCATGAATTGAATCATGAATCATGAATCATGAATCATAAATTGAATCATGAATCATGAATTGAATCATGAATCATGAATCATGAATCATGAATTGAATCATGAATTAAATCATGAATCATGGATTGAATCATGAATCATGAATCATGAATTGAATCATGAATCATGAATCATGAATCGAATCATGAATCATGAATTGAATCATGAATCATGAATCATGAATTGAATCATGAATCATGAATCATGAATTGAATCATGAATCACGAATCGATTCATGAATCATGAATTGAATCATGAATCATGAATCATGAATCAAGAATTGAATCATGAATTAAATCATGAATCATGAATCATAAATTGAATCATGAATCATGAATTGAATCATGAATCATGAATCATGAATCATGAATTGAATCATGAATCATGAATCATGAATCATGGATTGAATCATGAATCATGAATCATGAATCATGAATTGAATCATGAATCATGAATCATGAATCGAATCATGAATCATGAATTGAATCATGAATCATGAATCATGAATTGAATCATGAATCACGAATCGATTCATGAATCATGAATTGAATCATGAATCAAGAATAGAATCATGAATCATGAATCATGAATCGATTCATGAATCATGAATTGAATCATGAATCATGAATTGAATCATGAATCATGAATCATGAATTGAATCATGAATCGAATCATGAATCATGAATTGAATCATGAATCATGAATCGAATCATGAATCATGAATTGAATCATGAATCATGAATCATGAATCATGAATCATGAATCATGAATCATGAATCGAATCATAAATCATGAATTGAATCATGAATCATGAATCATACATCGAATCATGAATCATTAATTGAATCATGAATCATGAATCATGAATCGAATCATAAATCTTGATTCAAGATTCATGAATCGAATCATGAATCATGAATTGAATCATGAATCATGAATCATGAATCGAATCATGAATCATGAATTGAATCATGAATCATGAATTAAATCATGAATCATTAATCTTGAATCAAATCATGAATCATGAATCAAGAATCATGAATCATGAATTGAATCATGAATCATGAATTGAATCATGAATTATGAATTGATTCATGAATTGAATCATTAATAATGAATCATGAATCATGAATTGAATTATAATTTGAATCATGAATTATGAATTAAATCATGAATTGAATCATGAATCATGAATTGAATCATGAATCATGAATCATAAATCGAATCATGAATCATGAATTGAATCATGAAACGAATCATAAATTGAATCATGAATCATGAATCATGAATTGAATCATGAATCATGAATTATGAATGATGAATTGAATCATGAATCATTAATCATGAATTGAATCATGAATCATGAATTGAATCATGAATTAAATCATGAATCATAAATTGAATCATGAATCATAAATTGAATCATGAATCATGAATTGATTAATGAATTAAATCATGAATCATGAATTGAATCATGAATCATGAATCATGAATCATGAATTGAATCATGAATCATGAATCATGAATCGAATCATGAATCATGAATTGAATCATGAATCGAATCATGAATCATGAATTGAATCATGAATCATGAATCATGAATCATGAATTGAATCATGAATCATGAATCATGAATCGAATCATGAATCATGAATTGAATCATGAATCATGAATCATGAATCGAATCATGAATCATGAATCATGAATTGAATCATGAATCATGAAACGAATCATGAATCATGAATTGAATCATGAATCATGAATCATAAATCGAATTATGAATCATGAATCATGAATTGAATCTTGAATCATGAATCATGAATCCAATCATGAATCATGAATTGAATCATGAATCATCAATCATAATTCGAATCATGAATCATGAATTGAATCATGAATCATGAATCATGAATTGAATCATGAATAATGAATCATGAATTGAATCATGAATCATGAATCATGAATCATGAATCATGAATCATGAATTGAATCATGAATCATGAATCATGAATTGAATCATGAATTAAATCATGAATCATGAATCATAAATTGAATCATGAATCATGAATTGAATCATGAATCATGAATCATGAATCATGAATTGAATCATGAATCATGGATTGAATCATGAATCATGAATCATGAATCATGAATTGAATCATGAATCATGAATCATGAATTGAATCATGAATCATGAATCATGAATTGAATCATGAATCACGAATCGATTCATGAATCATGAATTGAATCATGAATCATGAATAGAATCATGAATCATGAATCATGAATCGATTCATGAATCATGAATTGAATCATGAATCATGAATTGAATCATGAATCATGAATCATGAATTGAATCATGAATCGAATCATGAATCATGAATCATGAATCATGAATCGAATCATGAATCATGAATTGAATCATGAATCATGAATCATGAATCATGAATTGAATCATGAATCATGAATCATGAATCGAATCATAAATCATGAATTGAATAACGAATCATGAATCATACATCGAATCATGAATCATTAATTGAATCATGAATCATGAATCATGAATCGAATCATAAATCTTGATTTAAGATTCATGAATCGAATCATGAATCATGAATTGAATCATGAATCATAAATCATGAATCATGAATCATGAATTAAATCATGAATCATGAATCATGAATCGAATCATGAATCATGAATCATGAATTGAATCATGAATTAAATCATGAATCATTAATCTTGAATCAAATCATGAATCATGAATCAAGAATCATGAATCATGAATTGAATCATGAATCATGAATTGAATCATGAATTATGAATTGATTCATGAATTGAATCATTAATAATGAATCATGAATCATGAATTGAATTATAATTTGAATCATGAATTATGAATTAAATCATGAATTGAATCATGAATCATGAATCATAAATCGAATCATGAATCATGAATTGAATCATGAATCGTGAATTATGAATCATGAATTGAATCATGAATCATTAATCATGAATTGAATCATGAATCATGAATCATGAATTGAATCATGAATTAAATCATGAATCATAAATTGAATCATGAATCATAAATTGAATCATGAATCATGAATTGATTCATGAATTAAATCATGAATCATGAATTGAATCATGAATCATGAATCATGAATCATGAATTGAATCATGAATCATGAATCATGAATCGAATCATGAATCATGAATTGAATCATGAATCGAATCATGAATCATGAATTGAATCATGAATCATGAATCATGAATCATGAATTGAATCATGAATCATGAATCATGAATCGAATCATGAATCATGAATCGAATCATGAATCATGAATCATGAATCGAATCATGAATCATGAATCGAATCATGAATCATGAATCATGAATTGAATCATGAATCATGAAACGAATCATGAATCATGAATTGAATCATGAATCATGAATCATAAATCGAATCATGAATCATGAATCATGAATTGAATCATGAATCATGAATCATGAATCGAATCATGAATCATGAATTGAATCATGAATCATCAATCATAAATCGAATCATGAATCATGAATTGAATCATGAATCATGAATCATGAATCATGAATTGAATCATGAATCATGAATCATGAATCATGGATTGAATCATGAATCATGAATCATGAATCATGAATTGAATCATGAATCATGAATCATGAATCGAATCATGAATCATGAATTGAATCATGAATCATGAATCATGAATTGAATCATGAATCACGAATCGATTCATGAATCATGAATTGAATCATGAATCAAGAATAGAATCATGAATCATGAATCATGAATCGATTCATGAATCATGAATTGAATCATGAATCATGAATTGAATCATGAATCATGAATCATGAATTGAATCATGAATCGAATCATGAATCATGAATTGAATCATGAATCATGAATCGAATCATGAATCATGAATTGAATCATGAATCATGAATCATGAATCATGAATCATGAATCATGAATCATGAATCGAATCATAAATCATGAATTGAATCATGAATCATGAATCATACATCGAATCATGAATCATTAATTGAATCATGAATCATGAATCATGAATCGAATCATAAATCTTGATTCAAGATTCATGAATCGAATCATGAATCATGAATTGAATCATGAATCATGAATCATGAATCGAATCATGAATCATGAATTGAATCATGAATCATGAATTAAATCATGAATCATTAATCTTGAATCAAATCATGAATCATGAATCAAGAATCATGAATCATGAATTGAATCATGAATCATGAATTGAATCATGAATTATGAATTGATTCATGAATTGAATCATTAATAATGAATCATGAATCATGAATTGAATTATAATTTGAATCATGAATTATGAATTAAATCATGAATTGAATCATGAATCATGAATTGAATCATGAATCATGAATCATAAATCGAATCATGAATCATGAATTGAATCATGAAACGAATCATAAATTGAATCATGAATCATGAATCATGAATTGAATCATGAATCATGAATTATGAATGATGAATTGAATCATGAATCATTAATCATGAATTGAATCATGAATCATGAATTGAATCATGAATTAAATCATGAATCATAAATTGAATCATGAATCATAAATTGAATCATGAATCATGAATTGATTAATGAATTAAATCATGAATCATGAATTGAATCATGAATCATGAATCATGAATCATGAATTGAATCATGAATCATGAATCATGAATCGAATCATGAATCATGAATTGAATCATGAATCGAATCATGAATCATGAATTGAATCATGAATCATGAATCATGAATCATGAATTGAATCATGAATCATGAATCATGAATCGAATCATGAATCATGAATTGAATCATGAATCATGAATCATGAATCGAATCATGAATCATGAATCATGAATTGAATCATGAATCATGAAACGAATCATGAATCATGAATTGAATCATGAATCATGAATCATAAATCGAATTATGAATCATGAATCATGAATTGAATCTTGAATCATGAATCATGAATCCAATCATGAATCATGAATTGAATCATGAATCATCAATCATAATTCGAATCATGAATCATGAATTGAATCATGAATCATGAATCATGAATTGAATCATGAATAATGAATCATGAATTGAATCATGAATCATGAATCATGAATCATGAATCATGAATCATGAATTGAATCATGAATCATGAATCATGAATTGAATCATGAATTAAATCATGAATCATGAATCATAAATTGAATCATGAATCATGAATTGAATCATGAATCATGAATCATGAATCATGAATTGAATCATGAATCATGGATTGAATCATGAATCATGAATCATGAATCATGAATCATGAATTGAATCATGAATCATGAATCATGAATTGAATCATGAATCATGAATCATGAATTGAATCATGAATCACGAATCGATTCATGAATCATGAATTGAATCATGAATCATGAATAGAATCATGAATCATGAATCATGAATCGATTCATGAATCATGAATTGAATCATGAATCATGAATTGAATCATGAATCATGAATCATGAATTGAATCATGAATCGAATCATGAATCATGAATCATGAATCATGAATCGAATCATGAATCATGAATTGAATCATGAATCATGAATCATGAATCATGAATTGAATCATGAATCATGAATCATGAATCGAATCATAAATCATGAATTGAATAACGAATCATGAATCATACATCGAATCATGAATCATTAATTGAATCATGAATCATGAATCATGAATCGAATCATAAATCTTGATTTAAGATTCATGAATCGAATCATGAATCATGAATTGAATCATGAATCATAAATCATGAATCATGAATCATGAATTAAATCATGAATCATGAATCATGAATCGAATCATGAATCATGAATCATGAATTGAATCATGAATTAAATCATGAATCATTAATCTTGAATCAAATCATGAATCATGAATCAAGAATCATGAATCATGAATTGAATCATGAATCATGAATTGAATCATGAATTATGAATTGATTCATGAATTGAATCATTAATAATGAATCATGAATCATGAATTGAATTATAATTTGAATCATGAATTATGAATTAAATCATGAATTGAATCATGAATCATGAATCATAAATCGAATCATGAATCATGAATTGAATCATGAATCGTGAATTATGAATCATGAATTGAATCATGAATCATTAATCATGAATTGAATCATGAATCATGAATCATGAATTGAATCATGAATTAAATCATGAATCATAAATTGAATCATGAATCATAAATTGAATCATGAATCATGAATTGATTCATGAATTAAATCATGAATCATGAATTGAATCATGAATCATGAATCATGAATCATGAATTGAATCATGAATCATGAATCATGAATCGAATCATGAATCATGAATTGAATCATGAATCGAATCATGAATCATGAATTGAATCATGAATCATGAATCATGAATCATGAATTGAATCATGAATCATGAATCATGAATCGAATCATGAATCATGAATCGAATCATGAATCATGAATCATGAATCGAATCATGAATCATGAATCGAATCATGAATCATGAATCATGAATTGAATCATGAATCATGAAACGAATCATGAATCATGAATTGAATCATGAATCATGAATCATAAATCGAATCATGAATCATGAATCATGAATTGAATCATGAATCATGAATCATGAATCGAATCATGAATCATGAATTGAATCATGAATCATCAATCATAAATCGAATCATGAATCATGAATTGAATCATGAATCATGAATCATGAATCATGAATTGAATCATGAATCATGAATCATGAATCATGGATTGAATCATGAATCATGAATCATGAATCATGAATTGAATCATGAATCATGAATCATGAATCGAATCATGAATCATGAATTGAATCATGAATCATGAATCATGAATTGAATCATGAATCACGAATCGATTCATGAATCATGAATTGAATCATGAATCAAGAATAGAATCATGAATCATGAATCATGAATCGATTCATGAATCATGAATTGAATCATGAATCATGAATTGAATCATGAATCATGAATCATGAATTGAATCATGAATCGAATCATGAATCATGAATTGAATCATGAATCATGAATCGAATCATGAATCATGAATTGAATCATGAATCATGAATCATGAATCATGAATCATGAATCATGAATCATGAATCGAATCATAAATCATGAATTGAATCATGAATCATGAATCATACATCGAATCATGAATCATTAATTGAATCATGAATCATGAATCATGAATCGAATCATAAATCTTGATTCAAGATTCATGAATCGAATCATGAATCATGAATTGAATCATGAATCATGAATCATGAATCGAATCATGAATCATGAATTGAATCATGAATCATGAATTAAATCATGAATCATTAATCTTGAATCAAATCATGAATCATGAATCAAGAATCATGAATCATGAATTGAATCATGAATCATGAATTGAATCATGAATTATGAATTGATTCATGAATTGAATCATTAATAATGAATCATGAATCATGAATTGAATTATAATTTGAATCATGAATTATGAATTAAATCATGAATTGAATCATGAATCATGAATTGAATCATGAATCATGAATCATAAATCGAATCATGAATCATGAATTGAATCATGAAACGAATCATAAATTGAATCATGAATCATGAATCATGAATTGAATCATGAATCATGAATTATGAATGATGAATTGAATCATGAATCATTAATCATGAATTGAATCATGAATCATGAATTGAATCATGAATTAAATCATGAATCATAAATTGAATCATGAATCATAAATTGAATCATGAATCATGAATTGATTAATGAATTAAATCATGAATCATGAATTGAATCATGAATCATGAATCATGAATCATGAATTGAATCATGAATCATGAATCATGAATCGAATCATGAATCATGAATTGAATCATGAATCGAATCATGAATCATGAATTGAATCATGAATCATGAATCATGAATCATGAATTGAATCATGAATCATGAATCATGAATCGAATCATGAATCATGAATTGAATCATGAATCATGAATCATGAATCGAATCATGAATCATGAATCATGAATTGAATCATGAATCATGAAACGAATCATGAATCATGAATTGAATCATGAATCATGAATCATAAATCGAATTATGAATCATGAATCATGAATTGAATCTTGAATCATGAATCATGAATCCAATCATGAATCATGAATTGAATCATGAATCATCAATCATAATTCGAATCATGAATCATGAATTGAATCATGAATCATGAATCATGAATTGAATCATGAATAATGAATCATGAATTGAATCATGAATCATGAATCATGAATCATGAATCATGAATCATGAATTGAATCATGAATCATGAATCATGAATTGAATCATGAATTAAATCATGAATCATGAATCATAAATTGAATCATGAATCATGAATTGAATCATGAATCATGAATCATGAATCATGAATTGAATCATGAATCATGGATTGAATCATGAATCATGAATCATGAATCATGAATCATGAATTGAATCATGAATCATGAATCATGAATTGAATCATGAATCATGAATCATGAATTGAATCATGAATCACGAATCGATTCATGAATCATGAATTGAATCATGAATCATGAATAGAATCATGAATCATGAATCATGAATCGATTCATGAATCATGAATTGAATCATGAATCATGAATTGAATCATGAATCATGAATCATGAATTGAATCATGAATCGAATCATGAATCATGAATCATGAATCATGAATCGAATCATGAATCATGAATTGAATCATGAATCATGAATCATGAATCATGAATTGAATCATGAATCATGAATCATGAATCGAATCATAAATCATGAATTGAATAACGAATCATGAATCATACATCGAATCATGAATCATTAATTGAATCATGAATCATGAATCATGAATCGAATCATAAATCTTGATTTAAGATTCATGAATCGAATCATGAATCATGAATTGAATCATGAATCATAAATCATGAATCATGAATCATGAATTAAATCATGAATCATGAATCATGAATCGAATCATGAATCATGAATCATGAATTGAATCATGAATTAAATCATGAATCATTAATCTTGAATCAAATCATGAATCATGAATCAAGAATCATGAATCATGAATTGAATCATGAATCATGAATTGAATCATGAATTATGAATTGATTCATGAATTGAATCATTAATAATGAATCATGAATCATGAATTGAATTATAATTTGAATCATGAATTATGAATTAAATCATGAATTGAATCATGAATCATGAATCATAAATCGAATCATGAATCATGAATTGAATCATGAATCGTGAATTATGAATCATGAATTGAATCATGAATCATTAATCATGAATTGAATCATGAATCATGAATCATGAATTGAATCATGAATTAAATCATGAATCATAAATTGAATCATGAATCATAAATTGAATCATGAATCATGAATTGATTCATGAATTAAATCATGAATCATGAATTGAATCATGAATCATGAATCATGAATCATGAATTGAATCATGAATCATGAATCATGAATCGAATCATGAATCATGAATTGAATCATGAATCGAATCATGAATCATGAATTGAATCATGAATCATGAATCATGAATCATGAATTGAATCATGAATCATGAATCATGAATCGAATCATGAATCATGAATCGAATCATGAATCATGAATCATGAATCGAATCATGAATCATGAATCGAATCATGAATCATGAATCATGAATTGAATCATGAATCATGAAACGAATCATGAATCATGAATTGAATCATGAATCATGAATCATAAATCGAATCATGAATCATGAATCATGAATTGAATCATGAATCATGAATCATGAATCGAATCATGAATCATGAATTGAATCATGAATCATCAATCATAAATCGAATCATGAATCATGAATTGAATCATGAATCATGAATCATGAATTGAATCATGAATCATGAATCATGAATTGAATCATGAATTAAATCATGAATCATGAATCATAAATTGAATCATGAATCATGAATTGAATCATGAATCATGAATCATGAATCATAAATTGAATCATGAATCATGAATTGAATCATGAATCATGAATCATGAATCATGAATTGAATCATGAATTAAATCATGAATCATGGATTGAATCATGAATCATGAATCATGAATTGAATCATGAATCATGAATCATGAATCGAATCATGAATCATGAATTGAATCATGAATCATGAATCATGAATTGAATCATGAATCATGAATCATGAATTGAATCATGAATCATGAATCGATTCATGAATCATGAATTGAATCATGCATCATGAATCATGAATCATGAATTGAATCATGAATTAAATCATGAATCATGAATCATAAATTGAATCATGAATCATGAATTGAATCATGAATCATGAATCATGAATCATGAATTGAATCATGAATTAAATCATGAATCATGGATTGAATCATGAATCATGAATCATGAATCATGAATTGAATCATGAATCATGAATCATGAATCGAATCATGAATCATGAATTGAATCATGAATCATGAATCATGAATTGAATCATGAATCACGAATCGATTCATGAATCATGAATTGAATCATGAATCAAGAATAGAATCATGAATCATGAATCATGAATCGATTCATGAATCATGAATTGAATCATGAATCATGAATTGAATCATGAATCATGAATCATGAATTGAATCATGAATCGAATCATGAATCATGAATTGAATCATGAATCATGAATCATGAATCGAATCATGAATCATGAATTGAATCATGAATCATGAATCATGAATCATGAATCGAATCATAAATCATGAATTGAATCATGAATCATGAATCATACATCGAATCATGAATCATTAATTGAATCATGAATCATGAATCATGAATCGAATCATAAATCTTGATTCAAGATTCATGAATCGAATCATGAATCATGAATTGAATCATGAATCATGAATCATGAATCGAATCATGAATCATGAATCATGAATTGAATCATGAATCATGAATTAAATCATGAATCATTAATCTTGAATCAAATCATGAATCATGAATCAAGAATCATGAATCATGAATTGAATCATGAATCATGAATTGAATCATGAATTATGAATTGATTCATGAATTGAATCATTAATAATGAATCATGAATCATGAATTGAATTATAATTTGAATCATGAATTATGAATTAAATCATGAATTGAATCATGAATCATGAATTGAATCATGAATCATGAATCATAAATCGAATCATGAATCATGAATTGAATCATGGATCGAATCATAAATTGAATCATGAATCATGAATCATGAATTGAATCATGAATCATGAATTATGAATCATGAATTGAATCATGAATCATTAATCATGAATTGAATCATGAATCATGAATTGAATCATGAATTAAATCATGAATCATAAATTGAATCATGAATCATAAATTGAATCATGAATCATGAATTGATTAATGAATTAAATCATGAATCATGAATTGAATCATGAATCATGAATCATGAATCATGAATTGAATCATGAATCATGAATCATGAATCGAATCATGAATCATGAATTGAATCATGAATCGAATCATGAATCATGAATTGAATCATGAATCATGAATCATGAATTGAATCATGAATCATGAATCATGAATCGAATCATGAATCATGAATTGAATCATGAATCATGAATCATGAATCGAATCATGAATCATGAATCATGAATTGAATCATGAATAATGAAACGAATCATGAATCATGAATTGAATCATGAATCATGAATCATAAATCGAATCATGAATCATGAATCATGAATTGAATCTTGAATCATGAATCATGAATCAAATCATGAATCATGAATTGAATCATGAATCATCAATCATAATTCGAATCATGAATCATGAATTGAATCATGAATCATGAATCATGAATTGAATCATGAATAATGAATCATGAATTGAATCATGAATCATGAATCATGAATCATGAATCATGAATTGAATCATGAATCATGAATCATGAATTGAATCATGAATTAAATCATGAATCATAAATTGAATCATGAATCATGAATTGAATCATGAATCATGAATCATGAATCATGAATTAAATCATGAATCATGGATTGAATCATGAATCATGAATCATGAATCATGAATTGAATCATGAATCATGAATCATGAATCGAATCATGAATCATGAATTGAATCATGAATCATGAATCATGAATTGAATCATGAATCATGAATCATGAATTGAATCATGAATCACGAATCGATTCATGAATCATGAATTGAATCATGAATCATGAATAGAATCATGAATCATGAATCATGAATTGATTCATGAATCATGAATTGAATCATGAATCATGAATTGAATCATGAATCATGAATCATGAATTGAATCATGAATCGAATCATGAATCATGAATTGAATCATGAATCATGAATCATGAATCGAATCATGAATCATGAATTGAATCATGAATCATGAATCATGAATCATGAATTGAATCATGAATCATGAATCATGAATCGAATCATAAATCATGAATTGAATCATGAATCATGAATCATACATCGAATCATGAATCATTAATTGAATCATGAATCATGAATCATGAATTGAATCATGAATCATGAATCATGAATCGAATCATAAATCTTGATTCAAGATTTATGAATCGAATCATGAATCATGAATTGAATCATGAATCATGAATCATGAATCATAAATTGAATCATGAATCATGAATTGAATCATGAATCATGAATCATGAATCATGAATCATGAATCATGAATCATGAATCATGAATTGAATCATGAATTAAATCATGAATCATGGATTGAATCATGAATCATGAATCATGAATTGAATCATGAATCATGAATCATGAATCGAATCATGAATCATGAATTGAATCATGAATCATGAATCATGAATTGAATCATGAATCATGAATCATGAATTGAATCATGAATCACGAATCGATTCATGAATCATGAATTGAATCATGAATCATGAATCATGAATCATGAATTGAATCATAAATTAAATCATGAATCATGAATCATAAATTGAATCATGAATCATGAATTGAATCATGAATCATGAATCATGAATCATGAATTGAATCATGAATTAAATCATGAATCATGGATTGAATCATGAATCATGAATCATGAATTGAATCATGAATCATGAATCATGAATCGAATCATGAATCATGAATTGAATCATGAATCATGAATCATGAATTGAATCATGAATCACGAATCGATTCATGAATCATGAATTGAATCATGAATCATGAATAGAATCATGAATCATAAATCGATTCATGAATCATGAATTGAATCATGAATCATGAATTGAATCATGAATCATGAATCATGAATTGAATCATGAATCGAATCATGAATCATGAATTGAATCATGAATCATGAATCATGAATCAAATCATGAATCATGAATTGAATCATGAATCATGAATCATGAATCATGAATTGAATCATGAATCATGAATCATGAATCGAATCATAAATCATGAATTGAATCATGAATCATGAATCATACATCGAATCATGAATCATTAATTGAATCATGAATCATGAATCATGAATCGAATCATAAATCTTGATTCAAGATTCATGAATCGAATCATGAATCATGAATTGAATCATGAATAATGAATCATGAATCGAATCATGAATCATAAATCATGAATCATGAATCATGAATTAAATCATGAATCATGAATCATGAATCGAATCATGAATCATGAATCATGAATTGAATCATGAATCATGAATTAAATCATGAATCATTAATCTTGAATCAAATCATGAATCATGAATCAAGAATCATGAATCATGAATTGAATCATGAATCATGAATTGAATCATGAATTATGAATTGATTCATGAATTGAATCATTAATAATGAATCATGAATCATGAATTGAATTATAATTTGAATCATGAATTATGAATTAAATCATGAATTGAATCATGAATCATGAATCATGAATTGAATCATGAATCATGAATCATAAATCGAATCATGAATCATGAATTGAATCATGAAACGAATCATAAATTGAATCATGAATCATGAATCATGAATTGAATCATGAATCATGAATTATGAATCATGAATTGAATCATGAATTAAATCATGAATCATAAATTGAATCATGAATCATAAATTGAATCATGAATCATGAATTGATTAATGAATTAAATCATGAATCATGAATTGAATCATGAATCATGAATCATGAATCATGAATTGAATCATGAATCATGAATCATGAATCGAATCATGAATCATGAATTGAATCATGAATCGAATCATGAATCATGAATTGAATCATGAATCATGAATCATGAATCATGAATTGAATCATGAATCATGAATCGAATCATGAATCATGAATTGAATCATGAATCATGAATCATGAATCGAATCATGAATCATGAATTGAATCATGAATCATGAAACGAATCATGAATCATGAATTGAATCATGAATCATGAATCATAAATCGAATCATGAATCATGAATTGAATCATGAATCATGAATCATAAATCGAATCATGAATAATGAATCATGAATTGAATCATGAATCATGAATCATGAATCGAATCATGAATCATGAATTGAATCATGAATCATGAATCATGAATCATGAATCATGAATCATGAATTGAATCATGAATCATGAATCATGAATCATGAATTGAATCATGAATAATGAATCATGAATTGAATCATGAATCATGAATCATGAATCATGAATTGAATCATGAATCATGAATCATGAATCATGAATCATGAATTGAATCATGAATCATGAATCATGAATCATGAATTGAATCATGAATTAAATCATGAATCATAAATTGAATCATGAATCATGAATTGAATCATGAATCATGAATCATGAATCATGAATTGAATCATGAATTAAATCATGAATCATGGATTGAATCATGAATCATGAATCATGAATCATGAATTGAATCATGAATCATGAATCATGAATCGAATCATGAATCATGAATTGAATCATGAATCATGAATCATGAATTGAATCATGAATCATGAATCATGAATCATGAATTGAATCATGAATTAAATCATGAATCATGGAATGAATCATGAATCATGAATCATGAATCATGAATTGAATCATGAATCATGAATCATGAATCGAATCATGAATCATGAATTGAATCATGAATCATGAATCATGAATTGAATCATGAATCATGAATCATGAATTGAATCATGAATCACGAATCGATTCATGAATCATGAATTGAATCATGAATCATGAATAGAATCATGAATCATGAATCATGAATTGATTCATGAATCATGAATTGAATCATGAATCATGAATCATGAATTGAATCATGAATCATGAATCATGAATTGAATCATGAATCGAATCATGAATCATGAATTGAATCATGAATCATGAATCATGAATCGAATCATGAATCATGAATTAAATCATGAATCATGAATCATGAATCATGAATTGAATCATGAATCATGAATCATGAATCGAATCATAAATCATGAATTGAATCATGAATCATGAATCATACATCGAATCATGAATCATTAATTGAATCATGAATCATGAATCATGAATCATGAATTGAATCATGAATCATGAATCATGAATCGAATCATAAATCTTGATTCAAGATTTATGAATCGAATCATGAATCATGAATTGAATCATGAATCATGAATCATGAATCAAATCATGAATCATGAATCATGAATTGAATCATGAATCATGAATTGATTCATGAATTGAATCATTAATAATGAATCATGAATCATGAATTGAATTATAATTTGAATCATGAATCATGAATTAAATCATGAATTGAATCATAAATCATGAATCATGAATCATGAATCATGAATTGAATCATGAATCATGAATCATAAATCGAATCATGAATCATGAATTGAATCATGAAACGAATCATAAATTGAATCATGAATCATGAATTGAATCATGAATCATGAATCATGAATTGAATCATGAATCATGAATTATGAATCATGAATTGAATCATGAATCAATAATCATGAATTGAATCATGAATCATGAATCATGAATCATGAATTGAATCATGAATTAAATCATGAATCTTGAATCATAAATTGAATCATGAATCATGAATCACGAATTGAATCATGAATCATGAATTGAATCATGAATCGTGAATCATGAATAGAATCATGAATCATGAATCATGAAATGAATCATGAATCATGAATCAAATCATGAATCATGAATTGAATCATGAATCATGAATCATGAATTGAATCATGAATCATGAATCGAATCATGAATCATGAATTGAATCATGAATCATGAATTGAATCATGAATCATGAATCATGAATAGAATCATGAATCATGAATCATAAATTGAATCATGAATCATGAATTGATTCATGAATTGAATCATTAATAATGAATCATGAATCATGAATTGAATTATAATTTGAATCATGAATCATGAATTAAATCATGAATTGAATCATAAATCATGAATCATGAATCATGAATCATGAATTGAATCATGAATCATGAATCATAAATCGAATCATGAATCATGAATTGAATCATGAAACGAATCATAAATTGAATCATGAATCATGAATTGAATCATGAATCATGAATCATGAATTGAATCATGAATCATGAATTATGAATCATGAATTGAATCATGAATCATTAATCATGAATTGAATCATGAATCATGAATCATGAATTGAATCATGAATTAAATCATGAATCATGAATCATAAATTGAATCATGAATCATGAATCACGAATTGAATCATGAATCATGAATTGAATCATGAATCATGAATCATGAATCATTAATTGAATCATGAATCATGAATCATGAATTGAATCATAAATCTTGATTCAAGATTCATGAATCGAATCATGAATCATGAATCATGAATCGTGAATCATGAATAGAATCATGAATCATGAATCATGAAATGAATCATGAATCATGAATCGAATCATGAATCATGAATTGAATCATGAATCATGAATCATGAATCATGAATCATTAATTGAATCATGAATCATGAATCATGAATCATGAATTGAATCATAAATCTTGATTCAAGATTCATGAATCGAATCATGAATCATGAATCGAATCATGAATCATGAATTGAATCATAAATCTTGATTCAAGATTCATGAATCGAATCATGAATCATGAATCGAATCATGAATCATGAATTGAATCATGAATAATGAATCATGAATCGAATCATGAATCATAAATCATGAATCATGAATAATGAATCATGAATCGAATCATGAATCATAAATCATGAATCATGAATCATGAATTAAATCATGAATCATGAATCATGAATCGAATCATGAATCATGAATCATGAATTGAATCATGAATCATGAATTAAATCATGAATCATTAATCTTGAATCAAATCATGAATCATGAATTGAATCATGAATTATGAATTGATTCATGAATTGAATCATTAATAATGAATCATGAATCATGAATTGAATTATAATTTGAATCATGAATCATGAATTAAATCATGAATTGAATCATGAATCATGAATCATGAATTGAATCATGAATCATAAATCGAATCATGAATCATGAATTGAATCATGAAACGAATCATAAATTGAATCATGAATCATGAATCATGAATTGAATCATGAATCATGAATTATGAATCATGAATTGAATCATGAATCATGAATCATGAATCATGAATTGAATCATGAATTAAATCATGAATCATGAATCATAAATTGAATCATGAATCATGAATCATAAATTGAATCATGAATCATGAATTGATTCATGAATTCAATCATGAATCATGAATTGAATCATGAATCATGAATCATGAATCATGAATTGAATCATGAATCATGAATCATGAATAGAATCATGAATCATGAATCATGAATTGAATCATGAATCATGAATCATGAATCGAATCATGAATCATGAATTGAATCATGAATCATGAATCATGAATCGAATCATGAATCATGAATCATGAATTGAATCATGAATCATGAAATGAATCATGAATCATGAATTGAATCATGAATCATGAATCATAAATCGAATCATGAATCATGAATCATGAATTGAATCATGAATCATGAATCATGAATCGAATCATGAATCATGAATTGAATCATGAATCATCAATCATAAATCGAATCATGAATCATGAATTGAATCATGAATCATGAATCATGAATTGAATCATGAATAATGAATCATGAATCGAATCATGAATCATGAATCATGAATCATGAATCATGAATTGAATCATGAATCATGAATCATGAATCATGAATTGAATCATGAATTAAATCATGAATCATGGATTGAATCATGAATCATGAATCATGAATCATGAATCGAATCATGAATCATGAATTGAATCATGAATCATGAATCATGAATTGAATCATGAATCATGAATCATGAATTGAATCATGAATCACGAATCGATTCATGAATCATGAATTGAATCATGAATCATGAATAGAATCATGAATCATGAATCGATTCATGAATCATGAATTGAATCATGAATCATGAATTGAATCATGAATCATGAATCATGAATTGAATCATGAATCATGAATCATGAATTGAATCATGAATCGAATCATGAATCATGAATTGAATCATGAATCATGAATCATGAATCGAATCATGAATCATGAATTGAATCATGAATCATGAATCATGAATCATGAATTGAATCATGAATCATGAATCATGAATCGAATCATAAATCATGAATTGAATCATGAATCATGAATCATACATCGAATCATGAATCATTAATTGAATCATGAATCATGAATCATGAATCATGAATTGAATCATGAATCATGAATCATGAATCGAATCATAAATCTTGATTCAAGATTTATGAATCGAATCATGAATCATGAATTGAATCATGAATCATGAATCATGAATCGAATCATGAATCATGAATCATGAATTGAATCATGAATCATGAATTGAATCATGAATCATTAATCTTGAATCAAATCATGAATCATGAATCTAGAATCATGAGTCATGAATCATGAATTGAATCATGAATCATGAATTGAATCATGAATCATGAATTGATTCATGAATTGAATCATTAATAATGAATCATAAATCATGAATTGAATCATGAATCATGAATCATGAATCATGAATCATGAATCATGAATTGAATCATGAATCATGAATCATAAATCGAATCATGAATCATGAATTGAATCATGAAACGAATCATAAATTGAATCATGAATCATGAATTGAATCATGAATCATGAATCATGAATTGAATCATGAATCATGAATTATGAATCATAAATTGAATCATGAATCATTAATCATGAATTGAATCATGAATCATGAATCATGAATCATGAATTGAATCATGAATTAAATCATGAATCATGAATCATAAATTGAATCATGAATCATGAATCACGAATCGAATCATGAATCATGAATTGAATCATGAATCGTGAATCATGAATAGAATCATGAATCATGAATCATGAAATGAATCATGAATCATGAATCAAATCATGAATCATGAATTGAATCATGAATCATGAATCATGAATTGAATCATGAATCATGAATCGAATCATGAATCATGAATTGAATCATGAATCATGAATCATGAATTGAATCATAAATCATGAATCATGAATAGAATCATGAATCATGAATCATGAATTAAATCATGAATCATGAATAATGAATCGAATCATGAATCATGAATTGAATCATGAATCATGAATCATGAATCATGAATCATGAATTGAATCATGAATCATGAATCATGAATTGAATCATGAATCATGAATCATAAATCGAATCATGAATCATGAATTGAATCATGAAACGAATCATAAATTGAATCATGAATCATGAATTGAATCATGAATCATTAATCATGAATTGAATCATGAATCATGAATCATGAATTGAATCATGAATTAAATCATGAATCATGAATCATAAATTGAATCATGAATCATGAATCATAAATTGAATCATGAATCATGAATTGATTCATGAATTCAGTCATGAATCATGAATTGAATCATGAATCATGAATCATGAATCATGAATTATATCATGAATCATGAATCATGAATCGAATCATGAATCATGAATTGAATCATGAATCGAATCTTGAATCATGAATTGAATCATGAATCATGAATCATAAATAGAATCATGAATCATGAATCATGAATCGAATCATGAATCATGAATCATGAATTGAATCATGAATCATGAAACGAATCATGAATCATGAATTGAATCATGAATCATAAATCAAATCATAAATCATGAATCATGAATTGAATCATGAATCATGAATCATGAATCGAATCATGAATCATGAATCGAATCATGAATCATCAATCATAAATCGAATCATGAATCATGAATTGAATCATGAATAATGAATCATGAATCGAATCATGAATCATGAATTGAATCATGAATTAAATCATGAATCATGAATCATAAATTGAATCATGAATCATGAATTGAATCATGAATCATGAATCATGAATCATGAATTGAATCATGAATTAAATCATGAATCATGGATTGAATCATGAATCATGAATCATGAATCATGAATTGAATCATGAATCATGAATCATGAATCGAATCATGAATCATGAATTGAATCATGAATCACGAATCGATTCATGAATCATGAATTGAATCATGAATCATGAATAAAATCATGAATCATGAATCATGAATCGATTCATGAATCATGAATTGAATCATGAATCATGAATCATGAATTGAATCATGAATCAAATCATGAATCATGAATTGAATCATGAATCATGAATCATGAATCGAATCATGAATCATGAATTGAATCATGAATCATGAATCATGAATCATGAATTGAATCATGAATCATGAATCATGAATCGAATCATAAATCATGAATTGAATCATGAATCATGAATCATAAATCGAATCATGAATCATTAATTGAATCATGAATCATGAATCATGAATTGAATCATGAATCATGAACCATGAATCGAATCATGTATCATAAATCATGAATCATGAATCATGAATTGAATCATGAATCATGAATCATGAATCGAATCATGAATCATGAATCATGAATTGAATCATGAATCATGAATTGAATCATGAATCATTAATCTTGAATCAAATCATGAATCATGAATCTAAAATCATGAATCATGAATCATGAATTGAATCATGAATCATGAATTGAATCATGAATCATGAATTGATTCATGAATTGAATCATTAATAATGAATCATGAATCATGAATTGAATTATAATTTGAATCATGAATCATGAATTAAATCATGAATTGAATCATGAATCATGAATCATGAATTGAATCATGAATCATGAATCATAAATCGAATCATGAATCATGAATTGAATCATGAAACGAATCATAAATTGAATCATGAATCATGAATTGAATCATGAATCATGAATTGAATCATGAATCATGAATCATGAATCGAATCATGAATCATGAATCATGAATTGAATCATGAATCATGAATTGAATCATGAATCATTAATCTTGAATCAAATCATAAATCATGAATCTAGAATCATGAAACATGAATCATGAATTGAATCATGAATCATGAATTGAATCATGAATCATGAATTGATTCATGAATTGAATCATTAATAATGAATCATGAATCATGAATTGAATTATAATTTGAATCATGAATCATGAATTAAATCATGAATTGAATCATGAATCATGAATCATGAATTGAATCATGAATCATAAATCGAATCATGAATCATGAATTGAATCATGAAACGAATCATAAATTGAATCATGAATCATGAATTGAATCATGAATCATGAATCATGAATTGAATCATGAATCATGAAGTATGAATCATGAATTGAATCATGAATCATGAATCATGAATCATGAATTGAATCATGAATTAAATCATGAATCATGAATCATAAATTGAATCATGAATCATGAATCATAAATTGAATCATGAATCATGAATTAATTCATGAATTATGAATCATGAATTGAATCATGAATCATGAATCATGATTTGAATCATGAATCATGAATCATGAATCGAATCATGAATCATGAATTGAATCATGAATCATGAATCGAATCATGAATCATGAATCATGAATTGAATCATGAATCATGAATAGAATCATGAATCATGAATCATGAATCGATTCATGAATCATGAATTGAATCATGAATCATGAATCATGAATTGAATCATGAATCGAATCATGAATCATGAATTGAATCATGAATCATGAATCATGAATCGAATCATGAATCATGAATTGAATCATGAATCATGAATCATGAATTGAATCATGAATCATGAATCATGAATCGAATCATGAATCATTAATTGAATCATGAATCATGAATCATGAATCATGAATTGAATCATGAATCATGAATCATGAATCAAATCATAAATCTTGATTCAAGATTCATGAATCGAATCATGAATCATGAATCATGAATCATGAATTAAATCATGAATCATGAATAATGAATCGAATCATGAATCATGAATTGAATCATGAATCATGAATCATGAATCATGAATCATTAATTGAATCATGAATCATGAATCATAAATCATGAATTGAATCATGAATCTTGAATCATGAATCGAATCATAAATCTTGATTCAAGATTCATGAATCGAATCATGAATCATGAATTGAATCATGAATAATGAATCATGAATCGAATCATGAATCATGAATCATGAATTGAATCATGAATCATGAATTAAATCATGAATCATTAATCTTGAATCAAATCATGAATCATGAATCAAGAATCATGAATCATGAATTGAATCATGAATCATGAATTGAATCATGAATTATGAATTGATTCATGAATTGAATCATTAATAATGAATCATGAATCATGAATTGAATTATAATTTGAATCATGAATCATGAATTGAATCATGAATCATGAATTGAATCATGAATTATGAATTGATTCATGAATTGAATCATTAATAATGAATCATGAATCATGAATTGAATTATAATTTGAATCATGAATCATGAATTAAATCATGAATTGAATCATGAATCATGAATCATGAATTGAATCATGAATCATGAATCATAAATCGAATCATGAATCATGAATTGAATCATGAAACGAATCATAAATTGAATCATGAATCATGAATTGAATCATGAATCATGAATTATGAATCATGAATTGAATCATGAATCATTAATCATGAATTGAATCATGAATCATGAATCATGAATTGAATCATGAATTAAATCATGAATCATGAATCATAAATTGAATCATGAATCATGAATCATAAATTGAATCATGAATCATGAATTGATTCATGAATTCAGTCATGAATCATGAATTGAATCATGAATCATGAATCATGAATCATGAATTATATCATGAATCATGAATCATGAATCGAATCATGAATCATGAATTGAATCATGAATCGAATCTTGAATCATGAATTGAATCATGAATCATGAATCATAAATAGAATCATGAATCATGAATCATGAATCGAATCATGAATCATGAATCATGAATTGAATCATGAATCATGAAACGAATCATGAATCATGAATTGAATCATGAATCATAAATCAAATCATAAATCATGAATCATGAATTGAATCATGAATCATGAATCATGAATCGAATCATGAATCATGAATCGAATCATGAATCATCAATCATAAATCGAATCATGAATCATGAATTGAATCATGAATCATGAATCATGAATCATGAATTGAATCATGAATAATGAATCATGAATCGAATCATGAATCATGAATTGAATCATGAATTAAATCATGAATCATGAATCATAAATTGAATCATGAATCATGAATTGAATCATGAATCATGAATCATGAATCATGAATTGAATCATGAATTAAATCATGAATCATGGATTGAATCATGAATCATGAATCATGAATCATGAATTGAATCATGAATCATGAATCATGAATCGAATCATGAATCATGAATTGAATCATGAATCACGAATCGATTCATGAATCATGAATTGAATCATGAATCATGAATAAAATCATGAATCATGAATCATGAATCGATTCATGAATCATGAATTGAATCATGAATCATGAATCATGAATTGAATCATGAATCAAATCATGAATCATGAATTGAATCATGAATCATGAATCATGAATCGAATCATGAATCATGAATTGAATCATGAATCATGAATCATGAATCATGAATTGAATCATGAATCATGAATCATGAATCGAATCATAAATCATGAATTGAATCATGAATCATGAATCATAAATCGAATCATGAATCATTAATTGAATCATGAATCATGAATCATGAATTGAATCATGAATCATGAACCATGAATCGAATCATGTATCATAAATCATGAATCATGAATCATGAATTGAATCATGAATCATGAATCATGAATCGAATCATGAATCATGAATCATGAATTGAATCATGAATCATGAATTGAATCATGAATCATTAATCTTGAATCAAATCATGAATCATGAATCTAAAATCATGAATCATGAATCATGAATTGAATCATGAATCATGAATTGAATCATGAATCATGAATGGATTCATGAATTGAATCATTAATAATGAATCATGAATCATGAATTGAATTATAATTTGAATCATGAATCATGAATTAAATCATGAATTGAATCATGAATCATGAATCATGAATTGAATCATGAATCATGAATCATAAATCGAATCATGAATCATGAATTGAATCATGAAACGAATCATAAATTGAATCATGAATCATGAATTGAATCATGAATCATGAATTGAATCATGAATCATGAATCATGAATCGAATCATGAATCATGAATCATGAATTGAATCATGAATCATGAATTGAATCATGAATCATTAATCTTGAATCAAATCATAAATCATGAATCTAGAATCATGAAACATGAATCATGAATTGAATCATGAATCATGAATTGAATCATGAATCATGAATTGATTCATGAATTGAATCATTAATAATGAATCATGAATCATGAATTGAATTATAATTTGAATCATGAATCATGAATTAAATCATGAATTGAATCATGAATCATGAATCATGAATTGAATCATGAATCATAAATCGAATCATGAATCATGAATTGAATCATGAAACGAATCATAAATTGAATCATGAATCATGAATTGAATCATGAATCATGAATCATGAATTGAATCATGAATCATGAAGTATGAATCATGAATTGAATCATGAATCATGAATCATGAATCATGAATTGAATCATGAATTAAATCATGAATCATGAATCATAAATTGAATCATGAATCATGAATCATAAATTGAATCATGAATCATGAATTAATTCATGAATTATGAATCATGAATTGAATCATGAATCATGAATCATGATTTGAATCATGAATCATGAATCATGAATCGAATCATGAATCATGAATTGAATCATGAATCATGAATCGAATCATGAATCATGAATCATGAATTGAATCATGAATCATGAATAGAATCATGAATCATGAATCATGAATCGATTCATGAATCATGAATTGAATCATGAATCATGAATCATGAATTGAATCATGAATCGAATCATGAATCATGAATTGAATCATGAATCATGAATCATGAATCGAATCATGAATCATGAATTGAATCATGAATCATGAATCATGAATTGAATCATGAATCATGAATCATGAATCGAATCATGAATCATTAATTGAATCATGAATCATGAATCATGAATCATGAATTGAATCATGAATCATGAATCATGAATCAAATCATAAATCTTGATTCAAGATTCATGAATCGAATCATGAATCATGAATCGAATCATGAATCATAAATTATGAATCATGAATCATGAATCATGAATCATGAATCATGAATCGAATCATGAATCATGAATCATGAATTGAATCATGAATCATGAATTGAATCATGAATCATTAATCTTGAATCAAATCATGAATCATGAATCTAGAATCATGAATCATGAATCATGAATTGAATCATGAATCATGAATTGAATCATGAATTGATTCATGAATTGAATCATTAATAATGAATCATGAATCATGAATTGAATTATAATTTGAATCATGAATCATGAATTAAATCATGAATTGAATCATGAATCATGAATCATGAATTGAATCATGAATCATGAATCATAAATCGAATCATGAATCATGAATTGAATCATGAAACGAATCATAAATTGAATCATGAATCATGAATTGAATCATGAATCATGAATTGAATCATGAATCATGAATCATGAATTGAATCATGAATCATGAAGTATGAATCATGAATTGAATCATGAATCATTAATCATGAATTGAATCATGAATCATGAATCATGAATTAAATCATGAATTAAATCATGAATCATGAATCATAAATTGAATCATGAATCATGAATCATAAATTGAATCATGAATCATGAATTGATTCATGAATTATGAATCATGAATTGAATCATGAATCATGATTTGAATCATGAATCATGAATCATGAATTGAATCATGAATCATGAATTGAATCATGAATCATGAATTATGAATCATGAATCGAATCATGAATCATGAATTGAATCATGAATCATGAATTATGAATCATGAATTGAATCATGAATCATTAATCATGAATTGAATCATGAATCATGAATCATGAATCATGAATTGAATCATGAATTAAATCATGAATCATGAATCATAAATTGAATCATGAATCATGAATCATAAATTGAATCATGAATCATGAATCATAAATTGAATCATGAATCATGAATTGATTCATGAATTAAATCATGAATCATGAATTGAATCATGAATCATGAATCATGAATCATGAATTGAATCATGAATCATGAATCAAATCATGAATCATGAATTGAATCATGAATCATGAATCGAATCATGAATCATGAATTGAATCATGAATCATGAATCGAATCATGAATCATGAATTGAATCATGAATCATGAATCATAAATAGAATCATGAATCATGAATCATGAATCGAATCATGAATCATGAATCGAATCATGAATCATGAAATGAATCATGAATCATGAATTGAATCATGAATCATGAAATGAATCATGAATCATGAATTGAATCATGAATCATGAATCATAAATTGAATCATGAATCATGAATCTTGAATTGAATCATGAATAATGAATCATGAATCAAATCATGAATCATGAATCATGAATCATGAATTGAATCATGAATTAAATCATGAATCATGAATCATAAATTGAATCATGAATCATGAATCATAAATTGAATTATGAATCATGAATTGATTCATGAATTAAATCATGAATCATGAATTGAATCATGAATCATGAATCATGAATCATGAATTGAATCATGAATCATGAATCATGAATCGAATCATGAATCATGAATTGAATCATGAATCATGAATCGAATCATGAATCATGAATTGAATCATGAATCATGAATCATGAATAGAATCATGAATCATGAATCATGAATCGAATCATGAATCATGAATCATGAATCGAATCATGAATCATGAAATGAATCATGAATCATGAATTGAATCATGAATCATGAATCATAAATCGAATCATGAATCATGAATCATGAATTGAATCATGAATCATGAATCGAATCATGAATCATGAATTGAATCATGAATCATCAATCATAAATCGAATCATGAATCATGAATTGAATCATGAATCATGAATCATGAATTGAATCATGAATAATGAATCATGAATCGAATCATGAATCATGAATCATGAATCATGAATCGAATCATGAATCATGAATTGAATCATGAATCATGAATCATGAATAGAATCATGAATCATGAATCGAATCATGAATCATGAATTGAATAATGAATCATGAATCGAATCATGAATCATGAATCATGAATTGAATCATGAATCATGAATTATGAATCATGAATTGAATCATGAATCATTAATCATGAATTGAATCATGAATCATGAATCATGAATCATGAATTGAATCATGAATTAAATCATGAATCATGAATCATAAATTGAATCATGAAACATGAATCATAAATTGAATCATGAATCATGAATTGATTCATGAAGTAAATCATGAATCATGAATTGAATCATGAATCATGAATTGAATCATGAATCATATATCATGAATCGAATCATGAATCATGAATTGAATCATGAATCATAAATCGAATCATGAATCATGAATTGAATCATGAATCATGAATAATGAATAGAATCATGAATCATGAATCATGAATCATGAATCGAATCATGAATCATGAATCATGAATCAAATCATGAATCATGAAATGAATCATGAATCATGAATTGAATCATGAATCATGAATCATAAATCGAATCATGAATCATGAATTATGAATTGAATCATGAATCATGAATCGAATCATGAATCATGAATTGAATCATGAATCATCAATCATAAAACGAATCATGAATCATGAATTGAATCATGAATCATGAATTGAATCATGAATAATGAATCATGAATCGAATCATGAATCATGAATCATGAATCATGAATCATGAATTGAATCATGAATCATGAATCATGAATCATGAATTGAATCATGAATTAAATCATGAATCATGAATCATAAATTGAATCATGAATCATGAATTGAATCATGAATCATGAATCATGAATCATGAATTGAATCATGAATTAAATCATGAATCATGGATTGAATCATGAATCATGAATCATGAATCATGAATTGAATCATGAATCATGAATCATGAATCGAATCATGAATCATGAATTGAATCATGAATCATGAATTGAATCATGAATCATGAATTGAATCATGAATCACGAATCATAAATTGAATCATGAATCATGAATTGAATCATGAATCATGAATCATGAATCATGAATTGAATCATGAATAATGAATCATGAATCGAATCATGAATCATGAATCATGAATCATGAATCATGAATTGAATCATGAATCATGAATCATGAATCATGAATTGAATCATGAATTAAATCATGAATCATGAATCATAAATTGAATCATGAATCATGAATTGAATCATGAATCATGAATCATGAATCATGAATTGAATCATGAATTAAATCATGAATCATGGATCGAATCATGAATCATGAATCATGAATCATGAATCATGAATCATGAATCATGAATTGAATCATGAATCATGAATTGAATCATGAATCATGAATTGAATCATGAATCACGAATCGATTCATGAATCATGAATTGAATCATGAATTATGAATAGAATCATGAATCATGAATCGATTCATGAATCATGAATTGAATCATGAATCATGAATCATGAATTGAATCATGAATCATGAATTGAATCATGAATCATGAATCATAAATTGAATCATGAATCATGAATCATGAATCATGAATCATGAATTGAATCATGAATCATGAATTGAATCATGAATCATGAATCATGAATCGAATCATAAATCATGAATTGAATCATGAATCATGAATCATAAATCGAATCATGAATCATTAATTGAATCATGAATCATGAATTGAATCATGAATCATGAATCATGAATCGAATCATAAATCTTGATTCAAGATTCATGAATCGAATCATGAATCATGAATTGAATCATGAATAATGAACCATGAATCGAATCATGAATCATAAATCATGAATCATGAAACATGAATTGAATCATGAATCATTAATCATGAATTGAATCATGAATCATGAATCATGAATCATGAACTGAATCATGAATTAAATCATGAATCATGAATCATAAATTGAATCATGAATCATGAATCATAAATTGAATCATGAATTGATTCATGAATTAAATCATGAATCATGAATTGAATCATGAATCATGAATCATGAATTGAATCATGAATCATGAATCATGAATCGAATCATGAATCATGAATTGAATCATGAATCATGAATCGAATCATGAATCATGAATTGAATCATGAATCATGAATAGAATCATGAATCATGAATCATGAATTGAATCATGAATCATGAATCATGAATTGAATCATGAATCATGAATCGAATCATGAATCATGAATTGAATCATGAATCATGAATCATGAATCATGAATAGAATCATGAATCATGAATCATGAATTGAATCATGAATCATGAATCATGAATCGAATCATGAATCATGAATCATGAATTGAATCATGAATCATGAATCATGAATCTAGAATCATGAATCATGAATCATGAATTGAATCATGAATCATGAATTGAATCATGAATTGATTCATGAATTGAATCATTAATAATGAATCATGAATCATGAATTGAATTATAATTTGAATCATGAATCATGAATTAAATCATGAATTGAATCATGAATCATGAATCATGAATTGAATCATGAATCATGAATCATAAATCGAATCATGAATCATGAATTGAATCATGAAACGAATCATAAATTGAATCATGAATCATGAATTGAATCATGAATCATGAATTGAATCATGAATCATGAATCATGAATTGAATCATGAATCATGAAGTATGAATCATGAATTGAATCATGAATCATTAATCATGAATTGAATCATGAATCATGAATCATGAATTAAATCATGAATTAAATCATGAATCATGAATCATAAATTGAATCATGAATCATGAATCATAAATTGAATCATGAATCATGAATTGATTCATGAATTATGAATCATGAATTGAATCATGAATCATGATTTGAATCATGAATCATGAATCATGAATCGAATCATGAATCATGAATTGAATCATGAATCATGAATTATGAATCATGAATCGAATCATGAATCATGAATTGAATCATGAATCATGAATTATGAATCATGAATTGAATCATGAATCATTAATCATGAATTGAATCATGAATCATGAATCATGAATCATGAATTGAATCATGAATTAAATCATGAATCATGAATCATAAATTGAATCATGAATCATGAATCATAAATTGAATCATGAATCATGAATCATAAATTGAATCATGAATCATGAATTGATTCATGAATTAAATCATGAATCATGAATTGAATCATGAATCATGAATCATGAATCATGAATTGAATCATGAATCAAATCATGAATCATGAATTGAATCATGAATCATGAATCGAATCATGAATCATGAATTGAATCATGAATCATGAATCGAATCATGAATCATGAATTGAATCATGAATCATGAATCATAAATAGAATCATGAATCATGAATCATGAATCGAATCATGAATCATGAATCGAATCATGAATCATGAAATGAATCATGAATCATGAATTGAATCATGAATCATGAAATGAATCATGAATCATGAATTGAATCATGAATCATGAATCATAAATTGAATCATGAATCATGAATCATGAATTGAATCATGAATAATGAATCATGAATCAAATCATGAATCATGAATCATGAATCATGAATTGAATCATGAATTAAATCATGAATCATGAATCATAAATTGAATCATGAATCATGAATCATAAATTGAATTATGAATCATGAATTGATTCATGAATTAAATCATGAATCATGAATTGAATCATGAATCATGAATCATGAATCATGAATTGAATCATGAATCATGAATCATGAATCGAATCATGAATCATGAATTGAATCATGAATCATGAATCGAATCATGAATCATGAATTGAATCATGAATCATGAATCATGAATAGAATCATGAATCATGAATCATGAATCGAATCATGAATCATGAATCATGAATCGAATCATGAATCATGAAATGAATCATGAATCATGAATTGAATCATGAATCATGAATCATAAATCGAATCATGAATCATGAATCATGAATTGAATCATGAATCATGAATCGAATCATGAATCATGAATTGAATCATGAATCATCAATCATAAATCGAATCATGAATCATGAATTGAATCATGAATCATGAATCATGAATTGAATCATGAATAATGAATCATGAATCGAATCATGAATCATGAATCATGAATCATGAATCGAATCATGAATCATGAATTGAATCATGAATCATGAATCATGAATAGAATCATGAATCATGAATCGAATCATGAATCATGAATTGAATAATGAATCATGAATCGAATCATGAATCATGAATCATGAATTGAATCATGAATCATGAATTATGAATCATGAATTGAATCATGAATCATTAATCATGAATTGAATCATGAATCATGAATCATGAATCATGAATTGAATCATGAATTAAATCATGAATCATGAATCATAAATTGAATCATGAAACATGAATCATAAATTGAATCATGAATCATGAATTGATTCATGAAGTAAATCATGAATCATGAATTGAATCATGAATCATGAATTGAATCATGAATCATATATCATGAATCGAATCATGAATCATGAATTGAATCATGAATCATAAATCGAATCATGAATCATGAATTGAATCATGAATCATGAATAATGAATAGAATCATGAATCATGAATCATGAATCATGAATCGAATCATGAATCATGAATCATGAATCAAATCATGAATCATGAAATGAATCATGAATCATGAATTGAATCATGAATCATGAATCATAAATCGAATCATGAATCATGAATTATGAATTGAATCATGAATCATGAATCGAATCATGAATCATGAATTGAATCATGAATCATCAATCATAAAACGAATCATGAATCATGAATTGAATCATGAATCATGAATTGAATCATGAATAATGAATCATGAATCGAATCATGAATCATGAATCATGAATCATGAATCATGAATTGAATCATGAATCATGAATCATGAATCATGAATTGAATCATGAATTAAATCATGAATCATGAATCATAAATTGAATCATGAATCATGAATTGAATCATGAATCATGAATCATGAATCATGAATTGAATCATGAATTAAATCATGAATCATGGATTGAATCATGAATCATGAATCATGAATCATGAATTGAATCATGAATCATGAATCATGAATCGAATCATGAATCATGAATTGAATCATGAATCATGAATTGAATCATGAATCATGAATTGAATCATGAATCACGAATCATAAATTGAATCATGAATCATGAATTGAATCATGAATCATGAATCATGAATCATGAATTGAATCATGAATAATGAATCATGAATCGAATCATGAATCATGAATCATGAATCATGAATCATGAATTGAATCATGAATCATGAATCATGAATCATGAATTGAATCATGAATTAAATCATGAATCATGAATCATAAATTGAATCATGAATCATGAATTGAATCATGAATCATGAATCATGAATCATGAATTGAATCATGAATTAAATCATGAATCATGGATCGAATCATGAATCATGAATCATGAATCATGAATCATGAATCATGAATCATGAATTGAATCATGAATCATGAATTGAATCATGAATCATGAATTGAATCATGAATCACGAATCGATTCATGAATCATGAATTGAATCATGAATTATGAATAGAATCATGAATCATGAATCGATTCATGAATCATGAATTGAATCATGAATCATGAATCATGAATTGAATCATGAATCATGAATTGAATCATGAATCATGAATCATGAATTGAATCATGAATCATGAATCATGAATCATGAATCATGAATTGAATCATGAATCATGAATTGAATCATGAATCATGAATCATGAATCGAATCATAAATCATGAATTGAATCATGAATCATGAATCATAAATCGAATCATGAATCATTAATTGAATCATGAATCATGAATTGAATCATGAATCATGAATCATGAATCGAATCATAAATCTTGATTCAAGATTCATGAATCGAATCATGAATCATGAATTGAATCATGAATAATGAACCATGAATCGAATCATGAATCATAAATCATGAATCATGAAACATGAATTGAATCATGAATCATTAATCATGAATTGAATCATGAATCATGAATCATGAATCATGAACTGAATCATGAATTAAATCATGAATCATGAATCATAAATTGAATCATGAATCATGAATCATAAATTGAATCATGAATTGATTCATGAATTAAATCATGAATCATGAATTGAATCATGAATCATGAATCATGAATTGAATCATGAATCATGAATCATGAATCGAATCATGAATCATGAATTGAATCATGAATCATGAATCGAATCATGAATCATGAATTGAATCATGAATCATGAATAGAATCATGAATCATGAATCATGAATTGAATCATGAATCATGAATCATGAATTGAATCATGAATCATGAATCGAATCATGAATCATGAATTGAATCATGAATCATGAATCATGAATCATGAATAGAATCATGAATCATGAATCATGAATTGAATCATGAATCATGAATCATGAATCGAATCATGAATCATGAATTGAATCATGAATCATGAATCATAAATCATGAATCATGAATTGAATCATGAATAATGAATCATGAATCGAATCATGAATCATGAATCATGAATCATGAATATAATCATGAATCATGAATCATGAATTGAATCATGAATTAAATCATGAATCATGAATCATAAATTGAATCATGAATCATGAATTGAATCATGAATCATGAATCATGAATCATGAATTGAATCATGAATTAAATCATGAATCATGGATTGAATCATGAATCATGAATCATGAATCATGAATCATGAATCATGAATTGAATCATGAATCATGAATCATGAATTGAATCATGAATCACGAATCGAATCATGAATCATGAATTGAATCATGAATCATGAATCATGAATAGAATCATGAATCATGAATCATGAAATGAATCATGAATCATGAATCGAATCATGAATCATGAATTGAATCATGAATCATGAATCATGAATTGAATCATGAATCATGAATCGAATCATGAATCATGAATTGAATCATGAATCATGAATAGAATCATGAATCATGAATCATGAATCGAATCATGAATCATGAATCGAATCATGAATCATGAAATGAATCATGAATCATGAATTGAATCATGAATCATGAATCATAAATCGAATCATGAATCATGAATCATAAATTGAATCATGAATCATGAATCGAATCATGAATCATGAATTGAATCATGAATCATCAATCATAAATCGAATCATGAATCATGAATTGAATCATGAATCATGAATCATGAATCATGAATTGAATCATGAATAATGAATCATGAATCGAATCATGAATCATGAATCATGAATCATGAATCGAATCATGAATCATGAATTGAATCATGAATCATGAATCATGAATAGAATCATGAATCATGAATCGAATCATGAATCATGAATTGAATCATGAATCATGAATCATGAATTGAATCATGAATCATGAATTGAATCATAAATCATGAATCATGAATTGAATCATGAATCATGAATCATGAATCATGAATCATGAATTGAATCATGAATCATGAATTGAATCATGAATCATGAATCATGAATCGAATCATAAATCATGAATTGAATCATGAATCATGAATCATAAATCGAATCATGAATCATTAATTGAATCATGAATCATGAATTGAATCATGAATCATGAATCATGAATCGAATCATAAATCTTGATTCAAGATTCATGAATCGAATCATGAATCATGAATTGAATCATGAATAATGAACCATGAATCGAATCATGAATCATAAATCATGAATCATGAAACATGAATTGAATCATGAATCATTAATCATGAATTGAATCATGAATCATGAATCATGAATCATGAACTGAATCATGAATTAAATCATGAATCATGAATCATAAATTGAATCATGAATCATGAATCATAAATTGAATCATGAATTGATTCATGAATTAAATCATGAATCATGAATTGAATCATGAATCATGAATCATGAATTGAATCATGAATCATGAATCATGAATCGAATCATGAATCATGAATTGAATCATGAATCATGAATCGAATCATGAATCATGAATTGAATCATGAATCATGAATAGAATCATGAATCATGAATCATGAATTGAATCATGAATCATGAATTAAATCATGAATCATGAATCGAATCATGAATCATGAATTGAATCATGAATCATGAATCATGAATCATGAATAGAATCATGAATCATGAATCATGAATTGAATCATGAATCATGAATCATGAATCGAATCATGAATCATGAATTGAATCATGAATCATGAATCATAAATCATGAATCATGAATTGAATCATGAATAATGAATTATGAATCGAATCATGAATCATGAATCATGAATCATGAATATAATCATGAATCATGAATCATGAATTGAATCATGAATTAAATCATGAATCATGAATCATAAATTGAATCATGAATCATGAATTGAATCATGAATCATGAATCATGAATCATGAATTGAATCATGAATTAAATCATGAATCATGGATTGAATCATGAATCATGAATCATGAATCATGAATCATGAATCATGAATTGAATCATGAATCATGAATCATGAATTGAATCATGAATCACGAATCGAATCATGAATCATGAATTGAATCATGAATCATGAATCATGAATAGAATCATGAATCATGAATCATGAAATGAATCATGAATCATGAATCGAATCATGAATCATGAATTGAATCATGAATCATGAATCATGAATTGAATCATGAATCATGAATCGAATCATGAATTGAATCATGAATCATGAATAGAATCATGAATCATGAATCATGAATCGAATCATGAATCATGAATCGAATCATGAATCATGAAATGAATCATGAATCATGAATTGAATCATGAATCATGAATCATAAATCGAATCATGAATCATGAATCATAAATTGAATCATGAATCATGAATCGAATCATGAATCATGAATTGAATCATGAATCATCAATCATAAATCGAATCATGAATCATGAATTGAATCATGAATCATGAATCATGAATCATGAATTGAATCATGAATAATGAATCATGAATCGAATCATGAATCATGAATCATAAATCATGAATCGAATCATGAATCATGAATTGAATCATGAATCATGAATCATGAATAGAATCATGAATCATGAATCGAATCATGAATCATGAATTGAATCATGAATCATGAATCGAATCATGAATCATGAATCATGAATTGAATCATGAATCATGAATCATGAATCGAATCATAAATCTTGATTCAAGATTCATGAATCGAATCATGAATCATGAATTGAATCATGAATAATGAACCATGAATCGAATCATGAATCATAAATCATGAATCATGAAACATGAATTGAATCATGAATCATTAATCATGAATTGAATCATGAATCATGAATCATGAACTGAATCATGAATTAAATCATGAATCATGAATCATAAATTGAATCATGAATCATGAATCATAAATTGAATCATGAATCATGAATTGATTCATGAATTAAATCATGAATCATGAATTGAATCATGAATCATGAATCATGAATTGAATCATGAATCATGAATCATGAATCGAATCATGAATCATGAATTGAATCATGAATCATGAATCGAATCATGAATCATGAATTGAATCATGAATCATGAATAGAATCATGAATCATGAATCATGAATTGAATCATGAATCATGAATCATGAATTGAATCATGAATCATGAATCGAATCATGAATCATGAATTGAATCATGAATCATGAATCATGAATAGAATCATGAATCATGAATCATGAATTGAATCATGAATCATGAATCATGAATCGAATCATGAATCATGAATTGAATCATGAATCATGAATCATAAATCATGAATCATGAATTGAATCATGAATAATGAATCATGAATCGAATCATGAATCATGAATCATGAATCATGAATCATGAATATAATCATGAATCATGAATTGAATCATGAATTAAATCATGAATCATGAATCATAAATTGAATCATGAATCATGAATTGAATCATGAATCATGAATCATGAATCATGAATTGAATCATGAATTAAATCATGAATCATGGATTGAATCATGAATCATGAATCATGAATCATGAATCATGAATCATGAATTGAATCATGAATCATGAATCATGAATTGAATCATGAATCACGAATCGAATCATGAATCATGAATTGAATCATGAATCATGAATCATGAATAGAATCATGAATCATGAATCATGAAATGAATCATGAATCATGAATCGAATCATGAATCATGAATTGAATCATGAATCATGAATCATGAATTGAATCATGAATCATGAATCGAATCATGAATCATGAATTGAATCATGAATCATGAATAGAATCATGAATCATGAATCATGAATCGAATCATGAATCATGAATCGAATCATGAATCATGAAATGAATCATGAATCATGAATTGAATCATGAATCATGAATCATAAATCGAATCATGAATCATGAATCATAAATTGAATCATGAATCATGAATCGAATCATGAATCATGAATTGAATCATGAATCATCAATCATAAATCGAATCATGAATCATGAATTGAATCATGAATCATGAATCATGAATCATGAATTGAATCATGAATAATGAATCATGAATCGAATCATGAATCATGAATCATGAATCATGAATCGAATCATGAATCATGAATTGAATCATGAATCATGAATCATGAATAGAATCATGAATCATGAATCGAATCATGAATCATGAATTGAATCATGAATCATGAATCATGAATTGAATCATGAATCATGAATTGAATCATAAATCATGAATCATGAATTGAATCATGAATCATGAATCATGAATCATGAATCATGAATTGAATCATGAATCATGAATTGAATCATGAATCATGAATCATGAATCGAATCATAAATCATGAATTGAATCATGAATCATGAATCATAAATCGAATCATGAATCATTAATTGAATCATGAATCATGAATTGAATCATGAATCATGAATCATGAATCGAATCATAAATCTTGATTCAAGATTCATGAATCGAATCATGAATCATGAATTGAATCATGAATAATGAACCATGAATCGAATCATGAATCATAAATCATGAATCATGAAACATGAATTGAATCATGAATCATTAATCATGAATTGAATCATGAATCATGAATCATGAATCATGAACTGAATCATGAATTAAATCATGAATCATGAATCATAAATTGAATCATGAATCATGAATCATAAATTGAATCATGAATTGATTCATGAATTAAATCATGAATCATGAATTGAATCATGAATCATGAATCATGAATTGAATCATGAATCATGAATCATGAATCGAATCATGAATCATGAATTGAATCATGAATCATGAATCGAATCATGAATCATGAATTGAATCATGAATCATGAATAGAATCATGAATCATGAATCATGAATTGAATCATGAATCATGAATCATGAATTAAATCATGAATCATGAATCGAATCATGAATCATGAATTGAATCATGAATCATGAATCATGAATCATGAATAGAATCATGAATCATGAATCATGAATTGAATCATGAATCATGAATCATGAATCGAATCATGAATCATGAATTGAATCATGAATCATGAATCATAAATCATGAATCATGAATTGAATCATGAATAATGAATCATGAATCGAATCATGAATCATGAATCATGAATCATGAATATAATCATGAATCATGAATCATGAATTGAATCATGAATTAAATCATGAATCATGAATCATAAATTGAATCATGAATCATGAATTGAATCATGAATCATGAATCATGAATCATGAATTGAATCATGAATTAAATCATGAATCATGGATTGAATCATGAATCATGAATCATGAATCATGAATCATGAATCATGAATCATGAATCATGAATTGAATCATGAATCATGAATCATGAATTGAATCATGAATCACGAATCGAATCATGAATCATGAATTGAATCATGAATCATGAATCATGAATAGAATCATGAATCATGAATCATGAAATGAATCATGAATCATGAATCGAATCATGAATCATGAATTGAATCATGAATCATGAATCATGAATTGAATCATGAATCATGAATCGAATCATGAATTGAATCATGAATCATGAATAGAATCATGAATCATGAATCATGAATCGAATCATGAATCATGAATCGAATCATGAATCATGAAATGAATCATGAATCATGAATTGAATCATGAATCATGAATCATAAATCGAATCATGAATCATGAATCATAAATTGAATCATGAATCATGAATCGAATCATGAATCATGAATTGAATCATGAATCATCAATCATAAATCGAATCATGAATCATGAATTGAATCATGAATCATGAATCATGAATCATGAATTGAATCATGAATAATGAATCATGAATCGAATCATGAATCATGAATCATGAATCATGAATCGAATCATGAATCATGAATTGAATCATGAATCATGAATCATGAATAGAATCATGAATCATGAATCGAATCATGAATCATGAATTGAATCATGAATCATGAATCGAATCATGAATCATGAATCATGAATTGAATCATGAATCATGAATCATGAATCGAATCATAAATCTTGATTCAAGATTCATGAATCGAATCATGAATCATGAATTGAATCATGAATAATGAACCATGAATCGAATCATGAATCATAAATCATGAATCATGAAACATGAATTGAATCATGAATCATTAATCATGAATTGAATCATGAATCATGAATCATGAACTGAATCATGAATTAAATCATGAATCATGAATCATAAATTGAATCATGAATCATGAATCATAAATTGAATCATGAATCATGAATTGATTCATGAATTAAATCATGAATCATGAATTGAATCATGAATCATGAATCATGAATTGAATCATGAATCATGAATCATGAATCGAATCATGAATCATGAATTGAATCATGAATCATGAATCGAATCATGAATCATGAATTGAATCATGAATCATGAATAGAATCATGAATCATGAATCATGAATTGAATCATGAATCATGAATCATGAATTGAATCATGAATCATGAATCGAATCATGAATCATGAATTGAATCATGAATCATGAATCATGAATAGAATCATGAATCATGAATCATGAATTGAATCATGAATCATGAATCATGAATCGAATCATGAATCATGAATTGAATCATGAATCATGAATCATAAATCATGAATCATGAATTGAATCATGAATAATGAATCATGAATCGAATCATGAATCATGAATCATAAATCATGAATCATGAATATAATCATGAATCATGAATCATGAATTGAATCATGAATTAAATCATGAATCATGAATCATAAATTGAATCATGAATCATGAATTGAATCATGAATCATGAATCATGAATCATGAATTGAATCATGAATTAAATCATGAATCATGGATTGAATCATGAATCATGAATCATGAATCATGAATCATGAATCATGAATTGAATCATGAATCATGAATCATGAATTGAATCATGAATCACGAATCGAATCATGAATCATGAATTGAATCATGAATCATGAATCATGAATAGAATCATGAATCATGAATCATGAAATGAATCATGAATCATGAATCGAATCATGAATCATGAATTGAATCATGAATCATGAATTGAATCATGAATCATGAATAGAATCATGAATCATGAATCATGAATCGAATCATGAATCATGAATCATGAATCGAATCATGAATCATGAAATGAATCATGAATCATGAATTGAATCATGAATCATGAATCATAAATCGAATCATGAATCATAAATTGAATCATGAATCATGAATCGAATCATGAATCATGAATTGAATCATGAATCATCAATCATAAATAGAATCATGAATCATGAATTGAATCATGAATCATGAATCATGAATCATGAATTGAATCATGAATAATGAATCATGAATCGAATCATGAATCATGAATCATGAATCATGAATCGAATCATGAATCATGAATTGAATCATGAATCATGAATCATGAATAGAATCATGAATCATGAATCAAATCATGAATCATGAATTGAATCATGAATCATGAATCGAATCATGAATCATGAATCATGAATTGAATCATGAATCATGAATTATGAATCATGAATTGAATCATGAATCATTAATCATGAATTGAGTCATGAATCATGAATCATGAATCATGAATTGAATCATGAATTAAATCATGAATCATGAATCATAAATTGAATCATGAAACATGAATCATAAATTGAATCATGAATCATGAATTGATTCATGAATTAAATCATGAATCATGAATTGAATCATGAATCATGAATTGAATCATGAATCATATATCATGAATCGAATCATGAATTGAATCATGAATCATGAATCAAATCATGAATCATGAATCATGAATAATGAATAGAATCATGAATCATGAATCATGAATCATGAATCAAATCATGAATCATGAATCATGAATCAAATCATGAATCATGAAATGAATCATGAATCATGAATTGAATCATGAATCATGAATCATAAATCGAATCATGAATCATGAATTATGAATTGAATCATGAATCATGAATCGAATCATGAATCATGAATTGAATCATGAATCATCAATCATAAAACGAATCATGAATCATGAATTGAATCATGAATCATGAATTGAATCATGAATAATGAATCATGAATCGAATCATGAATCATGAATCATGAATCATGAATCATGAATAGAATCATGAATCATGAATCATGAATTGAATCATGAATTAAATCATGAATCATGAATCATAAATTGAATCATGAATTGAATCATGAATCATGAATCATGAATCATGAATTGAATCATGAATTAAATCATGAATCATGGATTGAATCATGAATCATGAATCATGAATCGAATCATGAATCATGAATTGAATCATGAATCATGAATTGAATCATGAATCATGAATTGAATCATGAATCACGAATCATAAATTGAATCATGAATCATGAATTGAATCATGAATCATGAATCATGAATCATGAATTGAATCATGAATAATGAATCATGAATCGAATCATGAATCATGAATCATGAATCATGAATCATGAATTGAATCATGAATCATGAATCATGAATCATGAATTGAATCATGAATTAAATCATGAATCATGAATCATAAATTGAATCATGAATCATGAATTGAATCATGAATCATGAATCATGAATCATGAATTGAATCATGAATTAAATCATGAATCATGGATTGAATCATGAATCATGAATCATGAATCATGAATCATGAATCATGAATCATGAATTGAATCATGAATCATGAATTGAATCATGAATCATGAATTGAATCATGAATCATGAATTGAATCATGAATCACGAATCGATTCATGAATCATGAATTGAATCATGAATCATGAATAGAATCATGAATCATGAATCATGAATCGATTCATGAATCATGAATTGAATCATGAATCATGAATCATGAATTGAATCATGAATCATGAATTGAATCATGAATCATGAATCATGAATTGAATCATGAATCATGAATCATGAATCATGAATTGAATCATGAATCATGAATTGAATCATGAATCATGAATCATGAATCGAATCATAAATCATGAATTGAATCATGAATCATGAATCATAAATCGAATCATGAATCATTAATTGAATCATGAATCATGAATCATGAATCATGAATTGAATCATGAATCATTAATTGAATCATGAATCATGAATCATGAATCGAATCATAAATCTTAATTCAAGATTCATGAATCGAATCATGAATCATGAATTGAATCATGAATAATGAACCATGAATCGAATCATGAATCATAAATCATGAATCATGAAACATGAATTGAATCATGAATCATGAATCATGAATCGAATCATGAATCATAAATCATGAATCATGAAACATGAATTGAATCATGAATCATGATTCATGAATCGAATCATGAATCATGAATCTAGAATCATGAATCATGAATCATGAATTGAATCATGAATCATGAATTGATTCATGAATTGAATCATTAATAATGAATCATGAATCATGATTTGAATTATAATTTGAATCATGAATCATGAATTAAATCATGAATTGAATAATGAATCATGAATCATGAATTGAATCATGAATCATGAATCATAAATCGAATCATGAATCATGAATTGAATCATGAAACGAATCATAAATTGAATCATGAATCATGAATTGAATCATGAATCATGAATTGAATCATGAATCATGAATTATGAATCATGAATTGAATCATGAATCATTAATCATGAATTGAATCATGAATCATGAATTATGAATCATGAACTGAATCATGAATTAAATCATGAATCATGAATCATAAATTGAATCATGAATCATGAATCATAAATTGAATCATGAATCATGAATTGATTCATGAATTAAATCATGAATCATGAATTGAATCATGAATCATGAATCATGAATTGAATCATGAATCATGAATCATGAATCGAATCATGAATCATGAATTGAATCATGAATCATGAATCGAATCATGAATCATGAATTGAATCATGAATCATGAATAGAATCATGAATCATGAATCATGAATTGAATCATGAATCATGAATCATGAATTGAATCATGAATCATGAATCGAATCATGAATCATGAATCATGAATCGAATCATGAATCATGAATTGAATCATGAATCATGAATCATAAATCATGAATCATGAATTGAATCATGAATAATGAATCATGAATCGAATCATGAATCATGAATCATGAATCATGAATATAATCATGAATCATGAATCATGAATTCAATCATGAATTAAATCACGAATCATGAATCATAAATTGAATCATGAATCATGAATTGAATCATGAATCATGAATCATGAATTGAATCATGAATTAAATCATGAATCATGGCTTGAATCATGAATCATGAATCATGAATCATGAATCATTAATCATGAATTGAATCATGAATCATGAATCATGAATTGAATCATGAATCACGAATCGAATCATGAATCATGAATTGAATCATGAATCATGAATCATGAATAGAATCATGAATCATGAATCATGAAATGAATCATGAATCATGAATCGAATCATGAATCATGAATTGAATCATGAATCATGAATCATGAATTGAATCATGAATCATGAATCGAATCATGAATCATGAATTGAATCATGAATCATGAATCATGAATAGAATCATGAATCATGAATCATGAATCATGAATCATGAATTGAATCATGAATCATGAATTGATTCATGAATTGAATCATTAATAATGAATCATGAATCATGAATTGAATCATGAATCATGAATCATAAATCGAATCATGAATCATTAATTGAATCATGAATCATGAATCATGAATCATGAATTGAATCATGAATCATGAATCGAATCATAAATCTTGATTCAAGATTCATGAATCGAATCATGAATCATGAATTGAATCATGAATAATGAATCATGAATCGAATTATGAATCATAAATCATGAATCATGAATCATGAATTAAATCATGAATCATGAATCATGAATCGATTCATGAATCATGAATCGATTCATGAATCATGAATCATGAATTGAATCATGAATCATGAATTGAATCATGAATCATGAATTGAATCATGAATCATTAATCTTGAATCAAATCATGAATCATGAATCAAGAATCATGAATCATGAATTTAATCATGAATCATGAATTGAATCATGAATTATGAATTGATTCATGAATTGAATCATTAATAATGAATCATGAATCATGAATTGAATTATATTTTGAATCATGAATCATGAATTAAATCATGAATTGAATCATGAATCATGAATCATGAATTGAATCATGAATCATAAATCATAAATCGAATCATGAATCATGAATTGAATCATGAAACGAATCATAAATTGAATCATGAATCATGAATCATGAATTGAATCATGAATCATGAATTATGAATCATGAATTAAATCATGAATCATTAATCATGAATTGAATCATGAACCATGAATCATGAATCATGAATTGAATCATGAAATAAATCATGAATCATGAATCATAAATTGAACCATGAATCATGAATCATAAATTGAATCATGAATCATGAATTGATTCACGAATTAAATCATGATTCATGAATTGAATCATGAATCATGAATCATGAATCAAGAATTGAATCATGAATCATGAATCATGAATCGAATCATGAATCATGAATTGAATCATGAATCATGAATCGAATCATGAATCATGAATTGAATCATGAATCATGAATCATGAATAGAATCATGAATCATGAATCATGAATCATGAATCGAATCATGAATCATGAATCATGAATTGAATCATGAATCATGAAACGAATCATGAATCATGAATTGAATCATGAATCATGAATCATAAATCGAATCATGAATCATGAATCATGAATTGAATCAAGAATCATGAATTGAATCATGAATCATGAATCATGAATCATGAATTGAATCATGAATTAAATCATGAATCATGGATTGAATCATGAATCATGAATAATGAATCATGAATTGAATCATTAATCATGAATCATGAATCGAATCATGAATCATGAATTGAATCATGAATCATGAATCATGAATTGAATCATGAATCATGAATTGAATCATGAATCACGAATCGATTCATGAATCATGAATTGAATCATGAATCATGAATAGAATCATGAATCATGAATCATGAATCGATTCATGAATCATGAATTGAATCATGAATCATGAATCATGAATTGAATCATGAATCATGAATCGAATCATGAATCGTGAATTGAATCATGAATCATGAATCATGAATCGAATCATGAATCATGAATTGAATCATGAATCATGAATCATGAATCATGAATTGAATCATGAATCATGAATCATGAATCAAATCATAAATCATGAATTGAATCATGAATCATGAATCATAAATCGAATCATGAATCATTAATTGAATCATGAATCATGAATCATGAATCATGAATCATGAATTGAAACATGAATCATGAATCATGAATCGAATCATAAATCTTGATTCAAGATTCATGAATCGAATCATGAATCATGAATTGAATCATGAATCATGAATTGAATCATGAATCATGAATCATGAATTGAATCATGAATCATGAATCATGAATCATGAATTGAATCATGAATCATGAATTGAATCATGAATCGAATCATAAATCATGAATTGAATCATGAATCATGAATCATAAATCGAATCATGAATCATTAATTGAATCATGAATCATGAATCATGAATCATGAATCATGAATTGAATCATGAATCATGAATCATGAATCATGAATCATGAATCGAATCATAAATCTTGATTCAAGATTCATGAATCGAATCATGAATCATGAATTGAATCATGAATAATGAACCATGAATCAAATCATGAATCATAAATCATGAATCATGAAACATGAATTGAATCATGAATCATGAATCATGAATTGAATCATGAATCATGAATTATGAATCATGAATTGAATCATGAATCATTAATCATGAATTGAGTCATGAATCATGAATCATGAATCATGAATTGAATCATGAATTAAATCATGAATCATGAATCATAAATTGAATCATGAAACATGAATCATAAATTGAATCATGAATCATGAATTGATTCATGAATTAAATCATGAATCATGAATTGAATCATGAATCATGAATTGAATCATGAATCATATATCATGAATCGAATCATGAATTGAATCATGAATCATGAATCAAATCATGAATCATGAATCATGAATAATGAATAGAATCATGAATCATGAATCATGAATCATGAATCAAATCATGAATCATGAATCATGAATCAAATCATGAATCATGAAATGAATCATGAATCATGAATTGAATCATGAATCATGAATCATAAATCGAATCATGAATCATGAATTATGAATTGAATCATGAATCATGAATCGAATCATGAATCATGAATTGAATCATGAATCATCAATCATAAAACGAATCATGAATCATGAATTGAATCATGAATCATGAATTGAATCATGAATAATGAATCATGAATCGAATCATGAATCATGAATCATGAATCATGAATAGAATCATGAATCATGAATCATGAATTGAATCATGAATTAAATCATGAATCATGAATCATAAATTGAATCATGAATCATGAATTGAATCATGAATCATGAATCATGAATCATGAATTGAATCATGAATTAAATCATGAATCATGGATTGAATCATGAATCATGAATCATGAATCGAATCATGAATCATGAATTGAATCATGAATCATGAATTGAATCATGAATCATGAATTGAATCATGAATCACGAATCATAAATTGAATCATGAATCATGAATTGAATCATGAATCATGAATCATGAATCATGAATTGAATCATGAATAATGAATCATGAATCGAATCATGAATCATGAATCATGAATCATGAATCATGAATTGAATCATGAATCATGAATCATGAATCATGAATTGAATCATGAATTAAATCATGAATCATGAATCATAAATTGAATCATGAATCATGAATTGAATCATGAATCATGAATCATGAATCATGAATTGAATCATGAATTAAATCATGAATCATGGATTGAATCATGAATCATGAATCATGAATCATGAATCATGAATCATGAATCATGAATTGAATCATGAATCATGAATTGAATCATGAATCATGAATTGAATCATGAATCATGAATTGAATCATGAATCACGAATCGATTCATGAATCATGAATTGAATCATGAATCATGAATAGAATCATGAATCATGAATCATGAATCGATTCATGAATCATGAATTGAATCATGAATCATGAATCATGAATTGAATCATGAATCATGAATTGAATCATGAATCATGAATCATGAATTGAATCATGAATCATGAATCATGAATCATGAATTGAATCATGAATCATGAATTGAATCATGAATCATGAATCATGAATCGAATCATAAATCATGAATTGAATCATGAATCATGAATCATAAATCGAATCATGAATCATGAATTGAATCATGAATCATTAATTGAATCATGAATCATGAATCATGAATCGAATCATAAATCTTGATTCAAGATTCATGAATCGAATCATGAATCATGAATTGAATCATGAATAATGAACCATGAATCGAATCATGAATCATAAATCATGAATCATGAAACATGAATTGAATCATGAATCATGAATCATGAATCGAATCATGAATCATAAATCATGAATCATGAAACATGAATTGAATCATGAATCATGAATCATGAATCGAATCATGAATCATGAATCTAGAATCATGAATCATGAATCATGAATTGAATCATGAATCATGAATTGATTCATGAATTGAATCATTAATAATGAATCATGAATCATGATTTGAATTATAATTTGAATCATGAATCATGAATTAAATCATGAATTGAATAATGAATCATGAATCATGAATTGAATCATGAATCATGAATCATAAATCGAATCATGAATCATGAATTGAATCATGAAACGAATCATAAATTGAATCATGAATCATGAATTGAATCATGAATCATGAATTGAATCATGAATCATGAATTATGAATCATGAATTGAATCATGAATCATTAATCATGAATTGAATCATGAATCATGAATTATGAATCATGAACTGAATCATGAATTAAATCATGAATCATGAATCATAAATTGAATCATGAATCATGAATCATAAATTGAATCATGAATCATGAATTGATTCATGAATTAAATCATGAATCATGAATTGAATCATGAATCATGAATCATGAATTGAATCATGAATCATGAATCATGAATCGAATCATGAATCATGAAATGAATCATGAATCATGAATCGAATCATGAATCATGAATTGAATCATGAATCATGAATAGAATCATGAATCATGAATCATGAATTGAATCATGAATCATGAATCATGAATTGAATCATGAATCATGAATCGAATCATGAATCATGAATCATGAATCGAATCATGAATCATGAATTGAATCATGAATCATGAATCATAAATCATGAATCATGAATTGAATCATGAATCATGAATCATGAATTGAATCATGAATTAAATCATGAATCATGGCTTGAATCATGAATCATGAATCATGAATCATGAATCATGAATCATGAATTGAATCATGAATCATGAATCATGAATTGAATCATGAATCACGAATCGAATCATGAATCATGAATTGAATCATGAATCATGAATCATGAATAGAATCATGAATCATGAATCATGAAATGAATCATGAATCATGAATCGAATCATGAATCATGAATTGAATCATGAATCATGAATCATGAATTGAATCATGAATCATGAATCGAATCATGAATCATGAATTGAATCATGAATCATGAATCATGAATAGAATCATGAATCATGAATCATGAATCATGAATCATGAATTGAATCATGAATCATGAATTGATTCATGAATTGAATCATTAATAATGAATCATGAATCATGAATTGAATCATGAATCATGAATCATAAATCGAATCATGAATCATTAATTGAATCATGAATCATGAATCATGAATCATGAATTGAATCATGAATCATGAATCGAATCATAAATCTTGATTCAAGATTCATGAATCGAATCATGAATCATGAATTGAATCATGAATAATGAATCATGAATCGAATTATGAATCATAAATCATGAATCATGAATCATGAATTAAATCATGAATCATGAATCATGAATCGATTCATGAATCATGAATCGATTCATGAATCATGAATCATGAATTGAATCATGAATCATGAATTGAATCATGAATCATTAATCTTGAATCAAATCATGAATCATGAATCAAGAATCATGAATCATGAATTTAATCATGAATCATGAATTGAATCATGAATTATGAATTGATTCATGAATTGAATCATTAATAATGAATCATGAATCATGAATTGAATTATATTTTGAATCATGAATCATGAATTAAATCATGAATTGAATCATGAATCATGAATCATGAATTGAATCATGAATCATAAATCATAAATCGAATCATGAATCATGAATTGAATCATGAAACGAATCATAAATTGAATCATGAATCATGAATCATGAATTGAATCATGAATTATGAATTATGAATCATGAATTAAATCATGAATCATTAATCATGAATTGAATCATGAACCATGAATCATGAATCATGAATTGAATCATGAAATAAATCATGAATCATGAATCATAAATTGAATCATGAATCATGAATCATAAATTGAATCATGAATCATGAATTGATTCACGAATTAAATCATGATTCATGAATTGAATCATGAATCATGAATCATGAATCAAGAATTGAATCATGAATCATGAATCATGAATCGAATCATGAATCATGAATTGAATCATGAATCATGAATCGAATCATGAATCATGAATTGAATCATGAATCATGAATCATGAATAGAATCATGAATCATGAATCATGAATCATGAATCGAATCATGAATCATGAATCATGAATTGAATCATGAATCATGAAACGAATCATGAATCATGAATTGAATCATGAATCATGAATCATAAATCGAATCATGAATCATGAATCATGAATTGAATCATGAATCATGAATTGAATCATGAATCATGAATCATGAATCATGAATCATGAATTGAATCATGAATTAAATCATGAATCATGGATTGAATCATGAATCATGAATAATGAATCATGAATTGAATCATTAATCATGAATCATGAATCGAATCATGAATCATGAATTGAATCATGAATCATGAATCATGAATTGAATCATGAATCATGAATTGAATCATGAATCACGAATCGATTCATAATTCATGAATTGAATCATGAATCATGAATAGAATCATGAATCATGAATCATGAATCGATTCATGAATCATGAATTGAATCATGAATCATGAATCATGAATTGAATCATGAATCATGAATCGAATCATGAATCGTGAATTGAATCATGAATCATGAATCATGAATCGAATCATGAATCATGAATTGAATCATGAATCATGAATCATGAATCATGAATTGAATCATGAATCATGAATCATGAATCAAATCATAAATCATGAATTGAATCATGAATCATGAATCATAAATCGAATCATGAATCATTAATTGAATCATGAATCATGAATCATGAATCATGAATCATGAATTGAAACATGAATCATGAATCATGAATCGAATCATAAATCTTGATTCAAGATTCATGAATCGAATCATGAATCATGAATTGAATCATGAATCATGAATCATGAATTGAATCATGAATCATGAATCATGAATTGAATCATTAATCATGAATTGAATCATGAATCATGAATCATGAATCGAATCATAAATCATGAATTGAATCATGAATCATGAATCATAAATCGAATCATGAATCATTAATTGAATCATGAATCATGAATCATGAATCATGAATCATGAATTGAATCATGAATCATGAATCATGAATCATGAATCATGAATCGAATCATAAATCTTGATTCAAGATTCATGAATCGAATCATGAATCATGAATTGAATCATGAATAATGAACCATGAATCAAATCATGAATCATAAATCATGAATCATGAAACATGAATTGAATCATGAATCATGAGTCATGAATCGAATCATGAATCATAAATCATGAATCATGAAACATGAATTGAATCATGAATCATGAATCATGAATCGAATCATGAATCATGAATCTAGAATCATGAATCTTGAATCATGAATTGAATCATGAATCATGAATTGATTCATGAATTGAATCATTAATAATGAATCATGAATCATGATTTGAATTATAATTTGAATCATGAATCATGAATTAAATCATGAATTGAATAATGAATCATGAATCATGAATTGAATCATGAATCATGAATCATAAATCGAATCATGAATCATGAATTGAATCATGAAACGAATCATAAATTGAATCATGAATCATGAATTGAATCATGAATCATGAATTGAATCATGAATCATGAATCATGAATCATAAATTGAATCATGAATCATGAATTGATTCATGAATTAAATCATGAATCATGAATTGAATCATGAATCATGAATCATGAATTGAATCATGAATCATGAATCATGAATCGAATCATGAATCATGAATTGAATCATGAATCATGAATCGAATCATGAATCATGAATTGAATCATGAATCATGAATAGAATCATGAATCATGAATCATGAATTGAATCATGAATCATGAATCATGAATTGAATCATGAATCATGAATCGAATCATGAATCATGAATTGAATCATGAATCATGAATCATGAATAGAATCATGAATCATGAATCATGAATTGAATCATGAATCATGAATCATGAATCGAATCATGAATCATGAATTGAATCATGAATCATGAATCATAAATCATGAATCATGAATTGAATCATGAATAATGAATCATGAATCGAAATATGAATCATGAATCATGAATCATGAATCATGAATATAATCATGAATCATGAATCATGAATTCAATCATGAATTAAATCATGAATCATGAATCATAAATTGAATCATGAATCATGAATTGAATCATGAATCATGAATCATAAATTGAATCATGAATTAAATCATGAATCATGGATTGAATCATGAATCATGAATCATGAATCATGAATCATGAATCATGAATTGAATCATGAATCATGAATCATGAATTGAATCATGAATCACGAATCGAATCATGAATCATGAATTGAATCATGAATCATGAATCATGAATAGAATCATGAATCATGACTCATGAAATGAATCATGAATCATGAATCGAATCATGAATCATGAATTGAATCATGAATCATCAATCATGAATTGAATCATGAATCATGAATCGAATCATGAATCATGAATTGAATCATGAATCATGAATCATGAATAGAATCATGAATCATGAATCATGAATCATGAATCATGAATTGAATCATGAATCATGAATCATGAATCGAATCATGAATCATGAATTGAATCATGAATCATGAATCATAAATCGAATCATGAATCATTAATTGAATCATGAATCATGAATCATGAATCATGAATTGAATCATGAATCATGAATCGAATCATAAATCTTGATTCAAGATTCATGAATCGAATCATGAATCATGAATTGAATCATGAATAATGAATCATGAATCGAATCATGAATCATAAATCATGAATCATGAATCATGAATTAAATCATGAATCATGAATCATGAATCGATTCATGAATCATGAATCGATTCATGAATCATGAATCATGAATTGAATCATGAATCATTAATCTTGAATCATGAATTTAATCATGAATCATGAATTGAATCATGAATTATGAATTGATTCATGAATTGAATCATTAATAATGAATCATGAATCATGAATTGAATTATATTTTGAATCATGAATCATGAATTAAATCATGAATTGAATCATGAATCATGAATCATGAATTGAATCATGAATCATAAATCATAAATCGAATCATGAATCATGAATTGAATCATGAAACAAATCATAAATTGAATCATGAATCATGAATTATGAATCATGAATTAAATCATGAATCATTAATCATGAATTGAATCATGAATCATGAATCATGAATCATGAATTGAATCATGAATCATTAATCATGAATCATGAATCATAAATTGAATCATGAATCATGAATCATAAATTGAATCATGAATCATGAATTGATTCACGAATTAAATCATGATTCATGAATTGAATCATGAATCATGAATCAAGAATTGAATCATGAATCATGAATCGAATCATGAATCATGAATTGAATCATGAATCGAGTCATGAATCATGAATTGAATCATTAATCATGAATCATGAATAGAATCATGAATCATGAATCATGAATCATGAATCATGAATCGAATCATGAATCATGAATTGAATCATGAATCATGAAACGAATCATGAATTGAATCATGAATCATGAATCATAAATCGAATCATGAATCATGAATCATGAATTGAATCATGAATCATGAATTGAATCATGAATCATGAATCATGAATTGAATCATGAATTAAATCATGAATCATGGATTGAATCATGAATCATGAATAATGAATCATGAATTGAATCATTAATCATGAATCATGAATCGAATAATGAATCATGAATTGAATCATGAATCATGAATCATGAATTGAATCATGAATCATGATTCATGAATCATGAATCATGAATCATGAATCATGAATTGAATCATGAATTGAATCATGAATCATTAATCTTGAATCAAATCATGAATCATGAATCTAGAATCATGAATCATGAATCATGAATTGAATCATGAATCATGAATTGAATCATGAATCATTAATTGAATCATGAATCATTAATTGAATCATGAATCATTAATAATGAATCATGAATTGAATTATAATTTGAATCATGAATCATGAATTAAATCATGAATTGAATCATGAATCATGAATCATGAATTGAATCATGAATCATGAATCATAAATCGAATCATGAATCATGAATTGAATCATGAAACGAATCATAAATTGAATCATGAATCATGATTCATGAATCATGAATCATGAATCATGAATCATGAATTTAATCATGAATCATGAATTATGAATCATGAATTGAATCATGAATCATTAATCATGAATTGAATCATGAATCATGAATCATGAATTGAATCATGAATTAAATCATGAATCATGAATCATAAATTGAATCATGAATCATGAATCATAAATTGAATCATGAATTATGAATTGATTCATGAATTAAATCATGAATCATAAATTGAATCATGAATCATGAATCATGAATTGAATCATGAATCATGAATCATGAATCGAATCATGAATCATGAATTGAATCATGAATCATTAATCGAATCATGAATCATGAATCATGAATTGAATCATGAATCATTAATCATGAATTAAATCATGAATCATGAATCATGAATCATGAATTGAATCATGAATTAAATCATGAATCATGAATCATAAATTGAATCATGAATCATGAATCATAAATTGAATCATGAATAATGAATTGATTCATGAATTAAATCATGAATCATGAATTGAATCATGAATCATAAATCGAATCATGAATCATGAATTGAATCATGAATCATGAATCGAATCATGAATCATGAATTGAATCATGGATCATGAATCATGAATAGAATCATGAATCCTGAATCCTGAATCATGAATCGAATAATGAATCATGAATCATGAATTGAATCATGAATCATGAAACGAATCATGAATCATGAATTGAATCATGAATCATGAATCATAAATCGAATCATGAATCATGAATCATGAATTGAATCATGAATCATGAATTAAATCATGAATCATGAATCATGAATCATGAATTGAATCATGAATTAAATCATGAATCATTGATTGAATCATGAATCATGAATCATGAATCATGAATTGAATCATGAATCATGAATCATGAATCGAATCATGAATCATGAATTGAATCATGAATCATGAATTGAATCATGAATCATGAATCATGAATCAAATCATGAATCATAAATCATGAATCATGAATTGAATCATGAATCATGAATCGAATCATGAATCATGAATCATGAATTGAATCATGAATCATGAATTGAATCATGAATCATTAATCTTGAATCAAATCATGAATCATGAATCTAGAATCATGAATCATGAATCATGAATTGAATCATGAATCATGAATTGAATCATGAATCATGAATTGATTCATGAATTGAATCATTAATAATGAATCATGAATCATGAATTGAATTATAATTTGAATCATGAATCATGAATTAAATCATGAATTGAATCATGAATCATGAATTGAATCATGAATCATGAATCATAAATCGAATCATGAATCATGAATTGAATCATGAAACGAATCATAAATTGAATCATGAATCATGAATTGAATCATGAATCATGAATCATGAATCGAATCATAAATCTTGATTCAAGATTCATGAATCGAATCATGAATCATGAATTGAATCATGAATAATGAACCATGAATCAAATCATGAATCATAAATCATGAATCATGAATCATGAATTGAATCATGAATCATGATTCATGAATCGAATCATGAATCATGAATCATGAATTGAATCATGAGTTGAATCATGAATCATTAATCTATAATCAAATCATGAATCATGAATCTAGAATCATGAATCATGAATCATGAATTGAATCATGAATCATGAATTGAATCATGAATCATGAATTGAATCATGAATCATGAATCATTAATAATGAATCATGAATTGAATTATAATTTGAATCATGAATCATGAATTAAATCATGAATTGAATCATGAATCATGAATTGAATCATGAATCATGAATCATAAATCGAATCATGAATCATGAATTGAATCATGAAATGAATCATAAATTGAATCATGAATCATGAATTGAATCATGTATCATGAATCATGAATTTAATCATGAATCATGAATTATGAATCATGAATTGAATCATGAATCATTAATCATGAATTGAATCATGAATCATGAATCATGAATCATGAATTGAATCATGAATTAAATCATGAATCATGAATCATAAATTGAATCATGAATCATGAATCATAAATTGAATCATGAATTATGAATTGATTCATGAATTAAATCATGAATCATAAATTGAATCATGAATCATGAATCATGAATTGAATCATGAATCATGAATCATGAATCGAATCATGAATCATGAATTATGAATCATGAATCATTAATCGAATCATGAATCATGAATCATGAATTGAATCATGAATCATGAATTATGAATCATGAATTGAATCATGAATCATTAATCATGAATTAAATCATGAATCATGAATCATGAATTGAATCATGAATTAAATCATGAATCATGAATCATAAATTGAATCATGAATCATAAATTGAATCATGAATAATGAATTGATTCATGAATTAAATCATGAATCATGAATTGAATCATGAATCATGAATCGAATCATGAATCATGAATTGAATCATGAATCATGAATCGAATCATGAATCATGAATTGAATCATGAATCATGAATCATGAATAGAATCATGAATCCTGAATCATGAATCATGAATCGAATCATGAATCATGAATCATGAATTGAATCATGAATCATGAAACGAATCATGAATCATGAATTGAATCATGAATCATGAATCATAAATCGAATCATGAATCATGAATCATGAATTGAATCATGAATCATGAATTAAATCATGAATCATGAATCATGAATCATGAATTGAATCATGAATTAAATCATGAATCATTGATTGAATCATGAATCATGAATCATGAATCATGAATTGAATCATGAATCATGAATCATGAATCGAATCATGAATCATGAATTGAATCATGAATCATGAATAGAATCATGAATCATGAATCATGAATCATGAATCATGAATCATGAATTGAATCATGAATCATGAATCATGAATCAAATCATGAATCATAAATCATGAATCATGAATTGAATCATGAATCATGAATCATGAATCGAATCATGAATCATGAATCATGAATTGAATCATGAATCATGAATCATGAATTGAATCATGAATCATTAATCTTGAATCAAATCATGAATCATGAATCTAGAATCATGAATCTAGAATCATGAATTGAATCATGAATCATGAATTGAATCATGAATCATGAATTGATTCATGAATTGAATCATTAATAATGAATCATGAATCATGAATTGAATTATAATTTGAATCATGAATCATGAATTAAATCATGAATTGAATCATGAATCATGAATCATGAATTGAATCATGAATCATGAATCATAAATCGAATCATGAATCATGAATTGAATCATGAAACGAATCATAAATTGAATCATGAATCATGAATTGAATCATGAATCATGAATCATGAATTGAATCATGAATCATGAATTATGAATCATGAATTGAATCATGAATCATTAATCATGAATTGAATCATGAATCATGAATTGAATCATGAATTAAATCATGAATCATGAATCATAAATTGAATCATGAATCATGAATCATAAATTGAATCATGAATCATGAATTGATTCATGAATTAAATCATGAATCATGAATTGAATCATGAATCATGAATCATGAATTGAATCATGAATCATGAATCATAAATCGAATCATGAATCATGAATTGAATCATGAATCATGAATCGAATCATGAATCATGAATTAATGAATTGAATCATGAATCATGAATTATGAATCATGAATTGAATCATGAATCATTAATCATGAATTAAATCATGAATCATGAATCATGAATCATGAATTGAATCATGAATTAAATCATGAATCATGAATCATAAATTGAATCATGAATCATAAATCATAAATTGAATCATGAATAATGAATTGATTCATGAATTAAATCATGAATCATGAATTGAATCATGAATCATGAATCATGAATTGAATCATGAATCATGAATCATGAATCGAATCATGAATCATGAATCGAATCATGAATAATGAATCGAATCATGAATCATGAATTGAATCATGAATCATGAATCATGAATAGAATCATGAATCATGAATCATAAATCGAGTCATGAATCATTAATCATGAATTGAATCATAAATCATGAAACGAATCATGAATCATGAATTGAATCATGAATCATGAATCATAAATCGAATCATGAATCATGAATCATGAATTGAATCATGAATCATGAATCATGAATCGAATCATGAATCATGAATTGAATCATGAATCATCAATCATAAATCAAATCATGAATCATGAATTGAATCATGAATCATGAATCATGAATCATGAATTGAATCATGAATAATGAATCATGAATCGAATCATGAATCATGAATCATGAATCATGAATCATGAATCATGAATTGAATCATGAATCATAAATCATGAATCATGAATCATGAATTGAATCATGAATTAAATCATGAATCATGAATCATAAATTGAATCATGAATCATGAATTGAATCATGAATCATGAATCATGAATCATGAATTGAATCATGAATTAAATCATGAATCATGGATTGAATCATGAATCATGAATCATGAATTGAATCATGAATCATGAATCATGAATTGAATCATGAATCATGAATTGAATCATGAATCATGAATCGAATCATGAATCATGAATCGAATCATGAATCATGAATTGAATCATGAATCATGAATCATGAATCGAATCATGAATCATGAATTGAATCATGAATCATGAATCGAATCATAAATCATGATTCAAGATTCATGAATCGAATCATGAATCATGAATTGAATCATGAATCATAAATCATGAATCATGAATTGAATCATGAATAATGAATCATGAATCGAATCATGAATCATGAATCATGAATCATGAATCATGAATATAATCATGAATCATGAATCATGAATCGAATCATGAATCATGAATCATGAATTGAATCATGAATCATGAATCATGAATTGAATCATGAATCATGAAACAAATCATGAATCATGAATTGAATCATGAATCATGAATCATAAATCGAATCATGAATTATGAATCATGAATTGAATCATGAATCATGAATTGAATCATGAATCATGAATCATGAATCATGAATTGAATCATGAATTAAATCATGAATCATGGATTGAATCATGAATCATGAATAATGAATCATGAATTGAATCATTAATCATGAATCATGAATCGAATCATGAATCATGAATTGAATCATGAATCATGAATCATGAATTGAATCATGAATCATGAATTGAATCATGAATCACGAATCGATTCATGAATCATGAATTGAATCATGAATCATGAATAGAATCATGAATCATGAATCATGAATCGATTCATGAATCATGAATTGAATCATGAATCATGAATCATGAATTGAATCATGAATCATGAATTGAATCATGAATCATGAATCATGAATCGAATCATGAATCATGAATTGAATCATGAATCATGAATCATGAATCATGAATTGAATCATGAATAATGAACCATGAATCGAATCATGAATCATAAATCATGAATCATGAATCATGAATTGAATCATGAATCATGATTCATGAATCGAATCATGAATCATGAATCATGAATTGAATCATGAATCATGAATTGAATCATGAATCATTAATCTTAAATCAAATCATGAATCTAGAATCATGAATCATGAATCATGAATTGAATCATGAATCATGAATCATGAATCGAATCATGAATCATTAATCATGAATTGAATCATAAATCATGAAACGAATCATGAATCATGAATTGAATCATGAATCATGAATCATAAATCGAATCATGAATCATGAATCATGAATTGAATCATGAATCATGAATCATGAATCAAATCATGAATCATGAATTGAATCATGAATCATCAATCATAAATCGAATCATGAATCATGAATTGAATCATGAATCATGAATCATGAATTGAATCATGAATAATGAATCATGAATCGAATCATGAATCATCAATCATGAATCATGAATCATGAATTGAATCATGAATCATAAATCATGAATCATGAATTGAATCATGAATTAAATCATGAATCATGAATCATAAATTGAATCATGAATCATGAATTGAATCATGAATCATGAATCATGAATCATGAATTGAATCATGAATTAAATCATGAATCATGGATTGAATCATGAATCATGAATCATGAATCATGAATTGAATCATGAATCATGAATCATGAATTGAATCATGAATCATGAATTGAATCATGAATCATGAATCGAATCATGAATCATGAATTGAATCATGAATCATGAATCATGAATAGAATCATGAATCATGAATTGAATCATGAATCATGAATCATGAATCGAATCATGAATCATGAATTGAATCATGAATCATGAATCGAATCATAAATCATGATTCAAGATTCATGAATCGAATCATGAATCATGAATTGAATCATGAATCATGAATTGAATCATGAATCATAAATCATGAATCATGAATTGAATCATGAATAATGAATCATGAATCGAATCATGAATCATGAATCATAAATCGAATCATGAATATAATCATGAATCATGAATCATGAATCGAATCATGAATCATGAATCATGAATTGAATCATGAATCATGAATCATGAATTGAATCATGAATCATGAAACGAATCATGAATCATGAATTGAATCATGAATCATGAATCATAAATCGAATCATGAATCATGAATCATGAATTGAATCATGAATCATGAATTGAATCATGAATCATGAATCATGAATTGAATCATGAATTAAATCATGAATCATGGATTGAATCATGAATCATGAATAATGAATCATGAATTGAATCATTAATCATGAATCATGAATCGAATCATGAATCATGAATTGAATCATGAATCATGAATCATGAATTGAATCATGAATCATGAATTGAATCATGAATCACGAATCGATTCATGAATCATGAATTGAATCATGAATCATGAATAGAATCATGAATCATGAATCATGAATCGATTCATAATTCATGAATTGAATCATGAATCATGAATCATGAATTGAATCATGAATCATGAATCGAATCATGAATCATGAATTGAATCATGAATCATGAATCATGAATCGAATCATGAATCATGAATTGAATCATGAATCATGAATCATGAATCATGAATCATGAATTGAATCATGAATAATGAACCATGAATCGAATCATGAATCATAAATCATGAATTATGAATCATGAATTGAATCATGAATCATGATTCATGAATCGAATCATGAATCATGAATCATGAATTGAATCATGAATCATGAATTGAATCATGAATCATTAATCTTGAATCAAATCATGAATCATGAATCTAGAATCATGAATCATGAATCATGAATTGAATCATGAATCATGAATTGAATCATGAATCATGAATTGATTCATGAATTGAATCATTAATAATGAATCATGAATCATGAATTGAATTATAATTTGAATCATGAATCATGAATTAAATCATGAATTGAATCATGAATCATGAATCATGAATTGAATCATGAATCATGAATCATAAATCGAATCATGAATCATGAATTGAATCATGAAACGAATCATAAATTGAATCATGAATCATGAATTGAATCATGTATCATGAATCATGAATTTAATCATAATTTATGAATTATGAATCATGAATTGAATCATGAATCATTAATCATGAATTGAATCATGAATCATGAATCATGAATCATGAATTGAATCATGAATTAAATCATGAATCGAATCATGAATCATGAATCATGAATTGAATCATGAATCATGAATTGAATCATGAATCATTAATCTTGAATCATGAATTGAATCATGAATCATGATTCATGAATCGAATCATGAATCATGAATCATGAATTGAATCATGAATCATGAATTGAATCATGAATCATTAATCTTGAATCAAATCATGAATCATGAATCTAGAATCATGAATCATGAATCATGAATTGAATCATGAATCATGAATTGAATCATGAATCATGAATTGATTCATGAATTGAATCATTAATAATGAATCATGAATCATGAATTGAATTATAATTTGAATCATGAATCATGAATTAAATCATGAATTGAATCATGAATCATGAATCATGAATTGAATCATGAATCATGAATCATAAATCGAATCATGAATCATGAATCATAAATCGAATCATGAATCATGAATTGAATCATGAAACGAATCATAAATTGAATCATGAATCATGAATTGAATCATGTATCATGAATCATGAATTTAATCATGAATCATGAATTATGAATCATGAATTGAATCATGAATCATTAATCATGAATTGAATCATGAATCATGAATCATGAATTGAATCATGAATTAATTCATGAATCATGAATCATAAATTGAATCATGAATCATGAATCATAAATTGAATCATGAATTATGAATTGATTCATGAATTAAATCATGAATCATGAATTGAATCATGAATCATGAATCATGAATTGAATCATGAATCATGAATCATGAATCGAATCATGAATCATGAATTGAATCATGAATCATTAATCGAATCATGAATCATGAATCATGAATTGAATCATGAATCATGAATTATGAATCATGAATTGAATCATGAATCATTAATCATGAATTAAATCATGAATCATGAATCATGAATCATGAATTGAATCATGAATTAAATCATGAATCATGAATCATAAATTGAATCATGAATCATGAATCATAAATTGAATCATGAATAATGAATTGATTCATGAATTAAATCATGAATCATGAATTGAATCATGAATCATGAATCAAATCATGAATCATGAATTGAATCATGAATCATGAATTAAATCATGAATCATGAATTGAATCATGAATCATGAATCAAATCATGAATCATGAATTGAATCATGAATCATGAATCGAATCATGAATCTTGAATTGAATCATGAATCATGAATCATGAATAGAATCATGAATCCTGAATCATGAATCATGAATCGAATCATGAATCATGAATTGAATCATGAATCATGAAACGAATCATGAATCATGAATTAAATCATGAATCATGAATCATAAATCGAATCATGAATCATGAATCATGAATTGAATCATGAATCATGAATCATGAATCATGAATTGAATCATGAATTAAATCATGAATCATTGATTGAATCATGAATCATGAATCATGAATCATGAATCATGAATCATGAATCATGAATCATGAATTGAATCATGAATCATGAATCATGAATCGAATCATGAATCATGAATTGAATCATGAATCATGAATAGAATCATGAATCATGAATCATGAATCATGAATTGAATCATGAATCATGAATCATGAATCAAATCATGAATCATAAATCATGAATCATGAATCATGAATTGAATCATGAATCATGAATCATGAATCGAATCATGAATCATGAATCATGAATTGAATCATGAATCATGAATTGAATCAGGAATCATTAATCTTGAATCAAATCATGAATCATGAATCTAGAATCATGAATCATGAATCATGAATTGAATCATGAATCATGAATTGAATCATGAATCATGAATTGATTCATGAATTGAATCATTAATAATGAATCATGAATCATGAGATGAATTATAATTTGAATCATGAATCATGAATTGATTCATGAATTGATTCATTAATAATGAATCATGAATTGAATCATGAATCATGAATCATAAATCGAATCATGAATCATGAATTGAATCATGAAACGAATCATAAATTGAATCATGAATCATGAATTGAATCATGAATCATGAATTGAATCATGAATCATGAATTATGAATCATGAATTGAATCATGAATCATTAATCATGAATTGAATCATGAATCATGAATCATGAATTGAATCATGAATTGAATCATGAATTATGAATCATAAATTGAATCATGAATCATGAATCATAAATTGAATCATGAATCATGAATTTAATCATGAATTAAATCATGAATCATGAATTGAATCATGAATCATGAATCATGAATTGAATCATGAATCATGAATCATGAATCGAATCATGAATCATGAATTGAATCATGAATCATGAATCGAATCATGAATCATGAATCATGAATTGAATCATGAATTATGAATCATAAATTGAATCATGAATCATTAATCATGATTTAAAACATAAATCATGAATCATGAATCATGAATTGAATCATGAATTAAATCATGAATCATGAATCATAAATTGAATCATGAATCATGAATCATAAATTGAATCATGAATAATGAATTGATTCATGAATTAAATCATGAATCATGAATTGAATCATGAATCATGAATCATGAATCGAATCATGAATCATGAATCGAATCATGAATAATGAATCGAATCATGAATCATGAATTGAATCATGAATCATGAATCATGAATAGAATCATGAATCATGAATCATGAATCATGAATCGAATCATGAATCATTAATCATGAATTGAATCATAAATCATGAAACGAATCATGAATCATGAATTGAATCATGAATCATGAATCATAAATCGAATCATGAATCATGAATTGAATCATGAATCATGAATCGAATCATGAATCATGAATTGAATCATGAATCATGAATCATAAATCGAATCATGAATCATGAATTGAATCATGAATCATGAATCATGAATCATGAATTGAATCATGAATAATGAATCATGAATCGAATCATGAATCATGAATCATGAATCATGAATCATGAATTGAATCATGAATCATAAATCATGAATCATGAATCATGAATTGAATTATGAATTAAATCATGAATCATGAATCATAAATTGAATCATGAATCATGAATTGAATCATGAATCATGAATCATGAATCATGAATTGAATCATGAATTAAATCATGAATCATGGATTGAATCATGAATCATGAACCATGAATCATGAATTGAATCATGAATCATGAATCATGAATTGAATCATGAATCATGAATCGAATCATGAATCATGAATTGAATCATGAATCATGAATCATGAATAGAATCATGAATCATGAATCATGAATTGAATCATGAATCATGAATCATGGATCGAATCATGAATCATGAATTGAATCATGAATCATGAATCGAATCATAAATCATGATTCAAGATTCATGAATCGAATCATGAATCATGAATTGAATCATGAATCATAAATCATGAATCATGAATTGAATCATGAATAATGAATCATGAATCGAATCATGAATCATGAATCATGAATCATGAATCATGAATATAATCATGAATCATGAATCATGAATCATGAATTCAATCATGAATTAAATCATGAATCATGAATCATAAATTGAATCATGAATCATGAATTGAATCATGAATCATGAATCATGAATCATGAATTGAATCATGAATCATGAATCATAAATCGAATCATGAATCATGAAATGAATCATGAAACGAATCATAAATTGAATCATGAATCATGAATTGAATCATGTATCATGAATCATGAATTTAATCATGAATCATGAATTATGAATCATGAATTGAATCATGAATCATTAATCATGAATTGAATCATGAATCATGAATCATGAATTGAATCATGAATTAAATCATGAATCATGAATCATAAATTGAATCATGAATCATGAATCATAAATTGAATCATGAATTATGAATTGATTCATGAATTAAATCATGAATCATAAATTGAATCATGAATTGAATCATGAATCATGAATCATGAATCGAATCATGAATCATGAATTGAATCATGAATCATGAATCGAATCATGAATCATGAATTGAATCATGAATCATGAATCATGAATAGAATCATGAATCCAGAATCATGAATCATGAATCGAATCATGATTCATGAATCATGAATTGAATCATGAATCATGAAACGAATCATGAATCATGAATTGAATCATGAATCATGAATCATAAATCGAATCATGAATCATGAATCATGAATTGAATCATGAATCATGAATTAAATCATGAATCATGAATCATGAATCATGAATTGAATCATGAATTAAATCATGAATCATTGATTGAATCATGAATCATGAATCATGAATTGAATCATGAATCATGAATCATGAATCGAACCATGAATCATGAATTGAATCATGAATCATGAATAGAATCATGAATCATGAATCATGAATCATGAATCATGAATTGAATCATGAATCATGAATCATGAATCAAATCATGAATCATAAATCATGAATCATGAATTGAATCATGAATAATGAATCATGAATCAAATCATGAATCATGAATCATGAATTGAATCATGAATCATGAATCATGAATTGAATCATGAATCATTAATCTTGAATCAAATCATGAATCATGAATCTAGAATCATGAATCATGAATCATGAATTGAATCATGAATCATGAATTGAATCATGAATCATGAATTGATTCATGAATTGAATCATTAATAATGAATCATGAATCATGAATTGAATTATAATTTGAATCATGAATCATGAATTAAATCATGAATTGAATCATGAATCATGAATCATGAATTGAATCATGAATCATGAATCATAAATCGAATCATGAATCATGAATTGAATCATGAAACGAATCATAAATTGAATCATGAATCATGAATTGAATCATGTATCATGAATCATGAATTTAATCATGAATCATGAATTATGAATCATGAATTGAATCATGAATCATTAATCATGAATTGAATCATGAATCATGAATCATGAATTGAATCATGAATTAAATCATGAATCATGAATCATAAATTGAATCATGAATCATGAATCATAAATTGAATCATGAATTATGAATTGATTCATGAATTAAATCATGAATCATGAATTGAATCATGAATCATGAATCATGAATTGAATCATGAATCATGAATCATGAATCGAATCATGAATCATGAATTGAATCATGAATCATTAATCGAATCATGAATCATGAATCATGAATTGAATCATGAATCATGAATTATGAATCATGAATTGAATCATGAATCATTAATCATGAATTAAATCATGAATCATGAATCATGAATCATGAATTGAATCATGAATTAAATCATGAATCATGAATCATAAATTGAATCATGAATCATGAATCATAAATTGAATCATGAATAATGAATTGATTCATGAATTAAATCATGAATCATGAATTGAATCATGAATCATGAATCAAATCATGAATCATGAATTGAATCATGAATCATGAATTAAATCATGAATCATGAATTGAATCATGAATCATGAATCAAATCATGAATCATGAATTGAATCATGAATCATGAATCGAATCATGAATCTTGAATTGAATCATGAATCATGAATCATGAATAGAATCATGAATCCTGAATCATGAATCATGAATCGAATCATGAATCATGAATTGAATCATGAATCATGAAACGAATCATGAATCATGAATTAAATCATGAATCATGAATCATAAATCGAATCATGAATCATGAATCATGAATTGAATCATGAATCATGAATCATGAATCATGAATTGAATCATGAATTAAATCATGAATCATTGATTGAATCATGAATCATGAATCATGAATCATGAATCATGAATCATGAATCATGAATCATGAATTGAATCATGAATCATGAATCATGAATCGAATCATGAATCATGAATTGAATCATGAATCATGAATAGAATCATGAATCATGAATCATGAATCATGAATTGAATCATGAATCATGAATCATGAATCAAATCATGAATCATAAATCATGAATCATGAATCATGAATTGAATCATGAATCATGAATCATGAATCGAATCATGAATCATGAATCATGAATTGAATCATGAATCATGAATTGAATCAGGAATCATTAATCTTGAATCAAATCATGAATCATGAATCTAGAATCATGAATCATGAATCATGAATTGAATCATGAATCATGAATTGAATCATGAATCATGAATTGATTCATGAATTGAATCATTAATAATGAATCATGAATCATGAGATGAATTATAATTTGAATCATGAATCATGAATTGATTCATGAATTGATTCATTAATAATGAATCATGAATTGAATCATGAATCATGAATCATAAATCGAATCATGAATCATGAATTGAATCATGAAACGAATCATAAATTGAATCATGAATCATGAATTGAATCATGAATCATGAATTGAATCATGAATCATGAATTATGAATCATGAATTGAATCATGAATCATTAATCATGAATTGAATCATGAATCATGAATCATGAATTGAATCATGAATTGAATCATGAATTATGAATCATAAATTGAATCATGAATCATGAATCATAAATTGAATCATGAATCATGAATTTAATCATGAATTAAATCATGAATCATGAATTGAATCATGAATCATGAATCATGAATTGAATCATGAATCATGAATCATGAATCGAATCATGAATCATGAATTGAATCATGAATCATGAATCGAATCATGAATCATGAATCATGAATTGAATCATGAATTATGAATCATAAATTGAATCATGAATCATTAATCATGATTTAAAACATAAATCATGAATCATGAATCATGAATTGAATCATGAATTAAATCATGAATCATGAATCATAAATTGAATCATGAATCATGAATCATAAATTGAATCATGAATAATGAATTGATTCATGAATTAAATCATGAATCATGAATTGAATCATGAATCATGAATCATGAATCGAATCATGAATCATGAATCGAATCATGAATAATGAATCGAATCATGAATCATGAATTGAATCATGAATCATGAATCATGAATAGAATCATGAATCATGAATCATGAATCATGAATCGAATCATGAATCATTAATCATGAATTGAATCATAAATCATGAAACGAATCATGAATCATGAATTGAATCATGAATCATGAATCATAAATCGAATCATGAATCATGAATTGAATCATGAATCATGAATCGAATCATGAATCATGAATTGAATCATGAATCATGAATCATAAATCGAATCATGAATCATGAATTGAATCATGAATCATGAATCATGAATCATGAATTGAATCATGAATAATGAATCATGAATCGAATCATGAATCATGAATCATGAATCATGAATCATGAATTGAATCATGAATCATAAATCATGAATCATGAATCATGAATTGAATTATGAATTAAATCATGAATCATGAATCATAAATTGAATCATGAATCATGAATTGAATCATGAATCATGAATCATGAATCATGAATTGAATCATGAATTAAATCATGAATCATGGATTGAATCATGAATCATGAACCATGAATCATGAATTGAATCATGAATCATGAATCATGAATTGAATCATGAATCATGAATCGAATCATGAATCATGAATTGAATCATGAATCATGAATCATGAATAGAATCATGAATCATGAATCATGAATTGAATCATGAATCATGAATCATGGATCGAATCATGAATCATGAATTGAATCATGAATCATGAATCGAATCATAAATCATGATTCAAGATTCATGAATCGAATCATGAATCATGAATTGAATCATGAATCATAAATCATGAATCATGAATTGAATCATGAATAATGAATCATGAATCGAATCATGAATCATGAATCATGAATCATGAATCATGAATATAATCATGAATCATGAATCATGAATCATGAATTCAATCATGAATTAAATCATGAATCATGAATCATAAATTGAATCATGAATCATGAATTGAATCATGAATCATGAATCATGAATCATGAATTGAATCATGAATCATGAATCATAAATCGAATCATGAATCATGAAATGAATCATGAAACGAATCATAAATTGAATCATGAATCATGAATTGAATCATGTATCATGAATCATGAATTTAATCATGAATCATGAATTATGAATCATGAATTGAATCATGAATCATTAATCATGAATTGAATCATGAATCATGAATCATGAATTGAATCATGAATTAAATCATGAATCATGAATCATAAATTGAATCATGAATCATGAATCATAAATTGAATCATGAATTATGAATTGATTCATGAATTAAATCATGAATCATAAATTGAATCATGAATTGAATCATGAATCATGAATCATGAATCGAATCATGAATCATGAATTGAATCATGAATCATGAATCGAATCATGAATCATGAATTGAATCATGAATCATGAATCATGAATAGAATCATGAATCCAGAATCATGAATCATGAATCGAATCATGATTCATGAATCATGAATTGAATCATGAATCATGAAACGAATCATGAATCATGAATTGAATCATGAATCATGAATCATAAATCGAATCATGAATCATGAATCATGAATTGAATCATGAATCATGAATTAAATCATGAATCATGAATCATGAATCATGAATTGAATCATGAATTAAATCATGAATCATTGATTGAATCATGAATCATGAATCATGAATTGAATCATGAATCATGAATCATGAATCGAATCATGAATCATGAATCATGAATCATGAATCATGAATAGAATCATGAATCATGAATCATGAATCATGAATCATGAATTGAATCATGAATCATGAATCATGAATCAAATCATGAATCATAAATCATGAATCATGAATTGAATCATGAATAATGAATCATGAATCAAATCATGAATCATGAATCATGAATTGAATCATGAATCATGAATCATGAATTGAATCATGAATCATTAATCTTGAATCAAATCATGAATCATGAATCTAGAATCATGAATCATGAATCATGAATTGAATCATGAATCATGAATTGAATCATGAATCATGAATTGATTCATGAATTGAATCATTAATAATGAATCATGAATCATGAATTGAATTATAATTTGAATCATGAATCATGAATTAAATCATGAATTGAATCATGAATCATGAATCATGAATTGAATCATGAATCATGAATCATAAATCGAATCATGAATCGAATCATGAAACGAATCATAAATTGAATCATGAATCATGAATTGAATCATGAATCATGAATCATGAATTATGAATCATGAATTGAATCATGAATCATTAATCATGAATTGAATCATGAATCATGAATCATGAATTGAATCATGAATTAAATCATGAATCATGAATCATAAATTGAATCATGAATCATGAATCATAAATTGAATCATGAATCATGAATTGATTCATGAATTAAATCATGAATCATGAATTGAATCATGAATCATGAATCATGAATTGAATCATGAATCATGAATCATAAATCGAATCATGAATCATGAATTGAATCATGAATCATGAATCGAATCATGAATCATGAATCATGAATTGAATCATGAATCATGAATCGAATCATGAATCATGAATCATGAATTGAATCATGAATCATGAATTATGAATCATGAATTGAATCATGAATCATTAATCATGAATTAAATCATGAATCATGAATCATGAATCATGAATTGAATCATGAATTAAATCATGAATCATGAATCATAAATTGAATCATGAATCATGAATCATAAATTGAATCATGAATAATGAATTGATTCATGAATTAAATCATGAATCATGAATTGAATCATGAATCATTAATCATGAATTGAATCATGAATCATGAATCATGAATCGAATCATGAATCATGAATCGAATCATGAATAATGAATCGAATCATGAATCATGAATTGAATCATGAATCATGAATCATGAATAGAATCATGAATCATGAATCATGAATCATGAATCGAATCATGAATCATTAATCATGAATTGAATCATAAATCATGAAACGAATCATGAATCATGAATTGAATCATGAATCATGAATCATAAATCGAATCATGAATCATGAATCATGAATTGAATCATGAATCATGAATCATGAATCGAATCATGAATCATGAATTGAATCATGAATCATCAATCATAAATCGAATCATGAATCATGAATCATGAATCATGAATTGAATCATGAATAATGAATCATGAATCGAATCATGAATCATCAATCATGAATCATGAATCATGAATTGAATCATGAATCATAAATCATGAATCATGAATCATGAATTGAATCATGAATTAAATCATGAATCATGAATCATAAATTGAATCATGAATCATGAATTGAATCATGAATCATGAATCATGAATCATGAATTGAATCATGAATTAAATCATGAATCATGGATTGAATCATGAATCATGAATCATGAATCATGAATTGAATCATGAATCATGAATCATGAATTGAATCATGAATCATGAATTGAATCATGAATCATGAATCGAATCATGAATCATGAATTGAATCATGAATCATGAATCATGAATAGAATCATGAATCATGAATTGAATCATGAATCATGAATCATGAATCGAATCATGAATCATGAATTGAATCATGAATCATGAATCGAATCATAAATCATGATTCAAGATTCATGAATCGAATCATGAATCATGAATTGAATCATGAATCATAAATCATGAATCATGAATTGAATCATGAATAATGAATCATGAATCGAATCATGAATCATGAATCATGAATCATGAATCATGAATATAATCATGAATCATGAATCATGAATCGAATCATGAATCATGAATCATGAATTGAATCATGAATCATGAATCGAATCATGAATCATGAATCATGAATTGAATCATGAATCATGAATCATAAATCGAATCATGAATCATGAATCATGAATTGAATAATGAATCATGAATTGAATCATGAATCATGAATCATGAATCATGAATTGAATCATTAATCATGAATCATGAATCGAATCATGAATCATGAATTGAATCATGAATCATGAATCATGAATCATGAATTGAATCATGAATCACGAATCGATTCATGAATCATGAATTGAATCATGAATCATGAATAGAATCATGAATCATGAATCATGAATCGATTCATGAATCATGAATTGAATCATGAATCATGAATCATGAATTGACTCATGAATCATGAATCGAATCATGAATCATGAATTGAATCATGAATCATGAATCATGAATCGAATCATGAATCATGAATTGAATCATGAATCATGAATCATGAATCATGAATTGAATCATGAATCATGATTCATGAATCGAATCATGAATCATGAATCATGAATTGAATCATGAATCATGAATTGAATCATGAATCATTAATCTTGAATCAAATCATGAATCATGAATCTAGAATCATGAATCATGAATCATGAATTGAATCATGAATCATGAATTGAATCATGAATCATGAATTGATTCATGAATTGAATCATTAATAATGAATCATGAATCATGAATTGAATTATAATTTGAATCATGAATCATGAATTAAATCATGAATTGAATCATGAATCATGAATCATGAATTGAATCATGAATCATGAATCATAAATCGAATCATGAATCATGAATTGAATCATGAAACGAATCATAAATTGAATCATGAATCATGAATTGAATCATGTATCATGAATCATGAATTTAATCATGAATCATGAATTATGAATCATGAATTGAATCATGAATCATTAATCATGAATTGAATCATGAATCATGAATCATGAATCATGAATTGAATCATGAATTAAATCATGAATCGAATCATGAATCATGAATTGAATCATGAATCATGAATTGAATCATGAATCATTAATCTTGAATCATGAATTGAATCATGAATCATGATTCATGAATCGAATCATGAATCATGAATCATGAATTGAATCATAAATCATGAATTGAATCATGAATCATTAATCTTGAATCAAATCATGAATCATGAATCTAGAATCATGAATCATGAATTGAATCATGAATCATGAATTGAATCATGAATCATGAATTGATTCATGAATTGAATCATTAATAATGAATCATGAATCATGAATTGAATTATAATTTGAATCATGAATCATGAATTAAATCATGAATTGAATCACGAATCATGAATCATGAATTGAATCATGAATCATGATTCATAAATCGAATCATGAATCGAATCATGAAACGAATCATAAATTGAATCATGAATCATGAATTGAATCATGAATCATGAGTCATGAATTGAATCATGAATCATGAATTATGAATCATGAATTGAATCATGAATCATTAATCATGAATTGAATCATGAATCATGAATCATGAATTGATTCATGAATTAAATCATGAATCATGAATCATAAATTGAATCATGAATCATGAATCATAAATTGAATCATGAATCATGAATTGATTCATGAATTAAATCATGAATCATGAATTGAATCATGAATCATGAATCATGAATTGAATCATGAATCATGAATCATAAATCGAATCATGAATCATGAATTGAATAATGAATCATGAATCGAATCATGAATCATGAATCATGAATTGAATCATGAATCATGAATCGAATCATGAATCATGAATCATGAATTGAATCATGAATCATGAATTATGAATCATGAATTGAATCATGAATCATTAATCATGAATTAAATCATGAATCATGAATCATGAATCATGAATTGAATCATGAATTAAATCATGAATCATGAATCATAAATTGAATCATGAATCATGAATCATAAATTGAATCATGAATAATGAATTGATTCATGAATTAAATCATGAATCATGAATTGAATCATGAATCATGAATCATGAATTGAATCATGAATCATGAATCATGAATCGAATCATGAATCATGAATCGAATCATGAATAATGAATCAAATCATGAATCATGAATTGAATCATGAATCATGAATCATGAATAGAATCATGAATCATGAATCATGAATCATAAATCGAATCATGAATCATGAATCATGAATTGAATCATGAATCATGAATCATGAATCGAATCATGAATCATGAATTGAATCATGAATCATCAATCATGAATCGAATCATGAATCATGAATTGAATCATGAATCATGAATCATGAATCATGAATTGAATCATGAATAATGAATCATGAATCGAATCATGAATCATCAATCATGAATCATGAATCATGAATTGAATCATGAATCATAAATCATGAATCATGAATCATGAATTGAATCATGAATTAAATCATGAATCATGAATCATAAATTGAATCATGAATCATGAATCATGAATCATGAATCATGAATCATGAATTGAATCATGAATTAAATCATGAATCATGGATTGAATCATGAATCATGAATCATGAATCATGAATTGAATCATGAATCATGAATCATGAATTGAATCATGAATCATGAATTGAATCATGAATCATGAATCGAATCATGAATCATGAATTGAATCATGAATCATGAATCATGAATAGAATCATGAATCATGAATTGAATCATGAATCATGAATCATGAATCGAATCATGAATCATGAATTGAATCATGAATCATGAATCGAATCATAAATCATGATTCAAGATTCATGAATCGAATCATGAATCATGAATTGAATCATGAATCATAAATCATGAATCATGAATTGAATCATGAATAATGAATCATGAATAGAATCATGAATCATGAATCATGAATCATGAATCGAATCATGAATCATTAATCATGAATTGAATCATAAATCATGAAACGAATCATGAATCATGAATTGAATCATGAATCATGAATCATAAATCGAATCATGAATCATGAATCATGAATTGAATCATGAATCATGAATCATGAATCGAATCATGAATCATGAATTGAATCATGAATCATTAATCGAATCATGAATCATGAATCATGAATTGAATCATGAATCATGAATTATGAATCATGAATTGAATCATGAATCATGAATCATGAATTGAATCATGAATCATGAATCATGAATCATGAATTGAATCATGAATCATTAATCATGAATCATGAATCATAAATTGAATCATGAATCATGAATCATGAATTGAATCATGAATTAAATCATGAATCATGAATTAAATCATGAATCATGAATTGAATCATGAATCATGAATCGAATCATGAATCATGAATTGAATCATGAATCATGAATCGAATCATGAATCATGAATTGAATCATGAATCCTGAATCATGAATCATGAATCGAATCATGAATCATGAATCATGAATTGAATCATGAATCATGAAACGAATCATGAATCATGAATTGAATCATGAATCATGAATCATAAATCGAATCATGAATCATGAATCATGAATTGAATCATGAATCATGAATTAAATCATGAATCATGAATCATGAATCATGAATTGAATCATGAATTAAATCATGAATTATTGATTGAATCATGAATCATGAATCATGAATCATGAATTGAATCATGAATCATGAATCATGAATCGAATCATGAATCATGAATTGAATCATGAATTATGAATTGAATCATGAATCATGAATTGAATCATGAATCACGAATCGATTCATTAATCATGAATTGAATCATAAATCATGAATCTAGAATCATGAATCATGAATCATGAATTGAATCATGAATCATGAATTGAATCATGAATCATGAATTGATTCATGAATTGAATCATTAATAATGAATCATGAATCATGAATTGAATTATAAATTGAATCATGAATCATGAATTAAATCATGAATTGAATCATGAATCATGAATCATGAATTGAATCATGAATCATGAATCATAAATCGAATCATGAATCATGAATTGAATCATGAAACGAATCATATATTGAATCATGAATCATGAATTGAATCATGAATCATGAATCATGAATTGAATCATGAATCATGAATTATGAATCATGAATTGAATCATGAATCATTAATCATGAATTAAATCATGAATCATGAATAATGAATCATGAATTGAATCATGAATTAAATCATGAATCATGAATCATAAATTGAATCATGAATCATGAATCATAAATTGAATCATGAATAATGAATTGATTCATGAATTAAATCATGAATCATGAATTGAATCATGAATCATGAATCAAATCATGAATCATGAATTGAATCATGAATTGAATCATGAATCATTAATCATGAATTAAATCATGAATCATGAATAATGAATCATGAATCGAATCATATATTGAATCATGAATCATGAATTGAATCATGAATCATGAATCATGAATTGAATCATGAATCATGAATTATGAATCATGAATTGAATCATGAATCATTAATCATGAATTAAATCATGAATCATGAATAATGAATCATGAATTGAATCATGAATTAAATCATGAATCATGAATCATAAATTGAATCATGAATAATGAATTGATTCATGAATTAAATCATGAATCATGAATTGAATCATGAATCATGAATCAAATCATGAATCATGAATTGAATCATGAATCATGAATCGAATCATGAATCATGAATTGAATCATGAATCATTAAACGAATCATGAATCATGAATTAAATCATGAATCATGAATCATAAATCGAATCATGAATCATGAATCATGAATTGAATCATGAATCATGAATTAAATCATGAATCATGAATCATGAATCATGAATTGAATCATGAATTAAATCATGAATCATTGATTGAATCATGAATCATGAATCATGAATCATGAATTGAATCATGAATCATGAATCATGAATCGAATCATGAATCATGAATTGAATCATGAATCATGAATAGAATCATGAATCATGAATCATGAATCATGAATCATGAATTGAATCATGAATCATGAATCATGAATCAAATCATGAATCATAAATCATGAATCATGAATCATGAATTGAATCATGAATCATGAATCATGAATCGAATCATGAATCATGAATCATGAATTGAATCATGAATCATGAATCATGAATTGAATCATGAATCATTAATCTTGAATCAAATCATGAATCATGAATCTAGAATCATGAATCATGAATCATGAATTGAATCATGAATCATGAATTGAATCATGAATCATGAATTGATTCATGAATTGAATCATGAATCATGAATCATGAATTAAATCATGAATCATGAATCATAAATCGAATCATGAATCATGAATTGAATCATGAAACGAATCATAAATTGAATCATGAATCATGAATTGAATCATGAATCATGAATTGAATCATGAATCATGAATTATGAATTATGAATTGAATCATGAATCATTAATCATGAATTGAATCATGAATCATGAATCATGAATTGAATCATGAATCATGAATTATGAATCATGAATCATATATTGAATCATGAATCATGAATTGAATCATGAATCATGAATTGATTCATGAATTAAATCATGAATCATGAATTGAATCATGAATCATGAATCATGAATTGAATCATGAATCATGAATCATGAATCGAATCATGAATCATGAATTGAATCATGAATCATGAATCGAATCATGAATCATGAATCATGAATTGAATCATGAATCATGAATTATGAATCATGAATTGAATCATGAATCATTAATCATGAATTAAATCATAAATCATGAATCATGAATCATGAATTGAATCATGAATTAAATCATGAATCATGAATCATAAATTGAATCATGAATCATGAATCATAAATTGAATCATGAATAATGAATTGATTTATGAATTAAATCATGAATCATGAATTGAATCATGAATCCTGAATTGAATCATGAATCATGAATCATGAATCGAATCATGAATCATGAATCGAATCATGAATAATGAATCGAATCATGAATCATGAATTGAATCATGAATCATGAATCATGAATAGAATCATGAATCATGAATCATGAATCATGAATCGAATCATGAATCATTAATCATGAATTGAATCATAAATCATGAAACTAATCATGAATCATGAATTGAATCATGAATCATGAATCATAAATCGAATCATGAATCATGAATCATGAATTGAATCATGAATCATGAATCATGAATCGAATCATGAATCATGAATTGAATCATGAATCATTAATCGAATCATGAATCATGAATCATGAATTGAATCATGAATCATGAATTATGAATCATGAATTGAATCATGAATCATTAATCATGAATTAAATCATGAATCATGAATCATGAATCATGAATTGAATCATGAATTAAATCATGAATCATGAATCATAAATTGAATCATGAATCATGAATCATAAATTGAATCATGAATCATGAATTGATTCATGAATTAAATCATGAATCATGAATTGAATCATGAATCATGAATCGAATCATGAATCATGAATTGAATCATGAATCATGAATCGAATCATGAATCATGAATTGAATCATGAATCCTGAATCATGAATCATGAATCGAATCATGAATCATGAATCATGAATTGAATCATGAATCATGAAACGAATCATGAATCATGAATTGAATCATGAATCATGAATCATAAATCGAATCATGAATCATGAATCATGAATTGAATCATGAATCATGAATTAAATCATGAATCATGAATCATGAATTGAATCATGAATTAAATCATGAATCATTGATTGAATCATGAATCATGAATCATGAATTGAATCATGAATCATGAATCATGAATCGAATCATGAATCATGAATTGAATCATGAATTATGAATTGAATCATGAATCATGAATTGAATCATGAATCACGAATCGATTCATGAATCATGAATTGAATCATGAATCATGAATCTAGAATCATGAATCATGAATCATGAATTGAATCATGAATCATGAATTGAATCATGAATCATGAATTGATTCATGAATTGAATCATTAATAATGAATCATGAATCATGAATTGAATTATAATTTGAATCATGAATCATGAATTAAATCATGAATTGAATCATGAATCATGAATCATGAATTGAATCATGAATCATGAATCATAAATCGAATCATGAATCATGAATTGAATCATGAAACGAATCATATATTGAATCATGAATCATGAATTGAATCATGAATCATGAATCATGAATTGAATCATGAATCATGAATTATGAATCATGAATTCAATCATGAATCATTAATCATGAATTGAATCATGAATCATGAATCATGAATTGAATCATGAATTAAATCATGAATCATGAATCATAAATTGAATCATGAATCATGAATCATAAATTGAATCATGAATCATGAATTGATTCATGAATTAAATCATGAATCATGAATTGAATCATGAATCATGAATCATGAATTGAATCATGAATCATGAATCGAATCATGAATCATGAATTGAATCATGAATCATGAATCGAATCATGAATCATGAATCATGAATTGAATCATGAATCATGAATTATGAATCATGAATTGAATCATGAATCATTAATCATGAATTAAATCATGAATCATGAATCATGAATCATGAATTGAATCATGAATTAAATCATGAATCATGAATCATAAATTGAATCATGAATCATGAATCATAAATTGAATCATGAATAATGAATTGATTCATGAATTAAATCATGAATCATGAATTGAATCATGAATCATGAATCATGAATCATGAATTGAATCATGAATCATGAATCATGAATCGAATCATGAATCATGAATTGAATCATGAATAATGAATCGAATCATGAATCATGAATTGAATCATGAATCATGAATCATGAATTGAATCATGAATCATGAATCATGAATTGAATCATGAATCATGAATTGAATCATAAATCATTAATCTTGAATCAAATCATGAATCATGAATCTAGAATCATGAATCATGAATCATGAATTGAATCATGAATCATGAATTGAATCATGAATCATGAATTGATTCATGAATTGAATCATTAATAATGAATCATGAATCATGAATTGAATTATAATTTGAATCATGAATCATGAATTAAATCATGAATTGAATCATGAAGCATGAATCATGAATTGAATCATGAATCATGAATCATAAATCGAATCATGAATCGAATCATGAAACGAATCATAAATTGAATCATGAATCATGAATTGAATCATGTATCATGAATCATGAATTTAATCATGAATCATAAATTGAATCATGAATCATGAATCATAAATTGAATCATGAATTGAATCATGAATCATGAATCATGAATCATGAATTGAATCATGAATTAAATCATGAATCATGAATCATAAATTGAATCATGAATCATGAATCATAAATTGAATCATGAATTATGAATCATGAATTGAATCATGAATCATGAATCATGAATCGAATCATGAATCATGAATTGAATCATGAATCATTAATCGAATCATGAATCATGAATCATGAATTGAATCATGAATCATGAATTATGAATCATGAATTGAATCATGAATCATTAATCATGAATTAAATCATGAATCATGAATCATGAATTGAATCATGAATTAAATCATGAATCATGAATCATAAATTGAATCATGAATCATGAATCATAAATTGAATCATGAATCATTAATTGATTCATGAATTAAATCATGAATCATGAATTAAATCATGAATCATGAATCGAATCATGAATCATGAATTGAATCATGAATCATGAATCGAATCATGAATCATGAATTGAATCATGAATCATGAATCATGAATAGAATCATGAATCCTGAATCATGAATCATGAATCGAATCATGAATCATGAATCATGAATTGAATCATGAATCATGAAACGAATCATGAATCATGAATTGAATCATGAATCATGAATCATAAATCGAATCATGAATCATGAATCATGAATTGAATCATGAATCATGAATTAAATCATGAATCATGAATCATGAATCATGAATTGAATCATGAATTAAATCATGAATCATTGATTGAATCATGAATCATGAATCATGAATCATGAATTGAATCATGAATCATGAATCATGAATCGAATCATGAATCATGAATTGAATCATGAATTATGAATTGAATCATGAATCATGAATTGAATCATGAATCACGAATCGATTCATGAATCATGAATTGAATCATGAATCATGAATAGAATCATGAATCATGAATCATGAATCATGAATCATGAATCAAATCATGAATCATAAATCATGAATCATGAATTGAATCATGAATCATAAATCATGAATCGAATCATGAATCATGAATCATGAATTGAATCATGAATCATGAATCATGAATTGAATCATGAATCATTAATCTTGAATCAAATCATGAATCATGAATCTAGAATCATGAATCATGAATCATGAATTGAATCATGAATCATGAATTGATTCATGAATTGAATCATTAATAATGAATCATGAATCATGAATTGAATTATAATTTGAATCATGAATCATGAATTAAATCATGAATTGAATCATGAATCATGAATCATGAATTGAATCATGTATCATGAATCATAAATCGAATCATGAATCATGAATTGAATCATGAAACGAATCATAAATTGAATCATGAATCATGAATTGAATCATGAATCATGAATCATGAATTGAATCATAAATCATGAATTATGAATCATGAATTGAATCATGAATCATTAATCATGAATTGAATCATGAATCATGATTTATGAATTGAATCATGAATCATGAATCATAAATTGAATCATGAATCATGAATTGATTCATGAATTAAATCATGAATCATGAATTGAATCATGAATCATGAATCATGAATTGAATCATGAATCATGAATCGAATCATGAATCATGAATTGAATCATGAATCGAATCATGAATCATGAATCATGAATTGAATCATGAATCATGAATTATGAATCATGAATTGAATCATGAATCATTAATCATGAATTAAATCATGAATCATGAATCATGAATCATGAATTGAATCATGAATTAAATCATGAATCATGAATCATGAATCATGAATTGAATCATGAATAAAATCATGAATCATGGATTGAATCATGAATCATGAATCATGAATCATGAATAGAATCATGAATCATGAATCGAATCATGAATCATGAATCATGAATTGAATCATAAATCATGAAACGAATCATGAATCATGAATTGAATCATGAATCATGAATCATAAATTGAATCATGAATCATGAATTGAATCATGAATCATGAATCATGAATTGAATCATGAATCATGAATCATGAATTGAATCATGAATCATGAATTGAATCATGAATCATGAATCATGAATTGAATCATGAATCATGAATCATGAATTGAATCATGAATCATGAATCATGAATTGAATCATGAATCACGAATCGATTCATGAATCATGAATTGAATCATGAATCATGAATAGAATCATGAATCATGAATCGATTCATGAATCATGAATTGAATCATGAATCATGAATCATGAATTGAATCATGAATCATGAATCGAATCATGAATCATGAATTGAATTATGAATCATGAATCATGAATCATGAATTGAATTATAATTTGAATCATGAATCATGAATTAAATCATGAATTGAATCATGAATCATGAATCATGAATTGAATCATGAATCATGAATCATGAATTGAATCATGAATCATGAATCATAAATCGAATCATGAATCATGAATTGAATCATGAAACGAATCATAAATTGAATCATGAATCATAAATCATGAATTGAATCATGAATCATGAATTATGAATCATGAATTGAATCATGAATCATTAATCATGAATTGAATCATGAATCATGAATCATGAATCATGAATTGAATCATGAATTAAATCATGAATCATGAATCATAAATTGAATCATGAATCAAGAATTGATTCATGAATTAAATCATGAATCATGAATTGAATCATGAATCATGAATCATTAATCATGAATTGAATCATGAATCATGAATCATGAATCGAATCATGAATCATGAATTGATTCAAAAATTAAATCATGAATCATGAATTGAATCATGAATCATGAATTGAATCATGAATCATGAATCATGAATTGAATCATGAACCATGAATCATAAATCGAATCATGAATCATGAATCATGAATTGAATCATGAATCATGAATCATGAATCGAATCATGAATCATGAATTGAATCATGAATCATCATTTATAAATCGAATCATGAATCATGAATTGAATCATGAATCATGAATCATGAATCATGAATTGAATCATGAATAATGAATCATGAATCATGAATCATGAATCATGAATTGAATCATGAATTAAATCATGAATCATGAATCATAAATTGAATCATGAATCATGAATCATAAATTGAATCATGAATTATGAATCATGAATTGAATCATGAATCATGAATCATGAATCGAATCATGAATCATGAATTGAATCATGAATCATTAATCGAATCATGAATCATGAATCATGAATTGAATCATGAATCATGAATTATGAATCATGAATTGAATCATGAATCATTAATCATGAATTAAATCATGAATCATGAATCATGAATTGAATCATGAATTAAATCATGAATCATGAATCATAAATTGAATCATGAATCATGAATCATAAATTGAATCATGAATCATTAATTGATTCATGAATTAAATCATGAATCATGAATTAAATCATGAATCATGAATCGAATCATGAATCATGAATTGAATCATGAATCATGAATCGAATCATGAATCATGAATTGAATCATGAATCATGAATCATGAATAGAATCATGAATCCTGAATCATGAATCATGAATCGAATCATGAATCATGAATCATGAATTGAATCATGAATCATGAAACGAATCATGAATCATGAATTGAATCATGAATCATGAATCATAAATCGAATCATGAATCATGAATCATGAATTGAATCATGAATCATGAATTAAATCATGAATCATGAATCATGAATCATGAATTGAATCATGAATTAAATCATGAATCATTGATTGAATCATGAATCATGAATCATGAATCATGAATTGAATCATGAATCATGAATCATGAATCGAATCATGAATCATGAATTGAATCATGAATTATGAATTGAATCATGAATCATGAATTGAATCATGAATCACGAATCGATTCATGAATCATGAATTGAATCATGAATCATGAATAGAATCATGAATCATGAATCATGAATCATGAATCATGAATCAAATCATGAATCATAAATCATGAATCATGAATTGAATCATGAATCATAAATCATGAATCGAATCATGAATCATGAATCATGAATTGAATCATGAATCATGAATCATGAATTGAATCATGAATCATTAATCTTGAATCAAATCATGAATCATGAATCTAGAATCATGAATCATGAATCATGAATTGAATCATGAATCATGAATTGATTCATGAATTGAATCATTAATAATGAATCATGAATCATGAATTGAATTATAATTTGAATCATGAATCATGAATTAAATCATGAATTGAATCATGAATCATGAATCATGAATTGAATCATGTATCATGAATCATAAATCGAATCATGAATCATGAATTGAATCATGAAACGAATCATAAATTGAATCATGAATCATGAATTGAATCATGAATCATGAATCATGAATTGAATCATGAATCATGAATTATGAATCATGAATTGAATCATGAATCATTAATCATGAATTGAATCATGAATCATGATTTATGAATTGAATCATGAATCATGAATCATAAATTGAATCATGAATCATGAATTGATTCATGAATTAAATCATGAATCATGAATTGAATCATGAATCATGAATCATGAATTGAATCATGAATCATGAATCGAATCATGAATCATGAATTGAATCATGAATCATGAATCGAATCATGAATCATGAATCATGAATTGAATCATGAATCATGAATTATGAATCATGAATTGAATCATGAATCATTAATCATGAATTAAATCATGAATCATGAATCATGAATCATGAATTGAATCATGAATTAAATCATGAATCATGAATCATGAATCATGAATTGAATCATGAATAAAATCATGAATCATGGATTGAATCATGAATCATGAATCATGAATCATGAATAGAATCATGAATCATGAATCGAATCATGAATCATGAATCATGAATTGAATCATAAATCATGAAACGAATCATGAATCATGAATTGAATCATGAATCATGAATCATAAATTGAATCATGAATCATGAATTGAATCATGAATCATGAATCATGAATTGAATCATGAATCATGAATCATGAATTGAATCATGAATCATGAATCATGAATTGAATCATGAATCATGAATTGAATCATGAATCATGAATCATGAATTGAATCATGAATCATGAATCATGAATTGAATCATGAATCATGAATCATGAATTGAATCATGAATCACGAATCGATTCATGAATCATGAATTGAATCATGAATCATGAATAGAATCATGAATCATGAATCGATTCATGAATCATGAATTGAATCATGAATCATGAATCATGAATTGAATCATGAATCATGAATCGAATCATGAATCATGAATTGAATTATGAATCATGAATCATGAATCATGAATTGAATTATAATTTGAATCATGAATCATGAATTAAATCATGAATTGAATCATGAATCATGAATCATGAATTGAATCATGAATCATGAATCATGAATTGAATCATGAATCATGAATCATAAATCGAATCATGAATCATGAATTGAATCATGAAACGAATCATAAATTGAATCATGAATCATAAATCATGAATTGAATCATGAATCATGAATTATGAATCATGAATTGAATCATGAATCATTAATCATGAATTGAATCATGAATCATGAATCATGAATCATGAATTGAATCATGAATTAAATCATGAATCATGAATCATAAATTGAATCATGAATCAAGAATTGATTCATGAATTAAATCATGAATCATGAATTGAATCATGAATCATGAATCATTAATCATGAATTGAATCATGAATCATGAATCATGAATCGAATCATGAATCATGAATTGATTCAAAAATTAAATCATGAATCATGAATTGAATCATGAATCATGAATTGAATCATGAATCATGAATCATGAATTGAATCATGAACCATGAATCATAAATCGAATCATGAATCATGAATCATGAATTGAATCATGAATCATGAATCATGAATCGAATCATGAATCATGAATTGAATCATGAATCATCATTTATAAATCGAATCATGAATCATGAATTGAATCATGAATCATGAATCATGAATCATGAATTGAATCATGAATAATGAATCATGAATCGAATCATGAATCATGAATCATGAATCATGAATCATGAATTGAATCATGAATTAAATCATGAATCATGAATCATAAATTGAATAATGAATCATGAATTGAATCATGAATCATGAATCATGAATCATGAATTGAATCATGAATTAAATCATGAATCATGGATTGAATCATGAATCATGAATCATGAATCATGAATTGAATCATGAATCATGAATTAAATCATGAATCATGAATTGAATCATGAATCATGAATCATGAATCATGAATTGAATCATGAATCATGAATCATGAATCGAATCAAGAATCATGAATTGAATCATGAATAATGAATCGAATCATGAATCATGAATTGAATCATGAATCATGAATCATGAATAGAATCATGAATCATGAATCATGAATCGAATCATGAATCATGAATCATGAATTGAATCATAAATCATGAAACGAACCATGAATCATGAATTGAATCATGAATCATGAATCATAAATCGAATCATGAATCATGAATCATGAATTGAATCATGAATCATGAATCATGAATCGAATCATGAATCATGAATTGAATCATGAATCATCATTTATAAATCGAATCATGAATCATGAATTGAATCATGAATCATGAATCATGAATCATGAATTGAATCATGAATAATGAATCATGAATCGAATCATGAATCATGAATTGATTCAAAAATTAAATCATGAATCATGAATTGAATCATGAATCATGAATTGAATCATGAATCATGAATCATGAATTGAATCATGAACCATGAATCATAAATCGAATCATGAATCATGAATCATGAATTGAATCATGAATCATGAATCATGAATCGAATCATGAATCATGAATTGAATCATGAAACGAATCATAAATTGAATCATGAATCATAAATCATGAATTGAATCATGAATCATGAATTATGAATCATGAATTGAATCATGAATTATGAATCATGAATTGAATCATGAATCATTAATCATGAATTGAATCATGAATCATGAATCATGAATTGAATCATGAATTAAATCATGAATCATGAATCATAAATTGAATCATGAATCAAGAATTGATTCATGAATTAAATCATGAATCATGAATTGAATCATGAATCATGAATCATTAATCATGAATTGAATCATGAATCATGAATCATGAATCGAATCATGAATCATGAATTGATTCAAAAATTAAATCATGAATCATGAATTGAATCATGAATCATGAATTGAATCATGAATCATGAATCATGAATCGAATCATGAATCATGAATTGAATCATGAATCATCATTTATAAATCGAATCATGAATCATGAATTGAATCATGAATCATGAATCATGAATCATGAATTGAATCATGAATAATGAATCATGAATCGAATCATGAATCATGAATCATGAATCATGAATCATGAATTGAATCATGAATTAAATCATGAATCATGAATCATAAATTGAATAATGAATCATGAATTGAATCATGAATCATGAATCATGAATCATGAATTGAATCATGAATTAAATCATGAATCATGGATTGAATCATGAATCATGAATCATGAATCATGAATTGAATCATGAATCATGAATTAAATCATGAATCATGAATTGAATCATGAATCATGAATCATGAATCATGAATTGAATCATGAATCATGAATCATGAATCGAATCATGAATCATGAATTGAATCATGAATAATGAATCGAATCATGAATCATGAATTGAATCATGAATCATGAATCATGAATAGAATCATGAATCATGAATCATGAATCGAATCATGAATCATGAATCATGAATTGAATCATAAATCATGAAACGAATCATGAATCATGAATTGAATCATGAATCATGAATCATAAATCGAATCATGAATCATGAATCATGAATTGAATCATGAATCATGAATCATGAATCGAATCATGAATCATGAATTGAATCATGAATCATCATTTATAAATCGAATCATGAATCATGAATTGAATCATGAATCATGAATCATGAATCATGAATTGAATCATGAATAATGAATCATGAATCGAATCATGAATCATGAATTGATTCAAAAATTAAATCATGAATCATGAATTGAATCATGAATCATGAATTGAATCATGAATCATGAATCATGAATTGAATCATGAACCATGAATCATAAATCGAATCATGAATCATGAATCATGAATTGAATCATGAATCATGAATCATGAATCGAATCATGAATCATGAATTGAATCATGAATCATCATTTATAAATCGAATCATGAATCATGAATTGAATCATGAATCATGAATCATGAATCATGAATTGAATCATGAATAATGAATCATGAATCGAATCATGAATCATGAATCATGAATCATGAATCATGAATTGAATCATGAATTAAATCATGAATCATGAATCATAAATTGAATAATGAATCATGAATTGAATCATGAATCATGAATCATGAATCATGAATTGAATCATGAATTAAATCATGAATCATGGATTGAATCATGAATCATGAATCATGAATCATGAATTGAATCATGAATCATGAATTAAATCATGAATCATGAATTGAATCATGAATCATGAATCATGAATCATGAATTGAATCATGAATCATGAATCATGAATCGAATCATGAATCATGAATTGAATCATGAATAATGAATCGAATCATGAATCATGAATTGAATCATGAATCATGAATCATGAATAGAATCATGAATCATGAATCATGAATCGAATCATGAATCATGAATCATGAATTGAATCATAAATCATGAAACGAATCATGAATCATGAATTGAATCATGAATCATGAATCATAAATCGAATCATGAATCATGAATCATGAATTGAATCATGAATCATGAATCATGAATCGAATCATGAATCATGAATTGAATCATGAATCATCATTTATAAATCGAATCATGAATCATGAATTGAATCATGAATCATGAATCATGAATCATGAATTGAATCATGAATAATGAATCATGAATCGAATCATGAATCATGAATCATGAATCATGAATCATGAATTGAATCATGAATTAAATCATGAATCATGAATCATAAATTGAATAATGAATCATGAATTGAATCATGAATCATGAATCATGAATCATGAATTGAATCATGAATTAAATCATGAATCATGGATTGAATCATGAATCATGAATCATGAATCATGAATTGAATCATGAATCATGAATTAAATCATGAATCATGAATTGAATCATGAATCATGAATCATGAATCATGAATTGAATCATGAATCATGAATCATGAATCGAATCATGAATCATGAATTGAATCATGAATAATGAATCGAATCATGAATCATGAATTGAATCATGAATCATGAATCATGAATAGAATCATGAATCATGAATCATGAATCGAATCATGAATCATGAATCATGAATTGAATCATAAATCATGAAACGAATCATGAATCATGAATTGAATCATGAATCATGAATCATAAATCGAATCATGAATCATGAATCATGAATTGAATCATGAATCATGAATCATGAATCGAATCATGAATCATGAATTGAATCATGAATCATCAATCATAAATCGAATCATGAATCATGAATTGAATCATGAATCATGAATCATGAATCATGAATTGAATCATGAATAATGAATCATGAATCGAATCATGAATCATCAATCATGAATCATGAATTGAATCATGAATCATAAATCATGAATCATGAATCATGAATTGAATCATGAATTAAATCATGAATCATGAATCATAAATTGAATCATTAATCATGAATTGAATCATGAATCATGAATCACGAATCATGAATTGAATCATGAATTAAATCATGAATCATGGATTGAATCATGAATCATGAATCATTAATTGAATCATGAATCATGAATCATGAATTGAATCATGAATCATGAATTGAATCATGAATCATGAATCATGAATTGAATCATGAATCATGAATTGAATCATGAATCATGAATCATGAATTGAATCATGAATCACGAATCGATTCATGAATCATGAATTGAATCATGAATCATGAATAGAATCATGAATCATGAATCATGAATCGATTCATGAATCATGAATTGAATCATGAATCATGAATCATGAATTGAATCATGAATTATGAATCGAATTATGAATCATAAATTGAATCATGAATCATGAATCATGAATCATGAATTGAATTATAATTTGAAACATGAATCATGAATTAAATCATGAATTGAATCATGAATCATGAATCATGAATTGAATCATGAATCATGAATCATGAATTGAATCATGTATCATGAATCATGAATCATGAATCATGAATTGAATCATGAAACGAATCATAAATTGAATCATGAATCATAAATCATGAATTGAATCATGAATCATGAATTATGAATCATGAATTGAATCATGAATCATGAATCATGAATCATGAATTGAATCATGAATTAAATCATGAATCATGAATCATAAATTGAATCATGAATCATGAATTGATTCATGAATTAAATCATGAATCATGAATTGAATCATGAATCATGAATCATTAATCATGAATTGAATCATGAATCATGAATCATGAATCGAATCATGAATCATGAATTGATTCATGAATTAAATCATGAATCATGAATTGAATCATGAATCATGAATTGAATCATGAATCATGAATCATGAATTGAATCATGAACCATGAATCATAAATCGAATCATGAATCATGAATCATGAATTGAATCATGAATTATGAATCGAATTATGAATCATAAATTGAATCATGAATCATGAATCATGAATCATGAATTGAATTATAATTTGAAACATGAATCATGAATTAAATCATGAATTGAATCATGAATCATGAATCATGAATTGAATCATGAATCATGAATCATGAATTGAATCATGTATCATGAATCATAAATCGAATCATGAATCATGAATTGAATCATGAAACGAATCATAAATTGAATCATGAATCATAAATCATGAATTGAATCATGAATCATGAATTATGAATCATGAATTGAATCATGAATCATGAATCATGAATCATGAATTGAATCATGAATTAAATCATGAATCATGAATCATAAATTGAATCATGAATCATGAATTGATTCATGAATTAAATCATGAATCATGAATTGAATCATGAATCATGAATCATTAATCATGAATTGAATCATGAATCATGAATCATAAATCGAATCATGAATCATGAATTGATTCATGAATTAAATCATGAATCATGAATTGAATCATGAATCATGAATTGAATCATGAATCATGAATCATGAATTGAATCATGAACCATGAATCATAAATCGAATCATGAATCATGAATCATGAATTGAATCATGAATTATGAATCATGAATCGAATCATGAATCATGAATTGAATCATGAATCATCATTTATAAATCGAATCATGAATCATGAATTGAATCATGAATCATGAATCATGAATCATGAATTGAATCATGAATAATGAATCATGAATCATGAATCATGAATCATGAATCATGAATTGAATCATGAATCATGAATCATGAATCATGAATTGAATCATGAATTAAATCATGAATCATGAATCATAAATTGAATCATGAATCATGAATTGAATCATGAATCATGAATCATGAATCATGAATTGAATCATGAATTAAATCATGAATCATGGATTGAATCATGAATCATGAATCATGAATTGAATCATGAATCATGAATCATGAATCGAATCATGAATCATGAATCATGAATCATGAATTGAATCATGAATCATGAATCATGAATTGAATCATGAATCACCAATCGATTCATGAATCATGAATTGAATCATGAATCATGAATAGAATCATGAATCATGAATCGATTCATAATTCATGAATTGAATCATGAATCATGAATCATGAATTGAATCATGAATCGAATCATGAATCATGAATTGAATCATGAATCATGAATCATGAATTGAATCATGAATCATGAATTGAATCATGAATCATGAATCATGAATTGAATCATGAATCATGAATCATGAATCGAATCATAAATCATGAATTGAATCATGAATCATAAATCGAATCATGAATCATTAATTGAATCATGAATCATGAATCATGAATCATGAATTGAATCATGAATCATGAATCATGAATCGAATCATAAATCTTGATTCAAGATTCATGAATCGAATCATGAATCATGAATTGAATCATGAATAATAAACCATGAATCGAATCATGAATCATAAATCATGAATCATGAATCATGAATTGAATCATGAATCATGAATCATGAATCGAATCATGAATCATGAATCATGAATTGAATCATGAATCATGAATTGAATCATGAATCATTAATCTTGAATCAAATCATGAATCATGAATCATGAATCATGAATTGAATTATAATTTGAAACATGAATCATGAATTAAATCATGAATTGAATCATGAATCATGAATTGAATCATGTATCATGAATCATAAATCGAATCATGAATCATGAATTGAATCATGAAACGAATCATAAATTGAATCATGAATCATAAATCATGAATTGAATCATGAATCATGAATTATGAATCATGAATTGAATCATGAATCATTAATCATGAATTGAATCATGAATCATGAATCATGAATTGAATCATGAATTAAATCATGAATCATGAATCATAAATTGAATCATGAATCATGAATTGATTCATCAATTAAATCATGAATCATGAATTGAATCATGAATCATGAATCATAAATCATGAATTGAATCATGAATCATGAATCATGAATCGAATCATGAATCATGAATTGATTCATGAATTAAATCATGAATCATGAATTGAATCATGAATCATGAATTGAATCATGAATCATGAATCATGAATTGAATCATGAACCATGAATCATAAATCGAATCATGAATCATGAATCATGAATTGAATCATGAATCATGAATCGAATCATGAATCATGAATCATGAATTGAATCATGAACCATGAATCATAAATCGAATCATGAATCATGAATCATGAATTGAATCATGAATCATGAATCGAATCATGAATCATGAATTGAATCATGAATCATCATTTATAAATCGAATCATGAATCATGAATTGAATCATGAATCATGAATCATGAATCATGAATTGAATCATGAATAATGAATCATGAATCGAATCATGAATCATGAATCATGAATCATGAATCATGAATTGAATCATGAATCATGAATCATGAATCATGAATTGAATCATGAATTAAATCATGAATCATAAATCATAAATTGAATCATGAATCATGAATTGAATCATGAATCATGAATCATGAATCATGAATTGAATCATGAATTAAATCATGAATCATGGATTGAATCATGAATCATGAATCATGAATCGAATCATGAATCATGAATTGAATCATGAATCATGAATTGAATCATGAATCATGAATCATGAATTGAATCATGAATCACCAATCGATTCATGAATCATGAATTGAATCATGAATCATGAATAGAATCATGAATCATGAATCGATTCATAATTCATGAATTGAATCATGAATCATGAATCATGAATTGAATCATGAATCGAATCATGAATCATGAATTGAATCATGAATCATGAATCATGAATCATGAATCATGAATTGAATCATGAATCATGAATTGAATCATGAATCATGAATCGAATCATAAATCATGAATTGAATCATGAATCATGAATCATAAATCGAATCATGAATCATTAATTGAATCATGAATCATGAATCATGAATCATGAATTGAATCATGAATCATGAATCATGAATCGAATCATAAATCTTGATTCAAGATTCATGAATCGAATCATGAATCATGAATTGAATCATGAATAATAAACCATGAATCGAATCATGAATCATAAATCATGAATCATGAATCATGAATTGAATCATGAATCATGAATCATGAATCGAATCATGAATCATGAATCATGAATTGAATCATGAATCATGAATCATGAATCATGAATTGAATCATGAATTAAATCATGAATCATGAATCATAAATTGAATCATGAATCATGAATTGAATCATGAATCATGAATCATGAATCATGAATTGAATCATGAATTAAATCATGAATCATGGATTGAATCATGAATCATGAATCATGAATTGAATCATGAATCATGAATCATGAATCGAATCATGAATCATGAATCATGAATCATGAATTGAATCATGAATCATGAATCATGAATTGAATCATGAATCATGAATCATGAATTGAATCATGAATCACCAATCGATTCATGAATCATGAATTGAATCATGAATCATGAATAGAATCATGAATCATGAATCGATTCATAATTCATGAATTGAATCATGAATCATGAATCATGAATTGAATCATGAATCGAATCATGAATCATGAATTGAATCATGAATCATGAATCATGAATTGAATCATGAATCATGAATTGAATCATGAATCATGAATCATGAATTGAATCATGAATCATGAATCATGAATCGAATCATAAATCATGAATTGAATCATGAATCATAAATCGAATCATGAATCATTAATTGAATCATGAATCATGAATCATGAATCATGAATTGAATCATGAATCATGAATCATGAATCGAATCATAAATCTTGATTCAAGATTCATGAATCGAATCATGAATCATGAATTGAATCATGAATAATAAACCATGAATCGAATCATGAATCATAAATCATGAATCATGAATCATGAATTGAATCATGAATCATGAATCATGAATCGAATCATGAATCATGAATCATGAATTGAATCATGAATCATGAATTGAATCATGAATCATTAATCTTGAATCAAATCATGAATCATGAATCATGAATCATGAATTGAATTATAATTTGAAACATGAATCATGAATTAAATCATGAATTGAATCATGAATCATGAATTGAATCATGTATCATGAATCATAAATCGAATCATGAATCATGAATTGAATCATGAAACGAATCATAAATTGAATCATGAATCATAAATCATGAATTGAATCATGAATCATGAATTATGAATCATGAATTGAATCATGAATCATTAATCATGAATTGAATCATGAATCATGAATCATGAATTGAATCATGAATTAAATCATGAATCATGAATCATAAATTGAATCATGAATCATGAATTGATTCATCAATTAAATCATGAATCATGAATTGAATCATGAATCATGAATCATAAATCATGAATTGAATCATGAATCATGAATCATGAATCGAATCATGAATCATGAATTGATTCATGAATTAAATCATGAATCATGAATTGAATCATGAATCATGAATTGAATCATGAATCATGAATCATGAATTGAATCATGAACCATGAATCATAAATCGAATCATGAATCATGAATCATGAATTGAATCATGAATCATGAATCGAATCATGAATCATGAATCATGAATTGAATCATGAACCATGAATCATAAATCGAATCATGAATCATGAATCATGAATTGAATCATGAATCATGAATCGAATCATGAATCATGAATTGAATCATGAATCATCATTTATAAATCGAATCATGAATCATGAATTGAATCATGAATCATGAATCATGAATCATGAATTGAATCATGAATAATGAATCATGAATCGAATCATGAATCATGAATCATGAATCATGAATCATGAATTGAATCATGAATCATGAATCATGAATCATGAATTGAATCATGAATTAAATCATGAATCATAAATCATAAATTGAATCATGAATCATGAATTGAATCATGAATCATGAATCATGAATCATGAATTGAATCATGAATTAAATCATGAATCATGGATTGAATCATGAATCATGAATCATGAATCGAATCATGAATCATGAATTGAATCATGAATCATGAATTGAATCATGAATCATGAATCATGAATTGAATCATGAATCACCAATCGATTCATGAATCATGAATTGAATCATGAATCATGAATAGAATCATGAATCATGAATCGATTCATAATTCATGAATTGAATCATGAATCATGAATCATGAATTGAATCATGAATCGAATCATGAATCATGAATTGAATCATGAATCATGAATCATGAATCATGAATCATGAATTGAATCATGAATCATGAATTGAATCATGAATCATGAATCGAATCATAAATCATGAATTGAATCATGAATCATGAATCATAAATCGAATCATGAATCATTAATTGAATCATGAATCATGAATCATGAATCATGAATTGAATCATGAATCATGAATCATGAATCGAATCATAAATCTTGATTCAAGATTCATGAATCGAATCATGAATCATGAATTGAATCATGAATAATAAACCATGAATCGAATCATGAATCATAAATCATGAATCATGAATCATGAATTGAATCATGAATCATGAATCATGAATCGAATCATGAATCATGAATCATGAATTGAATCATGAATCATGAATCATGAATCATGAATTGAATCATGAATAATGAATCATGAATCGAATCATGAATCATCAATCATGAATCATGAATTGAATCATGAATCATAAATCATGAATCATGAATCATGAATTGAATCATGAATTAAATCATGAATCATGAATCATAAATTGAATCATTAATCATGAATTGAATCATGAATCATGAATCACGAATCATGAATTGAATCATGAATTAAATCATGAATCATGGATTGAATCATGAATCATGAATCATTAATTGAATCATGAATCATGAATCATGAATTGAATCATGAATCATGAATTGAATCATGAATCATGAATCATGAATTGAATCATGAATCATGAATTGAATCATGAATCATGAATCATGAATTGAATCATGAATCACGAATCGATTCATAAATCATGAATTGAATCATGAATCATGAATAGAATCATGAATCATGAATCATGAATCGATTCATGAATCATGAATTGAATCATGAATCATGAATCATGAATTGAATCATGAATTATGAATCGAATTATGAATCATAAATTGAATCATGAATCATGAATCATGAATCATGAATTGAATTATAATTTGAAACATGAATCATGAATTAAATCATGAATTGAATCATGAATCATGAATCATGAATTGAATCATGAATCATGAATCATGAATTGAATCATGTATCATGAATCATAAATCGAATCATGAATCATGAATTGAATCATGAAACGAATCATAAATTGAATCATGAATCATAAATCATGAATTGAATCATGAATCATGAATTATGAATCATGAATTGAATCATGAATCATGAATCATGAATCATGAATTGAATCATGAATTAAATCATGAATCATGAATCATAAATTGAATCATGAATCATGAATTGATTCATGAATTAAATCATGAATCATGAATTGAATCATGAATCATGAATCATTAATCATGAATTGAATCATGAATCATGAATCATGAATCGAATCATGAATCATGAATTGATTCATGAATTAAATCATGAATCATGAATTGAATCATGAATCATGAATTGAATCATGAATCATGAATCATGAATTGAATCATGAACCATGAATCATAAATCGAATCATGAATCATGAATCATGAATTGAATCATGAATTATGAATCGAATTATGAATCATAAATTGAATCATGAATCATGAATCATGAATCATGAATTGAATTATAATTTGAAACATGAATCATGAATTAAATCATGAATTGAATCATGAATCATGAATCATGAATTGAATCATGAATCATGAATCATGAATTGAATCATGTATCATGAATCATAAATCGAATCATGAATCATGAATTGAATCATGAAACGAATCATAAATTGAATCATGAATCATAAATCATGAATTGAATCATGAATCATGAATTATGAATCATGAATTGAATCATGAATCATGAATCATGAATCATGAATTGAATCATGAATTAAATCATGAATCATGAATCATAAATTGAATCATGAATCATGAATTGATTCATGAATTAAATCATGAATCATGAATTGAATCATGAATCATGAATCATTAATCATGAATTGAATCATGAATCATGAATCATGAATCGAATCATGAATCATGAATTGAATCATGAATCATGAATCATGAATTGAATCATGAACCATGAATCATAAATCGAATCATGAATCATGAATCATGAATTGAATCATGAATTATGAATCATGAATCGAATCATGAATCATGAATTGAATCATGAATCATCATTTATAAATCGAATCATGAATCATGAATTGAATCATGAATCATGAATCATGAATCATGAATTGAATCATGAATAATGAATCATGAATCATGAATCATGAATCATGAATCATGAATTGAATCATGAATCATGAATCATGAATCATGAATTGAATCATGAATTAAATCATGAATCATGAATCATAAATTGAATCATGAATCATGAATTGAATCATGAATCATGAATCATGAATCATGAATTGAATCATGAATTAAATCATGAATCATGGATTGAATCATGAATCATGAATCATGAATTGAATCATGAATCATGAATCGAATCATGAATCATGAATCATGAATCATGAATTGAATCATGAATCATGAATCATGAATTGAATCATGAATCACCAATCGATTCATGAATCATGAATTGAATCATGAATCATGAATAGAATCATGAATCATGAATCGATTCATAATTCATGAATTGAATCATGAATCATGAATCATGAATTGAATCATGAATCGAATCATGAATCATGAATTGAATCATGAATCATGAATCATGAATTGAATCATGAATCATGAATTGAATCATGAATCATGAATCATGAATTGAATCATGAATCATGAATCATGAATCGAATCATAAATCATGAATTGAATCATGAATCATAAATCGAATCATGAATCATTAATTGAATCATGAATCATGAATCATGAATCATGAATTGAATCATGAATCATGAATCATGAATCGAATCATAAATCTTGATTCAAGATTCATGAATCGAATCATGAATCATGAATTGAATCATGAATAATAAACCATGAATCGAATCATGAATCATAAATCATGAATCATGAATCATGAATTGAATCATGAATCATGAATCATGAATCGAATCATGAATCATGAATCATGAATTGAATCATGAATCATGAATTGAATCATGAATCATTAATCTTGAATCAAATCATGAATCATGAATCATGAATCATGAATTGAATTATAATTTGAAACATGAATCATGAATTAAATCATGAATTGAATCATGAATCATGAATTGAATCATGTATCATGAATCATAAATCGAATCATGAATCATGAATTGAATCATGAAACGAATCATAAATTGAATCATGAATCATAAATCATGAATTGAATCATGAATCATGAATTATGAATCATGAATTGAATCATGAATCATTAATCATGAATTGAATCATGAATCATGAATCATGAATTGAATCATGAATTAAATCATGAATCATGAATCATAAATTGAATCATGAATCATGAATTGATTCATCAATTAAATCATGAATCATGAATTGAATCATGAATCATGAATCATAAATCATGAATTGAATCATGAATCATGAATCATGAATCGAATCATGAATCATGAATTGATTCATGAATTAAATCATGAATCATGAATTGAATCATGAATCATGAATTGAATCATGAATCATGAATCATGAATTGAATCATGAACCATGAATCATAAATCGAATCATGAATCTTGAATCATGAATTGAATCATGAATCATGAATCGAATCATGAATCATGAATCATGAATTGAATCATGAACCATGAATCATAAATCGAATCATGAATCATGAATCATGAATTGAATCATGAATCATGAATCGAATCATGAATCATGAATTGAATCATGAATCATCATTTATAAATCGAATCATGAATCATGAATTGAATCATGAATCATGAATCATGAATCATGAATTGAATCATGAATAATGAATCATGAATCGAATCATGAATCATGAATCATGAATCATGAATCATGAATTGAATCATGAATCATGAATCATGAATCATGAATTGAATCATGAATTAAATCATGAATCATGAATCATAAATTGAATCATGAATCATGAATTGAATCATGAATCATGAATCATGAATCATGAATTGAATCATGAATTAAATCATGAATCATGGATTGAATCATGAATCATGAATCATGAATCGAATCATGAATCATGAATTGAATCATGAATCATGAATCATGAATTGAATCATGAATCATGAATCATGAATTGAATCATGAATCACCAATCGATTCATGAATCATGAATTGAATCATGAATCATGAATAGAATCATGAATCATGAATCGATTCATAATTCATGAATTGAATCATGAATCATGAATCATGAATTGAATCATGAATCGAATCATGAATCATGAATTGAATCATGAATCATGAATCATGAATCATGAATTGAATCATGAATCATGAATTGAATCATGAATCATGAATCGAATCATAAATCATGAATTGAATCATGAATCATGAATCATAAATCGAATCATGAATCATTAATTGAATCATGAATCATGAATCATGAATCATGAATTGAATCATGAATCATGAATCATGAATCGAATCATAAATCTTGATTCAAGATTCATGAATCGAATCATGAATCATGAATTGAATCATGAATAATAAACCATGAATCGAATCATGAATCATAAATCATGAATCATGAATCATGAATTGAATCATGAATCATGAATCATGAATCGAATCATGAATCATGAATCATGAATTGAATCATGAATCATGAATTGAATCATGAATCATTAATCTTGAATCAAATCATGAATCTAGAATCATGAATCATGAATCATGAATTGAATCATGAATCATGAATTGAATCATGAATCATGAATTGAATCATGAATCATGAATTGATTCATGAATTGAATCATTAATAATGAATCATGAATCGTGAATTGAATTCTAATTTGAATCATGAATCATGAATTAAATCATGAATTGAATCATGAATCATGAATCATGAATTGAATCATGAATCATGAATCATAAATTGAATCATGAATCATGAATTGAATCATGAAACGAATCATAAATTGAATCATGAATCATGAATTGAATCATGAATCATGAATCATGAATTGAATCATGAATCATGAATTATGAATCATGAATTCAATCATGAATCATTAATCATGAATTCAATCATGAATCATGAATCATGAATCATGAATTGAATCATGAATTAAATCATGAATCATAAATTGAATCATGAATCATGGATCATAAATTGAATCATGAATCATGAATTGATTCATGAATTAAATCATGAATCATGAATTGAATCATGAATCATGAATCATGAATTGAATAATGAATCATGAATCATGAATCGAATCATGAATCATGAATTGAATCATGAATCATGAATCGAATCATGAATCATGAATCATGAATTGAATCATGAATCATGAATTATGAATCATGAGTCATGAATCGAATCATGAATCATGAATCATTAATCATGAATTGAATCATGAATCATTAATCATGAATTAAATCATGAATCATGAATCATGAATCATGAATTGAATCATGAATTAAATCATGAATCATGAATCATTAATCATGAATTGAATCATGAATTAAATCATGAATCATGAATCATAAATTGAATCATGAATCATGAATCATAAATTGAATCATGAATCATTAATTGATTCATGAATTAAATCATGAATCATGAATTGAATAATGAATCATGAATCATGAATCATGAATTAAATCATGAATCATGAATCATAAATTGAATCATGAATCAAGAATTGATTCATGAATTAAATCATGAATCATGAATTGAATCATGAATCATGAATCATTAATCATGAATTGAATCATTAATCATGAATCATGAATCGAATCATGAATCATGAATTGATTCAAAAATTAAATCATGAATCATGAATTGAATCATGAATCATGAATTGAATCATGAATCATGAATTGAATCATGAACCATGAATCATAAATCGAATCATGAATCATGAATCATGAATTGAATCATGAATCATGAATCATGAATCATGAATTGAATCATGAATTAAATCATGAATCATTAATCATTAATCATGAATTGAATCATGAATCATGAATCATGAATTGAATCATGAATTAAATCATGAATCATGAATCATAAATTGAATCATGAATCATGAATCATAAATTGAATCATGAATCATTAATTGATTCATGAATTAAATCATGAATCATGAATTGAATAATGAATCATGAATCATGAATCATGAATTGAATCATGAATCATGAATCATGAATCGAATCATGAATCATGAATTGATTCATGAATTAAATCATGAATCATGAATTGAATCATGAATCATGAATTGAATCATGAATCATGAATCATGAATCATGAATTGAATTATGAATCATGAATCATGAATCGAATCATGAATCATGAATTAAATCATGAATCATGAATTGAATCATGAATCATGAATTGAATCATGAATCATGAATCATTAATCATGAATTGAATCATGAATCATGAATCATGAATCATGAATTGAATCATGAATTAAATCATGAATCATGAATCATAAATTGAATCATGAATCAAGAATTGATTCATGAATTAAATCATGAATCATGAATTGAATCATGAATCATGAATCATTAATCATGAATTGAATCATTAATCATGAATCATGAATCGAATCATGAATCATGAATTGATTCAAAAATTAAATCATGAATCATGAATTGAATCATGAATCATGAATTGAATCATGAATCATGAATTGAATCATGAACCATGAATCATAAATCGAATCATGAATCATGAATCATGAATTGAATCATGAATCATCATTTATAAATCGAATCATGAATCATGAATTGAATCATGAATCATCATTTATAAATCGAATCATGAATCATGAATTGAATCATGAATCATGAATCATGAATCATGAATTGAATCATGAATAATGAATCATGAATCGAATCATGAATCATGAATCATGAATCATGAATCATGAATCATGAATTGAATCATGAATCATGAATCATGAATTGAATCATGAATTGAATCATGAATCATGAATCATGAATCATGAATTGAATCATGAATTAAATCATGAATCATGGATTGAATCATGAATCATGAATCATGAATTGAATCATGAATCATGAATCATGAATCGAATCATGAATCATGAATTGAATCATGAATCATGAATCATGAATTGAATCATGAATCATGAATCGAATCATGAATCATGAATCATGAATTGAATCATGAATCATGAATTATGAATCATGAATTGAATCATGAATCATTAATCATTAATTAAATCATGAATCATGAATCATGAATCATGAATTGAATCATGAATTAAATCATGAATCATGAATCATAAATTGAATCATGAATCATAAATCATAAATTGAATCATGAATAATGAATTGATTCATGAATTAAATCATGAATCATGAATTGAATCATGAATCATGAATCATGAATCATGAATTGAATCATGAATCATGAATCATGAATCGAATCATGAATCATGAATTGAATCATGAATAATGAATCGAATCATGAATCATGAATTGAATCATGAATCATGAATCATGAATAGAATCATGAATCATGAATCATGAATCATGAATCGAATCATGAATCATGAATCATGAATTGAATCATAAATCATGAAACGAATCATGAATCATGAATTGAATCATGAATCATGAATCGAATCATGAATCATGAATCATGAATTGAATCATGAATCATGAATCATTAATCATTAATTGAATCATGAATCATGAATCATGAATCGAATCATGAATCATGAATTGATTCAAAAATTAAATCATGAATCATGAATTGAATCATGAATCATGAATTGAATCATGAATCATGAATTGAATCATGAATCATGAATCATGAATCGAATCATGAATCATGAATTGAATCATGAATCATCATTTATAAATCGAATCATGAATCATGAATTGAATCATGAATCGAATCATGAATCATGAATTGAATCATGAATAATGAATCATGAATCGAATCATGAATCATGAATCATGAATCATGAATTGAATCATGAATCATGAATCATGAATCATGAATTGAATCATGAATTAAATCATGAATCATGGATTGAATCATGAATCATGAATCATGAATCATGAATTGAATCATGAATCATGAATCATGAATCGAATCATGAATCATGAATTGAATCATGAATCATGAATCATGAATCGAATCATGAATCATGAATTGAATCATGAATCATGAATCGAATCATGAATCATGAATTGAATCATGAATCATGAATTATGAATCATGAATTGAATCATAAATCATTAATCATTAATTAAATCATGAATCATGAATCATGAATCATGAATTGAATCATGAATTAAATCATGAATCATGAATCATAAATTGAATCATGAATCATGAATCATAAATTGAATCATGAATAATGAATTGATTCATGAATTAAATCATGAATCATGAATTGAATCATGAATCATGAATCATGAATCATGAATTGAATCATGAATCATGAATCATGAATCAAATCATGAATCATGAATTGAATCATGAATAATGAATCGAATCATGAATCATGAATTGAATCATGAATCATGAATAGAATCATGAATCATGAATCATGAATCATGAATTGAATCATAAATCATGAAACGAATCATGAATCATGAATTGAATCATGAATCATGAATCGAATCATGAATCATGAATCATGAATTGAATCATGAATCATGAATTATGAATCATGAATTGAATCATGAATCATTAATCATGAATTAAATCATGAATCATGAATCATGAATCATGAATTGAATCATGAATTAAATCATGAATCATGAATCATAAATTGAATCATGAATCATGAATCATAAATTGAATCATGAATAATGAATTGATTCATGAATTAAATCATGAATCATGAATTGAATCATGAATCATGAATCATGAATCGAATCATGAATCATGAATCATGAATCATGAATTGAATCATGAATCATGAATCATGAATCGAATCATGAATCATGAATTGAATCATGAATAATGAATCGAATCATGAATCATGAATTGAATCATGAATCATGAATCATGAATAGAATCATGAATCATGAATCATGAATCGAATCATGAATCATGAATCATGAATTGAATCATAAATCATGAAACGAATCATGAATCATGAATTGAATCATGAATCATGAATCATAAATCGAATCATGAATCATGAATTGAATCATGAATCATGAATCATGAATTGAATCATGAATAATGAATCATGAATCATGAATTGAATCATGAATTAAATTGAGAATCATGAATCTTAAATTGAATCATTAATCATGAATCATGAATCGAATCATGAATCATGAATTGAATCATGAATAATGAATCGAATCATGAATCATGAATTGAATCATGAATCATGAATCATGAATTGAATCATGAATCATGAATCATGGATTGAATCATGAATCATGAATCATGAATCATGAATTGAATCATGAATCATGAATCATGAATTGAATCATGAATCATGAATTGAATCATGAATCATGAATCATGAATTGAATCATGAATCATGAATCATGAATTGAATCATGAATCATGAATCATGAATTGAATCATGAATCACGAATCGATTCATGAATCATGAATTGAATCATGAATCATGAATAGAATCATGAATCATGAATCATGGATCGATTCATGAATCATGAATTGAATCATGAATCATGAATCATGAATTGAATCATGAATCATGAATCGAATCATGAATCATAAATTGAATCATGAATCATGAATCATGAATCATGAATTGAATTATAATTTGAATCATGAATCATGAATTAAATCATGAATTGAATCATGAATCATGAATAATGAATTGAATCATGAATCATGAATCATGAATTGAATCATGAATCATGAATCATAAATCGAATCATGAATCATGAATTGAATCATGAAACGAATCATAAATTGAATCATGAATCATAAATCATGAATTGAATCATGAATCATGAATTATGAATCATGAATTGAATCATGAATCATTAATCATGAATTGAATCATGAATCATGAATCATGAATCATGAATTGAATCATGAATTAAATCATGAATCATGAATCATAAATTGAATCATGAATCATGAATTGATTCATGAATTAAATCATGAATCATGAATTGAATCATGAATCATGAATCATTAATCATGAATTGAATCATGAATCATGAATCATGAATCGAATCATGAATCATGAATTGATTCATGAATTAAATCATGAATCATGAATTGAATCATGAATCATGAATTGAATCATGAATCATGAATCATGAATTGAATCATGAACCATGAATCATAAATCGAATCAATAATCATGAATTGAATCATGAATCATGAATCATGAATCGAATCATGAATCATGAATTGAATCATGAATCATCATTTATAAATCGAATCATGAATCATGAATTGAATCATGAATCATGAATCATGAATTGAATCATGAATAATGAATCATGAATCGAATCATGAATCATGAATCATGAATCATGAATTGAATCATGAATCATGAATCATGAATCATGAATTGAATCATGAATTAAATCATGAATCATAAATTGAATCATGAATCATGAATTGAATCATGAATCATGAATCATGAATCATGAATTGAATCATGAATTAAATCATGAATCATGGATTGAATCATGAATCATGAATCATGAATCATGAATTGAATCATGAATCATGAATCATGAATCGAATCATGAATCATGAATTGAATCATGAATCATGAATCATGAATTGAATCATGAATCATGAATCATGAATTGAATCATGAATCACCAATCGATTCATGAATCATAAATTGAATCATGAATCATAATTAGAATCATGAATCATGAATCGATTCATAATTCATGAATTGAATCATGAATCATGAATCATGAATTGAATCATGAATCGAATCATGAATCATGAATTGAATCATGAATCATGAATCATGAATTGAATCATGAATCATGAATTGAATCATGAATCATGAATCATGAATTGAATCATGAATCATGAATCATGAATCGAATCATAAATCATGAATTGAATCATGAATCATGAATCATAAATCGAATCATGAATCATGAATTGAATCATGAATCATGAATCATGAATCATGAATTGAATCATGGATCATGAATCATGAATCGAATCATAAATCTTGATTCAAGATTCATGAATCGAATCATGAATCATGAATTGAATCATGAATAATGAACCATGAATCGAATCATGAATCATAAATCATGAATCATGAATCATGAATTGAATCATGAATCATGAATCATGAATCGAATCATGAATCATGAATCATGAATTGAATCATGAATCATGAATTGAATCATGAATCATGAATCTTGAATCAAATCATGAATCATGAATCTAGAATCATGAATCATGAATTGAATCATGAATCATGAATTGAATCATGAATCATGAATTGATTCATGAATTGAATCATTAATAATGAATCATGAATCGTGAATTGAATTATAATTTGAATCATGAATCATGAATTAAATCATGAATTGAATCATGAATCATGAATCATGAATTGAATCATGAATCATGAATCATAAATTGAATCATGAATCATGAATTGAATCATGAAACGAATCATAAATTGAATCATGAATCATGAATTGAATCGTGAATCATGAATCATGAATTGAATCATGAATCATGAATTATGAATGATGAATTGAATCATGAATTGAATCATGAATCATTAATCATGAATTGAATCATGAATCATGAATCATGAATTGAATCATGAATTAAATCATGAATCATAAATTGAATCATGAATCATGGATCATAAATTGAATCATGAATCATGAATTGATTCATGAATTAAATCATGAATCATGAATTGAATCATGAATCATGAATCATGAATTGAATCATGAATCATGAATCGAATCATGAATCATGAATTGAATCATGAATCATGAATCGAATCATGAATCATGAATCATGAATTGAATCATGAATCATGAATTATGAATCATGAGTCATGAATGGAAATCATGAATCATGAATCATTATTCATGAATTGAATCATGAATCATTAATCATGAATTAAATCATGAATCATGAATCATGAATCATGAATTGAATCATGAATTAAATCATGAATCATGAATCATTAATCATGAATTGAATCATGAATCATGAATCATGAATTGAATCATGAATTAAATCATGAATCATGAATCATAAATTGAATCATGAATCATGAATCATAAATTGAATCATGAATCATTAATTGATTCATGAATTGAATCATGAATCATGAATCATGAATCGAATCATGAATCATGAATTGAATCATGAATAATGAATCGAATCATGAATCATGAATTGAATCATGAATCATGAATCATGAATAGAATCATGAATCATGAATCATGAATCATGAATCATGAATTGAATCATGAATCGAATCATGAATCATGAATCATGAATTGAATCATGAATCATGAATCATTAATCATGAATTGAATCATGAATCATGAATCATGAATCGAATCATGAATCATGAATTGATTCAAAAATTAAATCATGAATCATGAATTGAATCATGAATTAAATCATGAATCATGGATTGAATCATGAATCATGAATCATGAATCATGAATTGAATCATGAATCATGAATCATGAATCGAATCATAAATCATGAATTGAATCATGAATCATGAATCATGAATTGAATCATGAATCATGAATCATGAATTGAATCATGAATCACCAATCGATTCATGAATCATAAATTGAATCATGAATCATAATTAGAATCATGAATCATGAATCGATTCATAATTCATGAATTGAATCATGAATCATGAATCATGAATTGAATCATGAATCGAATCATGAATCATGAATTGAATCATGAATCATGAATCATGAATTGAATCATGAATCATGAATTGAATCATGAATCATGAATCATGAATTGAATCATGAATCATGAATCATGAATCGAATCATAAATCATGAATTGAATCATGAATCATGAATCATAAATCGAATCATGAATCATGAATTGAATCATGAATCATGAATCATGAATTGAATCATGGATCATGAATCATGAATCGAATCATAAATCTTGATTCAAGATTCATGAATCGAATCATGAATCATGAATTGAATCATGAATAATGAACCATGAATCGAATCATGAATCATAAATCATGAATCATGAATCATGAATTGAATCATGAATCATGAATCATGAATCGAATCATGAATCATGAATCATGAATTGAATCATGAATCATGAATTGAATCATGAATCATGAATCTTGAATCAAATCATGAATCATGAATCTAGAATCATGAATCATGAATTGAATCATGAATCATGAATTGAATCATGAATCATGAATTGATTCATGAATTGAATCATTAATAATGAATCATGAATCGTGAATTGAATTATAATTTGAATCATGAATCATGAATTAAATCATGAATTGAATCATGAATCATGAATCATGAATTGAATCATGAATCATGAATCATAAATTGAATCATGAATCATGAATTGAATCATGAAACGAATCATAAATTGAATCATGAATCATGAATTGAATCGTGAATCATGAATCATGAATTGAATCATGAATCATGAATTATGAATGATGAATTGAATCATGAATTGAATCATGAATCATTAATCATGAATTGAATCATGAATCATGAATCATGAATTGAATCATGAATTAAATCATGAATCATAAATTGAATCATGAATCATGGATCATAAATTGAATCATGAATCATGAATTGATTCATGAATTAAATCATGAATCATGAATTGAATCATGAATCATGAATCATGAATTGAATCATGAATCATGAATCGAATCATGAATCATGAATTGAATCATGAATCATGAATCGAATCATGAATCATGAATCATGAATTGAATCATGAATCATGAATTATGAATCATGAGTCATGAATGGAAATCATGAATCATGAATCATTATTCATGAATTGAATCATGAATCATTAATCATGAATTAAATCATGAATCATGAATCATGAATCATGAATTGAATCATGAATTAAATCATGAATCATGAATCATTAATCATGAATTGAATCATGAATCATGAATCATGAATTGAATCATGAATTAAATCATGAATCATGAATCATAAATTGAATCATGAATCATGAATCATAAATTGAATCATGAATCATTAATTGATTCATGAATTGAATCATGAATCATGAATCATGAATCGAATCATGAATCATGAATTGAATCATGAATAATGAATCGAATCATGAATCATGAATTGAATCATGAATCATGAATCATGAATAGAATCATGAATCATGAATCATGAATCATGAATCATGAATTGAATCATGAATCATGAATCGAATCATGAATCATGAATCATGAATTGAATCATGAATCATGAATCATTAATCATGAATTGAATCATGAATCATGAATCATGAATCGAATCATGAATCATGAATTGATTCAAAAATTAAATCATGAATCATGAATTGAATCATGAATCATGAATTGAATCATGAATCATGAATCATGAATCGAATCATGAATCATGAATTGAATCATGAATCATCATTTATAAATCGAATCATGAATCATGAATTGAATCATGAATCATGAATCATGAATCGAATCATGAATCATGAATTGATTCAAAAATTAAATCATGAATCATGAATTGAATCATGAATCATGAATTGAATCATGAATCATGAATCATGAATCGAATCATGAATCATGAATTGAATCATGAATCATCATTTATAAATCGAATCATGAATCATGAATTGAATCATGAATCGAATCATGAATCATGAATTGAATCATGAATAATGAATCATGAATCGAATCATGAATCATGAATCATGAATCATGAATCATGAATTGAATCATGAATCAAATCATGAATCATGAATTGAATAATGAATCATGAATCATGAATCATGAATTGAATCATGAATCATGAATCATGAATCGAATCATGAATCATGAATTGATTCATGAATTAAATCATGAATCATGAATTGAATCATGAATCATGAATTGAATCATGAATCATGAATCATGAATCATGAATTGAATTATGAATCATGAATCATGAATCGAATCATGAATCATGAATTAAATCATGAATCATGAATTGAATCATGAATCATGAATTGAATCATGAATCATGAATCATTAATCATGAATTGAATCATGAATCATGAATCATGAATCATGAATTGAATCATGAATTAAATCATGAATCATGAATCATAAATTGAATCATGAATCAAGAATTGATTCATGAATTAAATCATGAATCATGAATTGAATCATGAATCATGAATCATTAATCATGAATTGAATCATTAATCATGAATCATGAATCGAATCATGAATCATGAATTGATTCAAAAATTAAATCATGAATCATGAATTGAATCATGAATCATGAATTGAATCATGAATCATGAATTGAATCATGAACCATGAATCATAAATCGAATCATGAATCATGAATCATGAATTGAATCATGAATCATCATTTATAAATCGAATCATGAATCATGAATTGAATCATGAATCATCATTTATAAATCGAATCATGAATCATGAATTGAATCATGAATCATGAATCATGAATCATGAATTGAATCATGAATAATGAATCATGAATCGAATCATGAATCATGAATCATGAATCATGAATCATGAATTGAATCATGAATCATGAATCATGAATTGAATCATGAATTGAATCATGAATCATGAATCATGAATCATGAATTGAATCATGAATTAAATCATGAATCATGGATTGAATCATGAATCATGAATCATGAATTGAATCATGAATCATGAATCATGAATCGAATCATGAATCATGAATTGAATCATGAATCATGAATCATGAATTGAATCATGAATCATGAATCGAATCATGAATCATGAATCATGAATTGAATCATGAATCATGAATTATGAATCATGAATTGAATCATGAATCATTAATCATTAATTAAATCATGAATCATGAATCATGAATCATGAATTGAATCATGAATTAAATCATGAATCATGAATCATAAATTGAATCATGAATCATAAATCATAAATTGAATCATGAATAATGAATTGATTCATGAATTAAATCATGAATCATGAATTGAATCATGAATCATGAATCATGAATCATGAATTGAATCATGAATCATGAATCATGAATCGAATCATGAATCATGAATTGAATCATGAATAATGAATCGAATCATGAATCATGAATTGAATCATGAATCATGAATCATGAATAGAATCATGAATCATGAATCATGAATCATGAATCGAATCATGAATCATGAATCATGAATTGAATCATAAATCATGAAACGAATCATGAATCATGAATTGAATCATGAATCATGAATCGAATCATGAATCATGAATCATGAATTGAATCATGAATCATGAATCATTAATCATTAATTGAATCATGAATCATGAATCATGAATCGAATCATGAATCATGAATTGATTCAAAAATTAAATCATGAATCATGAATTGAATCATGAATCATGAATTGAATCATGAATCATGAATTGAATCATGAATCATGAATCATGAATCGAATCATGAATCATGAATTGAATCATGAATCATCATTTATAAATCGAATCATGAATCATGAATTGAATCATGAATCGAATCATGAATCATGAATTGAATCATGAATAATGAATCATGAATCGAATCATGAATCATGAATCATGAATCATGAATTGAATCATGAATCATGAATCATGAATCATGAATTGAATCATGAATTAAATCATGAATCATGGATTGAATCATGAATCATGAATCATGAATCATGAATTGAATCATGAATCATGAATCATGAATCGAATCATGAATCATGAATTGAATCATGAATCATGAATCATGAATCGAATCATGAATCATGAATTGAATCATGAATCATGAATCGAATCATGAATCATGAATCATGAATTGAATCATGAATCATGAATTATGAATCATGAATTGAATCATAAATCATTAATCATTAATTAAATCATGAATCATGAATCATGAATCATGAATTGAATCATGAATTAAATCATGAATCATGAATCATAAATTGAATCATGAATCATGAATCATAAATTGAATCATGAATAATGAATTGATTCATGAATTAAATCATGAATCATGAATTGAATCATGAATCATGAATCATGAATCATGAATTGAATCATGAATCATGAATCATGAATCAAATCATGAATCATGAATTGAATCATGAATAATGAATCGAATCATGAATCATGAATTGAATCATGAATCATGAATAGAATCATGAATCATGAATCATGAATCATGAATTGAATCATAAATCATGAAACGAATCATGAATCATGAATTGAATCATGAATCATGAATCGAATCATGAATCATGAATCATGAATTGAATCATGAATCATGAATTATGAATCATGAATTGAATCATGAATCATTAATCATGAATTAAATCATGAATCATGAATCATGAATCATGAATTGAATCATGAATTAAATCATGAATCATGAATCATAAATTGAATCATGAATCATGAATCATAAATTGAATCATGAATAATGAATTGATTCATGAATTAAATCATGAATCATGAATTGAATCATGAATCATGAATCATGAATCGAATCATGAATCATGAATCATGAATCATGAATTGAATCATGAATCATGAATCATGAATCATGAATCATGAATCATGAATTGAATCATGAATCATGAATCGAATCATGAATCATGAATTGAATCATGAATCATGAATCATGAATAGAATCATGAATCATGAATCATGAATCGAATCATGAATCATGAATCATGAATTGAATCATAAATCATGAAACGAATCATGAATCATGAATTGAATCATGAATCATGAATCATAAATCGAATCATGAATCATGAATTGAATCATGAATCATGAATCATGAATTGAATCATGAATAATGAATCATGAATCATGAATTGAATCATGAATTAAATTGAGAATCATGAATCTTAAATTGAATCATTAATCATGAATCATGAATCGAATCATGAATCATGAATTGAATCATGAATAATGAATCGAATCATGAATCATGAATTGAATCATGAATCATGAATCATGAATTGAATCATGAATCATGAATCATGGATTGAATCATGAATCATGAATCATGAATCATGAATTGAATCATGAATCATGAATCATGAATTGAATCATGAATCATGAATTGAATCATGAATCATGAATCATGAATTGAATCATGAATCATGAATCATGAATTGAATCATGAATCATGAATCATGAATTGAATCATGAATCACGAATCGATTCATGAATCATGAATTGAATCATGAATCATGAATAGAATCATGAATCATGAATCATGGATCGATTCATGAATCATGAATTGAATCATGAATCATGAATCATGAATTGAATCATGAATCATGAATCGAATCATGAATCATAAATTGAATCATGAATCATGAATCATGAATCATGAATTGAATTATAATTTGAATCATGAATCATGAATTAAATCATGAATTGAATCATGAATCATGAATAATGAATTGAATCATGAATCATGAATCATGAATTGAATCATGAATCATGAATCATAAATCGAATCATGAATCATGAATTGAATCATGAAACGAATCATAAATTGAATCATGAATCATAAATCATGAATTGAATCATGAATCATGAATTATGAATCATGAATTGAATCATGAATCATTAATCATGAATTGAATCATGAATCATGAATCATGAATCATGAATTGAATCATGAATTAAATCATGAATCATGAATCATAAATTGAATCATGAATCATGAATTGATTCATGAATTAAATCATGAATCATGAATTGAATCATGAATCATGAATCATTAATCATGAATTGAATCATGAATCATGAATCATGAATCGAATCATGAATCATGAATTGATTCATGAATTAAATCATGAATCATGAATTGAATCATGAATCATGAATTGAATCATGAATCATGAATCATGAATTGAATCATGAACCATGAATCATAAATCGAATCAATAATCATGAATTGAATCATGAATCATGAATCATGAATCGAATCATGAATCATGAATTGAATCATGAATCATCATTTATAAATCGAATCATGAATCATGAATTGAATCATGAATCATGAATCATGAATTGAATCATGAATAATGAATCATGAATCGAATCATGAATCATGAATCATGAATCATGAATTGAATCATGAATCATGAATCATGAATCATGAATTGAATCATGAATTAAATCATGAATCATAAATTGAATCATGAATCATGAATTGAATCATGAATCATGAATCATGAATCATGAATTGAATCATGAATTAAATCATGAATCATGGATTGAATCATGAATCATGAATCATGAATCATGAATTGAATCATGAATCATGAATCATGAATCGAATCATGAATCATGAATTGAATCATGAATCATGAATCATGAATTGAATCATGAATCATGAATCATGAATTGAATCATGAATCACCAATCGATTCATGAATCATAAATTGAATCATGAATCATAATTAGAATCATGAATCATGAATCGATTCATAATTCATGAATTGAATCATGAATCATGAATCATGAATTGAATCATGAATCGAATCATGAATCATGAATTGAATCATGAATCATGAATCATGAATTGAATCATGAATCATGAATTGAATCATGAATCATGAATCATGAATTGAATCATGAATCATGAATCATGAATCGAATCATAAATCATGAATTGAATCATGAATCATGAATCATAAATCGAATCATGAATCATGAATTGAATCATGAATCATGAATCATGAATCATGAATTGAATCATGGATCATGAATCATGAATCGAATCATAAATCTTGATTCAAGATTCATGAATCGAATCATGAATCATGAATTGAATCATGAATAATGAACCATGAATCGAATCATGAATCATAAATCATGAATCATGAATCATGAATTGAATCATGAATCATGAATCATGAATCGAATCATGAATCATGAATCATGAATTGAATCATGAATCATGAATTGAATCATGAATCATGAATCTTGAATCAAATCATGAATCATGAATCTAGAATCATGAATCATGAATTGAATCATGAATCATGAATTGAATCATGAATCATGAATTGATTCATGAATTGAATCATTAATAATGAATCATGAATCGTGAATTGAATTATAATTTGAATCATGAATCATGAATTAAATCATGAATTGAATCATGAATCATGAATCATGAATTGAATCATGAATCATGAATCATAAATTGAATCATGAATCATGAATTGAATCATGAAACGAATCATAAATTGAATCATGAATCATGAATTGAATCGTGAATCATGAATCATGAATTGAATCATGAATCATGAATTATGAATGATGAATTGAATCATGAATTGAATCATGAATCATTAATCATGAATTGAATCATGAATCATGAATCATGAATTGAATCATGAATTAAATCATGAATCATAAATTGAATCATGAATCATGGATCATAAATTGAATCATGAATCATGAATTGATTCATGAATTAAATCATGAATCATGAATTGAATCATGAATCATGAATCATGAATTGAATCATGAATCATGAATCGAATCATGAATCATGAATTGAATCATGAATCATGAATCGAATCATGAATCATGAATCATGAATTGAATCATGAATCATGAATTATGAATCATGAGTCATGAATGGAAATCATGAATCATGAATCATTATTCATGAATTGAATCATGAATCATTAATCATGAATTAAATCATGAATCATGAATCATGAATCATGAATTGAATCATGAATTAAATCATGAATCATGAATCATTAATCATGAATTGAATCATGAATCATGAATCATGAATTGAATCATGAATTAAATCATGAATCATGAATCATAAATTGAATCATGAATCATGAATCATAAATTGAATCATGAATCATTAATTGATTCATGAATTGAATCATGAATCATGAATCATGAATCGAATCATGAATCATGAATTGAATCATGAATAATGAATCGAATCATGAATCATGAATTGAATCATGAATCATGAATCATGAATAGAATCATGAATCATGAATCATGAATCATGAATCATGAATTGAATCATGAATCGAATCATGAATCATGAATCATGAATTGAATCATGAATCATGAATCATTAATCATGAATTGAATCATGAATCATGAATCATGAATCGAATCATGAATCATGAATTGATTCAAAAATTAAATCATGAATCATGAATTGAATCATGAATTAAATCATGAATCATGGATTGAATCATGAATCATGAATCATGAATCATGAATTGAATCATGAATCATGAATCATGAATCGAATCATGAATCATGAATTGAATCATGAATCATGAATCATGAATTGAATCATGAATCATGAATCATGAATTGAATCATGAATCACCAATCGATTCATGAATCATAAATTGAATCATGAATCATAATTAGAATCATGAATCATGAATCGATTCATAATTCATGAATTGAATCATGAATCATGAATCATGAATTGAATCATGAATCGAATCATGAATCATGAATTGAATCATGAATCATGAATCATGAATTGAATCATGAATCATGAATTGAATCATGAATCATGAATCATGAATTGAATCATGAATCATGAATCATGAATCGAATCATAAATCATGAATTGAATCATGAATCATGAATCATAAATCGAATCATGAATCATGAATTGAATCATGAATCATGAATCATGAATCATGAATTGAATCATGGATCATGAATCATGAATCGAATCATAAATCTTGATTCAAGATTCATGAATCGAATCATGAATCATGAATTGAATCATGAATAATGAACCATGAATCGAATCATGAATCATAAATCATGAATCATGAATCATGAATTGAATCATGAATCATGAATCATGAATCGAATCATGAATCATGAATCATGAATTGAATCATGAATCATGAATTGAATCATGAATCATGAATCTTGAATCAAATCATGAATCATGAATCTAGAATCATGAATCATGAATTGAATCATGAATCATGAATTGAATCATGAATCATGAATTGATTCATGAATTGAATCATTAATAATGAATCATGAATCGTGAATTGAATTATAATTTGAATCATGAATCATGAATTAAATCATGAATTGAATCATGAATCATGAATCATGAATTGAATCATGAATCATGAATCATAAATTGAATCATGAATCATGAATTGAATCATGAAACGAATCATAAATTGAATCATGAATCATGAATTGAATCGTGAATCATGAATCATGAATTGAATCATGAATCATGAATTATGAATGATGAATTGAATCATGAATTGAATCATGAATCATTAATCATGAATTGAATCATGAATCATGAATCATGAATTGAATCATGAATTAAATCATGAATCATAAATTGAATCATGAATCATGGATCATAAATTGAATCATGAATCATGAATTGATTCATGAATTAAATCATGAATCATGAATTGAATCATGAATCATGAATCATGAATTGAATCATGAATCATGAATCGAATCATGAATCATGAATTGAATCATGAATCATGAATCGAATCATGAATCATGAATCATGAATTGAATCATGAATCATGAATTATGAATCATGAGTCATGAATGGAAATCATGAATCATGAATCATTATTCATGAATTGAATCATGAATCATTAATCATGAATTAAATCATGAATCATGAATCATGAATCATGAATTGAATCATGAATTAAATCATGAATCATGAATCATTAATCATGAATTGAATCATGAATCATGAATCATGAATTGAATCATGAATTAAATCATGAATCATGAATCATAAATTGAATCATGAATCATGAATCATAAATTGAATCATGAATCATTAATTGATTCATGAATTGAATCATGAATCATGAATCATGAATCGAATCATGAATCATGAATTGAATCATGAATAATGAATCGAATCATGAATCATGAATTGAATCATGAATCATGAATCATGAATAGAATCATGAATCATGAATCATGAATCATGAATCATGAATTGAATCATGAATCATGAATCGAATCATGAATCATGAATCATGAATTGAATCATGAATCATGAATCATTAATCATGAATTGAATCATGAATCATGAATCATGAATCGAATCATGAATCATGAATTGATTCAAAAATTAAATCATGAATCATGAATTGAATCATGAATCATGAATTGAATCATGAATCATGAATCATGAATCGAATCATGAATCATGAATTGAATCATGAATCATCATTTATAAATCGAATCATGAATCATGAATTGAATCATGAATCATGAATCATGAATCGAATCATGAATCATGAATTGATTCAAAAATTAAATCATGAATCATGAATTGAATCATGAATCATGAATTGAATCATGAATCATGAATCATGAATCGAATCATGAATCATGAATTGAATCATGAATCATCATTTATAAATCGAATCATGAATCATGAATTGAATCATGAATCGAATCATGAATCATGAATTGAATCATGAATAATGAATCATGAATCGAATCATGAATCATGAATCATGAATCATGAATCATGAATTGAATCATGAATCATGAATCATGAATCATGAATTGAATCATGAATTAAATCATGAATCATGGATTGAATCATGAATCATGAATCATGAATCATGAATTGAATCATGAATCATGAATCATGAATCGAATCATGAATCATGAATTGAATCATGAATCATGAATCATGAATCAAATCATGAATCATGAATTGAATCATGAATCATGAATCGAATCATGAATCATGAATCATGAATTGAATCATGAATCATGAATTATGAATCATGAATTGAATCATGAATCATTAATCATTAATTAAATCATGAATCATGAATCATGAATCATGAATTGAATCATGAATTAAATCATGAATCATGAATCATAAATTGAATCATGAATCATGAATCATAAATTGAATCATGAATAATGAATTGATTCATGAATTAAATCATGAATCATGAATTGAATCATGAATCATGAATCATGAATCATGAATCGAATCATGAATCATGAATTGAATCATGAATAATGAATCGAATCATGAATCATGAATTGAATCATGAATCATGAATCATGAATAGAATCATGAATCATGAATCATGAATCATGAATCATGAATTGAATCATGAATCATGAATCGAATCATGAATCATGAATCATGAATTGAATCATGAATCATGAATCATTAATCATGAATTGAATCATGAATCATGAATCATGAATCGAATCATGAATCATGAATTGATTCAAAAATTAAATCATGAATCATGAATTGAATCATGAATCATGAATTGAATCATGAATCATGAATCATGAATCGAATCATGAATCATGAATTGAATCATGAATCATCATTTATAAATCGAATCATGAATCATGAATTGAATCATGAATCATGAATCATGAATCGAATCATGAATCATGAATTGATTCAAAAATTAAATCATGAATCATGAATTGAATCATGAATCATGAATTGAATCATGAATCATGAATCATGAATCGAATCATGAATCATGAATTGAATCATGAATCATCATTTATAAATCGAATCATGAATCATGAATTGAATCATGAATCGAATCATGAATCATGAATTGAATCATGAATAATGAATCATGAATCGAATCATGAATCATGAATCATGAATCATGAATCATGAATTGAATCATGAATCATGAATCATGAATCATGAATTGAATCATGAATTAAATCATGAATCATGGATTGAATCATGAATCATGAATCATGAATCATGAATTGAATCATGAATCATGAATCATGAATCGAATCATGAATCATGAATTGAATCATGAATCATGAATCATGAATCAAATCATGAATCATGAATTGAATCATGAATCATGAATCGAATCATGAATCATGAATCATGAATTGAATCATGAATCATGAATTATGAATCATGAATTGAATCATGAATCATTAATCATTAATTAAATCATGAATCATGAATCATGAATCATGAATTGAATCATGAATTAAATCATGAATCATGAATCATAAATTGAATCATGAATCATGAATCATAAATTGAATCATGAATAATGAATTGATTCATGAATTAAATCATGAATCATGAATTGAATCATGAATCATGAATCATGAATCATGAATTGAATCATGAATCATGAATCATGAATCGAATCATGAATCATGAATTGAATCATGAATAATGAATCGAATCATGAATCATGAATTGAATCATGAATCATGAATCATGAATAGAATCATGAATCATGAATCATGAATCATGAATCGAATCATGAATCATGAATCATGAATTGAATCATAAATCATGAAACGAATCATGAATCATGAATTGAATCATGAATCATGAATCGAATCATGAATCATGAATCATGAATTGAATCATGAATCATGAATTATGAATCATGAATTGAATCATGAATCATTAATCATGAATTAAATCATGAATCATGAATCATGAATCATGAATTGAATCATGAATTAAATCATGAATCATGAATCATAAATTGAATCATGAATCATGAATCATAAATTGAATCATGAATAATGAATTGATTCATGAATTAAATCATGAATCATGAATTGAATCATGAATCATGAATCGAATCATGAATCATGAATCATGAATCATGAATTGAATCATGAATCATGAATCATGAATCGAATCATGAATCATGAATTGAATCATGAATAATGAATCGAATCATGAATCATGAATTGAATCATGAATCATGAATCATGAATAGAATCATGAATCATGAATCATGAATCGAATCATGAATCATGAATCATGAATTGAATCATAAATCATGAAACGAATCATGAATCATGAATTGAATCATGAATCATGAATCATAAATCGAATCATGAATCATGAATTGAATCATGAATCATGAATCATGAATTGAATCATGAATAATGAATCATGAATCATGAATTGAATCATGAATTAAATTGAGAATCATGAATCATAAATTGAATCATTAATCATGAATCATGAATCATGAATTGAATCATGAATCATGAATTGAATCATGAATCATGAATAATGGATTGAATCATGAATCATGAATCATGAATCATGAATTGAATCATGAATCATGAATTGAATCATGAATCATGAATTGAATCATGAATCATGAATCATGAATTGAATCATGAATCATGAATCATGAATTGAATCATGAATCACGAATCGATTCATGAATCATGAATTGAATCATGAATCATGAATAGAATCATGAATCATGAATCATGAATCGATTCATGAATCATGAATTGAATCATGAATCATGAATCATGAATTGAATCATGAATCATGAATCGAATCATGAATCATAAATTGAATCATGAATCACGAATCATGAATCATGAATTGAATTATAATTTGAATCATGAATCATGAATTAAATCATGAATTGAATCATGAATCATGAATCATGAATTGAATCATGACTCATGAATCATGAATTGAATCATGAATCATGAATCATAAATCGAATCATGAATCATGAATTGAATCATGAAACGAATCATAAATTGAATCATGAATCATAAATCATGAATTGAATCATGAATCATGAATTATGAATCATGAATTGAATCATGAATCATTAATCATGAATTGAATCATGAATCATGAATCATGAATTGAATCATGAATTAAATCATGAATCATGAATCATAAATTGAATCATGAATCATGAATTGATTCATGAATTAAATCATGAATCATGAATTGAATCATGAATCATGAATCATTAATCATGAATTGAATCATGAATCATGAATCATGAATCGAATCATGAATCATGAATTGATTCATGAATTAAATCATGAATCATGAATTGAATCATGAATCATGAATTGAATCATGAATCATGAATCATGAATTGAATCATGAACCATGAATCATAAATCGAATCATGAATCATGAATTGAATCATGAATCATGAATCATGAATCGAATCATGAATCATGAATTGAATCATGAATCATCATTTATAAATCGAATCATGAATCATGAATTGAATCATGAATCATGAATCATGAATTGAATCATGAATAATGAATCATGAATCGAATCATGAATCATGAATCATGAATCATGAATTGAATCATGAATCATGAATCATGAATCATGAATTGAATCATGAATTAAACCATGAATCATGAATCATAAATTGAATCATGAATCATGAATTGAATCATGAATCATGAATCATGAATCATGAATTGAATCATGAATTAAATCATGAATCATGGATTAAATCATGAATCATGAATCATGAATCATGAATTGAATCATGAATCATGAATCATGAATTGAATCATGAATCATGAATCATGAATTGAATCATGAATCACCAATCGATTCATGAATCATAAATTGAATCATGAATCATGAATAGAATCATGAATCATGAATCGATTCATAATTCATGAATTGAATCATGAATCATGAATCATGAATTGAATCATGAATCGAATCATGAATCATGAATTGAATCATGAATCATGAATCATGAATTGAATCATGAATCATGAATTGAATCATGAATCATGAATCATGAATTGAATCATGAATCATGAATCATGAATCGAATCATAAATCATGAATTGAATCATGAATCATGAATCATAAATCGAATCATGAATCATGAATTGAATCATGAATCATGAATCATGAATTGAATCATGAATCATGAATCATGAATCGAATCATAAATCTTGATTCAAGATTCATGAATCGAATCATGAATCATGAATTGAATCATGAATAATGAACCATGAATCGAATCATGAATCATAAATCATGAATCATGAATCATGAATTGAATCATGAATCATGAATCATGAATCGAATCATGAATCATGAATCATGAATTGAATCATGAATCATGAATTGAATCATGAATCATTAATCTTGAATCAAATCATGAATCATGAATCTAGAATCATGAATCATGAATCATGAATTGAATCATGAATCATGAATTGAATCATGAATCATGAATTGATTTATGAATTGAATCATTAATAATGAATCATGAATCGTGCATTGAATTATAATTTGAATCATGAATCATGAATTAAATCATGAATTGAATCATGAATCATGAATCATGAATTGAATCATGAATCATGAATCATAAATTGAATCATGAATCATGAATTGAATCATGAAACGAATCATAAATTGAATCATGAATCATGAATTGAATCATGAATCATGAATCATGAATTGAATTATGAATCATGAATTATGAATGATGAATTGAATCATGAATTGAATCATGAATCATTAATCATGAATTAAATCATGAATCATGAATCATGAATTGAATCATGAATTAAATCATGAATCATAAATTGAATCATGAATCATGGATCATAAATTGAATCATGAATCATGAATTGATTCATGAATTAAATCATGAATCATGAATTGAATCATGAATCATGAATCATGAATCGAATCATGAATCATGAATTGAATCATGAATCATGAATCGAATCATGAATCATGAATCATGAATTGAATCATGAATCATGAATTATGAATCATGAGTCATGAATCGAATCATGAATCATGAATCATTAATCATGAATTGAATCATGAATCATTAATCATGAATTAAATCATGAATCATGAATCATGAATCATGAATTGAATCATGAATTAAATCATGAATCATGAATCATTTATCATGAATTGAATCATGAATCATGAATCATGAATTGAATCATGAATTAAATCATGAATCATGAATCATAAATTGAATCATGAATCATGAATCATAAATTGAATCATGAATCATTAATTGATTCATGAATTAAATCATGAATCATGAATTGAATCATGAATCATGAATCATGAATCATGAATTGAATCATGAATCATGAATCATGAATCGAATCATGAATCATGAATTGATTCATGAATTAAATCATGAATCATGAATTGAATCATGAATCATGAATTGAATCATGAATCATGAATCATGAATCATGAATTGAATTATGAATCATGAATCATGAATCGAATCATGAATCATGAATTGAATCATGAATCATGAATCGAATCATGAATCATGAATTGAATCATGAATCATGAATAGAATCATGAATCATGAATCATGATTCATGAATCGAATCATAAATCATGAATCATGAATCGAATCATGAAACGAATCATGAATCATGAATTGAATCATGAATCATGAATCATAAATCGAATCATGAATCATGAATCATGAATTGAATCATGAATCATGAATCGAATCATGAATCATGAATTGAATCATGAATCATCAATCATAAATCGAATCATGAATCATGAATTGAATCATGAATCATGAATTGAATCATGAATAATGAATCATGAATCGAATCATGAATCATGAATCATGAATCATGAATCATGAATTGAATCATGAATCATGAATCATGAATTAAATCATGAATTAAATCATGAATCATGAATCATAAATTGAATCATGAATCATGAATTGAATCATGAAGCATGAATCATGAATCATGAATCATGAATTGAATCATGAATTAAATCATGAATCATGAATCATAAATTGAATCATGAATCATGAATTGAATCATGAATCATGAATCATGAATCATGAATTGAATCATGAATTAAATCATGAATCATGGATTGAATCATGAATCATGAATCATGAATTGAATCATGAATCATGAATCATGAATCGAATCTTGAATCATGAATTGAATCATGAATCATGAATCATGAATTGAATCATGAATCATGAATCGAATCATGAATTATGAATTGAATCATGAATCATGAATTGAATCATGAATCATGAATTGAATCATGAATCATGAATCATGAATCATAAATTGAATCATGAATCATGAATTGAATCATGAATCATGAATCATGAATTGAATCATGAATAATGAATCATGAATCGAATCATGAATCATGAATCATGAATCATGAATCATGAATCATGAATCATGAATTGAATCATGAATCATGAATCATGAATCATGAATTGAATCATGAATTAAATCATAAATCATGAATCATAAATTGAATCATGAATCATGAATTGAATCATGAATCATGAATCATGAATTGAATCATGAATTAAATCATGAATCATGGATTGAATCATGAATCATGAATCATGAATTGAATCATGAATCATGAATCATGAATCGAATCATGAATCATGAATTGAATCATGAATCATGAATCGAATCTTGAATCATGAATTGAATCATGAATCATAAATCATGAATAGAATCATGAATCATGAATCATGAATCATGAATCGAATCATGAATCATGAAACGAATCATGAATCATGAATTGAATCATGAATCATGAATCATAATTCGAATCATAAATCATGAATCATGAATTGAATCATGAATCATCAATCATAAATCGAATCATGAATCATGAATTGAATCATGAATCATGAATCATGAATCATGAATTGAATCATGAATAATGAATCATGAATCGAATCATGAATCATGAATCATGAATCATGAATCATGAATCATGAATTGAATCATGAATCATGAATCATGAATCATGAATTGAATCATGAATTAAATCATGAATCATGAATCATAAATTGAATCATGAATCATGAATTGAATCATGAATCATGAATCATGAATCATGAATTGAATCATAAATTAAATCATGAATCATGAATCATGAATTGAATCATGAATCATGAATCATGAATCGAATCATGAATTGAATCATGAATCATGAATCATGAATTGAATCATGAATCATGAATCATGAATCATGAATTGAATCATGAATTAAATCATGAATCATGGATTGAATCATGAATCATGAATCATGAATTGAATCATGAATCATGAATCATGAATCGAATAATGAATCATGAATTGAATCATGAATCATGAATCATGAATTGAATCATGAATCATGAATCATGAATCGAATCATGAATCATGAATTGAATCATGAATCATGAATCATGAATTGAATCATGAATCACGAATCATAAATTGAATCATGAATCATGAATTGAATCATGAATCATGAATCATGAATCATGAATTGAATCATGAATAATGAATCATGAATCGAATCATGAATCATGAATCATGAATCATGAATCATGAATTGAATCATGAATCATGAATCATGAATCATGAATTGAATCATGAATTAAATCATGAATCATGAATCATAAATTGAATCATGAATCATGAATTGAATCATGAATCATGAATCATGAATTGAATCATGAATTAAATCATGAATCATGGATTGAATCATGAATCATGAATCATGAATTGAATCATGAATCATGAATCATGAATCGAATCATGAATCATGAATTGAATCATGAATCATGAATCGAATCATGAATCATGAATTGAATCATGAATCATGAATCATGAATAGAATCATGAATCATGAATCGAATCATGAATCATGAATCATGAATCGAATCATGAATCATGAAACGAATCATGAATCATGAATTGAATCATGAATCATGAATCATAAATCGAATCATAAATCATGAATCATGAATTGAATCATGAATCATCAATCATAAATCGAATCATGAATCATGAATTGAATCATGAATCATGAATCATGAATCATGAATCGAATCATGAATCATGAATCATGAATCATGAATCATGAATTGAATCATGAATCATGAATCATGAATCGAATCATGAATTAAATCATGAATCATGAATCATAAATTGAATCATGAATCATGAATTGAATCATGAATCATGAATCATGAATCATGAATTGAATCATAAATTAAATCATGAATCATGGATTGAATCATGAATCATGAATCATGAATTGAATCATGAATCATGAATCATGAATCGAATCATGAATTGAATCATGAATCATGAATCATGAATTGAATCATGAATCATGAATTGAATCATGAATCACGAATCATAAATTGAATCATGAATCATGAATTGAATCATGAATCATGAATCATGAATCATGAATTGAATCATGAATCATGAATCATGAATTGAATCATGAATCATGAATCATAAATTGAATCATGAATCATGAATTGAATCATGAAACGAATCATAAATTGAATCATGAATCATGAATTATGAATCATGAATTGAATCATGAATCATTAATCATGAATTGAATCATGAATCATGAATCATGAATCATGAATTGAATCATTAATTAAATCATGAATCATAATTTAAATCATGAATCATGAATCATAAATTGAATCATGAATCATGAATTGATTCATGAATTAAATCATGAATCATGAATTGAATCATGAATCATGAATCATGAATCATGAATTGAATCATGAATCATGAATCATGAATCGAATCATGAATTGAATCATGAATCATGAATCATGAATTGAATCATGAATCATGAATTGAATCATGAATCACGAATCATAAATTGAATCATGAATCATGAATTGAATCATGAATCATGAATCATGAATCATGAATTGAATCATGAATCATGAATCATGAATTGAATCATGAATCATGAATCATAAATTGAATCATGAATCATGAATTGAATCATGAAACGAATCATAAATTGAATCATGAATCATGAATCATGAATTGAATCATGAATCATGAATTATGAATCATGAATTGAATCATGAATCATTAATCATGAATTGAATCATGAATCATGAATCATGAATCATGAATTGAATCATTAATTAAATCATGAATCATGAATCATAAATTGAATCATGAATCATGAATCATAAATTGAATCATGAATCATGAATTGATTCATGAATTAAATCATGAATCATGAATTGAATCATGAATCATGAATCATGAATTGAATCATGAATCATGAATCATGAATCGAATCATGAATCATGAATTGAATCATGAATCGAATCATGAATCATGAATTGAATCATGAATCATGAATCATGAATAGAATCATGAATCATGAATCGAATCATGAATCATGAATCATGAATTGAATCATGAATCATGAAACGAATCATGAATCATGAATTGAATCATGAATCATGAATCATAAATCGAATCATGAATCATGAATTGAATCATGAATCATGAATCATGAATCGAATCATGAATCATGAATTGAATCATGAATCATCAATCATAAATTGAATCATGAATTGAATCATGAATCATGAATCATGAATTGAATCATGAATAATGAATCATGAATCGAATCATGAATCATGAATCATGAATCATGAATCATGAATTGAATCATGAATCATGAATCATGAATCATGAATTGAATCATGAATTAAATCATGAATCATGGATTGAATCATGAATCATGAATCATGAATCATGAATTGAATCATGAATCATGAATCATGAATCGAATCATGAATCATGAATTGAATCATGAATCATGAATTGAATCATGAATCATGAATCATGAATTGAATCATGAATCACGAATCGATTCATGAATCATGAATTGAATCATGAATCATGAATTGAATCATGAATCATGAATCATGAATCGATTCATGAATCATGAATTGAATCATGAATCATGAATCATGAATTGAATCATGAATCGAATCATGAATCATGAATTGAATCATGAATCATGAATCATGAATCATGAATCGAATCATGAATCATTAATTGAATCATGAATCATGAATCATGAATTGAATCATGAATCATGAATCATGAATCGAATCATAAATCATGAATTGAATCATGAATCATGAATCATAAATCGAATCATGAATCATTAATTGAATCATGAATCATGAATCATGAATCATGAATTGAATCATGAATCATGAATCGAATCATAAATCTTGATTCAAGATTCATGAATCGAATCATGAATCATGAATTGAATCATGAATAATGAACCATGAATCGAATCATGAATCATAAATCATGAATCATGAATCATGAATTGAATCATGAATCATGAATCATAAATCGAATCATGAATCATGAATCATGAATTGAATCATGAATCATGAATTGAATCATGAATCATGAATTGAATCATGAATCATGAATTGAATCATGAATCATGAATTGATTCATGAATTGAATCATTACTAATGAATCATGAATCGTGAATTGAATTATAATTTGAATCATGAATCATGAATTAAATCATGAATTGAATCATGAATCATGAATCATGAATTGAATCATGAATCATGAATCATAAATCGAATCATGAATCATGAATTGAATCATGAAACGAATCATAAATTGAATCATGAATCATGAATTGAATCATGAATCATGAATCATGAATTGAATCATGAATCATGAATTATGAATCATGAATTGAATCATGAATCATTAATCATGAATTGAATCATGAATCATGAATCATGAATCATGAATTGAATCATGAATTAAATCATGAATCATGATTCATGAATTGAATCATGAATCATGAATCATGAATCGAATCATGAATCATGAATTGAATCATGAATCATGAATCGAATCATGAATCATGAATCATGAATTGAATCATGAATCATGAATTATGAATCATGAATTGAATCATGAATCATTAATCATGAATTGAATCATGAATCATTAATCATGAATCATGAATTGAATCATGAATTAAATCATGAATCATGAATCATAAATTGAATCATGAATCATGAATCATAAATTGAATCATGAATCATTAATTGATTCATGAATTAAATCATGAATCATGAATTGAATCATGAATCATGAATCATGAATCATAAATTGAATCATGAATCATGAATCGAATCATGAATCATGAATTGATTCATGAATTAAATCATGAATCATGAATTGAATCATGAATCATGAATTGAATCATGAATCATGAATCATGAATCATGAATTGAATTATGAATCATGAATCATGAATCGAATCATGAATCATGAATTGAATCATGAATCATGAATCGAATCATGAATCATGAATTGAATCATGAATCATGAATCATGAATAGAATCATGAATCATGAATCATGAATCATGAATCGAATCATAAATCATGAATCATGAATCGAATCATGAATCATGTATTGAATCATGAATCATGAATCATAAATCGAATCATGAATCATGAATCATGAATTGAATCATGAATCATGAATCGAATCATGAATCATGAATTGAATCATGAATCATCAATCATAAATCGAATCATGAATCATGAATTGAATCATGAATCATGAATCATGAATCATGAATTGAATCATGAATAATGAATCATGAATCGAATCATGAATCATGAATCATGAATCATGAATCATGAATTGAATCATGAATCATGAATCATGAATCATGAATTGAATCATGAATTAAATCATGAATCATGAATCATAAATTGAATAATGAATCATGAATTGAATCATGAATCATGAATCATGAATCATGAATTGAATCATGAATTAAATCATGAATCATGAATTGAATCATGAATCATGAATCATGAATCATGAATTGAATCATGAATTGAATCATGAATCATGATTAATGAATCGAATCATGAATCATGAATTGAATCATGAATCATGAATCATGAATTGAATCATGAATCATGAATTGAATCATGAATCACGAATCATAAATTGAATCATGAATCATGAATTGAATCATGAATCATGAATCATGAATCATGAATTGAATCATGAATAATGAATCATGAATCGAATCATGAATCATGAATCATGAATCATGAATCATGAATTGAATCATGAATAATGAATCATGAATCGAATCATGAATCATGAATCATGAATCATGAATCATGAATTGAATCATGAATCATGAATCATGAATCATGAATCATGAATTGAATCATGAATTAAATCATGAATCATGAATCATAAATTGAATCATGAATCATGAATCATGAATTGAATCATGAATTAAATCATGAATCATGGATTGAATCATGAATCATGAATCATGAATCATGAATTGAATCATGTATCATGAATCATGAATCGAATCATGAATCATGAATTGAATCATGAATCATGAATCGAATCATGAATCATGAATTGAATCATGAATCATGAATAGAATCATGAATCATGAATCATGAATCGAATCATGAATCATGAATCATGAATCGAATCATGAATCATGAAACGAATCATGAATCATGAATTGAATCATGAATCATGAATCATAAATCGAATCATGAATCATGAATCATGAATTGAATCATGAATCATGAATCGAATCATGAATCATGAATTGAATCATGAATCATCAATCATAAATCGAATCATGAATCATGAATTGAATCATGAATCATGAATCATGAATTGAATCATGAATAATGAATCATGAATCGAATCATGAATCATGAATCATGAATCATGAATTGAATCATGAATCATGAATCATGAATTGAATTATGAATTAAATCATGAATCATGAATCATAAATTGAATCATGAATCATGAATTAAATCATGAATCATGAATCATGAATCATGAATTGAATCATGAATTAAATCATGAATCATGGATTGAATCATGAATCATGAATCAGGAATCATGAATTGAATCATGAATCATGAATCATGAATCGAATCATGAATTGAATCATGAATCATGAATCATGAATTGAATCATGATTCATGAATTGAATCATGAATCACGAATCATAAATTGAATCATGAATCATGAATTGAATCATGAATCATGAATCATGAATCATGAATTAAATCATGAATAATGAATCATGAATCGAATCATGAATCATGAATTGAATCATGAATTAAATCATGAATCATAAATTGAATCATGAATCATGAATTGAATCATGAATTAAATCATGAATCATAAATTGAATCATGAATCATGAATTGAATCATGAATCATGAATCATGAATTGAATCATGAATTAAATCATGAATCATGGATTGAATCATGAATCATGAATCATGAATCATGAATTGAATCATGAATCATGAATCATGAATCGAATCATGAATCATGAATTGAATCATGAATCATGAATCATGAATTGAATCATGAATCATGAATTGAATCATGAATCACGAATCGATTCATGAATCATGAATTGAATCATGAATCATGAATAGAATCATGAATCATGAATCATGAATCGATTCATGAATCATGAATTGAATCATGAATCATGAATCATGAATTGAATCATGAATCATGAATTGAATCATGAATCATGAATCATGAATCGAATCATGAATCATGAATTAAATCATGAATCATCAATCATGAATCATGAATTAAATCATGAATCATGAATCATGAATCATGAATCGAATCATAAATCATGAATTGAATCATGAATCATGAATCATAAATCGAATCATGAATCATTAATTGAATCATGAATCATGAATCATGAATTGAATCATGAATCATGAATTATGAATCGAATCATAAATCTTGATTCAAGATTCATGAATCGAATCATGAATCATGAATTGAATCATGAATAATTAACCATGAATCGAATCATGAATCATAAATCATGAATCATGAATCATGAATTGAATCATGAATCATGAATCATGAATCGAATCATGAATCATGAATTGAATCATGAATCATGAATTGAATCATGAATCATTAATCTTGAATCAAATCATGAATCATGAATCTAGAATCATGAATTGAATCATGAATCATGAATTGAATCATGAATCATGAATTGATTCATGAATTGAATCATTAATAATGAATCATGAATCATGAATTGAATTATAATTTGAATCATGAATCATGAATTAAATCATGAATTGAATCATGAATCATGAATCATGAATTGAATCATGAATCATAAATCGAATCATGAATCATGAATTGAATCATGAAACGAATCATAAATTGAATCATGAATCATGAATTGAATCATGAATCATGAATCATGAATTGAATCATGAATCATGAATTATGAATCATGAATTGAATCATGAATCATGAATCATGAATTGAATCATGAATTAAATCATGAATCATGAATCATAAATTGAATCATGAATCATGAATCATAAATTGAATCATGAATCATGAATTGATTCATGAATTAAATCATGAATCATGAACTGAATCATGAATCATGAATCATGAATTGAATCATGAATCATGAATCATGAATCGAATCATGAATTGAATCATGAATCATGAATCGAATCATGAATCATGAATTGAATCATGAATCATGAATCATGAATAGAATCATGAATCATGAATCATGAATTGAATCATGAATCATGAATCATGAATTGAATCATGAATCATGAATCGAATCATGAATCATGAATTGAATCATGAATCATGAATCATGAATAGAATCATGAATCATGAATTATGAATTGAATCATGAATCATGAATCATGAATCGAATCATGAATCATGAATCATGAATTGAATCATGAATCATGAATCGAATCATAAATCATGATTCAAGAATCATGAATCGAATCATGAATCATGAATTGAATCATGAATCATGAATCATGAATCATGAATTGAATCATGAATCATGAATCATGAATATAATCATGAATCATGAATCATGAATCATGAATTGAATCATGAATTAAATCATGAATCATGAATCATAAATTGAATCATGAATCATGAATTGAATCATGAATCATAAATCATGAATCATGAATTGAATCATGAATTAAATCATGAATCATGGATTGAATCATGAATCATGAATCATGAATCATGAATCATGAATCATGAATTGAATCATGAATCATGAATCATGAATCGAATCATGAATCATGAATTGAATCATGAATCATGAATTGAATCATGAATCATGAATCATAAATCGAATCATGAATCATGAATTGAATCATGAAACGAATCATAAATTGAATCATGAATCATGAATCATGAATTGAATCATGAATCATGAATTATGAATCATGAATTGAATCATGAATCATTAATCATGAATTGAATCATGAATCATGAATCATGAATCATTAATTGAATCATTAATTAAATCATGAATCATGAATCATAAATTGAATCATGAATCATGAATCATAAATTGAATCATGAATCATGAATTGATTCATGAATTAAATCATGAATCATGAATTGAATCATGAATCATGAATCATGAATCATGAATTGAATCATGAATCATGAATCATGAATCGAATAATGAATCATGAATTGAATCATGAATCGATTCATGAATCATGAATTGAATCATGAATCATGAATCTTGAATTGAATCATGAATCATGAATCGAATCATGAATCATAAATTGAATCATGAATCACGAATCATGAATCATGAATTGAATTATAATTTGAATCATGAATCATGAATTAAATCATGAATTGAATCATGAATCATGAATCATGAATTGAATCATGAATCATGAATCATGAATTGAATCATGAATCATGAATCATAAATCGAATCATGAATCATGAATTGAATCATGAAACGAATCATAAATTGAATCATGAATCATAAATCATGAATTGAATCATGAATCATGAATTATGAATCATGAATTGAATCATGAATCATTAATCATGAATTGAATCATGAATCATGAATCATGAATCATGAATTGAATCATGAATTAAATCATGAATCATGAATCATAAATTGAATCATGAATCATGAATTGATTCATGAATTAAATCATGAATCATGAATTGAATCATGAATCATGAATCATTAATCATGAATTGAATCATGAATCATGAATCATGAATCGAATCATGAATCATGAATTGATTCATGAATCATGAATTGAATCATGAATCATGAATCATGAATTGAATCATGAACCATGAATCATAAATCGAATCATGAATCATGAATTGAATCATGAATCATGAATCATGAATCGAATCATGAATCATGAATCATCATTTATAAATCGAATCATGATTTATGAATTGAATCATGAATCATGAATCATGAATTGAATCATGAATAATGAATCATGAATCGAATCATGAATCATGAATCATGAATCATGAATTGAATCATGAATCATGAATCATGAATCATGAATTGAATCATGAATTAAATCATGAATCATGAATCATAAATTGAATCATGAATCATGAATTGAATCATGAATCATGAATCATGAATTGAATCATGAATTAAATCATGAATCATGGATTGAATCATGAATCATGAATCATGAATCATGAATTGAATCATGAATTATGAATCATGAATTGAATCATGAATCATGAATCATGAATTGAATCATGAATCACCAATCGATTCATGAATCATAAATTGAATCATGAATCATTAATAGAATCATGAATCATGAATCGATTCATAATTCATGAATTGAATCATGAATCATGAATCATGAATTGAATCATGAATCGAATCATGAATCATGAATTGAATCATGAATCATGAATCATGAATTGAATCATGAATCATGAATTGAATCATGAATCATGAATCATGAATTGAATCATGAATCATGAATCATGAATCGAATCATAAATCATGAATTGAATCATGAATCATGAATCATAAATCGAATCATGAATTGAATCATGAATCATGAATCATGAATCATGAATTGAATCATGAATCATGAATCATGAATCGAATCATAAATCTTGATTCAAGATTCATGAATCGAATCATGAATCATGAATTGAATCATGAATAATGAACCATGAATCGAATCATGAATCATAAATCATGAATCATGAATCATGAATTGAATCATGAATCATGAATCATGAATCGAATCATGAATCATGAATCATGAATTGAATCATGAATCATGAATCATGAATTGAATCATAAATCATGAATTGAATCATGAATCATGAATTGAATCATGAATCATGAATTGAATCATGAATCACGAATCGAATCATGAATTATGAATTGAATCATGAATCGTGAATCATGAATAGAATCATGAATCATGAATCATGAAATGAATCATGAATCATGAATCATGAATCGAATAATGAATCATGAATTGAATCATGAATCGATTCATGAATCATGAATTGAATCATGAATCATGAATCATGAATTGAATCATGAATCATGAATCGAATCATGAATCATAAATTGAATCATGAATCACGAATCATGAATCATGAATTGAATTATAATTTGAATCATGAATCATGAATTAAATCATGAATTGAATCATGAATCATGAATCATGAATTGAATCATGAATCATGAATCATGAATTGAATCATGAATCATGAATCATAAATCGAATCATGAATCATGAATTGAATCATGAAACGAATCATAAATTGAATCATGAATCATAAATCATGAATTGAATCATGAATCATGAATTATGAATCATGAATTGAATCATGAATCATTAATCATGAATTGAATCATGAATCATGAATCATGAATCATGAATTGAATCATGAATTAAATCATGAATCATGAATCATAAATTGAATCATGAATCATGAATTGATCCATGAATTAAATCATGAATCATGAATTGAATCATGAATCATGAATCATTAATCATGAATTGAATCATGAATCATGAATCATGAATCGAATCATGAATCATGAATTGATTCATGAATCATGAATTGAATCATGAATCATGAATCATGAATTGAATCATGAACCATGAATCATAAATCGAATCATGAATCATGAATTGAATCATGAATCATGAATCGAATCATGAATCATGAATCATCATTTATAAATCGAATCATGATTTATGAATTGAATCATGAATCATGAATCATGAATTGAATCATGAATAATGAATCATGAATCGAATCATGAATCATGAATCATGAATCATGAATTGAATCATGAATCATGAATCATGAATCATGAATTGAATCATGAATTAAATCATGAATCATGAATCATAAATTGAATCATGAATCATGAATTGAATCATGAATCATGAATCATGAATTGAATCATGAATTAAATCATGAATCATGGATTGAATCATGAATCATGAATCATGAATCATGAATTGAATCATGAATCATGAATCATGAATTGAATCATGAATCATGAATCATGAATTGAATCATGAATCGCCAATCGATTCATGAATCATAAATTGAATCATGAATCATGAATAGAATCATGAATCATGAATCGATTCATAATTCATGAATTAAATCATGAATCATGAATCATGAATTGAATCATGAATCGAATCATGAATCATGAATTGAATCATGAATCATGAATCATGAATTGAATCATGAATCATGAATTGAATCATGAATCATGAATCATGAATTGAATCATGAATCATGAATCATGAATCGAATCATAAATCATGAATTGAATCATGAATCATGAATCATAAATCGAATCATGAATCATGAATTGAATCATGAATCATGAATCATGAATCATAAATTGAATCATGAATCATGAATCATGAATCGAATCATAAATCTTGATTCAAGATTCATGAATCGAATCATGAATCATGAATTGAATCATGAATAATGAACCATGAATCGAATCATGAATCATAAATCATGAATCATGAATCATGAATTGAATCATGAATCATGAATCATGAATCGAATCATGAATCATGAATCATGAATTGAATCATGAATCATGAATTGAATCATGAATCATTAATCTTGAATCAAATCATGAATCATGAATCTAGAATCATGAATCATGAATTGAATCATGAATCATGAATTGAATCATGAATCATGAATTGATTCATGAATTGAATCATTAATAATGAATCATGAATCGTGAATTGAATTATAATTTGAATCATGAATCATGAATTAAATCATGAATTGAATCATGAATCATGAATCATGAATTGAATCATGAATCATGAATCATAAATTCAATCATGAATCATGAATTGAATCATGAAACGAATCATAAATTGAATCATGAATCATGAATTGAATCATGAATCATGAATCATGAATTGAATCATGAATCATGAATTATGAATGATGAATTGAATCATGAATTGAATCATGAATCATTAATCATGAATTGAATCATGAATCATGAATCATGAATTGAATCATGAATTAAATCATGAATCATAAATTGAATCATGAATCATGGATCATAAATTGAATCATGAATCATGAATTGATTCATAAATTAAATCATGAATCATGAATTGAATCATGAATCATGAATCATGAATTGAATCATGAATCATGAATCATGAATCGAATCATGAATCATGAATTGAATCATGAATCATGAATCGAATCATGAATCATGAATCATGAATTGAATCATGAATCATGAATTATGAATCATGAGTCATGAATCGAATCATGAATCATGAATCATTAATCATGAATTGAATCATGAATCATTAATCATGAATTAAATCATGAATCATGAATTATGAATCATGAATTGAATCATGAATTAAATCATGAATCATGAATCATTAATCATGAATTGAATCATGAATCATGAATCATGAATTGAATCATGAATTAAATCATGAATCATGAATCATAAATTGAATCATGAATCATGAATCATAAATTGAATCATGAATCATTAATTGATTCATGAATTAAATCATGAATCATGAATTGAATCATGAATCATGAATCATGAATCATGAATTGAATCATGAATCATGAATCATGAATCGAATCATGAATCATGAATTGATTCATGAATTAAATCATGAATCATGAATTGAATCATGAATCATGAATTGAATCATGAATCATGAATCATGAATCATGAATCATGAATCATGAATTGAATTATGAATCATGAATCATGAATCGAATCATGAATCATGAATTGAATCATGAATCATGAATCGAATCATGAATCATGAATTGAATCATGAATCATGAATCATGAATAGAATCATGAATCATGAATCATGATTCATGAATCGAATCATAAATCATGAAATCATGAATCGAATCATGAAACGAATCATGAATCATGAATTGAATCATGAATCATGAATCATAAATCGAATCATGAATCATGAATCATGAATTGAATCATGAATCATGAATCGAATCATGAATCATGAATTGGAATCATGAATCATCAATCATAAATCGAATCATGAATCATGAATTGAATCATGAATCATGAATTGAATCATGAATAATGAATCATGAAATGAATCATGAATCATGAATCATGAATCATGAATCATGAATTGAATCATGAATCATGAATCATGAATCATGAATTAAATCATGAATTAAATCATGAATCATGAATCATAAATTGAATCATGAATCATGAATTGAATCATGAATCATGAATCATGAATCATGAATTGAATCATGAATTAAATCATGAATCATGAATCATAAATTGAATCATGAATCATGAATTGAATCATGAATCATGAATCATGAATCATGAATCATGAATTGAATCATGAATCATGAATCATGAATCATGAATTGAATCATGAATTAAATCATGAATCATGGATTGAATCATGAATCATGAATCATGAATTGAATCATGAATCATGAATCATGAATCGAATCTTGAATCATGAATTGAATCATGAATCATGAATCATGAATTGAATCATGAATCATGAATCGAATCATGAATTATGAATTGAATCATGAATCATGAATTGAATCATGAATCATGAATTGAATCATGAATCATGAATCATGAATCATAAATTGAATCATGAATCATGAATTGAATCATGAATCATGAATCATGAATTGAATCATGAATAATGAATCGAATCATGAATCATGAATTGAATCATGAATCATGAATCGAATCATGAATCATGAATTGAATCATGAATCATAAATCATGAATAGAATCATGAATCATGAATCATGAATCATGAATCGAATCCTGAATCATGAATCATGAATCGAATCATGAATCATGAAACGAATCATGAATCATGAATTGAATCATGAATCATGAATCATAATTCGAATCATAAATCATGAATCATGAATTGAATCATGAATCATCAATCATAAATCGAATCATGAATCATGAATCATTAATCATGAATTGAATCATGAATCATGAATCATGAATCGAATCATGAATCATGAATTGATTCATGAATCATGAATTGAATCATGAATCATGAATCATGAATTGAATCATGAACCATGAATCATAAATCGAATCATGAATCATGAATTGAATCATGAATCATGAATCATGAATCGAATCATGAATCATGAATCATCATTTATAAATCGAATCATGATTTATGAATTGAATCATGAATCATGAATCATGAATTGAATCATGAATAATGAATCATGAATCGAATCATGAATCATGAATCATGAATCATGAATTGAATCATGAATCATGAATCATGAATCATGAATTGAATCATGAATTAAATCATGAATCATGAATCATAAATTGAATCATGAATCATGAATTGAATCATGAATCATGAATCATGAATCATGAATTGAATCATGAATTAAATCATGAATCATGGATTGAATCATGAATCATGAATCATGAATCATGAATTGAATCATGAATTATGAATCATGAATTGAATCATGAATCATGAATCATGAATTGAATCATGAATCACCAATCGATTCATGAATCATAAATTGAATCATGAATCATGAATAGAATCATGAATCATGAATCGATTCATAATTCATGAATTGAATCATGAATCATGAATCATGAATTGAATCATGAATCGAATCATGAATCATGAATTGAATCATGAATCATGAATCATGAATTGAATCATGAATCATGAATTGAATCATGAATCATGAATCATGAATTGAATCATGAATCATGAATCATGAATCGAATCATAAATCATGAATTGAATCATGAATCATGAATCATAAATCGAATCATGAATCATGAATTGAATCATGAATCATGAATCATGAATTGAATCATGAATCATGAATCATAAATCGAATCATGAATCTTGATTCAAGATTCATGAATCGAATCATGAATCATGAATTGAATCATGAATAATGAACCATGAATCGAATCATGAATCATAAATCATGAATCATGAATCATGAATTGAATCATGAATCATGAATCATGAATCGAATCATGAATCATGAATCATGAATTGAATCATGAATCATGAATTGAATCATGAATCATTAATCTTGAATCAAATCATGAATCATGAATCTAGAATCATGAATCATGAATCATGAATTGAATCATGAATCATGAATCATGAATCAAATAATGAATCATGAATTGAATCATGAATCGATTCATGAATCATGAATTGAATCATGAATCATGAATCATGAATTGAATCATGAATCATGAATCGAATCATGAATCATAAATTGAATCATGAATCACGAATCATGAATCATGAATTGAATTATAATTTGAATCATGAATCATGAATTAAATCATGAATTGAATCATGAATCATGAATCATGAATTGAATCATGAATCATGAATTAAATCATGAATTGAATCATGAATCATGAATCATGAATTGAATCATGAATCATGAATCATGAATTGAATCATGAATCATGAATCATAAATCGAATCATGAATCATGAATTGAATCATGAAACGAATCATAAATTGAATCATGAATCATAAATCATGAATTGAATCATGAATCATGAATTATGAATCATGAATTGAATCATGAATCATTAATCATGAATTGAATCATGAATCATGAATCATGAATCATGAATTGAATCATGAATTAAATCATGAATCATGAATCATAAATTGAATCATGAATCATGAATTGATTCATGAATTAAATCATGAATCATGAATTGAATCATGAATCATGAATCATTAATCATGAATTGAATCATGAATCATGAATCATGAATCGAATCATGAATCATGAATTGATTCATGAATCATGAATTGAATCATGAATCATGAATCATGAATTGAATCATGAACCATGAATCATAAATCGAATCATGAATCATGAATTGAATCATGAATCATGAATCATGAATCGAATCATGAATCATCATTTATAAATCGAATCATGATTTATGAATTGAATCATGAATCATGAATCATGAATTGAATCATGAATAATGAATCATGAATCGAATCATGAATCATGAATCATGAATCATGAATTGAATCATGAATCATGAATCATGAATCATGAATTGAATCATGAATTAAATCATGAATCATGAATCATAAATTGAATCATGAATCATGAATTGAATCATGAATCATGAATCATGAATCATGAATTGAATCATGAATTAAATCATGAATCATGGATTGAATCATGAATCATGAATCATGAATCATGAATTGAATCATGAATCATGAATCATGAATTGAATCATGAATCATGAATCATGAATTGAATCATGAATCACCAATCGATTCATGAATCATAAATTGAATCATGAATCATGAATAGAATCATGAATCATGAATCGATTCATAATTCATGAATTGAATCATGAATCATGAATCATGAATTGAATCATGAATCGAATCATGAATCATGAATTGAATCATGAATCATGAATCATGAATTGAATCATGAATCATGAATTGAATCATGAATCATGAATCATGAATTGAATCATGAATCATGAATCATGAATCGAATCATAAATCATGAATTGAATCATGAATCATGAATCATAAATCGAATCATGAATCATGAATTGAATCATGAATCATGAATCATGAATCATAAATTGAATCATGAATCATGAATCATGAATCGAATCATAAATCTTGATTCAAGATTCATGAATCGAATCATGAATCATGAATCATAAATCGAATCATGAATCATGAATTGAATCATGAATCATGAATCATGAATCATAAATTGAATCATGAATCGTGAATCATGAATCGAATCATAAATCTTGATTCAAGATTCATGAATCGAATCATGAATCATGAATTGAATCATGAATAATGAACCATGAATCGAATCATGAATCATAAATCATGAATCATGAATCATGAATTGAATCATGAATCATGAATCATGAATCGAATCATGAATCATGAATCATGAATTGAATCATGAATCATGAATTGAATCATGAATCATTAATCTTGAATCAAATCATGAATCAAGAATCTAGAATCATGAATCATGAATCATGAATTGAATCATGAATCATGAATTGAATCATGAATCATGAATTGATTCATGAATTGAATCATTAATAATGAATCATGAATCGTGAATTGAATTATAATTTGAATCATGAATCATGAATTAAATCATGAATTGAATCATGAATCATGAATCATGAATTGAATCATGAATCATGAATCATGAATTGAATCATGAATCATGAATTATGAATGATGAATTGAATCATGAATTGAATCATGAATCATTAATCATGAATTGAATCATGAATCATGAATCATGAATTGAATCATGAATTAAATCATGAATCATAAATTGAATCATGAATCATGGATCATAAATTGAATCATGAATCATGAATTGATTCATAAATTAAATCATGAATCATGAATTGAATCATGAATCATGAATCATGAATTGAATCATGAATCATGAATCATGAATCGAATCATGAATCATGAATTGAATCATGAATCATGAATCGAATCATGAATCATGAATCATGAATTGAATCATGAATCATGAATTATGAATCATGAGTCATGAATCGAATCATGAATCATGAATCATTAATCATGAATTGAATCATGAATCATTAATCATGAATTAAATCATGAATCATGAATCATGAATCATGAATTGAATCATGAATTAAATCATGAATCATGAATCATTAATCATGAATTGAATCATGAATCATGAATCATGAATTGAATCATGAATTAAATCATGAATCATGAATCATAAATTGAATCATGAATCATGAATCATAAATTGAATCATGAATCATTAATTGATTCATGAATTAAATCATGAATCATGAATTGAATCATGAATCATGAATCATGAATCATGAATTGAATCATGAATCATGAATCATGAATCGAATCATGAATCATGAATTGATTCATGAATTAAATCATGAATCATGAATTGAATCATGAATCATGAATTGAATCATGAATCATGAATCATGAATCATGAATTGAATTATGAATCATGAATCATGAATCGAATCATGAATCATGAATTGAATCATGAATCATGAATCGAATCATGAATCATGAATTGAATCATGAATCATGAATCATGAATAGAATCATGAATCATGAATCATGATTCATGAATCGAATCATAAATCATGAATCATGAATCGAATCATGAAACGAATCATGAATCATGAATTGAATCATGAATCATGAATCATAAATCGAATCATGAATCATGAATCATGAATTGAATCATGAATCATGAATCGAATCATGAATCATGAATTGAATCATGAATCATCAATCATAAATCGAATCATGAATCATGAATTGAATCATGAATCATGAATTGAATCATGAATAATGAATCATGAATCGAATCATGAATCATGAATCATGAATCATGAATCATGAATTGAATCATGAATCATGAATCATGAATTAAATCATGAATTAAATCATGAATCATGAATCATAAATTGAATCATGAATCATGAATTGAATCATGAATCATGAATCATGAATCATGAATTGAATCATGAATTAAATCATGAATCATGAATCATAAATTGAATCATGAATCATGAATTGAATCATGAATCATGAATCATGAATCATGAATTGAATCATGAATTAAATCATGAATCATGGATTGAATCATGAATCATGAATCATGAATTGAATCATGAATCATGAATCATGAATCGAATCTTGAATCATGAATTGAATCATGAATCATGAATCATGAATTGAATCATGAATCATGAATCGAATCATGAATTATGAATTGAATCATGAATCATGAATTGAATCATGAATCATGAATTGAATCATGAATCATGAATCATGAATCATAAATTGAATCATGAATCATGAATTGAATCATGAATCATGAATCATGAATTGAATCATGAATAATGAATCGAATCATGAATCATGAATTGAATCATGAATCATGAATCGAATCATGAATCATGAATTGAATCATGAATCATAAATCATGAATAGAATCATGAATCATGAATCATGAATCATGAATCGAATCCTGAATCATGAATCATGAATCGAATCATGAATCATGAAACGAATCATGAATCATGAATTGAATCATGAATCATGAATCATAATTCGAATCATAAATCATGAATCATGAATTGAATCATGAATCATGAATCGAATCATGAATCATGAATTGAATCATGAATCATAAATCATGAATAGAATCATGAATCATGAATCATGAATCATGAATCGAATCCTGAATCATGAATCATGAATCGAATCATGAATCATGAAACGAATCATGAATCATGAATTGAATCATGAATCATGAATCATAATTCGAATCATAAATCATGAATCATGAATTGAATCATGAATCATCAATCATAAATCGAATCATGAATCATGAATTGAATCATGAATCATGAATCATGAATCATGAATTGAATCATGAATAATGAATCATGAATCGAATCATGAATCATGAATCATGAATCATGAATCATGAATTGAATCATGAATCATGAATCATGAATCATGAATTGAATCATGAATTAAATCATGAATCATGAATCATAAATTGAATCATGAATCATGAATTGAATCATGAATCATGAATCATGAATCATGAATTGAATCATAAATTAAATCATGAATCATGAATCATGAATTGAATCATGAATCATGAATCATGAATCGAATCATGAATTGAATCATGAATCATGAATCATGAATTGAATCATGAATCATAATTCATGAATCATGAATTGAATCATGAATTAAATCATGAATCATGGATTGAATCATGAATCATGAATCATGAATTGAATCATGAATCATGAATCATGAATCGAATCATGAATCATGAATTGAATCATGAATCATGAATCATGAATTGAATCATGAATCATGAATCGAATCATGAATCATGAATTGAATCATGAATCATGAATCATGAATTGAATCATGAATCATGAATTGAATCATGAATCACGAATCATAAATTGAATCATGAATCATGAATTGAATCATGAATCATGAATCATGAATCATGAATTGAATCATGAATAATGAATCATGAATCGAATCATGAATCATGAATCATGAATCATGAATTGAATCATGAATCATGAATCATGAATCATGAATTGAATCATGAATTAAATCATGAAACATGAATCATAAATTGAATCATGAATCATGAATTGAATCATGAATCATGAATCATGAATTGAATCATGAATTAAATCATGAATCATGGATTGAATCATGAATCATGAATCATGAATTGAATCATGAATCATGAATCATGAATCGAATCATGAATCATGAATTGAATCATGAATCATGAATCGATTCATGAATCATGAATTGAATCATGAATCATGAATCATGAATAGAATCATGAATCATGAATCATGAATCGAATCATGAATCATGAATCATGAATCGAATCATGAATCATGAAACGAATCATGAATCATGAATTGAATCATGAATCATGAATCATAAATCGAATCATAAATCATGAATCATGAATTGAATCATGAATCATCAATCATAAATCGAATCATGAATCATGAATTGAATCATGAATCATGAATCATGAATCATGAATTGAATCATGAATCATGAATCATGAATCATGAATTAAATCATGAATAATGAATCATGAATCGAATCATGAATCATGAATCATGAATCATGAATCATGAATTGAATCATGAATCATGAATCATGAATCATGGATTGAATCATGAATTAAATCATGAATCATGAATCATAAATTGAATCATGAATCATGAATTGAATCATGAATCATGAATCATGAATCATGAATTGAATCATAAATTAAATCATGAATCATGGATTGAATCATGAATCATGAATCATGAATTGAATCATGAATCATGAATCGAATCATGAATTGAATCATGAATCATGAATCATGAATTGAATCATGAATCATGAATTGAATCATGAATCACGAATCATAAATTGAATCATGAATCATGAATTGAATCATGAATCATGAATCATGAATTGAATCATGAATCATGAATCATGAATTGAATCATGAATCATGAATCATAAATTGAATCATGAATCATGAATTGAATCATGAAACGAATCATAAATTGAATCATGAATCATGAATCATGAATCATGAATTGAATCATGAATTATGAATCATGAATCGAATCATGAATTGAATCATGAATCATGAATCATGAATTGAATCATGAATCATGAATTGAATCATGAATCACGAATCATAAATTGAATCATGAATCATGAATTGAATCATGAATCATGAATCATGAATCATGAATTGAATCATGAATCATGCATCATGAATTGAATCATGAATCATGAATCATAAATTGAATCATGAATCATGAATTGAATCATGAAACGAATCATAAATTGAATCATGAATCATGAATCATGAATTGAATCATGAATCATGAATTATGAATCATGAATTAAATCATGAATCATTAATCATGAATTGAATCATGAATCATGAATCATGAATCATGAATTGAATCATTAATTAAATCATGAATCATGAATCATAAATTGAATCATGAATCATGAATCATAAATTGAATCATGAATCATGAATTGATTCATGAATTAAATCATGAATCATGAATTGAATCATGAATCATGAATCATGAATCATGAATTGAATCATGAATCATGAATCATGAATCGAATCATGAATCATGAATTGAATCATGAATCGAATCATGAATCATGAATTGAATCATGAATCATGAATCATGAATAGAATCATGAATCATGAATCATGAATCGAATCATGAATCATGAATCATGAATTGAATCATGAATCATGAAACGAATCATGAATCATGAATTGAATCATGAATCATGAATCATAAATCGAATCATGAATCATGAATTGAATCATGAATCATGAATCATGAATCGAATCATGAATCATGAATTGAATCATGAATCATCAATCATAAATTGAATCATGAATTGAATCATGAATCATGAATCATGAATTGAATCATGAATAATGAATCATGAATCGAATCATGAATCATGAATCATGAATCATGAATCATGAATTGAATCATGAATCATGAATCATGAATCATGAATTGAATCATGAATTAAATCATGAATCATGAATTGAATCATGAATCATGAATTGAATCATGAATCATGAATCATGAATCATGAATCATGAATCATGAATCATGAATTGAATCATGAATTAAATCATGAATCATGGATCGAATCATGAATCATGAATCATTAATCATGAATTGAATCATGAATCATGAATCATGAATCGAATCATGAATCATGAATTGAATCATGAATCATGAATTGAATCATGAATCATGAATCATGAATTGAATCATGAATCACGAATCGATTCATGAATCATGAATTGAATCATGAATCATGAATAGAATCATGAATCATGAATCATGAATCGATTCATGAATCATGAATTGAATCATGAATCATGAATCATGAATTGAATCATGAATCGAATCATGAATCATGAATTGAATCATGAATCATGAATCATGAATCATGAATCATGAATCGAATCATGAATCATTAATTGAATCATGAATCATGAATCATGAATTGAATCATGAATCATGAATCATGAATCGAATCATAAATCATGAATTGAATCATGAATCATGAATCATAAATCGAATCATGAATCATTAATTGAATCATGAATCATGAATCATGAATCATGAATTGAATCATGAATCATGAATCGAATCATAAATCTTGATTCAAGATTCATGAATCGAATCATGAATCATGAATTGAATCATGAATAATGAACCATGAATCGAATCATGAATCATAAATCATGAATCATGAATCATGAATTGAATCATGAATCATGAATCATGAATCGAATCATGAATCATGAATCATGAATTGAATCATGAATCATGAATTGAATCATGAATCATGAATTGAATCATGAATCATGAATTGATTCATGAATTGAATCATTACTAATGAATCATGAATCGTGAATTGAATTATAATTTGAATCATGAATCATGAATTAAATCATGAATTGAATCATGAATCATGAATCATGAATTGAATCATGAATCATGAATCATAAATCGAATCATGAATCATGAATTGAATCATGAAACGAATCATAAATTGAATCATGAATCATGAATTGAATCATGAATCATGAATCATGAATTGAATCATGAATCATGAATTATGAATCATGAATTGAATCATGAATCATTAATCATGAATTGAATCATGAATCATGAATCATGAATCATGAATTGAATCATGAATTAAATCATGAATCATGATTCATGAATTGAATCATGAATCATGAATCATGAATCGAATCATGAATCATGAATTGAATCATGAATCATGAATCGAATCATGAATCATGAATCATGAATTGAATCATGAATCATGAATTATGAATCATGAATTGAATCATGAATCATTAATCATGAATTGAATCATGAATCATGAATCATGAATTGAATCATGAATTAAATCATGAATCATGAATCATAAATTGAATCATGAATCATGAATCATAAATTGAATCATGAATCATTAATTGATTCATGAATTAAATCATGAATCATGAATTGAATCATGAATCATGAATCATGAATCATAAATTGAATCATGAATCATGAATCATGAATCGAATCATGAATCATGAATTGATTCATGAATTAAATCATGAATCATGAATTGAATCATGAATCATGAATTGAATCATGAATCATGAATCATGAATCATGAATTGAATTATGAATCATGAATCATGAATCGAATCATGAATCATGAATTGAATCATGAATCATGAATCGAATCATGAATCATGAATTGAATCATGAATCATGAATCATGAATAGAATCATGAATCATGAATCATGAATCATGAATCGAATCATAAATCATGAATCATGAATCGAATCATGAATCATGAAACGAATCATGAATCATGTATTGAATCATGAATCATGAATCATAAATCGAATCATGAATCATGAATCATGAATTGAATCATGAATCATGAATCGAATCATGAATCATGAATTGAATCATGAATCATCAATCATAAATCGAATCATGAATCATGAATTGAATCATGAATCATGAATCATGAATCATGAATTGAATCATGAATAATGAATCATGAATCGAATCATGAATCATGAATCATGAATCATGAATCATGAATTGAATCATGAATCATGAATCATGAATCATGAATTGAATCATGAATTAAATCATGAATCATGAATCATAAATTGAATAATGAATCATGAATTGAATCATGAATCATGAATCATGAATCATGAATCATGAATTGAATCATGAATTAAATCCTGAATCATGGATTGAATCATGAATCATGAATCATGAATCATGAATTGAATCATGAATCATGAATCATGAATCGAATCATGAATCATGAATTGAATCATGAATCATGAATCATGAATTGAATCATGAATCATGACTTGAATCATGAATCACGAATCATAAATTGAATCATGAATCATTAATTGATTCATGAATTAAATCATGAATCATGAATTGAATCATGAATCATGAATCATGAATCATAAATTGAATCATGAATCATGAATCATGAATCGAATCATGAATCATGAATTGATTCATGAATTAAATCATGAATCATGAATTGAATCATGAATCATGAATTGAATCATGAATCATGAATCATGAATCATGAATTGAATTATGAATCATGAATCATGAATCGAATCATGAATCATGAATTGAATCATGAATCATGAATCGAATCATGAATCATGAATTGATTCATGAATTAAATCATGAATCATGAATTGAATCATGAATCATGAATTGAATCATGAATCATGAATCATGAATCATGAATTGAATTATGAATCATGAATCATGAATCGAATCATGAATCATGAATTGAATCATGAATCATGAATCGAATCATGAATCATGAATTGAATCATGAATCATGAATCATGAATAGAATCATGAATCATGAATCATGAATCATGAATCGAATCATAAATCATGAATCATGAATCGAATCATGAATCATGAAACGAATCATGAATCATGTATTGAATCATGAATCATGAATCATAAATCGAATCATGAATCATGAATCATGAATTGAATCATGAATCATGAATCGAATCATGAATCATGAATTGAATCATGAATCATCAATCATAAATCGAATCATGAATCATGAATTGAATCATGAATCATGAATCATGAATCATGAATTGAATCATGAATAATGAATCATGAATCGAATCATGAATCATGAATCATGAATCATGAATCATGAATTGAATCATGAATCATGAATCGAATCATGAATCATGAATTGAATCATGAATCATGAATCATGAATAGAATCATGAATCATGAATCATGAATCATGAATCGAATCATAAATCATAAATCATGAATCGAATCATGAATCATGAAACGAATCATGAATCATGTATTGAATCATGAATCATGAATCATGAATCATGAATTGAATCATGAATAATGAATCATGAATCGAATCATGAATCATGAATCATGAATCATGAATCATGAATTGAATCATGAATCATGAATCGAATCATGAATCATGAATTGAATCATGAATCATGAATCATGAATTAAATCATGAATCATGAATCATAAATTGAATCATGAATCATGAATTGAATCATGAATCATGAATCATGAATTGAATCATGAATAATGAATCATGAATCCAATCATGAATCATGAATCATGAATCATGAATTGAATCATGAATAATGAATCATGAATCGAATCATGAATCATGAATCATGAATCATGAATCATGAATTGAATCATGAATCATGAATCATGAATCATGAATTGAATCATGAATTAAATCATGAATCATGAATCATAAATTGAATCATGAATCATGAATTGAATCATGAATCATGAATCATGAATTGAATCATGAATTAAATCATGAATCATGGATTGAATCATGAATCATGAATCATGAATTGAATCATGTATCATGAATCATGAATCGAATCATGAATCATGAATTGAATCATGAATCATGAATCGAATCATGAATCATGAATTGAATCATGAATCATGAATAGAATCATGAATCATGAATCATGAATCGAATCATGAATCATGAATCGAATCATGAATCATGAAACGAATCATGAATCATGAATTGAATCATGAATCATGAATCATAAATCGAATCATGAATCATGAATCATGAATTGAATCATGAATCATGAATCGAATCATGAATCATGAATTGAATCATGAATCATCAATCATAAATCGAATCATGAATCATGAATTGAATCATGAATCATGAATCATGAATTGAATCATGAATAATGAATCATGAATCGAATCATGAATCATGAATCATGAATCATGAATTGAATCATGAATCATGAATCATGAATTGAATCATGAATTAAATCATGAATCATGAATCATAAATTGAATCATGAATCATGAATTGAATCATGAATCATGAATCATGAATCATGAATCATGAATTGAATCATGAATTAAATCATGAATCATGGATTGAATCATGAATCATGAATCAGGAATCATGAATCATGAATTGAATCATGAATTAAATCATGAATCATGGATTGAATCATGAATCATGAATCAGGAATCATGAATTGAATCATGAATCATGAATCATGAATCGAATCATGAATTGAATCATGAATCATGAATCATGAATTGAATCATGAATCATGAATTGAATCATGAATCACGAATCATAAATTGAATCATGAATCATGAATTGAATCATGAATCATGAATCATGAATCATGAATTAAATCATGAATAATGAATCATGAATCGAATCATGAATCATGAATCATGAATCATGAATTGAATCATGAATCATGAATCATGAATCATGAATTGAATCATGAATTAAATCATGAATCATGAATCATAAATTGAATCATGAATCATGAATTGAATCATAAATCATGAATCATGAATTGAATCATGAATCATCAATCATAAATCGAATCATGAATCATGAATTGAATCATGAATCATGAATCATGAATCATGAATTGAATCATGAATAATGAATCATGAATCGAATCATGAATCATGAATCATGAATCATGAATCATGAATTGAATCATGAATCATGAATCATGAATCATGAATTGAATCATGAATTAAATCATGAATCATGAATCATAAATTGAATCATGAATCATGAATTGAATCATGAATCATGAATCATGAATCATGAATTGAATCATAAATTAAATCATGAATCATGAATCATGAATTGAATCATGAATCATGAATCATGAATCGAATCATGAATTGAATCATGAATCATGAATCATGAATTGAATCATGAATCATAATTCATGAATCATGAATTGAATCATGAATTAAATCATGAATCATGGATTGAATCATGAATCATGAATCATGAATTGAATCATGAATCATGAATCATGAATCGAATCATGAATCATGAATTGAATCATGAATCATGAATCATGAATTGAATCATGAATCATGAATCGAATCATGAATCATGAATTGAATCATGAATCATGAATCATGAATTGAATCATGAATCATGAATTGAATCATGAATCACGAATCATAAATTGAATCATGAATCATGAATTGAATCATGAATCATGAATCATGAATCATGAATTGAATCATGAATAATGAATCATGAATCGAATCATGAATCATGAATCATGAATCATGAATCATGAATTGAATCATGAATCATGAATCATAAATTGAATCATGAATCATGAATTGAATCATGAATCATGAATCATGAATTGAATCATGAATTAAATCATGAATCATGGATTGAATCATGAATCATGAATCATGAATTGAATCATGAATCATGAATCATGAATCGAATCATTAATCATGAATTGAATCATGAATCGATTCATGAATCATGAATTGAATCATGAATCATGAATCATGAATAGAATCATGAATCATGAATCATGAATCGAATCATGAATCATGAATCATGAATCGAATCATGAATCATGAAACGAATCATGAATCATGAATTGAATCATGAATCATGAATCATAAATCGAATCATAAATCATGAATCATGAATTGAATCATGAATCATCAATCATAAATCGAATCATAATTCATGAATTGAATCATGAATCATGAATCATGAATCATGAATTGAATCATGAATCATGAATCATGAATCATGAATTGAATCATGAATAATGAATCATGAATCGAATCATGAATCATGAATCATGAATCATGAATCATGAATTGAATCATGAATCATGAATCATGAATCATGGATTGAATCATGAATTAAATCATGAATCATGAATTAAATCATGAATCATGAATCATAAATTGAATCATGAATCATGAATTGAATCATGAATCATGAATCATGAATTGAATCATAAATTAAATCATGAATCATGGATTGAATCATGAATCATGAATCATGAATTGAATCATGAATCATGAATCATGAATCGAATCATGAATTGAATCATGAATCATGAATCATGAATTGAATCATGAATCATGAATTGAATCATGAATCACGAATCATAAATTGAATCATGAATCATGAATTGAATCATGAATCATGAATCATGAATTGAATCATGAATCATGAATCATGAATTGAATCATGAATCATGAATCATAAATTGAATCATGAATCATGAATTGAATCATGAAACGAATCATAAATTGAATCATGAATCATGAATCATGAATTGAATCATGAATCATGAATTATGAATCATGAATTGAATCATGAATTAAATCATGAATCATGGATTGAATCATGAATCATGAATCATTAATCATGAATTGAATCATGAATCATGAATCATGAATCGAATCATGAATCATGAATTGAATCATGAATCATGAATCATGAATCATGAATCATGAATCATGAATCATGAATCATGAATTGAATCATGAATTAAATCATGAATCATGGATTGAATCATGAATCATGAATCATTAATCATGAATTGAATCATGAATCATGAATCATGAATCGAATCATGAATCATGAATTGAATCATGAATCATGAATTGAATCATGAATCATGAATCATGAATTGAATCATGAATCACGAATCGATTCATGAATCATGAATTGAATCATGAATCATGAATAGAATCATGAATCATGAATCATGAATCGATTCATGAATCATGAATTGAATCATGAATCATGAATCATGAATTGAATCATGAATCGAATCATGAATCATGAATTGAATCATGAATCATGAATCATGAATCATGAATCATGAATTAAATCATGAATCATTAATTGAATCATGAATCATGAATCATGAATTGAATCATGAATCCTGAATCATGAATCGAATCATAAATCATGAATTGAATCATGAATCATGAATCATAAATCGAATCATGAATCATTAATTGAATCATGAATCATGAATCATGAATCATGAATTGAATCATGAATCATGAATCGAATCATAAATCTTGATTCAAGATTCATGAATCGAATCATGAATCATGAATTGAATCATGAATAATGAACCATGAATCGAATCATGAATCATAAATCATGAATCATGAATCATGAATTGAATCATGAATCATGAATCATGAATCGAATCATGAATCATGAATCATGAATTGAATCATGAATCATGAATTGAATCATGAATCATGAATTGAATCATGAATCATGAATTGAATCATGAATCATGAATTGATTCATGAATTGAATCATTACTAATGAATCATGAATCGTGAATTGAATTATAATTTGAATCATGAATCATGAATTAAATCATGAATTGAATCATGAATCATGAATCATGAATTGAATCATGAATCATGAATCATAAATCGAATCATGAATCATGAATTGAATCATGAAACGAATCATAAATTGAATCATGAATCATGAATTGAATCATGAATCATGAATCATGAATTGAATCATGAATCATGAATTATGAATCATGAATTGAATCATGAATCATTAATCATGAATTGAATCATGAATCATGAATCATGAATCATGAATTGAATCATGAATTAAATCATGAATCATGATTCATGAATTGAATCATGAATCATGAATCATGAATCGAATCATGAATCATGAATTGAATCATGAATCATGAATCGAATCATGAATCATGAATCATGAATTGAATCATGAATCATGAATTATGAATCATGAATTGAATCATGAATCATTAATCATGAATTGAATCATGAATCATGAATCATGAATTGAATCATGAATTAAATCATGAATCATGAATCATAAATTGAATCATGAATCATGAATCATAAATTGAATCATGAATCATTAATTGATTCATGAATTAAATCATGAATCATGAATTGAATCATGAATCATGAATCATGAATCATAAATTGAATCATGAATCATGAATCATGAATCGAATCATGAATCATGAATTGATTCATGAATTAAATCATGAATCATGAATTGAATCATGAATCATGAATTGAATCATGAATCATGAATCATGAATCATGAATTGAATTATGAATCATGAATCATGAATCGAATCATGAATCATGAATTGAATCATGAATCATGAATCGAATCATGAATCATGAATTGAATCATGAATCATGAATCATGAATAGAATCATGAATCATGAATCATGAATCATGAATCGAATCATAAATCATGAATCATGAATCGAATCATGAATCATGAAACGAATCATGAATCATGTATTGAATCATGAATCATGAATCATAAATCGAATCATGAATCATGAATCATGAATTGAATCATGAATCATGAATCGAATCATGAATCATGAATTGAATCATGAATCATCAATCATAAATCGAATCATGAATCATGAATTTAATCATGAATCATGAATCATGAATCATGAATTGAATCATGAATAATGAATCATGAATCGAATCATGAATCATGAATCATGAATCATGAATCATGAATTGAATCATGAATCATGAATCATGAATCATGAATTGAATAATGAATTAAATCATGAATCATGAATCATAAATTGAATAATGAATCATGAATTGAATCATGAATCATGAATCATGAATCATGAATCATGAATTGAATCATGAATTAAATCATGAATCATGGATTGAATCATGAATCATGAATCATGAATCATAAATTGAATCATGAATCATGAATCATGAATCGAATCATGAATCATGAATTGAATCATGAATCATGAATCATGAATTGAATCATGAATCATGAATTGAATCATGAATCACGAATCATAAATTGAATCATGAATCATGAATTGAATCATGAATCATGAATCATGAATCATGAATTGAATCATGAATAATGAATCATGAATCCAATCATGAATCATGAATCATGAATCATGAATTGAATCATGAATAATGAATCATGAATCGAATCATGAATCATGAATCATGAATCATGAATCATGAATTGAATCATGAATAATGAATCATGAATCATGAATTGAATCATGAATTAAATCATGAATCATGAATCATAAATTGAATCATGAATCATGAATTGAATCATGAATCATGAATCATGAATTGAATCATGAATTAAATCATGAATCATGGATTGAATCATGAATCATGAATCATGAATCATGAATTGAATCATGTATCATGAATCATGAATCGAATCATGAATCATGAATTGAATCATGAATCATGAATCGAATCATGAATCATGAATTGAATCATGAATCATGAATAGAATCATGAATCGAATCATGAATCATGAATCGAATCATGAATCATGAAACGAATCATGAATCATGAATTGAATCATGAATCATGAATCATAAATCGAATCATGAATCATGAATCATGAATTGAATCATGAATCATGAATCGAATCATGAATCATGAATTGAATCATGAATCATCAATCATAAATCGAATCATGAATCATGAATTGAATCATGAATCATGAATCATGAATTGAATCATGAATAATGAATCATGAATCGAATCATGAATCATGAATCATGAATTGAATCATGAATCATGAATCATGAATTGAATCATGAATTAAATCATGAATCATGAATCATAAATTGAATCATGAATCATGAATTGAATCATGAATCATGAATCATGAATCATGAATCATGAATTGAATCATGAATTAAATCATGAATCATGGATTGAATCATGAATCATGAATCATGAATCATGAATTGAATCATGAATCATGAATCATGAATCGAATCATGAATCATGAATTGAATCATGAATCATGAATCATGAATTGAATCATGAATCATGAATTGAATCATGAATCACGAATCGATTCATGAATCATGAATTGAATCATGAATCATGAATAGAATCATGAATCATGAATCATGAATCGATTCATGAATCATGAATTGAATCATGAATCATGAATTGAATCATGAATCATGAATTGAATCATGAATCATGAATCATGAATCGAATCATGAATCATGAATTAAATCATGAATCATCAATCATGAATCATGAATTAAATCATGAATCATGAATCATGAATCATGAATCGAATCATAAATCATGAATTGAATCATGAATCATGAATCATAAATCGAATCATGAATCATTAATTGAATCATGAATCATGAATCATGAATCATGAATTGAATCATGAATCATGAATTATGAATCGAATCATAAATCTTGATTCAAGATTCATGAATCGAATCATGAATCATGAATTGAATCATGAATAATTAACCATGAATCGAATCATGAATCATAAATCATGAATCATGAATCATGAATTGAATCATGAATCATGAATCATGAATCGAATCATGAATCATGAATCATGAATTGAATCATGAATCATGAATTGAATCATGAATCATTAATCTTGAATCAAATCATGAATCATGAATCTAGAATCATGAATCATGAATTGAATCATGAATCATGAATTGAATCATGAATCATGAATTGATTCATGAATTGAATCATTAATAATGAATCATGAATCATGAATTGAATTATAATTCGAATCATGAATCATGAATTAAATCATGAATTGAATCATGAATCATGAATCATGAATTGAATCATGAATCATAAATCGAATCATGAATCATGAATTGAATCATGAAACGAATCATAAATTGAATCATGAATCATGAATTGAATCATGAATCATGAATCATGAATTGAATCATGAATCATGAATTATGAATCATGAATTGAATCATGAATCATGAATCATGAATTGAATCATGAATTAAATCATGAATCATGAATCATAAATTGAATCATGAATCATGAATCATAAATTGAATCATGAATCATGAATTGATTCATGAATTAAATCATGAATCATGAACTGAATCATGAATCATGAATCATGAATTGAATCATGAATCATGAATCATGAATCGAATCATGAATCATGAATTGAATCATGAATCATGAATCGAATCATGAATCATGAATTGAATCATGAATCATGAATCATGAATAGAATCATGAATCATGAATCATGAATTGAATCATGAATCATGAATCATGAATTGAATCATGAATCATGAATCGAATCATGAATCATGAATTGAATCATGAATCATGAATCATGAATAGAATCATGAATCATGAATTATGAATTGAATCATGAATCATGAATCATGAATCGAATCATGAATCATGAATCATGAATTGAATCATGAATCATGAATCGAATCATAAATCATGATTCAAGATTCATGAATCGAATCATGAATCATGAATTGAATCATGAATCATGAATCATGAATCATGAATTGAATCATGAATCATGAATCATGAATATAATCATGAATCATGAATCATGAATCATGAATTGAATCATGAATTAAATCATGAATCATGAATCATAAATTGAATCATGACTTATGAATTGAATCATGAATCATAAATCATGAATCATGAATTGAATCATGAATTAAATCATGAATCATGGATTGAATCATGAATCATGAATCATGAATCATGAATCATGAATTGAATCATGAATCATGAATCGAATCATGAATCATGAATTGAATCATGAATCATGAATTATGAATCATGAATTGAATCATGAATCATTAATCATGAATTGAATCATGAATCATGAATCATGAATCATTAATTGAATCATTAATTAAATCATGAATCATGAATCATAAATTGAATCATGAATCATGAATCATAAATTGAATCATGAATCATGAATTGATTCATGAATTAAATCATGAATCATGAATTGAATCATGAATCATGAATCATGAATCATGAATTGAATCATGAATCATGAATCATGAATCGAATAATGAATCATGAATTGAATCATGAATCGAATCATGAATCATGAATTGAATCATGAATCATGAATAGAATCATGAATCATGAATCGAATCATGAATCATGAATCATGAATTGAATCATGAATCATGAAACGAATCATGAATCATGAATTGAATCATGAATCATGAATCATAAATCGAATCATGAATCATGAATCATGAATTGAATCATGAATCATGAATCATGAATCGAATCATGAATCATGAATTGAATCATGAATCATCAATCATAAATCGAATCATGAATCATGAATTGAATCATGAATCATGAATCATGAATCATGAATTGAATCATGAATAATGAATCATGAATCGAATCATGAATCATGAATCATGAATCATGAATCATGAATTGAATCATGAATCATGAATCATGAATTGAATCATGAATCATGAATCATGAATCATGAATTGAATCATGAATTAAATCATGAATCATGAATCATAAATTGAATCATGAATCATGAATCATGAATCATGAATTGAATCATGAATTAAATCATGAATCATGGATTGAATCATGAATCATGAATCATGAATCATGAATCATGAATCATGAATTGAATCATGAATCATGAATCATGAATCGAATCATGAATCATGAATTAAATCACGAATCATGAATCATGAATTGAATCATGAATCATGAATCATGAATTGAATCATGAATCACGAATCGATTCATGAATCATGAATTGAATCATGAATCATGAATAGAATCATGAATCATGAATTGAATCATGAATCATGAATCATGAATTGAATCATGAATCATGAATCATGAATTGAATCATGAATCATGAATCATGAATTGAATCATGAATCATGAATAGAATCATGAATCATGAATCATGAATCGATTCATGAATCATGAATTGAATCATGAATCATGAATCATGAATTGAATCATGAATCGATTCATGAATCATGAATTGAATCATGAATCATGAATCATGAATTGAATCATGAATCGAATCATGAATCATGAATTGAATCATGAATCATGAATCATGAATCAAATCATGAATCATGAATTGAATCATGAATCATGAATCATGAATCAAATCATGAATCATGAATTGAATCATGAATCATGAATCATGAATCGAATCATAAATCATGAATTGAATCATGAATCATGAATCATAAATCGAATCATGAATCATTAATTGAATCATGAATCATGAATCATGAATCGAATCATGAATAATGAACCATGAATCGAATCATGAATCATAAATCATGAATCATGAATCATGAATTGAATCATGAATCATGAATCATGAATCGAATCATGAATCATGAATCATGAATCATGAATCATGAATTGAATCATGAATCATGAATCATGAATCGAATCATGAATCATGAATCATGAATTGAATCATGAATCATGAATTGAATCATTAATCATTAATCTTGAATCAAATCATGAATCATGAATCTAGAATCATGAATCATGAATCATGAATTGAATCATGAATCATGAATTGATTCATGAATTGAATCATTAATAATGAATCATGAATCGTGAATTGAATTATAATTTGAATCATGAATCATGAATTAAATCATGAATTGAATCATGAATCATGAATCATGAATTGAATCATGAATCATGAATCATAAATCGAATCATGAATCATGAATTGAATCATGAAACGAATCATAAATTGAATCATGAATCATGAATTGAATCATGAATCATGAATCATGAATTGAATCATGAATCATGAATTATGAATCATGAATTGAATCATGAATCATTAATCATGAATTGAATCATGAATCATGAATCATGAATCATGAATTGAATCATGAATTAAATCATGAATCATGAATCATAAATTGAATCATGAATCATGAATCATAAATTGAATCATGAATCATGAATTGATTCATGAATTAAATCATGAATTGAATCATGAATCATGAATTATGAATCATGAATTGAATCATGAATCATGAATCGAATCATGAATCATGAATCATGAATTGAATCATGAATCATGAATTATGAATCATGAATCATGAATTGAATCATGAATAAAATCATGAATCATGAATAATAAATTGAATCATGAATCATTAATCATAAATTAAATCATGAATCATTAATTGATTCATGAATTAAATCATGAATCATGAATTGAATCATGAATCATGAATCATGAATCATAAATTGAATCATGAATCATGAATCATGAATCGAATCATGAATCATGAATTGATTCATGAATTAAATCATGAATCATGAATTGAATCATGAATCATGAATTGAATCATGAATCATGAATCATGAATCATGAATTGAATTATGAATCATGAATCATGAATCGAATCATGAATCATGAATTGAATCATGAATCATGAATCGAATCATGAATCATGAATAGAATCATGAATCATGAATCATGAATCATGAATCGAATCATAAATCATGAATCATGAATCGAATCATGAATCATGAATCATGAATCGAATCATGAATCATGAAACGAATCATGAATCATGAATTGAATCATGAATCGAATCATAAATCATGAATCATGAATCGAATCATGAATCATGAAACGAATCATGAATCATGAATTGAATCATGAATCATGAATCATAAATCGAATCATGAATCATGAATCATGAATTGAATCGAATCATGAATCATGAATTGAATCATGAATCATCAATCATAAATCGAATCATGAATCATGAATTGAATCATGAATCATGTATCATGAATCATGAATTGAATCATGAATAATGAATCATGAATCGAATCATGAATCATGAATCATGAATCATGAATTGAATCATGAATCATGAATCATGAATCATGAATTGAATCATGAATTAAATCATGAATCATGAATCATAAATTGAATCATGAATCATGAATTGAATCATGAATCATGAATCATGAATCATGAATTGAATCATGAAATAAATCATGAATCATGGATTGAATCATGAATCATGAATCATGAATCATGAATTGAATCATGAATCATGAATCATAAATTGAATCATGAATCATGAATTGAATCATGAATCATGAATCTTGAATTGAATCATGAATCATGAATTATGAATCGAATCATGAATCATGAATCATGAATCATGAATTGAATCATTAATTAAATCATGAATCATGAATCATAAATTGAATCATGAATCATGAATCATAAATTGAATCATGAATCATGAATTGATTCATGAATTAAATCATGAATCATGAATTGAATCATGAATCATGATTCATGAATTGAATCATGAATCATGAATCGAATCATGAATCATGAATTGAATCATGAATCATGAATCGAATCATGAATCATGAATCATGAATTGAATCATGAATCATGAATTATGAATCATGAATTGAATCATGAATCATTAATCATGAATTGAATCATAAATCATGAATCATGAATCATGAATTGAATCATGAATTGAATCATGAATCATGAATCATGAATTGAATCATGAATCATGAATTATGAATCATGAATTGAATCATGAATCATGAATTGAATCATGAATTAAATCATGAATCATGAATCATAAATTGAATCATGAATCATGAATCATAAATTGAATCATGAATCATGAATTGATTCATGAATTAAATCATGAATCATGAACTGAATCATGAATCATGAATTGAATCATGAATCATGAATCATGAATCGAATCATGAATCATGAATTGAATCATGAATCATGAATCGAATCATGAATCATGAATTGAATCATGAATCATGAATCGAATCATGAATCATGAATTGAATCATGAATCATGAATAGAATCATGAATCATGAATTATGAATTGAATCATGAATCATGAATCATGAATCGAATCATGAATCATGAATCATGAATTGAATCATGAATCATGAATCGAATCATAAATCATGATTCAAGATTCATGAATCGAATCATGAATCATGAATTGAATCATGAATCATGAATCATGAATCATGAATTGAATCATGAATCATGAATCATGAATATAATCATGAATCATGAATTGAATCATGAATCATAAATCATGAATCATGAATTGAATCATGAATTAAATCATGAATCATGAATTGAATCATGAATCATAAATCATGAATCATGAATTGAATCATGAATTAAATCATGAATCATGGATTGAATCATGAATCATGAATCATGAATCATGAATCATGAATCATGAATTGAATCATGAATCATGAATCGAATCATGAATCATGAATTGAATCATGAATCATGAATTGAATCATGAATCATTAATCTTGAATCAAATCATGAATCATGAATCTAGAATCATGAATCATGAATCATGAATTGAATCATGAATCATGAATTGAATCATGAATCATGAATTGATTCATGAATTGAATCATTAATAATGAATCATGAATCATGAATTGAATTATAATTTGAATCATTAATCATGAATTAAATCATGAATTGAATCATGAATCATGAATCATGAATTGAATCATGAATCATAAATCGAATCATGAATCATGAATTGAATCATGAAACGAATCATAAATTGAATCATGAATCATGAATTGAATCATGAATCATGAATCATGAATTGAATCATGAATCATGAATTATGAATCATGAATTGAATCATGAATCATGAATCATGAATTGAATCATGAATTAAATCATGAATCATGAATCATAAATTGAATCATGAATCATAAATTGAATCATGAATCATGAATTGATTCATGAATTAAATCATGAATCATGAACTGAATCATGAATCATGAATTGAATCATGAATCATGAATCATGAATCGAATCATGAATCATGAATTGAATCATGAATCATGAATCGAATCATGAATCATGAATTGAATCATGAATCATGAATCATGAATAGAATCATGAATCATGAATCATGAATTGAATCATGAATCATGAATCATGAATTGAATTATGAATCATGAATCGAATCATGAATCATGAATTGAATCATGAATCATGAATCATGAATAGAATCATGAATCATGAATTATGAATTGAATCATGAATCATGAATCATGAATCGAATCATGAATCATGAATTGAATCATGAATCATGAATCGAATCATAAATCATGATTCAAGATTCATGAATCGAATCATGAATCATGAATTGAATCATGAATCATGAATCATGAATCATGAATCATGAATATAATCATGAATCATGAATCATGAATCATGAATTGAATCATGAATTAAATCATGAATCATGAATCATAAATTGAATCATGAATCATGAATTGAATCATGAATCATAAATCATGAATCATGAATTGAATCATGAATTAAATCATGAATCATGGATTGAATCATGAATCATGAATCATGAATCATGAATCATGAATCATGAATTGAATCATGAATCATGAATCATGAATCGAATCATGAATCATGAATTGAATCATGAATCATGAATTGAATCATGAATCATGAATCATAAATCGAATCATGAATCATGAATTGAATCATGAAACGAATCATAAATTGAATCATGAATCATGAATCATGAATTGAATCATGAATCATGAATTATGAATCATGAATTGAATCATGAATCATTAATCATGAATTGAATCATGAATCATGAATCATGAATCATTAATTGAATCATTAATTAAATCATGAATCATGAATCATAAATTGAATCATGAATCATGAATCATAAATTGAATCATGAATCATGAATTGATTCATGAATTAAATCATGAATCATGAATTGAATCATGAATCATGAATCATGAATCATGAATTGAATCATGAATCATGAATCATGAATCATGAATCGAATAATGAATCATGAATTGAATCATGAATCGAATCATGAATCATGAATTGAATCATGAATCATGAATAGAATCATGAATCATGAATCATGAATCGAATCATGAATCATGAATCATGAATTGAATCATGAATCATGAAACGAATCATGAATCATGAATTGAATCATGAATCATGAATCATAAATCGAATCATGAATCATGAATCATGAATTGAATCATGAATCATGAATCATGAATCGAATCATGAATCATGAATTGAATCATGAATCATCAATCATAAATCGAATCATGAATCATGAATTGAATCATGAATCATGAATCATGAATCATGAATTGAATCATGAATAATGAATCATGAATCGAATCATGAATCATGAATCATGAATCATGAATCATGAATCATGAATCATGAATTAAATCATGAATCATGAATCATGGATCATGAATTGAATCATGAATTAAATCATGAATCATGAATCATAAATTGAATCATGAATCATGAATCATGAATCATGAATTAAATCATGAATTAAATCATGAATCATGGATTGAATCATGAATCATGAATCATGAATTGAATCATGAATCATGAATCATGAATTGAATCATGAATCATGAATAGAATCATGAATCATGAATCATGAATTGAATCATGAATCATGAATCATGAATTGAATCATGAATCACGAATCGATTCATGAATCATGAATTGAATCATGAATCATGAATAGAATCATGAATCATGAATCATGAATTGAATCATGAATCATGAATCATGAATTGAATCATGAATCATGAATCATGAATTGAATCATGAATCACGAATCGATTCATGAATCATGAATTGAATCATGAATCATGAATAGAATCATGAATCATGAATCATGAATCGATTCATGAATCATGAATTGAATCATGAATCATGAATCATGAATTGAATCATGAATCGATTCATGAATCATGAATTGAATCATGAATCATGAATCATGAATTGAATCATGAATCGAATCATGAATCATGAATCATGAATCAAATCATGAATCATGAATTGAATCATGAATCATGAATCATGAATCAAATCATGAATCATGAATTGAATCATGAATCATGAATCATGAATCGAATCATAAATCATGAATTGAATCATGAATCATGAATCATAAATCGAATCATGAATCATTAATTGAATCATGAATCATGAATCATGAATCATGAATTGAATCATGAATCATGAATCGAATCATAAATCTTGATTCAAGATTCATGAATCGAATCATGAATCATGAATTGAATCATGAATAATGAACCATGAATCGAATCATGAATCATAAATCATGAATCATGAATCATGAATTGAATCATGAATCATGAATCATGAATCAAATCATGAATCATGAATCATGAATTGAATCATGAATCATGAATTGAATCATGAATCATTAATCTTGAATCAAATCATGAATCATGAATCTAGAATCATGAATCATGAATCATGAATTGAATCATGAATCATTAATTGAATCATGAATCATGAATTGATTCATGAATTGAATCATTAATAATGAATCATGAATCGTGAATTGAATTATAATTTGAATCATGAATCATGAATTAAATCATGAATTGAATCATGAATCATGAATCATGAATTGAATCATGAATCATGAATCATAAATCGAATCATGAATCATGAATTGAATCATGAAACGAATCATAAATTGAATCATGAATCATGAATTGAATCATGAATCATGAATCATGAATTGAATCATGAATCATGAATTATGAATCATGAATTGAATCATTAATCATTAATCATGAATTGAATCATGAATCATGAATCATGAATTGAATCATGAATTAAATCATGAATCATGAATCATAAATTGAATCATGAATCATGAATCATAAATTGAATCATGAATCATGAATTGATTCATGAATTAAATCATGAATTGAATCATGAATCATGAATTATGAATCATGAATTGAATCATGAATCATGAATCATGAATCGAATCATGAATCATGAATCATGAATTGAATCATGAATCATGAATTATGAATCATGAATCATGAATTGAATCATGAATAAAATCATGAATCATGAATCATAAATTGAATCATGAATCATGAATCATGAATCAAATCATGAATCATGAATTGATTCATGAATTAAATCATGAATCATGAATTGAATCATGAATCATGAATCGAATCATGAATCATGAATTGAATCATGAATCATGAATCGAATCATGAATCATGAATTGAATCATGAATCATGAATCATGAATAGAATCATGAATCATGAATCATGAATCATGAATCGAATCATAAATCATGAATCATGAATCGAATCATGAATCATCAAACGAATCATGAATCATGAATTGAATCATGAATCGAATCATAAATCATGAATCATGAATCGAATCATGAATCATGAAACAAATCATGAATCATGAATTGAATCATGAATCATGAATCATAAATCGAATCATGAATCATGAATCATGAATTGAATCGAATCATGAATCATGAATTGAATCATGAATCATCAATCATAAATCGAATCATGAATCATGAATTGAATCATGAATCATGAATCATGAATCATGAATTGAATCATGAATTGAATCATGAATCATGAATCATGAATTGAATCATGAATCATGAATTATGAATCATGAATTGAATCATGAATCATGAATCATGAATTGAATCATGAATTAAATCATGAATCATGAATCATAAATTGAATCATGAATCATGAATCATAAATTGAATCATGAATCATGAATTGATTCATGAATTAAATCATGAATCATGAACTGAATCATGAATCATGAATCATGAATTGAATCATGAATCATGAATCATGAATCGAATCATGAATCATGAATTGAATCATGAATCATGAATTGAATCATGAATCATGAATCATGAATAGAATCATGAATCATGAATCATGAATTGAATCATGAATCATGAATCATGAATTGAATCATGAATCATGAATTGATTCATGAATTAAATCATGAATCATGAACTGAATCATGAATCATGAATCATGAATTGAATCATGAATCATGAATCATGAATCGAATCATGAATCATGAATTGAATCATGAATCATGAATCGAATCATGAATCATGAATTGAATCATGAATCATGAATTGAATCATGAATCATGAATCATGAATTGAATCATGAATCATGAATCGAATCATGAATCATGAATTGAATCATGAATCATGAATCATGAATAGAATCATGAATCATGAATTATGAATAGAATCATGAATCATGAATCATGAATCGAATCATGAATCATGAATCATGAATTGAATCATGATTCATGAATCGAATCATAAATCATGATTCAAGATTCATGAATCGAATCATGAATCATGAATTGAATCATGAATCATGAATCATGAATCATGAATTGAATCATGAATCATGAATCATGAATATAATCATGAATCATGAATCATGAATTGAATCATGAATTAAATCATGAATCATGAATCATAAATTGAATCATGAATCATGAATTGAATCATGAATCATAAATCATGAATCATGAATTGAATCATGAATTAAATCATGAATCATGGATTGAATCATGAATCATGAATCATGAATCATGAATCATGAATTGAATCATGAATCATGAATCGAATCATGAATCATGAATTGAATCATGAATCATGAATTGAATCATGAATCATGAATCATAAATCGAATCATGAATCATGAATTGAATCATGAAACGAATCATAAATTGAATCATGAATCATGAATCATGAATTGAATCATGAATCATGAATTATGAATCATGAATTGACTCATGAATCATTAATCATGAATTGAATCATGAATCATGAATCATGAATCATTAATTGAATCATTAATTAAATCATGAATCATGAATCATAAATTGAATCATGAATCATGAATCATAAATTGAATCATGAATCATGAATTGATTCATGAATTAAATCATGAATCATGAATTGAATCATGAATCATGAATCATGAATCATGAATTGAATCATGAATCATGAATCATGAATCGAATAATGAATCATGAATTGAATCATGAATCGAATCATGAATCATGAATTGAATCATGAATCATGAATAGAATCATGAATCATGAATCATGAATCGAATCATGAATCATGAATCATGAATTGAATCATGAATCATGAAACGAATCATGAATCATGAATTGAATCATGAATCATGAATCATAAATCGAATCATGAATCATGAATCATGAATTGAATCATGAATCATGAATCATGAATCGAATCATGAATCATGAATTGAATCATGAATCATCAATCATAAATCGAATCATGAATCATGAATTGAATCATGAATCATGAATCATGAATCATGAATTGAATCATGAATAATGAATCATGAATCGAATCATGAATCATGAATCATGAATCATGAATCATGAATCATGAATTGAGTCATGAATCATGAATCATGAATTGAATCATGAATTAAATCATGAATCATGAATCATAAATTGAATCATGAATCATGAATCATGAATCATGAATTGAATCATGAATTAAATCATGAATCATGGATTGAATCATGAATCATGAATCATGAATCATGAATTGAATCATGAATCATGAATCATGAATCGAATCATGAATCATGAATTGAATCACGAATCATGAATCATGGATTGAATCATGAATCATGAATCATGAATTGAATCATGAATCACGAATCGATTCATGAATCATGAATTGAATCATGAATCATGAATAGAATCATGAATCATGAATCATGAATTGAATCATGAATCATGAATCATGAATTGAATCATGAATCATGAATCATGAATTGAATCATGAATCACGAATCGATTCATGAATCATGAATTGAATCATGAATCATGAATAGAATCATGAATCATGAATCATGAATCGATTCATGAATCATGAATTGAATCATGAATCATGAATCATGAATTGAATCATGAATCGATTCATGAATCATGAATTGAATCATGAATCATGAATTGAATCATGAATCGAATCATGAATCATGAATTGAATCATGAATCATGAATCATGAATCAAATCATGAATCATGAATTGAATCATGAATCATGAATCAAATCATGAATCATGAATTGAATCATGAATCATGAATCATGAATCGAATCATAAATCATGAATTGAATCATGAATCATGAATCATAAATCGAATCATGAATCATTAATTGAATCATGAATCATGAATCATGAATCATGAATTGAATCATGAATCATGAATCGAATCATAAATCTTGATTCAAGATTCATGAATCGAATCATGAATCATGAATTGAATCATGAATCATGAATCATGAATTGAATCGTGAATTGAATTATAATTTGAATCATGAATCATGAATTAAATCATGAATTGAATCATGAATCATGAATCATGAATTGAATCATGAATCATGAATCATAAATCGAATCATGAATCATGAATTGAATCATGAAACGAATCATAAATTGAATCATGAATCATGAATTGAATCATGAATCATGAATCATGAATTGAATCATGAATCATGAATTATGAATCATGAATTGAATCATGAATCATTAATCATGAATTGAATCATGAATCATGAATCATGAATCATGAATTGAATCATGAATTAAATCATGAATCATGAATCATAAATTGAATCATGAATCATGAATCATAAATTGAATCATGAATCATGAATTGATTCATGAATTAAATCATGAATTGAATCATGAATCATGAATTATGAATCATGAATTGAATCATGAATCATGAATCATGAATCGAATCATGAATCATGAATCATGAATTGAATCATGAATCATGAATTATGAATCATGAATCATGAATTGAATCATGAATAAAATCATGAATCATGAATCATAAATTGAATCATGAATCATTAATCATAAATTAAATCATGAATCATTAATTGATTCATGAATTAAATTATGAATCATGAATTGAATCATGAATCATGAATCATGAATCATAAATTGAATCATGAATCATGAATCATGAATCGAATCATGAATCATGAATTGATTCATGAATTAAATCATGAATTATGAATTGAATCATGAATCATGAATTGAATCATGAATCATGAATCATGAATCATGAATTGAATTATGAATCATGAATCATGAATCGAATCATGAATCATGAATTGAATCATGAATCATGAATCGAATCATGAATCATGAATTGAATCATGAATCATGAATAGAATCATGAATCATGAATCATGAATCATGAATCGAATCATAAATCATGAATCATGAATCGAATCATGAATCATGAAACGAATCATGAATCATGAATTGAATCATGAATCGAATCATAAATCATGAATCATGAATCGAATCATGAATCATGAAACGAATCATGAATCATGAATTGAATCATGAATCATAAATCGAATCATGAATCATGAATCATGAATTGAATCGAATCATGAATCATGAATTGAATCATGAATCATCAATCATAAATCGAATCATGAATCATGAATTGAATCATGAATCATGAATCATGAATCATGAATTGAATCATGAATTAAATCATGAATCATGAATCATGAATTGAATCATGAATCATGAATTATGAATCATGAATTGAATCATGAATCATGAATCATGAATTGAATCATGAATTAAATCATGAATCATGAATCATAAATTGAATCATGAATCATGAATCATAAATTGAATCATGAATCATGAATTGATTCATGAATTAAATCATGAATCATGAACTGAATCATGAATCATGAATCATGAATTGAATCATGAATCATGAATCATGAATCGAATCATGAATCATGAATTGAATCATGAATCATGAATCGAATCATGAATCATGAATTGAATCATGAATCATGAATCATGAATAGAATCATGAATCATGAATCATGAATTGAATCATGAATCATGAATCATGAATTGAATCATGAATCATGAATCGAATCATGAATCATGAATTGAATCATGAATCATGAATCATGAATAGAATCATGAATCATGAATTATGAATTGAATCATGAATCATGAATCATGAATCGAATCATGAATCATGAATCATGAATTGAATCATGAATCATGAATCGAATCATAAATCATGATTCAAGATTCATGAATCGAATCATGAATCATGAATTGAATCATGAATCATGAATCATGAATCATGAATTGAATCATGAATCATGAATCATGAATATAATCATGAATCATGAATCATGAATCATGAATTGAATCATGAATTAAATCATGAATCATGAATCATAAATTGAATCATGAATCATGAATTGAATCATGAATCATAAATCATGAATCATGAATTGAATCATGAATTAAATCATGAATCATGGATTGAATCATGAATCATGAATCATGAATCATGAATCATGAATCATGAATTGAATCATGAATCGAATCATGAATCATGAATTGAAACATGAATCATGAATTGAATCATGAATCATTAATCTTGAATCAAATCATGAATCATGAATCTAGAATCATGAATCATGAATCATGAATTGAATCATGAATCATGAATTGAATCATGAATCATGAATTGATTCATGAATTGAATCATTAATAATGAATCATGAATCATGAATTGAATTATAATTTGAATCATGAATCATGAATTAAATCATGAATTGAATCATGAATCATGAATCATGAATTGAATCATGAATCATAAATCGAATCATGAATCATGAATTGAATCATGAAACGAATCATAAATTGAATCATGAATCATGAATTGAATCATGAATCATGAATCATGAATTGAATCATGAATCATGAATTATGAATCATGAATTGAATCATGAATCATGAATCATGAATTGAATCATGAATTAAATCATGAATCATGAATCATAAATTGAATCATGAATCATGAATCATAAATTGAATCATGAATCATGAATTGATTCATGAATTAAATCATGAATCATGAACTGAATCATGAATCATGAATCATGAATTGAATCATGAATCATGAATCATGAATCGAATCATGAATCATGAATTGAATCATGAATCATGAATCGAATCATGAATCATGAATTGAATCATGAATCATGAATCATGAATAGAATCATGAATCATGAATCATGAATTGAATCATGAATCATGAATCATGAATTGAATCATGAATCATGAATCGAATCATGAATCATGAATTGAATCATGAATCATGAATCATGAATAGAATCATGAATCATGAATTATGAATTGAATCATGAATCATGAATCGAATCATGAATCATGAATCATGAATTGATTCAAGATTCATGAATCGAATCATGAATCATGAATTGAATCATGAATCATGAATCATGAATCATGAATTGAATCATGAATCATGAATCATGAATATAATCATGAATCATGAATCATGAATTGAATCATGAATTAAATCATGAATCATGAATCATAAATTGAATCATAAATCATGAATTGAATCATGAATCATAAATCATGAATCATGAATTGAATCAAGAATTAAATCATGAATCATGGATTGAATCATGAATCATGAATCATGAATCATGAATCATGAATCATGAATTGAATCATTAATCATGAATCATGAATCGAATCATGAATCATGAATTGAATCATGAATCATGAATTGAATCATGAATCATGAATCATAAATCGAATCATGAATCATGAATTGAATCATGAAACGAATCATAAATTGAATCATGAATCATGAATCATGAATTGAATCATGAATCATGAATTATGAATCATGAATTGAATCATGAATCATTAATCATGAATTGAATCATGAATCATGAATCATGAATCATTAATTGAATTATTAATTAAATCATGAATCATGAATCATAAATTGAATCATGAATCATGAATCATAAATTGAATCATGAATCATGAATTGATTCATGAATTAAATCATGAATCATGAATTGAATCATGAATCATGAATCATGAATCATGAATTGAATCATGAATCATGAATCATGAATCGAATAATGAATCATGAATTGAATCATGAATCGAATCATGAATCATGAATTGAATCATGAATCATGAATAGAATCATGAATCATGAATCATGAATCGAATCATGAATCATGAATTGAATCATGAATCATGAAACGAATCATGAATCATGAATTGAATCATGAATCATGAATCATAAATCGAATCATGAATCATGAATCATGAATTGAATCATGAATCATGAATCATGAATCGAATCATGAATCATGAATTGAATCATGAATCATCAATCATAAATCGAATCATGAATTGAATCATGAATCATGAATCATGAATCATGAATTGAATCATGAATAATGAATCATGAATCGAATCATGAATCATGAATCATAAATCATGAATCATGAATCATGAATCATGAATTGAATCATGAATCATGAATCATGAATTGAATCATGAATTGAATCATGAATCATGAATCATAAATTGAATCATGAATCATGAATCATGAATCATGAATTGAATCATGAATTAAATCATGAATCATGGATTGAATCATGAATCATGAATCATGAATTGAATCATGAATCATGAATTGAATCACGAATCATGAATCATGAATTGAATCATGAATCATGAATCATGAATTGAATCATGAATCACGAATCGATTCATGAATCATGAAACGAATCATGAATCATGAATTGAATCATGAATCATGAATCATAAATCGAATCATGAATCATGAATCATGAATTGAATCACGAATCATGAATCATGAATTGAATCATGAATCATGAATCATGAATTGAATCATGAATCACGAATCGATTCATGAATCATGAATTGAATCATGAATCATGAATAGAATCATGAATCATGAATCATGAATTGAATCATGAATCATGAATCATGAATTGAATCATGAATCATGAATCATGAATTGAATCATGAATCACGAATCGATTCATGAATCATGAATTGAATCATGAATCATGAATAGAATCATGAATCATGAATCATGAATCGATTCATGAATCATGAATTGAATCATGAATCATGAATCATGAATTGAATCATGAATCGATTCATGAATCATGAATTGAATCATGAATCATGAATCATGAATTGAATCATGAATCGAATCATGAATCATGAATTGAATCATAATTCATGAATCATGAATCAAATCATGAATCATGAATTGAATCATGAATCATGAATCATGAATCAAATCATGAATCATGAATTGAATCATGAATCATGAATCATGAATCGAATCATAAATCATGAATTGAATCATGAATCATGAATCATAAATCGAATCATGAATCATTAATTGAATCATGAATCATGAATCATGAATCATGAATTGAATCATGAATCATGAATCGAATCATAAATCTTGATTCAAGATTCATGAATCGAATCATGAATCATGAATTGAATCATGAGTAATGAACCATGAATCGAATCATGAATCATAAATCATGAATCATGAATCATGAATTGAATCATGAATTATGAATCATGAATCGAATCATGAATCATGAATCATGAATTGAATCATGAATCATAAATTGAATCATGAATCATTAATCTTGAATCAAATCATGAATCATGAATCTAGAATCATGAATCATGAATCATGAATTGAATCATGAATCATGAATTGAATCATGAATCATGAATTGAATCATGAATTGAATCATTAATAATGAATCATGAATCGTGAATTGAATTATAATTTGAATCATGAATCATGAATTAAATCATGAATTGAATCATGAATCATGAATCATGAATTGAATCATGAATCATGAATCATAAATCGAATCATGAATCATGAATTGAATCATGAAACGAATCATAAATTGAATCATGAATCATGAATTGAATCATGAATCATGAATTGAATCATGAATCATGAATTATGAATCATGAATTGAATCATGAATCATTAATCATGAATTGAATCATGAATCATGAATCATGAATTGAATCATGAATTAAATCATGAATCATGAATCATAAATTGAATCATGAATCATGAATCATAAATTGAATCATGAATCATGAATTGATTCATGAATTAAATCATGAATTGAATCATGAATCATGAATTATGAATCATGAATTGAATCATGAATCATGAATCATGAATCGAATCATGAATCATGAATCATGAATTGAATCATGAATCATGAATTATGAATCATGAATCATGAATTGAATCATGAATAAAATCATGAATCATGAATCATAAATTGAATCATGAATCATTAATCATAAATTAAATCATGAATCATTAATTGATTCATGAATTAAATCATGAATCATGAATTGAATCATGAATCATGAATCATGAATCATAAATTGAATCATGAATCATGAATCATGAATCGAATCATGAATCATGAATTGATTCATGAATTAAATCATGAATCATGAATTGAATCATGAATCATGAATCATGAATCATAAATTGAATCATGAATCATGAATCATGAATCGAATCATGAATCATGAATTGATTCATGAATCATGAATTGAATCATGAATCATGAATCGAATCATGAATCATGAATTGAATCATGAATCATGAATCATGAATAGAATCATGAATCATAAATCATGAATCATGAATCGAATCATGAATCATGAAACGAATCATGAATCATGAATTGAATCATGAATCGAATCATAAATCATGAATCATGAATCGAATCATGAATCATGAAACGAATCATGAATCATGAATTGAATCATGAATCATCAATCATAAATCGAATCATGAATCATGAATTGAATCATGAATCATGAATCATGAATCATGAATTGAATCATGAATAATGAATCATGAATCGAATCATGAATCATGAATCATGAATCATGAATCATGAATTGAATCATGAATCATGAATCATGAATCATGAATTGAATCATGAATTAAATCATGAATCATAAATTGAATCATGAATCATGAATTGAATCATGAATCATGAATCATGAATCATGAATTGAATCATGAAATAAATCATGAATCATGGATTGAATCATGAATCATGAATCATGAATCATGAATTGAATCATGAATCATGAATCATAAATTGAATCATGAATCATGAATTGAATCATGAATCATGAATCATGAATTGAATCATGAATCATGAATTATGAATCATGAATTGAATCATGAATCATTAATCATGAATTGAATCATGAATCATGAATCATGAATCATGAATTGAATCATGAATTAAATCATGAATCATGAATCATAAATTGAATCATGAATCATGAATCATAAATTGAATCATGAATCATGAATTGATTCATGAATTAAATCACGAATCATGAATTGAATCATGAATCATGATTCATGAATTGAATCATGAATCATGAATCATGAATCGAATCATGAATCATGAATTGAATCATGAATCATGAATCGAATCATGAATCATGAATCATGAATTGAATCATGAATCATGAATTATGAATCATGAATTGAATCATGAATCATTAATCATGAATTGAATCATGAATCATAAATCATGAATCATGAATTGAATCATGAATTAAATCATGAATCATGAATCATAAATTGAATCATGAATCATGAATCATAAATTGAATCATGAATCATTAATTGATTCATGAATTAAATCATGAATCATGAATTGAATAATGAATCATGAATTGAATCATGAATCATGAATCATGAATTGAATTATGAATCATGAATCATGAATCGAATCATGAATCATGAATTGAATCATGAATCATGAATCGAATCATGAATCATGAATTGAATCATGAATCATGAATAGAATCATGAATCATGAATCATGAATCATGAATCGAATCATAAATCATGAATCATGAATCGAATCATGAATCATGAAACGAATCATGAATCATGTATTGAATCATGAATCATGAATCATAAATCGAATCATGAATCATGAATTGAATCATGAATCATGAATCGAATCATGAATCATGAATTGAATCATGAATCATGAATCATAAATCGAATCATGAATCATGAATTGAATCATGAATCATGAATCATGAATCATGAATTGAATCATGAATAATGAATCATGAATCGAATCATGAATCATGAATCATGAATCATGAATCATGAATTGAATCATGAATCATGAATCATGAATCATGAATTGAATCATGAATTAAATCATGAATCATTAATTGATTCATGAATTAAATCATGAATCATGAATTGAATCATGAATCATGAATCATGAATCATAAATTGAATCATGAATCATGAATCATGAATCGAATCATGAATCATGAATTGATTCATGAATTAAATCATGAATCATGAATTGAATCATGAATCATGAATCATGAATCATAAATTGAATCATGAATCATGAATCATGAATCGAATCATGAATCATGAATTGATTCATGAATCATGAATTGAATCATGAATCATGAATCGAATCATGAATCATGAATTGAATCATGAATCATGAATCATGAATAGAATCATGAATCATAAATCATGAATCATGAATCGAATCATGAATCATGAAACGAATCATGAATCATGAATTGAATCATGAATCGAATCATAAATCATGAATCATGAATCGAATCATGAATCATGAAACGAATCATGAATCATGAATTGAATCATGAATCATCAATCATAAATCGAATCATGAATCATGAATTGAATCATGAATCATGAATCATGAATCATGAATTGAATCATGAATAATGAATCATGAATCGAATCATGAATCATGAATCATGAATCATGAATCATGAATTGAATCATGAATCATGAATCATAAATTGAATCATGAATCATTAATCATAAATTAAATCATGAATCATTAATTGATTCATGAATTAAATCATGAATCATGAATTGAATCATGAATCATGAATCATGAATCATAAATTGAATCATGAATCATGAATCATGAATCGAATCATGAATCATGAATTGATTCATGAATTAAATCATGAATCATGAATTGAATCATGAATCATGAATCATGAATCATGAATTGAATCATGAATCATGAATCATGAATCATAAATTGAATCATGAATCATGAATCATGAATCGAATCATGAATCATGAATTGATTCATGAATCATGAATTGAATCATGAATCATGAATCGAATCATGAATCATGAATTGAATCATGAATCATGAATCATGAATAGAATCATGAATCATAAATCATGAATCATGAATCGAATCATGAATCATAAATTGAATAATGAATCATGAATTGAATCATGAATCATGAATCATGAATCATGAATTGCATCATGAATTAAATCATGAATCATGGATTGAATCATGAATCATGAATCATGAATTGAATCATGAATCATGAATCATGAATCGAATCATGAATCATGAATTGAATCATGAATCATGAATCATGAATTGAATCATGAATCATGAATTGAATCATGAATCACGAATCATAAATTGAATCATGAATCATGAATTGAATCATGAATCATGAATCATGAATCATGAATTGAATCATGAATCATGAATCATAAATTGAATCATGAATCATGAATTGAATCATGAATCATGAATCATGAATTGAATCATGAATTAAATTGAGAATCATGGATTGAATCATGAATCATGAATCATGAATCATGAATTGAATCATGTATCATGAATCATGAATCGAATCATGAATCATGAATTGAATCATGAATCATGAATCGAATCATGAATCATGAATCATGAATCATGAATCGAATCATGAATCATGAATCATGAATCGAATCATGAATCATGAATCATGAATCATGAATCATGAATTGAATCATGAATTAAATCATGAATCATGGATTGAATCATGAATCATGAATCAGGAATCATGAATTGAATCATGAATCATGAATCATGAATCGAATCATGAATTGAATCATGAATCATGAATCATGAATTGAATCATGAATCATGAATTGAATCATGAATCACGAATCATAAATTGAATCATGAATCATGAATTGAATCATGAATCATGAATCATGAATCATGAATTAAATCATGAATAATGAATCATGAATCATGAATCATGAATCATGAATTGATTCATGAATCATGAATCATGAATCATGAATTGAATCATGAGTCATGAATTATGAATCATGAATTGAATCATGAATCATTAATCATGAATTGAATCATGAATCATGAATCATGAATCATGAATTGAATCATGAATTAAATCATGAATCATGAATCATAAATTGAATCATGAATCATGAATCATAAATTGAATCATGAATCATTAATTGATTCATGAATTAAATCATGAATCATGAATTGAATCATGAATCATGAATCATGAATCATAAATTGAATCATGAATCATGAATCATGAATCGAATCATGAATCATGAATTGATTCATGAATTAAATCATGAATCATGAATTGAATAATGAATCATGAATCATGAATCATAAATTGAATCATGAATCATGAATCATGAATCGAATCATGAATCATGAATTGATTCATGAATTAAATCATGAATCATGAATTGAATAATGAATCATGAATTGAATCATGAATCATGAATCATGAATTGAATTATGAATCATGAATCATGAATCGAATCATGAATCATGAATTGAATCATGAATCATGAATCGAATCATGAATCATGAATTGAATCATGAATCATGAATAGAATCATGAATCATGAATCATGAATCATGAATCGAATCATAAATCATGAATCGAATCATGAATCATGAAACGAATCATGAATCATGTATTGAATCATGAATCATGAATCATAAATCGAATCATGAATCATGAATTGAATCATGAATCATGAATCGAATCATGAATCATGAATTGAATCATGAATCATGAATCATAAATCGAATCATGAATCATGAATTGAATCATGAATCATGAATCATGAATCATGAATTGAATCATGAATAATGAATCATGAATCGAATCATGAATCATGAATCATGAATCATGAATCATGAATTGAATCATGAATCATGAATCATGAATCATGAATTAAATCATGAATTAAATCATGAATCATGAATCATAAATTGAATAATGAATCATGAATTGAATCATGAATCATGAATCATGAATCATGAATTGAATCATGAATTAAATCATGAATCATGGATTGAATCATGAATCATGAATCATGAATCATGAATTGAATCATGAATCATGAATCATGAATCGAATCATGAATCATGAATTGAATCATGAATCATGAATCATGAATTGAATCATGAATCATGAATTGAATCATGAATCACGAATCATAAATTGAATCATGAATCATGAATTGAATCATGAATCATGAATCATGAATCATGAATTGAATCATGAATAATGAATCATGAATCGAATCATGAATCATGAATCATGAATCATGAATCATGAATTGAATCATGAATCATGAATCATAAATTGAATCATGAATCATGAATTGAATCATGAATCATGAATCATGAATTGAATCATGAATTAAATCATGAATCATGGATTGAATCATGAATCATGAATCATGAATCATGAATTGAATCATGTATCATGAATCATGAATCGAATCATGAATCATGAATTGAATCATGAATCATGAATCGAATCATGAATCATGAATTGAATCATGAATCATGAATAGAATCATGAATCATGAATCATGAATCATGAATCGAATCATGAATCATGAATCATGAATCGAATCATGAATCATGAATCATGAATTGAATCATGAATCATGAATCAGGAATCATGAATTGAATCATGAATCATGAATCATGAATCGAATCATGAATTGAATCATGAATCATGAATCATGAATTGAATCATGAATCATGAATTGAATCATGAATCACGAATCATAACTTGAATCATGAATCATGAATTGAATCATGAATCATGAATCATGAATCATGAATTAAATCATGAATAATGAATCATGAATCGAATCATGAATCATGAATCATGAATCATGAATTGATTCATGAATCATGAATCATGAATCATGAATTGAATCATGAATTAAATCATGAATCATGAATCATAAATTGAATCATGAATCATGAATTGAATCATGAATCATGAATCATGAATTGAATCATGAATTAAATCATGAATCATGGATTGAATCATGAATCATGAATTGAATCATGAATCATGAATCATGAATCATGAATTGAATCATGAATCATGAATCATGAATCGAATCATGAATCATGAATTGAATCATGAATCATGAATCATGAATTGAATCATGAATCATGAATTGAATCATGAATCACGAATCGATTCATGAATCATGAATTGAATCATGAATCATGAATAGAATCATGAATCATGAATCATGAATCGATTCATGAATCATGAATTGAATCATGAATCATGAATCATGAATTGAATCATGAATCATGAATTGAATCATGAATCATGAATCATGAATCGAATCATGAATCATGAATTAAATCATGAATCATCAATCATGAATCATGAATTAAATCATGAATCATGAATCATGAATCATGAATCGAATCATAAATCATGAATTGAATCATGAATCATGAATCATAAATCGAATCATGAATCATTAATTGAATCATGAATCATGAATCATGAATTGAATCATGAATCATGAATTATGAATCGAATCATAAATCTTGATTCAAGATTCATGAATCGAATCATGAATCATGAATTGAATCATGAATAATTAACCATGAATCGAATCATGAATCATAAATCATGAATCATGAATCATGAATTGAATCATGAATCATGAATCATGAATCGAATCATGAATCATGAATCTTGAATCAAATCATGAATCATGAATCTAGAATCATGAATCATGAATCATGAATTGAATCATGAATCATGAATTGAATCATGAATCATGAATTGAATCATGAATTATGAATTGATTCATGAATTGAATCATTAATAATGAATCATGAATCATGAATTGAATTATAATTTGAATCATGAATCATGAATTAAATCATGAATTGAATCATGAATCATGAATCATGAATTGAATCATGAATCATGAATCGAATCATGAATCATGAATTGAATCATGAAACGAATCATAAATTGAATCATGAATCATGAATTGAATCATGAATCATGAATCATGAATTGAATCATGAATCATGAATTATGAATCATGAATTGAATCATGAATCATGAATCATGAATTGAATCATGAATTAAATCATGAATCATGAATCATAAATTGAATCATGAATCATGAATCATGAATTGAATCATGAATCATGAATTGATTCATGAATTAAATCATGAATCATGAACTGAATCATGAATCATGAATCATGAATTGAATCATGAATCATGAATCATGAATCGAATCATGAATCATGAATCGAATCATGAATCATGAATTGAATCATGAATCATGAATCATGAATAGAATCATGAATCATGAATTGAATCATGAATCATGAATCATGAATTGAATCATGAATCATGAATCGAATCATGAATCATGAATTGAATCATGAATCATGAATCATGAATAGAATCATGAATCATGAATTATGAATTGAATCATGAATCATGAATCATGAATCGAATCATGAATCATGAATCATGAATTGAATCATGAATCATGAATCGAATCATAAATCATGATTCAAGATTCATGAATCGAATCATGAATCATGAATTGAATCATGAATCATGAATCATGAATCATGAATTGAATCATGAATCATGAATCATGAATATAATCATGAATCATGAATCATGAATCATGAATTGAATCATGAATTAAATCATGAATCATGAATCATAAATTGAATCATGAATCATGAATTGAATCATGAATCATAAATCATGAATCATGAATTGAATCATGAATTAAATCATGAATCATGGATTGAATCATGAATCATGAATCATGAATCATGAATCATGAATCATGAATTGAATCATGAATCATGAATCATGAATCGAATCATAAATCATGAATTGAATCATGAATCGAATCATAAATCATGAATTGAATCATGAATCATGAATTGAATCATGAATCATGAATCATAAATCGAATCATGAATCATGAATTGAATCATGAAACGAATCATAAATTGAATCATGAATCATGAATCATGAATTGAATCATGAATCATGAATTATGAATCATGAATTGAATCATGAATCATTAATCATGAATTGAATCATGAATCATGAATCATGAATCATTAATTGAATCATTAATTAAATCATGAATCATGAATCATAAATTGAATCATGAATCATGAATCATAAATTGAATCATGAATCATAAATTGATTCATGAATTAAATCATGAATCATGAATTGAATCATGAATCATGAATCATGAATCATGAATTGAATCATGAATCATGAATCATGAATCGAATAATGAATCATGAATTGAATCATGAATCGAATCATGAATCATGAATCATGAATAGAATCATGAATCATGAATCATGAATCGAATCATGAATCATGAATTGAATCATGAATCATGAAACGAATCATGAATCATGAATTGAATCATGAATCATGAATCATAAATCGAATCATGAATCATGAATCATGAATTGAATCATGAATCATGAATCATGAATCGAATCATGAATCATGAATTGAATCATGAATCATCAATCATAAATCGAATCATGAATCATGAATTGAATCATGAATAATGAATCATGAATCGAATCATGAATCATGAATCATGAATCATGAATCATGAATTGAATCATGAATCATGAATCATGAATCATGAATTGAATCATGAATTAAATCATGAATCATAAATTGAATCATGAATCATGAATTGAATCATGAATCATGAATCATGAATCATGAATTGAATCATGAAATAAATCATGAATCATGGATTGAATCATGAATCATGAATCATGAATCATGAATTGAATCATGAATCATGAATCATAAATTGAATCATGAATCATGAATTGAATCATGAATCATGAATCATGAATTGAATCATGAATCATGAATTATGAATCATGAATTGAATCATGAATCATTAATCATGAATTGAATCATGAATCATGAATCATGAATCATGAATTGAATCATGAATTAAATCATGAATCATGAATCATAAATTGAATCATGAATCATGAATCATAAATTGAATCATGAATCATGAATTGATTCATGAATTAAATCACGAATCATGAATTGAATCATGAATCATGATTCATGAATTGAATCATGAATCATGAATCATGAATCGAATCATGAATCATGAATTGAATCATGAATCATGAATCGAATCATGAATCATGAATCATGAATTGAATCATGAATCATGAATTATGAATCATGAATTGAATCATGAATCATTAATCATGAATTGAATCATGAATCATGAATCATGAATCATGAATTGAATCATGAATTAAATCATGAATCATGAATCATAAATTGAATCATGAATCATGAATCATAAATTGAATCATGAATCATTAATTGATTCATGAATTAAATCATGAATCATGAATTGAATCATGAATCATGAATCATGAATCATAAATTGAATCATGAATCATGAATCATGAATCGAATCATGAATCATGAATTGATTCATGAATTAAATCATGAATCATGAATTGATTCATGAATTAAATCATGAATCATGAATTGAATAATGAATCATGAATTGAATAATGAATCATGAATTGAATCATGAATCATGAATCATGAATTGAATTATGAATCATGAATCATGAATCGAATCATGAATCATGAATTGAATCATGAATCATGAATCGAATCATGAATCATGAATTGAATCATGAATCATGAATCATGAATAGAATCATGAATCATGAATCATGAATCATGAATCGAATCATAAATCATGAATCATGAATCGAATCATGAATCATGAAACGAATCATGAATCATGTATTGAATCATGAATCATGAATCATAAATCGAATCATGAATCATGAATTGAATCATGAATCATGAATCGAATCATGAATCATGAATTGAATCATGAATCATGAATCATAAATCGAATCATGAATCATGAATTGAATCATGAATCATGAATCATGAATCATGAATTGAATCATGAATAATGAATCATGAATCGAATCATGAATCATGAATCATGAATCATGAATCATGAATTGAATCATGAATCATGAATCATGAATCATGAATTGAATCATGAATTAAATCATGAATCATGAATCATAAATTGAATAATGAATCATGAATTGAATCATGAATCATGAATCATGAATCATGAATTGAATCATGAATTAAATCATGAATCATGGATTGAATCATGAATCATGAATCATGAATCATGAATTGAATCATGAATCATGAATCATGAATCGAATCATGAATCATGAATTGAATCATGAATCATGAATCATGAATTGAATCATGAATCATGAATTGAATCATGAATCACGAATCATAAATTGAATCATGAATCATGAATTGAATCATGAATCATGAATCATGAATCATGAATTGAATCATGAATAATGAATCATGAATCGAATCATGAATCATGAATCATGAATCATGAATCATGAATTGAATCATGAATCATGAATCATAAATTGAATCATGAATCATGAATTGAATCATGAATCATGAATCATGAATTGAATCATGAATCATGAATCATAAATTGAATCATGAATCATGAATTGAATCATGAATCATGAATCATGAATCATGAATTAAATCATGAATAATGAATCATGAATCGAATCATGAATCATGAATCATGAATCATGAATTGATTCATGAATCATGAATCATGAATCATGAATTGAATCATGAATTAAATCATGAATCATGAATCATAAATTGAATCATGAATCATGAATTGAATCATGAATCATGAATCATGAATTGAATCATGAATTAAATCATGAATCATGGATTGAATCATGAATCATGAATTGAATCATGAATCATGAATCATGAATCATGAATTGAATCATGAATCATTAATCATGAATTGAATCATGAATCATGAATCATGAATCATGAATTGAATCATGAATTAAATCATGAATCATGAATCATAAATTGAATCATGAATCATGAATCATAAATTGAATCATGAATCATTAATTGATTCATGAATTAAATCATGAATCATGAATTGAATCATGAATCATGAATCATGAATCATAAATTGAATCATGAATCATGAATCATGAATCGAATCATGAATCATGAATTGATTCATGAATTAAATCATGAATCATGAATTGAATAATGAATCATGAATCATGAATCATAAATTGAATCATGAATCATGAATCATGAATCGAATCATGAATCATGAATTGATTCATGAATTAAATCATGAATCATGAATTGAATAATGAATCATGAATTGAATCATGAATCATGAATCATGAATTGAATTATGAATCATGAATCATGAATCGAATCATGAATCATGAATTGAATCATGAATCATGAATCGAATCATGAATCATGAATTGAATCATGAATCATGAATAGAATCATGAATCATGAATCATGAATCATGAATCGAATCATAAATCATGAATCGAATCATGAATCATGAAACGAATCATGAATCATGTATTGAATCATGAATCATGAATCATAAATCGAATCATGAATCATGAATTGAATCATGAATCATGAATCGAATCATGAATCATGAATTGAATCATGAATCATGAATCATAAATCGAATCATGAATCATGAATTGAATCATGAATCATGAATCATGAATCATGAATTGAATCATGAATAATGAATCATGAATCGAATCATGAATCATGAATCATGAATCATGAATCATGAATTGAATCATGAATCATGAATCATGAATCATGAATTAAATCATGAATTAAATCATGAATCATGAATCATAAATTGAATAATGAATCATGAATTGAATCATGAATCATGAATCATGAATCATGAATTGAATCATGAATTAAATCATGAATCATGGATTGAATCATGAATCATGAATCATGAATCATGAATTGAATCATGAATCATGAATCATGAATCGAATCATGAATCATGAATTGAATCATGAATCATGAATCATGAATTGAATCATGAATCATGAATTGAATCATGAATCACGAATCATAAATTGAATCATGAATCATGAATTGAATCATGAATCATGAATCATGAATCATGAATTGAATCATGAATAATGAATCATGAATCGAATCATGAATCATGAATCATGAATCATGAATCATGAATTGAATCATGAATCATGAATCATAAATTGAATCATGAATCATGAATTGAATCATGAATCATGAATCATGAATTGAATCATGAATTAAATCATGAATCATGGATTGAATCATGAATCATGAATCATGAATCATGAATTGAATCATGTATCATGAATCATGAATCGAATCATGAATCATGAATTGAATCATGAATCATGAATCGAATCATGAATCATGAATTGAATCATGAATCATGAATAGAATCATGAATCATGAATCATGAATCATGAATCGAATCATGAATCATGAATCATGAATCGAATCATGAATCATGAATCATGAATTGAATCATGAATCATGAATCAGGAATCATGAATTGAATCATGAATCATGAATCATGAATCGAATCATGAATTGAATCATGAATCATGAATCATGAATTGAATCATGAATCATGAATTGAATCATGAATCACGAATCATAACTTGAATCATGAATCATGAATTGAATCATGAATCATGAATCATGAATCATGAATTAAATCATGAATAATGAATCATGAATCGAATCATGAATCATGAATCATGAATCATGAATTGATTCATGAATCATGAATCATGAATCATGAATTGAATCATGAATTAAATCATGAATCATGAATCATAAATTGAATCATGAATCATGAATTGAATCATGAATCATGAATCATGAATTGAATCATGAATTAAATCATGAATCATGGATTGAATCATGAATCATGAATTGAATCATGAATCATGAATCATGAATCATGAATTGAATCATGAATCATGAATCATGAATCGAATCATGAATCATGAATTGAATCATGAATCATGAATCATGAATTGAATCATGAATCATGAATTGAATCATGAATCACGAATCGATTCATGAATCATGAATTGAATCATGAATCATGAATAGAATCATGAATCATGAATCATGAATCGATTCATGAATCATGAATTGAATCATGAATCATGAATCATGAATTGAATCATGAATCATGAATTGAATCATGAATCATGAATCATGAATCGAATCATGAATCATGAATTAAATCATGAATCATCAATCATGAATCATGAATTAAATCATGAATCATGAATCATGAATCATGAATCGAATCATAAATCATGAATTGAATCATGAATCATGAATCATAAATCGAATCATGAATCATTAATTGAATCATGAATCATGAATCATGAATTGAATCATGAATCATGAATTATGAATCGAATCATAAATCTTGATTCAAGATTCATGAATCGAATCATGAATCATGAATTGAATCATGAATAATTAACCATGAATCGAATCATGAATCATAAATCATGAATCATGAATCATGAATTGAATCATGAATCATGAATCATGAATCGAATCATGAATCATGAATCTTGAATCAAATCATGAATCATGAATCTAGAATCATGAATCATGAATCATGAATTGAATCATGAATCATGAATTGAATCATGAATCATGAATTGAATCATGAATTATGAATTGATTCATGAATTGAATCATTAATAATGAATCATGAATCATGAATTGAATTATAATTTGAATCATGAATCATGAATTAAATCATGAATTGAATCATGAATCATGAATCATGAATTGAATCATGAATCATGAATCGAATCATGAATCATGAATTGAATCATGAAACGAATCATAAATTGAATCATGAATCATGAATTGAATCATGAATCATGAATCATGAATTGAATCATGAATCATGAATTATGAATCATGAATTGAATCATGAATCATGAATCATGAATTGAATCATGAATTAAATCATGAATCATGAATCATAAATTGAATCATGAATCATGAATCATGAATTGAATCATGAATCATGAATTGATTCATGAATTAAATCATGAATCATGAACTGAATCATGAATCATGAATCATGAATTGAATCATGAATCATGAATCATGAATCGAATCATGAATCATGAATCGAATCATGAATCATGAATTGAATCATGAATCATGAATCATGAATAGAATCATGAATCATGAATTGAATCATGAATCATGAATCATGAATTGAATCATGAATCATGAATCGAATCATGAATCATGAATTGAATCATGAATCATGAATCATGAATAGAATCATGAATCATGAATTATGAATTGAATCATGAATCATGAATCATGAATCGAATCATGAATCATGAATCATGAATTGAATCATGAATCATGAATCGAATCATAAATCATGATTCAAGATTCATGAATCGAATCATGAATCATGAATTGAATCATGAATCATGAATCATGAATCATGAATTGAATCATGAATCATGAATCATGAATATAATCATGAATCATGAATCATGAATCATGAATTGAATCATGAATTAAATCATGAATCATGAATCATAAATTGAATCATGAATCATGAATTGAATCATGAATCATAAATCATGAATCATGAATTGAATCATGAATTAAATCATGAATCATGGATTGAATCATGAATCATGAATCATGAATCATGAATCATGAATCATGAATTGAATCATGAATCATGAATCATGAATCGAATCATAAATCATGAATTGAATCATGAATCGAATCATAAATCATGAATTGAATCATGAATCATGAATTGAATCATGAATCATGAATCATAAATCGAATCATGAATCATGAATTGAATCATGAAACGAATCATAAATTGAATCATGAATCATGAATCATGAATTGAATCATGAATCATGAATTATGAATCATGAATTGAATCATGAATCATTAATCATGAATTGAATCATGAATCATGAATCATGAATCATTAATTGAATCATTAATTAAATCATGAATCATGAATCATAAATTGAATCATGAATCATGAATCATAAATTGAATCATGAATCATAAATTGATTCATGAATTAAATCATGAATCATGAATTGAATCATGAATCATGAATCATGAATCATGAATTGAATCATGAATCATGAATCATGAATCGAATAATGAATCATGAATTGAATCATGAATCGAATCATGAATCATGAATCATGAATAGAATCATGAATCATGAATCATGAATCGAATCATGAATCATGAATTGAATCATGAATCATGAAACGAATCATGAATCATGAATTGAATCATGAATCATGAATCATAAATCGAATCATGAATCATGAATCATGAATTGAATCATGAATCATGAATCATGAATCGAATCATGAATCATGAATTGAATCATGAATCATCAATCATAAATCGAATCATGAATCATGAATTGAATCATGAATAATGAATCATGAATCGAATCATGAATCATGAATCATGAATCATGAATCATGAATTGAATCATGAATCATGAATCATGAATCATGAATTGAATCATGAATTAAATCATGAATCATAAATTGAATCATGAATCATGAATTGAATCATGAATCATGAATCATGAATCATGAATTGAATCATGAAATAAATCATGAATCATGGATTGAATCATGAATCATGAATCATGAATCATGAATTGAATCATGAATCATGAATCATAAATTGAATCATGAATCATGAATTGAATCATGAATCATGAATCATGAATTGAATCATGAATCATGAATTATGAATCATGAATTGAATCATGAATCATTAATCATGAATTGAATCATGAATCATGAATCATGAATCATGAATTGAATCATGAATTAAATCATGAATCATGAATCATAAATTGAATCATGAATCATGAATCATAAATTGAATCATGAATCATGAATTGATTCATGAATTAAATCACGAATCATGAATTGAATCATGAATCATGATTCATGAATTGAATCATGAATCATGAATCATGAATCGAATCATGAATCATGAATTGAATCATGAATCATGAATCGAATCATGAATCATGAATCATGAATTGAATCATGAATCATGAATTATGAATCATGAATTGAATCATGAATCATTAATCATGAATTGAATCATGAATCATGAATCATGAATCATGAATTGAATCATGAATTAAATCATGAATCATGAATCATAAATTGAATCATGAATCATGAATCATAAATTGAATCATGAATCATTAATTGATTCATGAATTAAATCATGAATCATGAATTGAATCATGAATCATGAATCATGAATCATAAATTGAATCATGAATCATGAATCATGAATCGAATCATGAATCATGAATTGATTCATGAATTAAATCATGAATCATGAATTGATTCATGAATTAAATCATGAATCATGAATTGAATAATGAATCATGAATTGAATAATGAATCATGAATTGAATCATGAATCATGAATCATGAATTGAATTATGAATCATGAATCATGAATCGAATCATGAATCATGAATTGAATCATGAATCATGAATCGAATCATGAATCATGAATTGAATCATGAATCATGAATCATGAATAGAATCATGAATCATGAATCATGAATCATGAATCGAATCATAAATCATGAATCATGAATCGAATCATGAATCATGAAACGAATCATGAATCATGTATTGAATCATGAATCATGAATCATAAATCGAATCATGAATCATGAATTGAATCATGAATCATGAATCGAATCATGAATCATGAATTGAATCATGAATCATGAATCATAAATCGAATCATGAATCATGAATTGAATCATGAATCATGAATCATGAATCATGAATTGAATCATGAATAATGAATCATGAATCGAATCATGAATCATGAATCATGAATCATGAATCATGAATTGAATCATGAATCATGAATCATGAATCATGAATTGAATCATGAATTAAATCATGAATCATGAATCATAAATTGAATAATGAATCATGAATTGAATCATGAATCATGAATCATGAATCATGAATTGAATCATGAATTAAATCATGAATCATGGATTGAATCATGAATCATGAATCATGAATCATGAATTGAATCATGAATCATGAATCATGAATCGAATCATGAATCATGAATTGAATCATGAATCATGAATCATGAATTGAATCATGAATCATGAATTGAATCATGAATCACGAATCATAAATTGAATCATGAATCATGAATTGAATCATGAATCATGAATCATGAATCATGAATTGAATCATGAATAATGAATCATGAATCGAATCATGAATCATGAATCATGAATCATGAATCATGAATTGAATCATGAATCATGAATCATAAATTGAATCATGAATCATGAATTGAATCATGAATCATGAATCATGAATTGAATCATGAATCATGAATCATAAATTGAATCATGAATCATGAATTGAATCATGAATCATGAATCATGAATCATGAATTAAATCATGAATAATGAATCATGAATCGAATCATGAATCATGAATCATGAATCATGAATTGATTCATGAATCATGAATCATGAATCATGAATTGAATCATGAATTAAATCATGAATCATGAATCATAAATTGAATCATGAATCATGAATTGAATCATGAATCATGAATCATGAATTGAATCATGAATTAAATCATGAATCATGGATTGAATCATGAATCATGAATTGAATCATGAATCATGAATCATGAATCATGAATTGAATCATGAATCATGAATCATGAATCGAATCATGAATCATGAATTGAATCATGAATCATGAATCATGAATTGAATCATGAATCATGAATTGAATCATGAATCACGAATCGATTCATGAATCATGAATTGAATCATGAATCATGAATAGAATCATGAATCATGAATCATGAATCGATTCATGAATCATGAATTGAATCATGAATCATGAATCATGAATTGAATCATGAATCATGAATTGAATCATGAATCATGAATCATGAATCGAATCATGAATCATGAATTAAATCATGAATCATCAATCATGAATCATGAATTAAATCATGAATCATGAATCATGAATCATGAATCGAATCATAAATCATGAATTGAATCATGAATCATGAATCATAAATCGAATCATGAATCATTAATTGAATCATGAATCATGAATCATGAATTGAATCATGAATCATGAATTATGAATCGAATCATAAATCTTGATTCAAGATTCATGAATCGAATCATGAATCATGAATTGAATCATGAATAATTAACCATGAATCGAATCATGAATCATAAATCATGAATCATGAATTGAATCATGAATCATGAATCATGAATCGAATCATGAATCATGAATCATGAATTGAATCATGAATCATGAATTGAATCATGAATCATTAATCTTGAATCAAATCATGAATCATGAATCTAGAATCATGAATCATGAATCATGAATTGAATCATGAATCATGAATTGAATCATGAATCATGAATTGAATCATGAATTATGAATTGATTCATGAATTGAATCATTAATAATGAATCATGAATCATGAATTGAATTATAATTTGAATCATGAATCATGAATTAAATCATGAATTGAATCATGAATCATGAATCATGAATTGAATCATGAATCATGAATCGAATCATGAATCATGAATTGAATCATGAAACGAATCATAAATTGAATCATGAATCATGAATTGAATCATGAATCATGAATTGAATCATGAATCATGAATTATGAATCATGAATTGAATCATGAATCATGAATCATGAATTGAATCATGAATTAAATCATGAATCATGAATCATAAATTGAATCATGAATCATGAATCATGAATTGAATCATGAATCATGAATTGATTCATGAATTAAATCATGAATCATGAACTGAATCATGAATCATGAATCATGAATTGAATCATGAATCATGAATCATGAATCGAATCATGAATCATGAATTGAATCATGAATCATGAATCGAATCATGAATCATGAATTGAATCATGAATCATGAATCATGAATAGAATCATGAATCATGAATTGAATCATGAATCATGAATCATGAATTGAATCATGAATCATGAATCGAATCATGAATCATGAATTGAATCATGAATCATGAATCATGAATAGAATCATGAATCATGAATTATGAATTGAATCATGAATCATGAATCATGAATCGAATCATGAATCATGAATTGAATCATGAATCATGAATCGAATCATAAATCATGATTCAAGATTCATGAATCGAATCATGAATCATGAATTGAATCATGAATCATGAATCATGAATCATGAATTGAATCATGAATCATGAATCATGAATATAATCATGAATCATGAATTGAATCATGAATTAAATCATGAATCATGAATCATAAATTGAATCATGAATCATGAATTGAATCATGAATCATAAATCATGAATCATGAATTGAATCATGAATTAAATCATGAATCATGGATTGAATCATGAATCATGAATCATGAATCATGAATCATGAATCATGAATTGAATCATGAATCATGAATCATGAATCGAATCATAAATCATGAATTGAATCATGAATCATGAATTGAATCATGAATCATGAATCATAAATCGAATCATGAATCATGAATTGAATCATGAAACGAATCATAAATTGAATCATGAATCATGAATCATGAATTGAATCATGAATCATGAATTATGAATCATGAATTGAATCATGAATCATTAATCATGAATTGAATCATGAATCATGAATCATGAATCATTAATTGAATCATTAATTAAATCATGAATCATGAATCATAAATTGAATCATGAATCATGAATCATAAATTGAATCATGAATCATAAATTGATTCATGAATTAAATCATGAATCATGAATTGAATCATGAATCATGAATCATGAATCATGAATTGAATCATGAATCATGAATCATGAATCGAATAATGAATCATGAATTGAATCATGAATCGAATCATGAATCATGAATCATGAATAGAATCATGAATCATGAATCGAATCATGAATCATGAATTGAATCATGAATCATGAAACGAATCATGAATCATGAATTGAATCATGAATCATGAATCATAAATCGAATCATGAATCATGAATCATGAATTGAATCATGAATCATGAATCATGAATCGAATCATGAATCATGAATTGAATCATGAATCATCAATCATAAATCGAATCATGAATCATGAATTGAATCATGAATAATGAATCATGAATCGAATCATGAATCATGAATTGAATCATGAATCATGAATCATGAATCATGAATTGAATCATGAATTAAATCATGAATCATAAATTGAATCATGAATCATGAATTGAATCATGAATCATGAATCATGAATCATGAATTGAATCATGAAATAAATCATGAATCATGGATTGAATCATGAATCATGAATCATGAATCATGAATTGAATCATGAATCATGAATCATAAATTGAATCATGAATCATGAATTGAATCATGAATCATGAATCATGAATTGAATCATGAATCATGAATTATGAATCATGAATTGAATCATGAATCATTAATCATGAATTGAATCATGAATCATGAATCATGAATCATGAATTGAATCATGAATTAAATCATGAATCATGAATCATAAATTGAATCATGAATCATGAATCATAAATTGAATCATGAATCATGAATTGATTCATGAATTAAATCACGAATCATGAATTGAATCATGAATCATGATTCATGAATTGAATCATGAATCATGAATCATGAATCGAATCATGAATCATGAATTGAATCATGAATCATGAATCGAATCATGAATCATGAATCATGAATTGAATCATGAATCATGAATTATGAATCATGAATTGAATCATGAATCATTAATCATGAATTGAATCATGAATCATGAATCATGAATCATGAATTGAATCATGAATTAAATCATGAATCATGAATCATAAATTGAATCATGAATCATGAATCATAAATTGAATCATGAATCATTAATTGATTCATGAATTAAATCATGAATCATGAATTGAATCATGAATCATGAATCATGAATCATAAATTGAATCATGAATCATGAATCATGAATCGAATCATGAATCATGAATTGATTCATGAATTAAATCATGAATCATGAATTGAATAATGAATCATGAATTGAATAATGAATCATGAATTGAATCATGAATCATGAATCATGAATTGAATTATGAATCATGAATAATGAATCGAATCATGAATCATGAATTGAATCATGAATCATGAATCGAATCATGAATCATGAATTGAATCATGAATCATGAATCATGAATAGAATCATGAATCATGAATCATGAATCATGAATCGAATCATAAATCATGAATCATGAATCGAATCATGAATCATGAAACGAATCATGAATCATGTATTGAATCATGAATCATGAATCATAAATCGAATCATGAATCATGAATTGAATCATGAATCATGAATCGAATCATGAATCATGAATTGAATCATGAATCATGAATCATAAATCGAATCATGAATCATGAATTGAATCATGAATCATGAATCATGAATCATGAATTGAATCATGAATAATGAATCATGAATCGAATCATGAATCATGAATCATGAATCATGAATCATGAATTGAATCATGAATCATGAATCATGAATCATGAATTGAATCATGAATTAAATCATGAATCATGAATCATAAATTGAATAATGAATCATGAATTGAATCATGAATCATGAATCATGAATCATGAATTGAATCATGAATTAAATCATGAATCATGGATTGAATCATGAATCATGAATCATGAATCATGAATTGAATCATGAATCATGAATCATGAATCGAATCATGAATCATGAATTGAATCATGAATCATGAATCATGAATTGAATCATGAATCATGAATTGAATCATGAATCACGAATCATAAATTGAATCATGAATCATGAATTGAATCATGAATCATGAATCATGAATCATGAATTGAATCATGAATAATGAATCATGAATCGAATCATGAATCATGAATCATGAATCATGAATCATGAATTGAATCATGAATCATGAATCATAAATTGAATCATGAATCATGAATTGAATCATGAATCATGAATCATGAATTGAATCATGAATTAAATCATGAATCATGGATTGAATCATGAATCATGAATCATGAATCATGAATTGAATCATGTATCATGAATCATGAATCGAATCATGAATCATGAATTGAATCATGAATCATGAATCGAATCATGAATCATGAATTGAATCATGAATCATGAATAGAATCATGAATCATGAATCATGAATCATGAATCGAATCATGAATCATGAATCATGAATCGAATCATGAATCATGAAACGAATCATGAATCATGAATTGAATCATGAATCATGAATCATAAATCGAATCATGAATCATGAATCATGAATTGAATCATGAATCATCAATCATAAATCGAATCATGAATCATAAATCGAATCATGAATCATGAATCATGAATTGAATCATGAATCATCAATCATAAATCGAATCATGAATCATGAATTGAATCATGAATCATGAATCATGAATCATGAATTGAATCATGAATAATGAATCATGAATCGAATCATGAATCATGAATCATGAATCATGAATTGAATCATGAATCATGAATCATGAATTGAATCATGAATTAAATCATGAATCATGAATCATAAATTGAATCATGAATCATGAATTGAATCATGAATCATGAATCATGAATCATGAATCATGAATCATGAATCATGAATTAAATCATGAATCATGGATTGAATCATGAATCATGAATCAGGAATCATGAATTGAATCATGAATCATGAATCATGAATCGAATCATGAATTGAATCATGAATCATGAATCATGAATTGAATCATGAATCATGAATTGAATCATGAATCACGAATCATAAATTGAATCATGAATCATGAATTGAATCATGAATCATGAATCATGAATCATGAATTAAATCATGAATAATGAATCATGAATCGAATCATGAATCATGAATCATGAATCATGAATTGATTCATGAATCATGAATCATGAATCATGAATTGAATCATGAATTAAATCATGAATCATGAATCATAAATTGAATCATGAATCATGAATTGAATCATGAATCATGAATCATGAATTGAATCATGAATTAAATCATGAATCATGGATTGAATCATGAATCATGAATTGAATCATGAATCATGAATCATGAATCATGAATTGAATCATGAATCATGAATCATGAATCGAATCATGAATCATGAATTGAATCATGAATCATGAATCATGAATTGAATCATGAATCATGAATTGAATCATGAATCACGAATCGATTCATGAATCATGAATTGAATCATGAATCATGAATAGAATCATGAATCATGAATCATGAATCGATTCATGAATCATGAATTGAATCATGAATCATGAATCATGAATTGAATCATGAATCATGAATTGAATCATGAATCATGAATCATGAATCGAATCATGAATCATGAATTAAATCATGAATCATCAATCATGAATCATGAATCGAATCATAAATCATGAATTGAATCATGAATCATGAATCATAAATCGAATCATGAATCATTAATTGAATCATGAATCATGAATCATGAATCATGAATTGAATCATGAATCATGAATTATGAATCGAATCATAAATCTTGATTCAAGATTCATGAATCGAATCATGAATCATGAATTGAATCATGAATAATTAACCATGAATCGAATCATGAATCATAAATCATGAATCATGAATCATGAATTGAATCATGAATCATGAATCATGAATCGAATCATGAATCATGAATCATGAATTGAATCATGAATCATGAATTGAATCATGAATCATTAATCTTGAATCAAATCATGAATCATGAATCTAGAATCATGAATCAAGAATCATGAATTGAATCATGAATCATGAATTGAATCATGAATCATGAATTGAATCATGAATTATGAATTGATTCATGAATTGAATCATTAATAATGAATCATGAATCATGAATTGAATTATAATTTGAATCATGAATCATGAATTAAATCATGAATTGAATCATGAATCATGAATCATGAATTGAATCATGAATCATGAATCGAATCATGAATCATGAATTGAATCATGAAACGAATCATAAATTGAATCATGAATCATGAATTGAATCATGAATCATGAATCATGAATTGAATCATGAATCATGAATTATGAATCATGAATTGAATCATGAATCATGAATCATGAATTGAATCATGAATTAAATCATGAATCATGAATCATAAATTGAATCATGAATCATGAATCATGAATTGAATCATGAATCATGAATTGATTCATGAATTAAATCATGAATCATGAACTGAATCATGAATCATGAATCATGAATTGAATCATGAATCATGAATCATGAATCGAATCATGAATCATGAATTGAATCATGAATCATGAATCGAATCATGAATCATGAATTGAATCATGAATCATGAATCATGAATAGAATCATGAATCATGAATTGAATCATGAATCATGAATCATGAATTGAATCATGAATCATGAATCGAATCATGAATCATGAATTGAATCATGAATCATGAATCATGAATAGAATCATGAATCATGAATTATGAATCGAATCATGAATCATGAATCATGAATTGAATCATGAATCATGAATTGAATCATAAATCATGATTCAAGATTCATGAATCGAATCATGAATCATGAATTGAATCATGAATTAAATCATGAATCATGAATCATAAATTGAATCATGAATCATGAATCATAAATTGAATCATGAATCATGAATTGATTCATTAATTAAATCACGAATCATGAATTGAATCATGAATCATGATTCATGAATTGAATCATGAATCATGAATCATGAATCGAATCATGAATCATGAATTGAATCATGAATCATGAATCGAATCATGAATCATGAATCATGAATTGAATCATGAATCATGAATTATGAATCATGAATTGAATCATGAATCATTAATCATGAATTGAATCATGAATCATGAATCATGAATCATGAATTGAATCATGAATTAAATCATGAATCATGAATCATAAATTGAATCATGAATCATGAATCATAAATTGAATCATGAATCATTAATTGATTCATGAATTAAATCATGAATCATGAATTGAATCATGAATCATGAATCATGAATCATAAATTGAATCATGAATCATGAATCATGAATCGAATCATGAATCATGAATTGATTCATGAATTAAATCATGAATCATGAATTGAATAATGAATCATGAATTGAATCATGAATCATGAATCATGAATTGAATTATGAATCATGAATCATGAATCGAATCATGAATCATGAATTGAATCATGAATCATGAATCGAATCATGAATCATGAATTGAATCATGAATCATGAATCATGAATAGAATCATGAATCATGAATCATGAATCATGAATCGAATCATAAATCATGAATCATGAATCGAATCATGAATCATGAAACGAATCATGAATCATGTATTGAATCATGAATCATGAATCATAAATCGAATCATGAATCATGAATTGAATCATGAATCATGAATCGAATCATGAATCATGAATTGAATCATGAATCATGAATCATAAATCGAATCATGAATCATGAATTGAATCATGAATCATGAATCATGAATCATGAATTGAATCATGAATAATGAATCATGAATCGAATCATGAATCATGAATCATGAATCATGAATCATGAATTGAATCATGAATCATGAATCATGAATCATGAATTGAATCATGAATTAAATCATGAATCATGAATCATAAATTGAATAATGAATCATGAATTGAATCATGAATCATGAATCATGAATCATGAATTGAATCATGAATTAAATCATGAATCATGGATTGAATCATGAATCATGAATCATGAATCATGAATTGAATCATGAATCATGAATCATGAATCGAATCATGAATCATGAATTGAATCATGAATCATGAATCATGACTTGAATCATGAATCATGAATTGAATCATGAATCACGAATCATAAATTGAATCATGAATCATGAATTGAATCATGAATCATGAATCATGAATCATGAATTGAATCATGAATAATGAATCATGAATCGAATCATGAATCATGAATCATGAATCATGAATCATGAATTGAATCATGAATCATGAATCATGAATTGAATCATGTATTAAATCATGAATCATGGATTGAATCATGAATCATGAATCATGAATCATGAATTGAATCATGTATCATGAATCATGAATCGAATCATGAATCATGAATCGAATCATGAATCATGAATTGAATCATGAATCATGAATAGAATCATGAATCATGAATCATGAATCATGAATCGAATCATGAATCATGAAACGAATCACGAATCATGAATTGAATCATGAATCATGAATCATAAATCAAATCATGAATCATGAATCATGAATTGAATCATGAATCATCAATCATAAATCGAATCATGAATCATAAATCGAATCATGAATCATGAATCATGAATTGAATCATGAATCATCAATCATAAATCGAATCATGAATCATGAATTGAATCATGAATCATGAATCATGAATCATGAATTGAATCATGAATAATGAATCATGAATCGAATCATGAATCATGAATCATGAATCATGAATTGAATCATGAATCATGAATCATGAATTGAATCATGAATTAAATCATGAATCATGAATCATAAATTGAATCATGAATCATGAATTGAATCATGAATCATGAATCATGAATCATGAATCATGAATCATGAATTGAATCATGAATTAAATCATGAATCATGGATTGAATCATGAATCATGAATCAGGAATCATGAATTGAATCATGAATCATGAATCATGAATCGAATCATGAATTGAATCATGAATCATGAATCATGAATCATGAATCGAATCATGAATTGAATCATGAATCATGAATCATGAATTGAATCATGAATCATGAATTGAATCATGAATCACGAATCATAAATTGAATCATGAATCATGAATTGAATCATGAATCATGAATCATGAATCATGAATTAAATCATGAATAATGAATCATGAATCGAATCATGAATCATGAATCATGAATCATGAATTGATTCATGAATCATGAATCATGAATCATGAATTGAATCATGAATTAAATCATGAATCATGAATCATAAATTGAATCATGAATCATGAATTGAATCATGAATCATGAATTGAATCATGAATTAAATCATGAATCATGGATTGAATCATGAATCATGAATTGAATCATGAATCATGAATCATGAATCATGAATTGAATCATGAATCATGAATCATGAATCGAATCATGAATCATGAATTGAATCATGAATCATGAATCATGAATTGAATCATGAATCATGAATTGAATCATGAATCACGAATCGATTCATGAATCATGAATTGAATCATGAATCATGAATAGAATCATGAATCATGAATCGATTCATGAATCATGAATTGAATCATGAATCATGAATCATGAATTGAATCATGAATCATGAATTGAATCATGAATCATGAATCATGAATCGAATCATGAATCATGAATTAAATCATGAATCATCAATCATGAATCATGAATTAAATCATGAATCATGAATCATGAATCATGAATCGAATCATAAATCATGAATTGAATCATGAATCATGAATCATAAATCGAATCATGAATCATTAATTGAATCATGAATCATGAATCATGAATCATGAATTGAATCATGAATCATGAATTATGAATCGAATCATAAATCTTGATTCAAGATTCATGAATCGAATCATGAATCATGAATTGAATCATGAATAATTAACCATGAATCGAATCATGAATCATAAATCATGAATCATGAATCATGAATTGAATCATGAATCATGAATCATGAATCGAATCATGAATCATGAATCATGAATTGAATCATGAATCATGAATTGAATCATGAATCATTAATCTTGAATCAAATCATGAATCATGAATCTAGAATCATGAATCATGAATCATGAATTGAATCATGAATCATGAATTGAATCATGAATCATGAATTGAATCATGAATTATGAATTGATTCATGAATTGAATCATTAATAATGAATCATGAATCATGAATTGAATTATAATTTGAATCATGAATCATGAATTAAATCATGAATTGAATCATGAATCATGAATCATGAATTGAATCATGAATCATGAATCGAATCATGAATCATGAATTGAATCATGAAACGAATCATAAATTGAATCATGAATCATGAATTGAATCATGAATCATGAATCATGAATTGAATCATGAATCATGAATTATGAATCATGAATTGAATCATGAATCATGAATCATGAATTGAATCATGAATTAAATCATGAATCATGAATCATAAATTGAATCATGAATCATGAATCATGAATTGAATCATGAATCATGAATTGATTCATGAATTAAATCATGAATCATGAACTGAATCATGAATCATGAATCATGAATTGAATCATGAATCATGAATCATGAATAGAATCATGAATCATGAATTGAATCATGAATCATGAATCGAATCATGAATCATGAATTGAATCATGAATCATGAATCATGAATAGAATCATGAATCATGAATTGAATCATGAATCATGAATCATGAATTGAATCATGAATCATGAATCGAATCATGAATCATGAATTGAATCATGAATCATGAATCATGAATAGAATCATGAATCATGAATTATGAATTGAATCATGAATCATGAATCATGAATCGAATCATGAATCATGAATCATGAATTGAATCATGAATCATGAATCGAATCATAAATCATGATTCAAGATTCATGAATCGAATCATGAATCATGAATTGAATCATGAATCATGAATCATGAATCATGAATTGAATCATGAATCATGAATCATGAATATAATCATGAATCATGAATCATGAATCATGAATTGAATCATGAATTAAATCATGAATCATAAATTGAATCATGAATCATGAATTGAATCATGAATCATAAATCATGAATCATGAATTGAATCATGAATTAAATCATGAATCATGGATTGAATCATGAATCATGAATCATGAATCATGAATCATGAATTGAATCATGAATCATGAATCATGAATCGAATCATAAATCATGAATTGAATCATGAATCATGAATTGAATCATGAATCATGAATCATAAATCGAATCATGAATCATGAATTGAATCATGAAACGAATCATAAATTGAATCATGAATCATGAATCATGAATTGAATCATGAATCATGAATTATGAATCATTAATTGAATCATTAATTAAATCATGAATCATGAATCATAAATTGAATCATGAATCATGAATCATAAATTGAATCATGAATCATAAATTGATTCATGAATTAAATCATGAATCATGAATTGAATCATGAATCATGAATCATGAATTGAATCATGAATCATGAATCATGAATCGAATAATGAATCATGAATTGAATCATGAATCGAATCATGAATCATGAATCATGAATAGAATCATGAATCATGAATCATGAATCGAATCATGAATCATGAATCATAAATTGAATCATGAATCATAAATTGATTCATGAATTAAATCATGAATCATGAATTGAATCATGAATCATGAATCATGAATTGAATCATGAATCATGAATCATGAATCGAATAATGAATCATGAATTGAATCATGAATCGAATCATGAATCATGAATCATGAATAGAATCATGAATCATGAATCATGAATCGAATCATGAATCATGAATCATGAATTGAATCATGAATCATGAAACGAATCATGAATCATGAATTGAATCATGAATCATGAATCATAAATCGAATCATGAATCATGAATCATGAATTGAATCATGAATTGAATCATGAATTAAATCATGAATCATGGATTGAATCATGAATCATGAATCATGAATCATGAATTGAATCATGAATCATGAATCATGAATCGAATCATGAATCATGAATTGAATCACGAATCATGAATCATGAATTGAATCATGAATCATGAATCATGAATTGAATCATGAATCACGAATCGATTCATGAATCATGAATTGAATCATGAATCATGAATAGAATCATGAATCATGAATCATGAATTGAATCATGAATCATGAATCATGAATTGAATCATGAATCATGAATCATGAATTGAATCATGAATCATGAATAGAATCATGAATCATGAATCGATTCATGAATCATGAATTGAATCATGAATCATGAATCATGAATTGAATCATGAATCGATTCATGAATCATGAATTGAATCATGAATCATGAATCATGAATTGAATCATGAATCAAATCATGAATCATGAATTGAATCATGAATCATGAATCATGAATAGAATCATAAATCATAAATTGAATCATGAATCATGAATCATAAATCGAATCATGAATCATTAATTGAATCATGAATCATGAATCATGAATCATGAATTGAATCATGAATTGAATCATAAATCTTGATTCAAGATTCATGAATCGAATCATGAATCATGAATTGAATCATGAATAATGAACCATGAATCGAATCATGAATCATAAATCATGAATCATGAATCATGAATTGAATCATGAATCATGAATCATGAATCATGAATCATGAATTGAATCATGAATCATGAATTGAATCATGAATCATTAATCTTGAATCAAATCATGAATCATGAATCTAGAATCATGAATCATGAATCATGAATTGAATCATGAATCATGAATTGAATCATGAATCATGAATTGATTCATGAATTGAATCATTAATAATGAATCATGAATCGTGAATTGAATTATAATTTGAATCATGAATCATGAATTAAATCATGAATTGAATCATGAATCATGAATTGAATCATGAATCATGAATCATAAATCGAATCATGAATCATGAATTGAATCATGAAACGAATCATAAATTGAATCATGAATCATGAATTGAATCATGAATCATGAATCATGAATTGAATCATGAATCATGAATTATGAATCATGAATTGAATCATGAATCATTAATCATGAATTGAATCATGAATCATGAATCATGAATCATGAATTGAATCATGAATTAAATCATGAATCATGAATCATAAATTGAATCATGAATCATGAATCATAAATTGAATCATGAATCATGAATTGATTCATGAATTAAATCATGAATTGAATCATGAATCATGAATTATGAATCATGAATTGAATCATGAATCATGAATCATGAATCGAATCATGAATCATGAATCATGAATTGAATCATGAATCATGAATTATGAATCATGAATCATGAATTGAATCATGAATAAAATCATGAATCATGAATCATAAATTGAATCATGAATCATTAATCATAAATTAAATCATGAATCATTAATTGATTCATGAATTAAATCATGAATCATGAATTGAATCATGAATCATGAATCATGAATCATAAATTGAATCATGAATCATGAATCATGAATCGAATCATGAATCATGAATTGATTCATGAATTAAATCATGAATCATGAATTGAATCATGAATCATGAATTAAATCATGAATCATGAATCATGAATCATGAATTGAATTATGAATCATGAATCATGAATCGAATCATGAATCATGAATTGAATCATGAATCATGAATCGAATCATGAATCATGAATTGAATCATGAATCATGAATCATGAATAGAATCATGAATCATGAATCATGAATCATGAATCGAATCATAAATCATGAATCATGAATCGAATCATGAATCATGAAACGAAACATGAATCATGAATTGAATCATGAATTGAATCATGAATCATGAATCATGAATCATGAATCATGAATCATGAATTGAATCATGAATTAAATCATGAATCATGGATTGAATCATGAATCATGAATCAGGAATCATGAATTGAATCATGAATCATGAATCATGAATCGAATCATGAATTGAATCATGAATCATGAATCATGAATTGAATCATGAATCATGAATTGAATCATGAATCACGAATCATAAATTGAATCATGAATCATGAATTGAATCATGAATCATGAATCATGAATCATGAATTAAATCATGAATAATGAATCATGAATCGAATCATGAATCATGAATCATGAATCATGAATTGATTCATGAATCATGAATCATGAATCATGAATTGAATCATGAATTAAATCATGAATCATGAATCATAAATTGAATCATGAATCATGAATTGAATCATGAATCATGAATCATGAATTGAATCATGAATTAAATCATGAATCATGGATTGAATCATGAATCATGAATCATGAATCATGAATTGAATCATGAATCATGAATCATGAATTGAATCATGAATCATGAATTGAATCATGAATCATGAATCATGAATTGAATCATGAATCATGAATTGAATCATGAATCACGAATCGATTCATGAATCATGAATTGAATCATGAATCATGAATAGAATCATGAATCATGAATCATGAATCGATTCATGAATCATGAATTGAATCATGAATCATGAATCATGAATTGAATCATGAATCATGAATTGAATCATGAATCATGAATCATGAATCGAATCATGAATCATGAATTAAATCATGAATCATCAATCATGAATCATGAATTAAATCATGAATCATGAATCATGAATCATGAATCGAATCATAAATCATGAATTGAATCATGAATTATGAATCATAAATCGAATCATGAATCATTAATTGAATCATGAATCATGAATCATGAATCATGAATTGAATCATGAATCATGAATTATGAATCGAATCATAAATCTTGATTCAAGATTCATGAATCGAATCATGAATCATGAATTGAATCTTGAATAATTAACCATGAATCGAATCATGAATCATAAATCATGAATCATGAATCATGAATTGAATCATGAATCATGAATCATGAATCGAATCATGAATCATGAATTGAATCATGAATCATGAATTGAATCATGAATCATTAATCTTGAATCAAATCATGAATCATGAATCTAGAATCATGAATCATGAATCATGAATTGAATCATGAATCATGAATTGAATCATGAATCATGAATTGAATCATGAATTATGAATTGATTCATGAATTGAATCATTAATAATGAATCATGAATCATGAATTGAATTATAATTTGAATCATGAATCATGAATTAAATCATGAATTGAATCATGAATCATTAATCATGAATTGAATCATGAATCATAAATCGAATCATGAATCATGAATTGAATCATGAAACGAATCATAAATTGAATCATGAATCATGAATTGAATCATGAATCATGAATCATGAATTGAATCATGAATCATGAATTATGAATCATGAATTGAATCATGAATCATGAATCATGAATTGAATCATGAATTAAATCATGAATCATGAATCATAAATTGAATCAGGAATCATGAATCATAAATTGAATCATGAATCATGAATTGATTCATGAATTAAATCATGAATCATGAACTGAATCATGAATCATGAATCATGAATTGAATCATGAATCATGAATCATGAATCGAATCATGAATCATGAATTGAATCATGAATCATGAATCGAATCATGAATCATGAATTGAATCATGAATCATGAATCATGAATAGAATCATGAATCATGAATTGAATCATGAATCATGAATCATGAATTGAATCATGAATCATGAATCGAATCATGAATCATGAATTGAATCATGAATCATGAATCATGAATAGAATCATGAATCATGAATTATGAATTGAATCATGAATCATGAATCATGAATCGAATCATGAATCATGAATCATGAATTGAATCATGAATCATGAATCGAATCATAAATCATGATTCAAGATTCATGAATCGAATCATGAATCATGAATTGAATCATGAATCATGAATCATGAATCATGAATCATGAATTGAATCATGAATCATGAATCATGAATATAATCATGAATCATGAATCATGAATCATGAATTGAATCATGAATTAAATCATGAATCATGAATCATAAATTGAATCATGAATCATGAATTGAATCATGAATCATAAATCATGAATCATGAATTGAATCATGAATTAAATCATGAATCATGGATTGAATCATGAATCATGAATCATGAATCATGAATCATGAATCATGAATTGAATCATGAATCATGAATCATGAATCGAATCATAAATCATGAATTGAATCATGAATCATGAATTGAATCATGAATCATGAATCATAAATCGAATCATGAATTGAATCATGAAACGAATCATAAATTGAATCATGAATCATGAATCATGAATTGAATCATGAATCATGAATCATAAATTGAATCATGAATCATAAATTGATTCATGAATTAAATCATGAATCATGAATTGAATCATGAATCATGAATCATGAATCATGAATTGAATCATGAATCATGAATCATGAATCGAATAATGAATCATGAATTGAATCATGAATCGAATCATGAATCATGAATCATGAATAGAATCATGAATCATGAATCATGAATCGAATCATGAATCATGAATCATGAATTGAATCATGAATCATGAAACGAATCATGAATCATGAATTGAATCATGAATCATGAATCATAAATCGAATCATGAATCATGAATCATGAATTGAATCATGAATCATGAATCATGAATCGAATCATGAATCATGAATTGAATCATGAATCATCAATCATAAATCGAATCATGAATCATGAATTGAATCATGAATCATGAATCATGAATCATGAATTGAATCATGAATAATGAATCATGAATCGAATCATGAATCATGAATCATGAATCATGAATCATGAATCATGAATCATGAATCATGAATTGAATCATAATTCATGAATCATGAATCATGAATTGAATCATGAATTAAATCATGAATCATGAATCATAAATTGAATCATGAATCATGAATCATGAATCATGAATTGAATCATGAATTAAATCATGAATCATGGATTGAATCATGAATCATGAATCATGAATCATGAATAGAATCATGAATCATGAATCATGAATTGAATCATGAATCATGAATCATGAATTGAATCATGAATCATGAATCATGAATTGAATCATGAATCATGAATAGAATCATGAATCATGAATCGATTCATGAATCATGAATTGAATCATGAATCATGAATCATGAATTGAATCATGAATCGATTCATGAATCATGAATTGAATCATGAATCATGAATCATGAATTGAATCATGAATCGAATCATGAATCATGAATTGAATCATGAATCATGAATCATGAATCATGAATCAAATCATGAATCATGAATTGAATCATGAATCATGAATCATGAATCAAATCATGAATCATGAATTGAATCATGAATCATGAATCATGAATCGAATCATAAATCATAAATTGAATCATGAATCATGAATCATAAATCGAATCATGAATCATTAATTGAATCATGAATCATGAATCATGAATCATGAATTGAATCATGAATTGAATCATAAATCTTGATTCAAGATTCATGAATCGAATCATGAATCATGAATTGAATCATGAATAATGAACCATGAATCGAATCATGAATCATAAATCATGAATCATGAATCATAAATTGAATCATGAATCATGAATCATGAATTGAATCATGAATCATGAATTGAATCATGAATCATTAATCTTGAATCAAATCATGAATCATGAATCTAGAATCATGAATCATGAATCATGAATTGAATCATGAATCATGAATTGAATCATGAATCATGAATTGATTCATGAATTGAATCATTAATAATGAATCATGAATCGTGAATTGAATTATAATTTGAATCATGAATCATGAATTAAATCATGAATTGAATCATGAATCATGAATCATGAATTGAATCATGAATCATGAATCATAAATCGAATCATGAATCATGAATTGAATCATGAAACGAATCATAAATTGAATCATGAATCATGAATTGAATCATGAATCATGAATCATGAATTGAATCATGAATCATGAATTATGAATCATGAATTGAATCATGAATCATTAATCATGAATTGAATCATGAATCATGAATCATGAATCATGAATTGAATCATGAATTAAATCATGAATCATGAATCATAAATTGAATCATGAATCATGAATCATAAATTGAATCATGAATCATGAATTGATTCATGAATTAAATCATGAATTGAATCATGAATCATGAATTATGAATCATGAATTGAATCATGAATCATGAATCATGAATCGAATCATGAATCATGAATCATGAATTGAATCATGAATCATGAATTATGAATCATGAATCATGAATTGAATGATGAATAAAATCATGAATCATGAATCATAAATTGAATCATGAATCATTAATCATAAATTAAATCATGAATCATTAATTGATTCATGAATTAAATCAAGAATCATGAATTGAATCATGAATCATGAATCATGAATCATAAATTGAATCATGAATCATGAATCATGAATCGAATCATGAATCATGAATTGATTCATGAATTAAATCATGAATCATGAATTGAATCATGAATCATGAATTAAATCATGAATCATGAATCATGAATCATGAATTGAATTATGAATCATGAATCATGATTCGAATCATGAATCATGAATTGAATCATGAATCATGAATCGAATCATGAATCATGAATTGAATCATGAATCATGAATCATGAATAGAATCATGAATCATGAATCATGAATCATGAATCGAATCATAAATCATGAATCATGAATCGAATCATGAATCATGAAACGAATCATGAATCATGAATTGAATCATGAATCGAATCATAAATCATGAATCATGAATCGAATCATGAAACGAATCATGAATCATGAATTGAATCATGAATCATGAATTGAATCGAATCATGAATCATGAATTGAATCATGAATCATCAATCATAAATCGAATCATGAATCATGAATTGAATCATGAATCATGAATCATGAATCATGAATTGAATCATGAATAATGAATCATGAATCGAATCATGAATCATGAATCATGAATCATGAATCATGAATTGAATCATGAATCATGAATCATGAATCATGAATTGAATCATGAATTAAATCATGAATCATGAATCATAAATTGAATCATGAATCATGAATTGAATCATGAATCATGAATCATGAATCATGAATTGAATCATGAAATAAATCATAAATCATAGATTGAATCATGAATCATGAATCATGAATCATGAATTGAATCATGAATCATGAATCATGAATCGAATCATGAATCATGAATTGAATCATGAATCATGAATCATGAATTGAATCATGAATCATGAATCATGAATTGAATCATGAATCATGAATTGAATCATGAATCACGAATCATAAATTGAATCATGAATCATGAATTGAATCATGAATCATGAATCATGAATCATGAATTGAATCATGAATAATGAATCATGAATCGAATCATGAATCATGAATCATGAATCATGAATTATGAATTGAATCATGAATGATGAATCATGAATCGAATCATGAATCATGAATCATGAATCATGAATTGAATCATGAATCATGAATCATGAATCATGAATTGAATCATGAATTAAATCATGAATCATGAATCATAAATTGAATCATGAATCATGAATTGAATCAGGAATCATGAATCATGAATTGAATCATGAATTAAATCATGAATCATGGATTGAATCATGAATCATGAATCATGAATTGAATCATGTATCATGAATCATGAATCGAATCATGAATCATGAATTGAATCATGAATCATGAATCGAATCATGAATCATGAATTGAATCATGAATCATGAATCATGAATAGAATCATGAATCATGAATCATGAATCGAATCATGAATCATGAATCATGAATCGAATCATGAATCATGAAACGAATCATGAATCATGAATTGAATCATGAATCATGAATCATAAATCGAATCATGAATCATGAATTGAATCATGAATCATGAATCGAATCATGAATCATGAATTGAATCATGAATCATCAATCATAAATCGAATCATGAATCATGAATTGAATCATGAATCATGAATCATGAATTGAATCATGAATAATGAATCATGAATCGAATCATGAATCATGAATCATGAATCATGAATCATGAATTGAATCATGAATCATGAATCATGAATTGAATCATGAATTAAATCATGAATCATGAATCATAAATTGAATCATGAATCATGAATTGAATCATGAATCATGAATCATGAATCATGAATCATGAATCATGAATCATGAATTGAATCATGAATTAAATCATGAATCATGGATTGAATCATGAATCATGAATCATGAATCATGAATTGAATCATGAATCATGAATCGAATCATGAATTGAATCATGAATCATGAATCATGAATTGAATCATGAATCATGAATTGAATCATGAATCACGAATCATAAATTGAATCATGAATCATGAATCATGAATTGAATCATGAATAATGAATCATGAATCGAATCATGAATCATGAATCATGAATCATGAATCATGAATTGAATCATGAATCATGAATCATGAATCATGAATTGAATCATGAATTAAATCATGAATCATGAATCATAAATTGAATCATGAATCATGAATTGAATCATGAATCATGAATCATGAATCATGAATCATGAATCATGAATCATGAATTGAATCATGAATTAAATCATGAATCATGAATCATGAATCATGAATAATGAATCATGAATCGAATCATGAATCATGAATCATGAATCATGAATTGAATCATGAATCATGAATCATGAATTGAATAATGAATTAAATCATGAATCATGAATCATAAATTGAATCATGAATCATGAATTGAATCATGAATCATGAATCATGAATTGAATCATGAATTAAATCATGAATCATGGATTGAATCATGAATCATGAATCATGAATTGAATCATGAATCATGAATCATGAATCGATTCATGAATCATGAATTGAATCATGAATCATGAATCATGAATTGAATCATGAATCATGAATTGAATCATGAATCATGAATCGATTCATGAATCATGAATTGAATCATGAATAGAATCATGAATCATGAATTGAATCATGAATCATGAATTGAATCATGAATCATGAATCATGAATCGAATCATGAATCATGAATTGAATCATAAATCATGAATCATGAATCATGAATTGAATCATGAATCATGAATCATGAATCATGAATCGAATCATAAATCATGAATTAAATCATGAATCATGAATCATAAATCGAATCATGAATCATTAATTGAATTATGAATCATGAATCATGAATCATGAATTGAATCATGAATCTTGAATTATGAATCGAATCATAAATCTTGATTCAAGATTCATGAATCGAATCATGAATCATGAATTGAATCATGAATAATTAACCATGAATCGAATCATGAATCATAAATCATAAATCATGAATTGAATCATGAATCATGAATCATGAATCGAATCATGAATCATGAATCATGAATTGAATCATGAATCATGAATTGAATCATGAATCTATAATCTTGAATAAAATCATGAATCATGAATCTAGAAACCTAAATCATGAATCATGAATTGAATCATGAATCATGAATTGAATCATGAATCATGAATTGATTCATGAATTGAATCATTAATAATGAATCATGAATCATGAATTGAATCATGAATCATTAATCTTGAATCAAATCATGAATCATGAATCTAGAAACATGAATCATGAATCATGAATTGAATCATGAATCATGAATTGATTCATGAATTGAATCATTAATAATGAATCATGAATCATGAATTGAATTATAATTTGAATCATGAATCATGAATTAAATCATGAATTGAATCATGAATCATGAATCATGAATTGAATCATGAATCATAAATCGAATCATGAATCATGAATTGAATCATGAAACGAATCATAAATTGAATCATGAATCATGAATTGAATCATGAATCATGAATCATGAATTGAATCATGAATCATGAATTATGAATCATGAATTGAATCATGAATCATTAATCATGAATTGAATCATGAATCATGAATCATGAATTGAATCATGAATTAAATCATGAATCATGAATCATAAATTGAATCATGAATCATGAATCATAAATTGAATCATGAATCATGAATTGATTCATGAATTAAATCATGAATCATGAACTGAATCATGAATCATGAATCATGAATCATGAATCGAATCATGAATCATGAATTGAATCATGAATCATGAATCGAATCATGAATCATGAATTGAATCATGAATCATGAATCATGAATAGAATCATGAATCATGAATCATGAATTGAATCATGAATCATGAATCATGAATTGAATCATGAATCATGAATCGAATCATGAATCATGAATTGAATCATGAATCATGAATCATGAATAGAATCATGAATCATGAATCATGAATTGAATCATGAATCATGAATCATGAATCGAATCATGAATCATGAATCATGAATTGAATCATGAATCATGAATTGAATCATGAATCATGAATCATGAATCGAATCATGAATCATGAATCATGAATTGAATCATGAATCATGAATCGAATCATAAATCATGATTCAAGATTCATGAATCGAATCATGAATCATGAATTGAATCATGAATCATGAATCATGAATTGAATCATGAATCATGAATCATGAATATAATCATGAATCATGAATCATGAATCATGAATTGAATCATGAATTAAATCATGAATCATGAATCATGAATCATGAATTGAATCATGAATCATGAATCATGAATCATGAATTGAATCATGAATTAAATCATGAATCATGAATTGAATCATGAATTGAATCATGAATCATGAATCATAAATCAAACCTGAATCATGAATTGAATCATGAAACAAATCATAAATTGAATCATGAATCATGAATCATGAATTGAATCATGAATCATGAATTATGAATCATGAATTGAATCATGAATCATTAATCATGAATTGAATCATGAATCATGAATCATGAATTGAATCATGAATTAAATCATGAATCATGAATCATAAATTGAATCATGAATCATGAATCATAAATTGAATCATGAATCATGAATTGATTTATGAATTAAATCATGAATCATGAATTGAATCATGAATCATGAATCATGAATCATGAATTGAATCATGAATCATGAATCATGAATCGAATCATGAATCATGAATTGAATCATGAATCATGAATCGAATCATGAATCATGAATCGAATCATGAATCATGAATTGAATCATGAATCATGAATAGAATCATGAATCATGAATCATGAATCATGAATAGAATCATGAATCATGAATCATGAATTGAATCATGAATCATGAATCATGAATCATGAATTGAATCATGAATCATGAATCATGAATCATGAATTGAATCATGAATTAAATCATGAATCATGAATCATAAATTGAATCATGAATCATGAATTTAATCATGAATCATGAATCATGAATCATGAATTGAATCATGAATCATGAATCATGAATCGAATCATGAATTGAATCATGAATCATGAATTGAATCATGAATCACGAATCATAAATTGAATCATGAATCATGAATTGAATCATGAATCATGAATCATGAATTATGAATTGAATCATGAATAATGAATCATGAATCGAATCATGAATCATGAATCATGAATCATGAATCATGAATTGAATCATGAATTAAATCATGAATCATGAATTAAATCATGAATCATGAATTGAATCATGAATCATGAATCATGAATTGAATCATGAATTAAATCATGAATCATGGATTGAATCATGAATCATGAATCATGAATCATGGATTGAATCATGAATCATGAATCATGAATCATGAATCATGAATCGAATCATGAATCATGAATTGAATCATGAATCATGAATCATGAATTGAATCATGAATCATGAATTGAATCATGAATCACGAATCGATTCATGAATCATGAATTGAATCATGAATCATGAATAGAATCATGAATCATGAATCGATTCATGAATCATGAATTGAATCATGAATCATGAATCATGAATTGAATCATGAATCATGAATTGAATCATGAATCATGAATCATGAATCGAATCATGAATCATGAATTGAATCATGAATCATGAATCATGAATCATGAATTGAATCATGAATCATGAATCATGAATCGAATCATAAATCATGAATTGAATCATGAATCATGAATCATAAATCGAATCATGAATCATTAATTGAATCATGAATCATGAATCATGAATCATGAATTGAATCATGAATCATGAATCGAATCATAAATCTTGATTCAAGATTCATGAATCGAATCATGAATCATGAATTGAATCATGAATAATGAACCATGAATCGAATCATGAATCATAAATCATGAATCATGAATCATGAATTGAATCATGAATCATGAATCATGAATCGAATCATGAATTGAATCATGAATCATTAATCATGAATTGAATCATGAATCATGAATTGAATCATGAATCATGAATTGAATCATGAATCACGAATCATAAATTGAATCATGAATCATGAATTGAATCATGAATCATGAATCATGAATCATGAATCATGAATTGAATCATGAATCATGAATTGAATCATGAATCATGAATCATGAATTGAATCATGAATCATGAATTGAATCATGAATCATGAATCATGAATCGAATCATGAATCATGAATTGAATCATGAATCATGAATCATGAATCATGAATTGAATCATGAATCATGAATCATGAATCGAATCATAAATCATGAATTGAATCATGAATCATGAATCATAAATCGAATCATGAATCATTAATTGAATCATGAATCATGAATCATGAATCATGAATTGAATCATGAATCATGAATCGAATCATAAATCTTGATTCAAGATTCATGAATCGAATCATGAATCATGAATTGAATCATGAATATTAAACCATGAATCGAATCATGAATCATAAATCATGAATCATGAATCATGAATTGAATCATGAATCATGAATCATGAATCGAATCATGAATTGAATCATGAATCATGAATTGAATCATGAATCACGAATCATAAATTGAATCATGAATCATGAATTGAATCATGAATCATGAATCATGAATTATGAATTGAATCATGAACAATGAATCATGAATCGAATCATGAATCATGAATCATGAATTGAATCATGAATCATGAATTGAATCATGAATCATGAATCATGAATCGAATCATGAATCATGAATTGAATCATGAATCATGAATTGAATCATGAATCATGAATCATGAATCATGAATTGAATCATGAATTAAATCATGAATCATGAATCATAAATTGAATCATAAATCATGAATTGAATCATGAATCATGAATCATGAATTGAATCATGAATTAAATCATGAATCATGGATTGAATCATGAATCATGAATCATGAATCATGAATCATGAATCATGAATCATGAATTGAATCATGAATCATGAATCATGAATCATGAATCATGAATCGAATCATGAATCATGAATTGAATCATGAATCATGAATCATGAATTGAATCATGAATCATGAATTGAATCATGAATCACGAATCGATTCATGAATCATGAATTGAATCATGAATCATGAATAGAATCATGAATCATGAATCATGAATCGATTCATGAATCATGAATTGAATCATGAATTATGAATCATGAATTGAATCATGAATCATGAATTGAATCATGAATCATGAATCATGAATCGAATCATGAATCATGAATTGAATCATGAATCATGAATCATGAATCATGAATCATGAATTGAATCATGAATCATGAATCATGAATCGAATCATAAATCATGAATTGAATCATAAATCATGAATCATAAATCGAATCATGAATCATTAATTGAATCATGAATCATGAATCATGAATCATGAATTGAATCATGAATCATGAATCATGAATCGAATCATAAATCTTGATTCAAGATTCATGAATCGAATCATGAATCATGAATTGAATCATGAATAATGAACCATGAATCGAATCATGAATCATAAATCATGAATCATGAATCATGAATTGAATCATGAATCATGAATCATGAATCGAATCATGAATCATAAATCATGAATTGAATCATGAATCATGAATCATTAATCTTGAATCAAATCATGAATCATGTATCTAGAATCATGAATCATGAATTGAATCATGAATCATGAATTGATTCATGAATTGAATCATTAATAATGATTCATGAATCATGAATTGAATTATAATTTGAATCATGAATCATGAATTAAATCATGAATTGAATCATGAATCATGAATCATGAATTGAATCATGAATCATAAATCGAATCATGAATCATGAATTGAATCATGAAACGAATCATAAATTGAATCATGAATCATGAATTGAATCATGAATCATGAATCATGAATTGAATCATGAATCATGAATTATGAATCATGAATTGAATCATGAATCATGAATCATGAATTGAATCATGAATCATAAATTGAATCATGAATCATGAATTATAAATTGAATCATGAATCATGAATTGATTCATGAATTAAATCATGAATCATGAACTGAATCATGAATCATGAATCATGAATTGAATCATGAATCATGAATCATGAATCGAATCATGAATTATGAATTGAATAATGAATCATGAATCAAATCATGAATCATGAATTGAATCATGAATCATGAATCATGAATAGAATCATGAATCATGAATCATGAATTGAATCATGAATCATGAATCATGAATTGAATCATGAATCATGAATCGAATCATGAATCATGAATTGAATCATGAATCATGAATCATGAATAGAATCATGAATCATGAATCATGAATTGAATCATGAATCATGAATCATGAATCGAATCATGAATCATGAATCATGAATTGAATCATGAATCATGAATCGAATCATAAATCATGATTCAAGATTCATGAATCGAATCATGAATCATGAATTGAATCATGAATCATGAATCATGAATCATGAATCATGAATTGAATCATGAATCATGAATCATGAATATAATCATGAATCATGAATCATAAATCATGAATTGAATCATGAATTAAATCATGAATCATGAATCATAAATTGAATCATGAATCATGAATTGAATCATGAATCATGAATCATGAATCATGAATTGAATCATGAATTAAATCATGAATCATGGATTGACTCATGAATCATGAATCATGAATCATGAATTGAATCATGAATCATGAATCATGAATTGAATCATGAATCATGAATCGAATCATGAATCATGAATAGAATCATGAATCATGAATCATGAATTGAATCATGAATCATGAATCGAATCATGAATCATGAATTGAATCATGAATCATGAATCATGAATAGAATCATGAATCATGAATCATGAATCATGAATTGAATCATGAATCATGAATCATGAATCGAATCATGAATCATGAATTGAATCATGAATCATGAATCATAAATCGAATCATGAATCATTAATTGAATCATGAATCATGAATCGAATCATAAATCTTGATTCAAGATTCATGAATCGAATCATGAATCATGAATTGAATCATTAATAATGAATCATGAATCGAATCATGAATCATAAATCATGAATCATGAATCATGAATTAAATCATGAATCATGAATCGAATCATGAATCATGAATCATGAATTGAATCATGAATCATGAATTGAATCATGAATCATGAATTGAATCATGAATCATTAATCTTGAATCAAATCATGAATCATGAATCAAGAATCATGAATCATGAATTGAATCATGAATCATGAATTGAATCATTAATTATGAATTGATTCATGAATTGAATCATTAATAATGAATCATGAATCATGAATTGAATCATGAATTGAATCATGAATCATGAATCATAAATCGAATCATGAATCATAAATTGAATCATGAAACGAATCATAAATTGAATCATGAATCATGAATCATGAATTGAATCATGAATCATGAATTATGAATCATGAATTGAATCATGAATCATTAATCATGAATTGAATCATGAATCATGAATTGAATCATGAATTAAATCATGAATCATGAATCATAAATTGAATCATGAATCATGAATCATAAATTGAATCATGAATCATGAATTGATTCATGAATTAAATCATGAATCATGAATTGAATCATAAATCATGAATCATGAATCATGAATTGAATCATGAATCATGAATCATGAATCGAATCATGAATCATGAATTGAATCATGAATCATGAATCGAATCATGAATCATGAATTGAATCATGAATCATGAATCATGAATAGAATCATGAATCATGAATCATGAATCATGAATCGAATCATGAATCATGAATCATGAATTGAATCATAAATCATGAAACGAATCATGAATCATGAATTGAATCATGAATCATGAATCATAAATTGAATCATGAATTGAATCATGAATTAAATCATGAATCATGGATTGATTCATGAATCATGAATCATGAATTGAATCATGAATTTAATCATGAATCATGGATTGAATCATGAATCATGAATCATGAATCGAATCATGAATCATGAATTGAATCATGAATCATGAATTGAATCATGAATCATGAATCATGAATTGAATCATGAATCACGAATCGATTCATGAATCATGAATTGAATCATGAATTGAATCATGAATCATTAATTGAATCATGAATCATGAATCATGAATCATGAATTGAATCATGAATCATGAATCATGAATCGAATCATAAATCTTGATTCAAGATTCATGAATCGAATCATGAATCATGAATTGAATCATGAATAATGAACCATGAATCAAATCATGAATCATAAATCATGAATCATAAATCATGAATTGAATCATGAATCATGAATCATTAATCTTGAATCAAATCATGAATCATGTATCTAGAATCATGAATCATGAATTGAATCATGAATCATGAATTGATTCATGAATTGAATCATTAATAATGATTCATGAATCATGAATTGAATTATAATTTGAATCATGAATCATGAATTAAATCATGAATTGAATCATGAATCATGAATCATGAATTGAATCATGAATCATAAATCGAATCATGAATCATGAATTGAATCATGAAACGAATCATAAATTGAATCATGAATCATGAATTGAATCATGAATCATGAATCATGAATTGAATCATGAATCATGAATTATGAATCATGAATTGAATCATGAATCATTAATCATGAATTGAATCATGAATCATGAATCATGAATTGAATCATGAATCATAAATTGAATCATGAATCATGAATCATAAATTGAATCATGAATCATGAATTGATTCATGAATTAAATCATGAATCATGAACTGAATCATGAATCATGAATCATGAATTGAATCATGAATCATGAATCATGAATCGAATCATGAATCATGAATTGAATCATGAATCATGAATCAAATCATGAATCATGAATTGAATCATGAATCATGAATCATGAATATAATCATGAATCATGAATCATGAATTGAATCATGAATCATGAATCATGAATTGAATCATGAATCATGAATCGAATCATGAATCATGAATTGAATCATGAATCATGAATCATGAATAGAATAATGAATCATGAATCATGAATTGAATCATGAATCATGAATCATGAATCGAATCATGAATCATGAATCATGAATTGAATCATGAATCATGAATCGAATCATAAATCATGATTCAAGATTCATGAATCGAATCATGAATCATGAATTGAATCATGAATCATGAATCATGAATCATGAATTGAATCATGAATCATGAATATAATCATGAATCATGAATCATAAATCATGAATTGAATCATGAATTAAATCATGAATCATGAATCATAAATTGAATCATGAATCATGAATTGAATCATGAATCATGAATCATGAATCATGAATTGAATCATGAATTAAATCATGAATCATGGATTGACTCATGAATCATGAATCATGAATCATGAATTGAATCATGAATCATGAATCATGAATGGAATCATGAATCATGAATCGAATCATGAATCATGAATTGAATCATGAATCATGAATCATGAATTGAATCATGAATCATGAATCGAATCATGAATCATGAATTGAATCATGAATCATGAATCATGAATAGAATCATGAATCATGAATTGAATCATGAATCATGAATCATGAATCGAATCATGAATCATGAATTTAATCATGAATCATGAATCATAAATCGAATCATGAATCATTAATTGAATCATGAATCATGAATCGAATCATAAATCTTGATTCAAGATTCATGAATCGAATCATGAATCATGAATTGAATCATTAATAATGAATCATGAATCGAATCATGAATCATAAATCATGAATCATGAATCATGAATTAAATCATGAATCATGAATCGAATCATGAATCATGAATCATGAATTGAATCATGAATCATGAATTGAATCATGAATCATGAATTGAATCATGAATCATTAATCTTGAATCAAATCATGAATCATGAATCAAGAATCATGAATCATGAATTGAATCATGAATCATGAATTGAATCATGAATTATGAATTGATTCATGAATTGAATCATTAATAATGAATCATGAATCATGAATTGAATCATGAATTGAATCATGAATCATGAATCATAAATCGAATCATGAATCATAAATTGAATCATGAAACGAATCATAAATTGAATCATGAATCATGAATTGAATCATGAATCATGAATTATGAATCATGAATTGAATCATGAATCATTAATCATGAATTGAATCATGAATCATGAATTGAATCATGAATTAAATCATGAATCATGAATCATAAATTGAATCATGAATCATGAATCATAAATTGAATCATGAATCATGAATTGATTCATGAATTAAATCATGAATCATGAATTGAATCATAAATCATGAATCATGAATCATGAATTGAATCATGAATCATGAATCATGAATCGAATCATGAATCATGAATTGAATCATGAATCATGAATCGAATCATGAATCATGAATTGAATCATGAATCATGAATCATGAATAGAATCATGAATCATGAATCATGAATCATGAATCGAATCATGAATCATGAATCATGAATTGAATCATGAATCATGAAACGAATCATGAATCATGAATTGAATCATGAATCATGAATCATAAATTGAATCATGAATTGAATCATGAATTAAATCATGAATCATGGATTGATTCATGAATCATGAATCATGAATCATGAATTGAATCATGAATTAAATCATGAATCATGGATTGAATCATGAATCATGAATCATGAATCGAATCATGAATCATGAATTGAATCATGAATCATGAATTGAATCATGAATCATGAATCATGAATTGAATCATGAATCACGAATCGATTCATGAATCATGAATTGAATCATGAATCATTAATTGAATCATGAATCATGAATCATGAATCATGAATTGAATCATGAATCATGAATCATGAATCAAATCATAAATCTTGATTCAAGATTCATGAATCGAATCATGAATCATGAATCGAATCATGAATCATAAATCATGAATTGAATCATGAATCATGAATCATTAATCTTGAATCAAATCATGAATCATGTATCTAGAATCATGAATCATGAATCATGAATTGAATCATGAATCATGAATTGATTCATGAATTGAATCATTAATAATGATTCATGAATCATGAATTGAATTATAATTTGAATCATGAATCATGAATTAAATCATGAATTGAATCATGAATCATGAATCATGAATTGAATCATGAATCATAAATCGAATCATGAATCATGAATTGAATCATGAAACGAATCATAAATTGAATCATGAATCATGAATTGAATCATGAATCATGAATCATGAATTGAATCATGAATCATGAATTATGAATCATGAATTGAATCATGAATCATTAATCATGAATTGAATCATGAATCATGAATCATGAATTGAATCATGAATCATAAATTGAATCATGAATCATGAATCATAAATTGAATCATGAATCATGAATTGATTCATGAATTAAATCATGAATCATGAACTGAATCATGAATCATGAATTGAATCATGAATCATGAATCATGAATCGAATCATGAATCATGAATTGAATCATGAATCATGAATCAAATCATGAATCATGAATATAATCATGAATCATGAATTGAATCATGAATCATGAATCATGAATTGAATCATGAATCATGAATCATGAATTGAATCATGAATCATGAATCAAATCATGAATCATGAATTGAATCATGAATCATGAATCATGAATAGAATCATGAATCATGAATCATGAATTGAATCATGAATCATGAATCATGAATCGAATCATGAATCATGAATCATGAATTGAATCATGAATCATGAATCGAATCATAAATCATGATTCAAGATTCATGAATCGAATCATGAATCATGAATTGAATCATGAATCATGAATCATGAATCATGAATCGAATCATGAATCATGAATCCTGAATTGAATCATGAATCATGAATCGAATCATAAATCATGATTCAAGATTCATGAATCGAATCATGAATCATGAATTGAATCATGAATCATGAATCATGAATCATGAATTGAATCATGAATCATGAATATAATCATGAATCATGAATCATAAATCATGAATTGAATCATGAATTAAATCATGAATCATGAATCATAAATTGAATCATGAATCATGAATTGAATCATGAATCATGAATCATGAATCATGAATTGAATCATGAATTAAATCATGAATCATGGATTGACTCATGAATCATGAATCATGAATCATGAATTGAATCATGAATCATGAATCATGAATGGAATCATGAATCATGAATCGAATCATGAATCATGAATTGAATCATGAATCATGAATCATGAATTGAATCATGAATCATGAATCGAATCATGAATCATGAATTGAATCATGAATCATGAATCATGAATAGAATCATGAATCATGAATCATGAATCATGAATTGAATCATGAATCATGAATCATGAATCGAATCATGAATCATGAATTTAATCATGAATCATGAATCATAAATCGAATCATGAATCATTAATTGAATCATGAATCATGAATCGAATCATAAATCTTGATTCAAGATTCATGAATCGAATCATGAATCATGAATTGAATCATTAATAATGAATCATGAATCGAATCATGAATCATAAATCATGAATCATGAATCATGAATTAAATCATGAATCATGAATTGAATCATGAATCATGAATTGAATCATGAATCATTAATCTTGAATCAAATCATGAATCATGAATCAAGAATCATGAATTGAATCATGAATCATGAATTGAATCATGAATTATGAATTGATTCATGAATTGAATCATTAATAATGAATCATGAATCATGAATTGAATCATGAATTGAATCATGAATCATGAATCATAAATCGAATCATGAATCATAAATTGAATCATGAAACGAATCATAAATTGAATCATGAATCATGAATTGAATCATGAATCATGAATTATGAATCATGAATTGAATCATGAATCATTAATCATGAATTGAATCATGAATCATGAATTGAATCATGAATTAAATCATGAATCATGAATCATAAATTGAATCATGAATCATGAATCATAAATTGAATCATGAATCATGAATTGATTCATGAATTAAATCATGAATCATGAATTGAATCATAAATCATGAATCATGAATCATGAATTGAATCATGAATCATGAATCATGAATCGAATCATGAATCATGAATTGAATCATGAATCATGAATCGAATCATGAATCATGAATTGAATCATGAATCATGAATCATGAATAGAATCATGAATCATGAATCATGAATCATGAATCGAATCATGAATCATGAATCATGAATTGAATCATGAATCATGAAACGAATCATGAATCATGAATTGAATCATGAATCATGAATCATAAATTGAATCATGAATTGAATCATGAATTAAATCATGAATCATGGATTGATTCATGAATCATGAATCATGAATCATGAATTGAATCATGAATTAAATCATGAATCATGGATTGAATCATGAATCATGAATCATGAATCGAATCATGAATCATGAATTGAATCATGAATCATGAATTGAATCATGAATCATGAATCATGAATTGAATCATGAATCATGAATCATGAATTGAATCATGAATCACGAATCGATTCATGAATCATGAATTGAATCATGAATCATGAATAGAATCATGAATCATGAATCATGAATCGATTCATGAATCATGAATCATGAATCGATTCATGAATCATGAATTGAATCATGAATCATGAATCATGAATTGAATAATGAATCATGAATCGAATCATGAATCATGAATTGAATCATGAATCATGAATCATGAATCGAATCATGAATCATGAATCGAATCATGAATCATGAATTGAATCATGAATCATGAATCATGAATCATGAATTGAATCATGAATCATGAATCATGAATCGAATCATAAATCATGAATTGAATCATGAATCATGAATCATAAATCGAATCATGAATCATTAATTGAATCATAAATCATGAATCATGAATCATGAATTGAATCATGAATCATGAATCGAATCATGAATCATGAATTGAATCATGAATCATGAATCATGAATTGAATCATGAATCATGAATCATGAATTGAATCATGAATCACAAATCGATTCATGAATCATGAATTGAATCATGAATCGATTCATGAATCATGAATCATGAATCATGAATCATGAATCATGAATCGATTCATGAATCATGAATTGAATCATGAATCATGAATCATGAATTGAATCATGAATCATGAATCGAATCATGAATCATGAATTGAATCATGAATCATGAATCATGAATCGAATCATGAATCATGAATCGAATCATGAATCATGAATTGAATCATGAATCATGAATCATGAATCATGAATTGAATCATGAATCATGAATCATGAATCGAATCATGAATCATGAATTGAATCATGAATAATGAACCATGAATCGAATCATGAATCATAAATCATGAATCATGAATTGAATCATGAATCATGAATTGAATCATGAATCATTAATCTTGAATCAAATCATGAATCATGAATCTAGAATCATGAATCATGAATCATGAATTGAATCATGAATCATGAATTGAATCATGAATCATGAATTGATTCATGAATTGAATCATTAATAATAAATCATGAATCATGAATTGAATTATAATTTGAATCATGAATCATGCATTGAATCATGAATTGAATCATGAATCATGAATTGAATCATGAATCATGAATCATAAATCGAATCATGAATCATGAATTGAATCATGAAACGAATCATAAATTGAATCATGAATCATGAATCATGAATTGAATCATGAAACGAATCATAAATTGAATCATGAATCATGAATTGAATCATGTATCATGAATCATGAATTGAATCATGAATCATGAATCATGAATTGAATCATGAATCATTAATCATGAATTGAATCATGAATCATGAATCATGAATCATGAATTGAATCATGATTTAAATCATGAATCATGAATCATAAATTGAATCATGAATCATGAATCATAAATTGAATCATGAATTATGAATTGATTCATGAAATAAATCATGAATCATGAATTGAATCATGAATCATGAATCATGAATTGAATCATGAATCATGAATCATGAATCGAATCATGAATCATGAATTGAATCATGAATCATGAATCGAATCATGAATCATGAATCATGAATTGAATCATGAATCATGAATTATGAATCATGCATAGAATCATGAATCATTAATCATGAATTAAATCATGAATCATGAATCATGAATTGAATCATGAATTAAATCATGAATCATGAATCATAAATTGAATCATGGATCATGAATCATAAATTGAATCATGAATCATGAATTGATTCATGAATTAAATCATGAATTATGAATTGAATTATGAATCATGAATTGAATCATGCATCATGAATCATGAATCGAATCATGAATCATGAATTGAATCATGAATCATGAATCGAATCATGAATCATGAATTGAATCATGAATCATGAATAGAATCATGAATCATGAATCATGAATCATGAATCAAATCATGAATCATGAATCATGAATTGAATCATGAATCATGAAACGAATCATGAATCATGAATTGAATCATGAATCATGAATCATAAATCGAATCATGAATCATGAATCATGAATTGAATCATGAATCATGAATTGAATCATGAATCATGAATTGAATCATGAATCATGAATCATGAATCATGAATTGAATCGTGAATTAAATCATGAATCATGGATTGAATCATGAATCATGAATCATGAATCATGAATTGAATCATGAATCATGAATCATGAATCGAATCATGAATCATGAATTGAATCATGAATCATGAATTAAATCATGAATCATGAATCATGAATCGAATCATGAATCATGAATTGAATCATGAATCATGAATCGAATCATGAATCATGAATCGAATCATGAATCATGAATTGAATCATGAATCATGAATCATGAATAGAATCATGAATCATGAATCATGAATCATGAATAGAATCATGAATCATGAATCGAATCATGAATCATGAATTGAATCATGAATCATGAATCATGAATAGAATCATGAATCATGAGTCATGAATCATGAATAGAATCATGAATCATGAATCATGAATTGAATCATGAATCATGAAACGAATCATGAATCATGAATCATGAATTGAATCATGAATCATGAATCATGAATCATGAATTGAATCATGAATCATGAATCATGAATTGAATCATGAATTAAATCATGAATCATGAATCATAAATTGAATCATGAATCATGAATTTAATCATGAATCATGAATCATGAATCATGAATTGAATCATGAATTAAATCATGAATCATGGATTGAATCATGAATCATGAATCATGAATCATGAATTGAATCATGAATCATGAATCATGAATCGAATCATGAATTGAATCATGAATCATGAATCATGAATTGAATCATGAATCATGAATTGAATAATGAATCACGAATCATAAATTGAATCATGAATCATGAATTGAATCATGAATCATGAATCATGAATTATGAATTGAATCATGAATAATGAATCATGAATCGAATCATGAATCATGAATCATGAATCATGAATCATGAATTGAATCATGAATCATGAATCATGAATCATGAATTGAATCATGAATTAAATCATGAATCATGAATCATAAATTGAATCATAAATCATGAATTGAATCATGAATCATGAATCATGAATTGAATCATAAATTAAATCATAAATCTTGGATAGAATCATGAATCATGAATCATGAATCATGAATTGAATCATGAATCATGAATCATGAATCATGAATCGAATCATGAATCATGAATTGAATCATGAATCATGAATCATGAATTGAATCATGAATCATGAATTGAATCATGAATCACGAATCGATTCATGAATCATGAATCGATTCATGAATCATGAATAGAATCATGAATCATGAATCATGAATCGATTCATGAATCATGAATTGAATCATGAATCATGAATCATGAATTGAATCATGAATCATGAATTGAATCATGAATCATGAATCATGAATCGAATAATGAATCATGAATCATGAATCATGAATCATGAATCATGAATCATGAATTGAATCATGAATCATGAATCATGAATCGAATCATAAATCATGAATTGAATCATGAATCATGAATAATAAATCGAATCATGAATCATTAATTGAATCATGAATCATGAATCATGAATCATGAATTGAATCATGAATCATGAATCATGAATCGAATCATAAATCTTGATTCAAGATTCATGAATCGAATCATGAATCATGAATTGAATCATGAATAATGAACCATGAATCGAATCATGAATCATAAATCATGAATCATGAATCATGAATTGAATCATGAATCATGAATCATGAATCGAATCATGAATCATAAATCATGAATTGAATCATGAATCATGAATTGAATCATGAATCATTAATCTTGAATCAAATCATGAATCATGAATCTAGAATCATGAATCATGAATCATGAATTGAATCATGAATCATGAATTGATTCATGAATTGAATCATTAATAATGAATCATGAATCATGAATTGAATTATAATTTGAATCATGAATCATGAATTAAATCATGAATTGAATCATGAATCATGAATTGAATCATGAATCATGAATCATGAATTGAATCATGAATCATGAATCATGAATTGAATCATGAATCACGAATCGATTCATGAATCATGAATTGAATCATGAATCATGAATAGAATCATGAATCATGAATCATGAATCGATTCATGAATCATGAATTGAATCATGAATCATGAATCATGAATTGAATCATGAATCATGAATCGAATCATGAATCATGAATTGAATCATGAATCATGAATCATGAATCGAATCATGAATCATGAATCGAATCATGAATCATGAATTGAATCATGAATCATGAATCATGAATCATGAATTGAATCATGAATCATGAATCATGAATCGAATCATAAATCATGAATTGAATCATGAATCATGAATCATAAATCGAATCATGAATCATTAATTGAATCATAAATCATGAATCATGAATCATGAATTGAATCATGAATCATGAATCGAATCATGAATCATGAATTGAATCATGAATCATGAATCATGAATTGAATCATGAATCATGAATCATGAATTGAATCATGAATCACGAATCATGAATTGAATCATGAATCACGAATCGATTCATGAATCATGAATTGAATCATGAATCATGAATAGAATCATGAATCATGAATCATGAATCGATTCATGAATCATGAATTGAATCATGAATCATGAATCATGAATTGAATCATGAATCATGAATCGAATCATGAATCATGAATTGAATCATGAATCATGAATCGAATCATGAATCATGAATCGAATCATGAATCATGAATTGAATCATGAATCATGAATCATGAATCATGAATTGAATCATGAATCATGAATTGAATCATGAATCATTAATCTTGAATCAAATCATGAATCATGAATCTAGAATCATGAATCATGAATCATGAATTGAATCATGAATCATGAATTGATTCATGAATTGAATCATTAATAATAAATCATGAATCATGAATTGAATTATAATTTGAATCATGAATCATGAATTAAATCATGAATTGAATCATGAATCATGAATTGAATCAAGAATCATGAATTGAATCATGAATCATGAATCATGAATCATGAATTGAATCATGAATCATGAATTGAATCATGAATCATTAATCTTGAATCAAATCATGAATCATGAATCTAGAATCATGAATCATGAATCATGAATTGAATCATGAATCATGAATTGATTCATGAATTGAATCATTAATAATAAATCATGAATCATGAATTGAATTATAATTTGAATCATGAATCATGAATTAAATCATGAATTGAATCATGAATCATGAATTGAATCATGAATCATGAATCATAAATCGAATCATGAATCATGAATTGAATCATAAAACGAATCATAAATTGAATCATAAATCATGAATCATGAATTGAATCATGAATCATTAATCATGAATTGAATCATGAATCATGAATTGAATCATGAATTAAATCATGAATCATGAATCATAAATTGAATCATGAATCATGAATCATAAATTGAATCATGAATCATGAATTGATTCATGAATTAAATCATGAATCATGAATTAAATCATAAATCATGAATCATGAATCATGAATTGAATCATGAATCATGAATCATGGATCGAATCATGAATCATGAATTGAATCATGAATCATGAATCGAATCATGAATCATGAATTGAATCATGAATCATGAATCATGAATAGAATCATGAATCATGAATCATGAATCATGAATCGAATCATGAATCATGAATCATGAATTGAATCATGAATCATGAAACGAATCATGAATCATGAATTGAATCATGAATCATGAATCATAAATTGAATCATGAATTGAATCATGAATTAAATCATGAATCATGGATTGATTCATGAATCATGAATCATGAATCATGAATTGAATCATGAATTAAATCATGAATCATGGATTGAATCATGAATCATGAATCATGAATCGAATCATGAATCATGAATTGAATCATGAATCATGAATCATGAATCATGAATTGAATCATGAATCACGAATCGATTCATGAATCATGAATTGAATCATGAATCATGAATAGAATCATGAATCATGAATCATGAATCGATTCATGAATCATGAATTGAATCATGAATCATGAATCATGAATTGAATCATGAATCATGAATCGAATCATGAATCATGAATTGAATCATGAATCATGAATCATGAATCGAATCATGAATCATGAATCGAATCATGAATCATGAATTGAATCATGAATCATGAATCATGAATCATGAATTGAATCATGAATCATGAATCATGAATCGAATCATAAATCATGAATTGAATCATGAATCATGAATCATAAATCGAATCATGAATCATTAATTGAATCATAAATCATGAATCATGAATCATGAATTGAATCATGAATCATGAATCGAATCATGAATCATGAATTGAATCATGAATCATGAATCATGAATTGAATCATGAATCATGAATCATGAATTGAATCATGAATCACGAATCATGAATTGAATCATGAATCACGAATCGATTCATGAATCATGAATTGAATCATGAATCATGAATAGAATCATGAATCATGAATCATGAATCGATTCATGAATCATGAATTGAATCATGAATCATGAATCATGAATTGAATCATGAATCATGAATCGAATCATGAATCATGAATTGAATCATGAATCATGAATCATGAATCGAATCATGAATCATGAATCGAATCATGAATCATGAATTGAATCATGAATCATGAATAATGAATCATGAATTGAATCATGAATCATGAATTAAATCATGAATCATGAATCATGAATCGAATCATGAATCATGAATTGAATCATGAATAATGAACCATGAATCGAATCATGAATCATAAATCATGAATCATGAATTGAATCATGAATCATGAATTGAATCATGAATCATTAATCTTGAATCAAATCATGAATCATGAATCTAGAATCATGAATCATGAATTGATTCATGAATTGAATCATTAATAATAAATCATGAATCATGAATTGAATTATAATTTGAATCATGAATCATGAATTAAATCATGAATTGAATCATGAATCATGAATTGAATCATGAATCATGAATCATAAATCGAATCATGAATCATGAATTGAATAATAAAACGAATCATAAATTGAATCATAAATCATGAATCATGAATTGAATCATGAATCATGAATCATAAATCGAATCATGAATCATGAATTGAATCATGAAACGAATCATAAATTGAATCATGAATCATGAATTGAATCATGTATCATGAATCATGAATTGAATCATGAATCATGAATCATGAATTGAATCATGAATCATTAATCATGAATTGAATCATGAATCATGAAACATGAATCATGAATTGAATCATGAATTAAATCATGAATCATGAATCATAAATTGAATCATGAATCATGAATCATAAATTGAATCATGAATTATGAATTGATTCATGAATTAAATCATGAATCATGAATTGAATCATGAATCATGAATCATGAATTGAATCATGAATCATGAATCGAATCATGAATCATGAATTCAATCATGAATCATGAATCGAATCATGAATCATGAATCATGAATTGAATCATGAATCATGAATTATGAATCATGAATAGAATCATGAATCATTAATCATGAATTAAATCATGAATCATGAATCATGAATCATGAATTGAATCATGAATTAAATGTTGAATCATGAATCATAAATTGAATCATGGATCATGAATCATAAATTGAATCATGAATCATGAATTGATTCATGAATTAAATCATGAATCATGAATTGAATTATGAATCATGAATTGAATCATGAATCATGAATCATGAATCGAATCATGAATCATGAATTGAATCATGAATCATGAATCGAATCATGAATCATGAATTGCATCATGAATCATGAATCATGAATAGAATCATGAATCATGAATCATGAATCATGAATCAAATCATGAATCATGAATCATGAATTGAATCATGAATCATGAAACGAATCATGAATCATGAATTGAATCATGAATCATGAATCATAAATCGAATCATGAATCATGAATCATGAATCATGAATTGAATCGTGAATTAAATCATGAATCATGGATTGAATCATGAATCATGAATTATGAATCATGAATTGAATCATGAATCATGAATCATGAATCGAATCATGAATCATGAATTGAATCATGAATCATGAATTAAATCATGAATCATGAATCATGAATTGAATCATGAATCACAAATCGATTCATGAATCATGAATTGAATCATGAATCATGAATAGAATCATGAATCATGAATCATGAATCGATTCATGATTCATGAATTGAATCATGAATCATGAATCATGAATTGAATCATGAATCATGAATTGAATCATGAATCATGAATTGAATCATGAATCATGAATTGAATCATGAATCATGAATTGAATCATGAAACCTGAATTGATTAATGAATTGAATAATGAGATATGAATCATAAATCATGAATTAAATCATGAATCATGAATCATGAATTGAATCATGAATTAAATCATGAATCATGAATCATAAATTGAATCATGAATCATGAATTGATTCATGAATTAAATCATGAATCATGAATTGAATCATGAATCATGAATCATGAATTGAATCATGAATCATGAATCATGAATCGAATCATGAATCATGAATTGAATCATGAATCATGAATCGAATCATGAATCATGAATCATGAATTGAATCATGAATTATGAATCATGAATTGAATCATGAATCATTAATCATGAATTAAATCATGAATCATGAATCATAAATTGAATCATGAATCATGAATCATAAATTGAATCATGAATCATGAATTGATTCATGAATTAAATAATGAATCATGAATTGAATCATGAATCATGAATCATGAATCATGAATTGAATCATGAATCATGAATCATGAATCGAATCATGAATCATGAATTGAATCATGAATCATGAATCGAATCATGAATCATGAATTGAATCATGAATCATGAATCATGAATAGAATCATGAATCATGAATTGAATCATAAATCATGAAACGAATCATGAATCATGAATTGAATCATGAATCATGAATCATAAATCGAATCATGAATCATGAATCATTAATTGAATCATGAATCATGAATCATGAATCGAATCATGAATCATGAATTGAATCATGAATCATCAATCATAAATCGAATCATGAATCATGAATTGAATCATGAATCATGAATCATGAATTGAATCATGAATAATGAATCATGAATCGAATCATGAATCATGAATCATGAATCATGAATCATGAATTGAATCATGAATCATGAATCATGAATCATGAATTGAATCATGAATCATGAATCATGAATCATGAATCATGAATTGAATCATGAAATAAATCATGAATCATGAATCATAAATTGAATCATGAATCATGAATTGAATCATGAATCATGAATCATGAATCATGAATTGAATCATGAATTAAATCATGAATCATGGATTGAATCATGAATCATGAATCATGAATCATGATTTAAATCATGAATCATGAATCATGAATTGAATCATGAATCATGAATCATGAATCATGAATTGAATCATGAATCATGAATCATGAATTGAATCATGAATCACGAATCGATTCATGAATCATGAATTGAATCATGAATCATGAATAGAATCATGAATCATGAATCGATTCTTGAATCATGAATTGAATCATGAATCATGAATCATGAATTGAATCATGAATCATGAATCGAATCATGAATCATGAATCGATTCTTGAATCATGAATCATGAATCATGAATTGAATCATGAATCATAAATCATGAATCGAATCATAAATCATGAATTGAATCATGAATCATGAATCATAAATCGAATCATGAATCATTAATTGAATCATGAATCATGAATCATGAATCATGAATTGAATCATGAATCATGAATCATGAATCGAATCATGAATCATGAATTGAATCATGAATCATGAATCGAATCATGAATCATGAATTGAATCATGAATCATGAATCATGAATAGAATCATGAATCATGAATCGAATCATGAATCATGAATTGAATCATGAATCATGAATCGAATCATGAATCATGAATTGAATCATGAATCATGAATCATGAATTGAATCATGAATCATGAATCGAATCATAAATCTTGATTCAAGATTCATGAATCTAATCATGAATCATGAATTGAATCATGAATAATGAACCATGAATCGAATCATGAATCATAAATCATGAATCATGAATCATGAATTGAATCATGAATCATGAATCATTAATCGAATCATGAATCATGAATCATGAATTGAATCATGAATCATTAATTGAATCATGAATCATTAATCTTGAATCAAATCATGAATCATGAATCTAGAATCACGAATCATGAATCATGAATTGAATCATGAATCATGAATTGATTAATGAATTGAATCATTAATAATGAATCATGAATCATGAATAGAATTATAATTTGAATCATGAATCATGAATTAAATCATGAATTGAATCATGAATCATGAATCATGAATTGAATCATGAATCATAAATCGAATCATGAATCATGAATTGAATCATGAAACGAATCATAAATTGAATCATGAATCATGAATTGAATCATGAATCATGAATCATGAATTGAATCATGAATCATGAATTATGAATCATGAATTGAATCATGAATCATTAATCATGAATTGAATCATGAATTAAATCATGAATCATGAATCATAAATTGAATCATGAATCATGAATCATAAATTGAATCATGAATCATGAATTGATTCATGAATTAAATCATGAATCATGAATTGAATCATGAATCATGAATCATGAATCGAATCATGAATCATAAATTGAATCATGAATCATGAATCATGAATAGAATCATGAATCATGAATTATGAATTGAATCATGAATCATGAATTGAATCATGAATCATGAATCGAATGATGAATCATGAATTGAATCATGAATCATGAATCATGAATAGAATCATGAATCATGAATCATGAATTGAATAATGAATCATGAATCATGAATGGAATCATGAATCATGAATCATGAATTGAATCATGAATCATGAATCGAATCATAAATCATAATTCAAGATTCATGAATCGAATCATGAATCATGAATTGAATCATGAATCATAAATCATGAATCATGAATTGAATCATGAATAATGAATCATGAATCGAATCATGAATCATGAATCATGAATCATGAATTGAATAATGAATCATGAATCATGAATCATGAATTAAATCATGAATTAAATCATGAATCATGAATCATAAATTGAATCATGAATCATGAATTGAATCATGAATCATGAATCATGAATCATGAATTGAATCATGAATCATGAATTGAATCATGAATCATAAATTGAATCATGAATTATGAATTGATTCATGAATTAAATCATGAATCATGAATTGAATCATGAATCATGAATTGAATCATGAATCATGAATCATGAATCATGAATTGAATCATGAATCATGAATTGAATCATGAATCATTAATCTTGAATCAAATCATGAATCATGAATCTAGAATCATGAATCATGAATTGAATCATGAATCATGAATTGATTCATGAATTGAATCATTAATAATAAATCATGAATCATGAATTGAATTATAATTTGAATCATGAATCATGAATTAAATCATGAATTGAATCATGAATCATGAATTGAATCATGAATCATGAATCATAAATCGAATCATGAATCATGAATTGAATCATAAAACGAATCATAAATTGAATCATAAATCATGAATCATGAATTGAATCATGAATCATGAATCGTGAATTGAATCATGAATCATGAATTATGAATCATGAATTGAATCATGAATCATTAATCATGAATTGAATCATGAATCATGAATTGAATCATGAATTAAATCATGAATCATGAATCATAAATTGAATCATGAATCATGAATCATAAATTGAATCATGAATCATGAATTGATTCATGAATTAAATCATGAATCATGAATTAAATCATAAATCATGAATCATGAATCATGAATTGAATCATGAATCATGAATCATGGATCGAATCATGAATCATGAATTGAATCATGAATCATGAATCGAATCATGAATCATGAATTGAATCATGAATCATGAATCATGAATAGAATCATGAATCATGAATCATGAATCATGAATCGAATCATGAATCATGAATCATGAATTGAATCATGAATCATGAAACGAATCATGAATCATGAATTGAATCATGAATCATGAATCATAAATTGAATCATGAATTGAATCATGAATCATGGATTGAATCATGAATCATGAATCATGAATCGAATCATGAATCATGAATTGAATCATGAATCATGAATCATGAATTGAATCATGAATCATGAATCATGAATTGAATCATGAATCACGAATCGATTCATGAATCATGAATTGAATCATGAATCATGAATAGAATCATGAATCATGAATCATGAATCGATTCATGAATCATGAATTGAATCATGAATCATGAATCATGAATTGAATCATGAATCATGAATCATGAATTGAATCATGAATCATGAATCATGAATCGAATCATGAATCATGAATCGAATCATGAATCATGAATTGAATCATGAATCATGAATCATGAATCATGAATTGAATCATGAATCATGAATCATGAATCGAATCATAAATCATGAATTGAATCATGAATCATGAATCATAAATCGAATCATGAATCATTAATTGAATCATAAATCATGAATCATGAATCATGAATTGAATCATGAATCATGAATCGAATCATGAATCATGAATTGAATCATGAATCATGAATCATGAATTGAATCATGAATCATGAATCATGAATTGAATCATGAATCACGAATCATGAATTGAATCATGAATCACGAATCGATTCATGAATCATGAATTGAATCATGAATCATGAATAGAATCATGAATCATGAATCATGAATCGATTCATGAATCATGAATTGAATCATGAATCATGAATCATGAATTGAATCATGAATCATGAATCGAATCATGAATCATGAATTGAATCATGAATCATGAATCATGAATCGAATCATGAATCATGAATCGAATCATGAATCATGAATTGAATCATGAATCATGAATCATGAATTGAATCATGAATCATGAATTAAATCATGAATCATGAATCATGAATCATGAATTGAATCATGAATAATGAACCATGAATCGAATCATGAATCATAAATCATGAATCATGAATTGAATCATGAATCATGAATTGAATCATGAATCATTAATCTTGAATCAAATCATGAATCATGAATCTAGAATCATGAATCATGAATTGATTCATGAATTGAATCATTAATAATAAATCATGAATCATGAATTGAATTATAATTTGAATCATGAATCATGAATTAAATCATGAATTGAATCATGAATCATGAATTGAATCATGAATCATGAATCATAAATCGAATCATGAATCATGAATTGAATAATAAAACGAATCATAAATTGAATCATAAATCATGAATCATGAATTGAATCATGAATCATGAATCATAAATCGAATCATGAATCATGAATTGAATCATGAAACGAATCATAAATTGAATCATGAATCATGAATTGAATCATGTATCATGAATCATGAATTGAATCATGAATCATGAATCATGAATTGAATCATGAATCATTAATCATGAATTGAATCATGAATCATGAAACATGAATCATGAATTGAATCATGAATTAAATCATGAATCATGAATCATAAATTGAATTATGAATCATGAATCATAAATTGAATCATGAATTATGAATTGATTCATGAATTAAATCATGAATCATGAATTGAATCATGAATCATGAATCATGAATTGAATCATGAATCATGAATCGAATCATGAATCATGAATTCAATCATGAATCATGAATCGAATCATGAATCATGAATTGAATCATGAATCATGAATTATGAATCATGAATAGAATCATGAATCATTAATCATGAATTAAATCATGAATCATGAATCATGAATCATGAATTGAATCATGAATTAAATGATGAATCATGAATCATAAATTGAATCATGGATCATGAATCATAAATTGAATCATGAATCATGAATTGATTCATGAATTAAATCATGAATCATGAATTGAATTATGAATCATGAATTGAATCATGAATCATGAATCATGAATCGAATCATGAATCATGAATTGAATCATGAATCATGAATCGAATCATGAATCATGAATTGAATCATGAATCATGAATCATGAATAGAATCATGAATCATGAATCATGAATCATGAATCAAATCATGAATCATGAATCATGAATTGAATCATGAATCATGAAACGAATCATGAATCATGAATTGAATCATGAATCATGAATCATAAATCGAATCATGAATCATGAATCATGAATCATGAATTGAATCGTGAATTAAATCATGAATCATGGATTGAATCATGAATCATGAATTATGAATCATGAATTGAATCATGAATCATGAATCATGAATCGAATCATGAATCATGAATTGAATCATGAATCATGAATTAAATCATGAATCATGAATCATGAATTGAATCATGAATCACGAATCGATTCATGAATCATGAATTGAATCATGAATCATGAATAGAATCATGAATCATGAATCATGAATCGATTCATGATTCATGAATTGAATCATGAATCATGAATCATGAATTGAATCATGAATCATGAATTGAATCATGAATCATGAATTGAATCATGAATCATAAATTGAATCATGAATCATGAATTGAATCATGAAACCTGAATTGATTAATGAATTGAATAATGAGATATGAATCATAAATCATGAATTAAATCATGAATCATGAATCATGAATTGAATCATGAATTAAATCATGAATCATGAATCATAAATTGAATCATGAATCATGAATTGATTCATGAATTAAATCATGAATCATGAATTGAATCATGAATCATGAATCATGAATTGAATCATGAATCATGAATCATGAATCGAATCATGAATCATGAATTGAATCATGAATCATGAATCGAATCATGAATCATGAATCATGAATTGAATCATGAATTATGAATCATGAATTGAATCATGAATCATTAATCATGAATTAAATCATGAATCATGAATCATAAATTGAATCATGAATCATGAATCATAAATTGAATCATGAATCATGAATTGATTCATGAATTAAATAATGAATCATGAATTGAATCATGAATCATGAATCATGAATCATGAATTGAATCATGAATCATGAATCATGAATCGAATCATGAATCATGAATTGAATCATGAATCATGAATCGAATCATGAATCATGAATTGAATCATGAATCATGAATCATGAATAGAATCATGAATCATGAATTGAATCATAAATCATGAAACGAATCATGAATCATGAATTGAATCATGAATCATGAATCATAAATCGAATCATGAATCATGAATCATGAATTGAATCATGAATCATGAATCATGAATTGAATCATGAATCATGAATTGAATCATGAATCATCAATCATAAATCGAATCATGAATCATGAATTGAATCATGAATCATGAATCATGAATTGAATCATGAATAATGAATCATGAATCGAATCATGAATCATGAATCATGAATCATGAATCATGAATTGAATCATGAATCATGAATCATGAATCATGAATTGAATCATGAATCATGAATCATGAATCATGAATCATGAATTGAATCATGAAATAAATCATGAATCATGAATCATAAATTGAATCATGAATCATGAATTGAATCATGAATCATGAATCATGAATCATGAATTGAATCATGAATTAAATCATGAATCATGGATTGAATCATGAATCATGAATCATGAATCATGATTTAAATCATGAATCATGAATCATGAATTGAATCATGAATCATGAATCATGAATCATGAATCATGAATCATGAATTGAATCATGAATCATGAATCATGAATTGAATCATGAATCACGAATCGATTCATGAATCATGAATTGAATCATGAATCATGAATAGAATCATGAATCATGAATCATGAATCGATTCTTGAATCATGAATTGAATCATGAATCATGAATCATGAATTGAATCATGAATCATGAATCGAATCATGAATCATGAATTGAATCATGAATCATGAATCATGAATCATGAATTGAATCATGAATCATAAATCATGAATCGAATCATAAATCATGAATTGAATCATGAATCATGAATCATAAATCGAATCATGAATCATTAATTGAATCATGAATCATGAATCATGAATCATGAATTGAATCATGAATCATGAATCATGAATCGAATCATGAATCATGAATTGAATCATGAATCATGAATCGAATCATGAATCATGAATTGAATCATGAATCATGAATCATGAATAGAATCATGAATCATGAATCGAATCATGAATCATGAATTGAATCATGAATCATGAATCGAATCATGAATCATGAATTGAATCATGAATCATGAATCATGAATTGAATCATGAATCATGAATCAAATCATAAATCTTGATTCAAGATTCATGAATCTAATCATGAATCATGAATTGAATCATGAATAATGAACCATGAATCGAATCATGAATCATAAATCATGAATCATGAATCATGAATTGAATCATGAATCATGAATCATTAATCGAATCATGAATCATGAATCATGAATTGAATCATGAATCATTAATTGAATCATGAATCATTAATCTTGAATCAAATCATGAATCATGAATCTAGAATCACGAATCATGAATCATGAATTGAATCATGAATCATGAATTGATTAATGAATTGAATCATTAATAATGAATCATGAATCATGAATAGAATTATAATTTGAATCATGAATCATGAATTAAATCATGAATTGAATCATGAATCATGAATCATGAATTGAATCATGAATCATAAATCGAATCATGAATCATGAATTGAATCATGAAACGAATCATAAATTGAATCATGAATCATGAATTGAATCATGAATCATGAATCATGAATTGAATCATGAATCATGAATTATGAATCATGAATTGAATCATGAATCATTAATCATGAATTGAATCATGAATTAAATCATGAATCATGAATCATAAATTGAATCATGAATCATGAATCATAAATTGAATCATGAATCATGAATTGATTCATGAATTAAATCATGAATCATGAATTGAATCATGAATCATGAATCATGAATCGAATCATGAATCATAAATTGAATCATGAATCATGAATCATGAATAGAATCATGAATCATGAATTATGAATTGAATCATGAATCATGAATCATGAATTGAATCATGAATCATGAATCGAATGATGAATCATGAATTGAATCATGAATCATGAATCATGAATAGAATCATGAATCATGAATCATGAATTGAATAATGAATCATGAATCATGAATGGAATCATGAATCATGAATCATGAATTGAATCATGAATCATGAATCGAATCATAAATCATAATTCAAGATTCATGAATCGAATCATGAATCATGAATTGAATCATGAATCATAAATCATGAATCATGAATTGAATCATGAATAATGAATCATGAATCGAATCATGAATCATGAATCATGAATCATGAATTGAATAATGAATCATGAATCATGAATCATGAATTAAATCATGAATTAAATCATGAATCATGAATCATAAATTGAATCATGAATCATGAATTGAATCATGAATCATGAATCATGAATCATGAATTGAATCATGAATCATGAATTGAATCATGAATCATGAATTGAATCATGAATCATGAATCATGAATCGAATCATGAATCATGAATTGAATCATGAATCATCAATCATAAATCGAATCATGAATCATGAATTGAATCATGAATCATGAATCATGAATCATGAATTGAATCATGAATAATGAATCATGAATCGAATCATGAATCATGAATCATGAATCATGAATTGATTCATGAATTAAATCATGAATCATGAATTGAATCATGAATCATGAATCATGAATTGAATCATAAATCATGAATCATGAATCGAATCATGAATCATGAATCATGAATTGAATCATGAATCATGAATTATGAATCATGAATTGAATCATGAATCATTAATCATGAATTAAATCATGAATCATGAATCATGAATCATGAATTGAATCATGAATTAAATCATGAATCATGAATCATAAATTGAATCATGAATCATGAATCATAAATTGAATCATGAATAATGAATTGATTCATGAATTAAATCATGAATCATGAATTGAATCATGAATCATGAATCATGAATCGAATCATGAATCATGAATCGAATCATGAATAATGAATCGAATCATGAATCATGAATTGAATCATGAATCATGAATCATGAATAGAATCATGAATCATGAATCATGAATTATGAATCATGAATTGAATCATGAATCATTAATCATGAATTGAATCATGAATCATGAATCATGAATCATGAATTGAATCATGAATTAAATCATGAATCATGAATCATAAATTGAATCATGAATCATGAATCATAAATTGAATCATGAATCATCAATTGATTCATGAATTAAATCATGAATCATGAATTGAATCATGAATCATGAATCATGAATCATGAATTGAATCATGAATCATGAATCATGAATCGAATCATGAATCATGAATTGAATCATGAATCATGAATCGAATCATGAATCATGAATTGAATCATGAATCATGAATCATGAATAGAATCATGAATCATGAATCATGAATCGAATCATGAATCATGAATCATGAATTGAATCATGAATCATGAAACGAATCATGAATCATGAATTGAATCATGAATCATGAATCATGAATTGAATCATGAATCATGAATCATGAATCGAATCATGAATCATGAATTGAATCATGAATCATCAATCATAAATCGAATCATGAATCATGAATTGAATCATGAATCATGAATCATGAATCATGAATTGAATCATGAATAATGAATCATGAATCGAATCATGAATCATGAATCATGAATCATGAATTGATTCATGAATTAAATCATGAATCATGAATTGAATCATGAATCATGAATCATGAATTGAATCATGAATCATGAATCATGAATCGAATCATGAATCATGAATTGAATCATGAATCATGAATTATGAATCATGAATTGAATCATGAATCATTAATCATGAATTAAATCATGAATCATGAATCATGAATCATGAATTGAATCATGAATTAAATCATGAATCATGAATCATAAATTGAATCATGAATCATGAATCATAAATTGAATCATGAATAATGAATTGATTCATGAATTAAATCATGAATCATGAATTGAATCATGAATCATGAATCATGAATTGAATCATGAATCATGAATCATGAATCATGAATCGAATCATGAATAATGAATCGAATCATGAATCATGAATTGAATCATGAATCATGAATCATGAATAGAATCATGAATCATTAATCATGAATTGAATCATAAATCATGAAACGAATCATGAATCATGAATTGAATCATGAATCATGAATCATAAATCGAATCATGAATCATGAATCATGAATTGAATCATGAATCATGAATCATGAATCGAATCATGAATCATGAATTGAATCATGAATCATCAATCATAAATCGAATCATGAATCATGAATTGAATCATGAATCATGAATCATGAATCATGAATTGAATCATGAATAATGAATCATGAATCGAATCATGAATCATGAATCATGAATCATGAATTGAATCATGAATCATAAATCATGAATCATGAATCATGAATTGAATCATGAATTAAATCATGAATCATGAATCATAAATTGAATCATGAATCATGAATTGAATCATGAATCATGAATCATGAATTGAATCATGAATTAAATCATGAATCATGGATTGAATCATGAATCATGAATTATGAATTGAATCATGAATCATGAATTGAATCATGAATCATGAATCGAATCATGAATCATGAATTGAATCATGAATCATGAATCATGAATAGAATCATGAATCATGAATTGAATCATGAATCATGAGTCATGAATCGAATCATGAATCATGAATTGAATCATTAATCTTGAATCGAATCATAAATCATGATTCAAGATTCATGAATCGAATCATGAATCATGAATTGAATCATGAATCATAAATCATGAATCATGAATCATGAATCATGAATATAATCATGAATCATGAATCATGAATCATAAATTCAATCATGAATTAAATCATGAATCATGAATCATGAATTGAATCATGAATCATGAATTGAATCATGAATCATTAATCTTGAATCAAATCATGAATCATGAATCTAGAATCATGAATCATGAATTGAATCATGAATTATGAATTGATTCATGAATTGAATCATTAATAATAAATCATGAATCATGAATTGAATTATAATTTGAATTATGAATCATGAATTAAATCATGAATTGAATCATGAATCATGAATTGAATCATGAATCATGAATCATAAATCGAATCATGAATCATGAATTGAATCATGAAACGAATCATAAATTGAATCATGAATCATGAATTGAATCATGTATCATGAATCATGAATTGAATCATGAATCATGAATCATGAATTGAATCATGAATCATTAATCATGAATTGAATCATGAATCATGAATTGAATCATGTATCATGAATCATGAATTGAATCATGAATCATGAATCATGAATTGAATCATGAATCATGAATTGAATCATGAATTAAATCATGAATCATGAATCATAAATTGAATCATGAATCATGAATCATAAATTGAATCATGAATTATGAATTGATTCATGAATTAAATCATGAATCATGAATTGAATCATGAATCATGAATCATGAATTGAATCATGAATCATGAATCATGAATCGAATCATGAATCATGAATTCAATCATGAATCATGAATCGAATCATGAATCATGAATCATGAATTGAATCATGAATCATGAATTATGAATCATGAATAGAATCATGATTCATTAATCATGAATTAAATCATGAATCATGAATCATGAATTGAATCATGAATTAAATCATGAATCATGAATCATAAATTGAATCATGGATCATGAATCATAAATTGAATCATGAATCATGAATTGATTCATGAATTAAATCATGAATCATGAATTGAATTATGAATCATGAATTGAATCATGAATCATGAATCATGAATCGAATCATGAATCATGAATTGAATCATGAATCATGAATCGAATCATGAATCATGAATTGAATCATGAATCATGATTTATGAATAGAATCATGAATCATGAATCATGAATCATGAATCAAATCATGAATCATGATTCATGAATTGAATCATGAATCATGAAACGAATCATGAATCATGAATTGAATCATGAAACGAATCATAAATTGAATCATGAATCATGAATCATGAATTGAATCATGAATCATGAATTATGAATCATGAATTGAATCATGAATCATTAATCATGAATTGAATCATGAATCATGAATCATGAATCATGAATTGAATCATGAATTAAATCATGAATCATGAATCATAAATTGAATCATGAATCATGAATCATAAATTGAATCATGAATCATGAATTGATTCATGAATTAAATCATGAATCATGAATTGAATCATGAAACATGAATCATGAATCATGAATTGAATCATGAATCATGAATCATGAATCGAATCATGAATCATGAATTGAATCATGAATCATGAATCGAATCATGAATCATGAATTGAATCATGAATCATGAATCATGAATAGAATCATGAATCATGAATCATGAATCATGAATCGAATCATGAATCATGAATCATGAATTGAATCATGAATCATGAAACGAATCATGAATCATGAATTGAATCATGAATCATGAATTGAATCATGAATCATGAATCATGAATCGAATCATGAATCATGAATTGAATCATGAATCATCAATCATAAATCGAATCATGAATCATGAATTGAATCATGAATCATGAATCATGAATCATGAATTGAATCATGAATCATGAATCATGAATCATGAATTGATTAATGAATTAAATCATGAATCATGAATTGAATCATGAATCATGAATCATGAATTGAATCATGAATCATGAATCATGAATCGAATCATGAATCATGAATCATGAATTGAATCATGAATCATGAATTATGAATCATGAATTGAATCATGAATCATTAATCATGAATTAAATCATGAATCATGAATCATGAATTGAATCATGAATTAAATCATGAATCATGAATCATAAATTGAATCATGAATCATGAATCATAAATTGAATCATGAATAATGAATTGATTCATGAATTAAATCATGAATCATGAATTGAATCATGAATCATGAATCATGAATTGAATCATGAATCATGAATCATGAATCGAATCATGAATCATGAATCGAATCATGAATAATGAATCGAATCATGAATCATGAATTGAATCATGAATCATGAATCATGAATAGAATCATGAATCATGAATTATGAATCATGAATTGAATCATGAATCATTAATCATGAATTGAATCATGAATCATGAATCATGAATCATGAATTGAATCATGAATTAAATCATGAATCATGAATCATAAATTGAATCATGAATCATGAATCATAAATTGAATCATGAATCATGAATTGATTCATGAATTAAATCATGAATCATGAATTGAATCATGAATCATGAATCATGAATCATGAATTGAATCATGAATCATGAATCATGAATCGAATCATGAATCATGAATTGAATCATGAATCATGAATCGAATCATGAATCATGAATTGAATCATGAATCATGAATCATGAATAGAATCATGAATCATGAATCATGAATCATGAATCGAATCATGAATCATGAATCATGAATTGAATCATGAATCATGAAACGAATCATGAATCATGAATTGAATCATGAATCATGAATCATGAATTGAATCATGAATCATGAATCATGAATCGAATCATGAATCATGAATTGAATCATGAATCATCAATCATAAATCGAATCATGAATCATGAATTGAATCATGAATCATGAATCATGAATCATGAATTGAATCATGAATAATGAATCATGAATCGAATCATGAATCATGAATCATGAATCATGAATTGATTCATGAATTAAATCATGAATCATGAATTGAATCATGAATCATGAATCATGAATTGAATCATGAATCATGAATCATGAATCGAATCATGAATCATGAATCATGAATTGAATCATGAATCATGAATTATGAATCATGAATTGAATCATGAATCATTAATCATGAATTAAATCATGAATCATGAATCATGAATCATGAATTGAATCATGAATTAAATCATGAATCATGAATCATAAATTGAATCATGAATCATGAATCATAAATTGAATCATGAATAATGAATTGATTCATGAATTAAATCATGAATCATGAATTGAATCATGAATCATGAATCATGAATTGAATCATGAATCATGAATCATGAATCGAATCATGAATCATGAATCGAATCATGAATAATGAATCGAATCATGAATCATGAATTGAATCATGAATCATGAATCATGAATAGAATCATGAATCATGAATCATGAATCATGAATCGAATCATGAATCATTAATCATGAATTGAATCATAAATCATGAAACGAATCATGAATCATGAATTGAATCATGAATCATGAATCATAAATCGAATCATGAATCATGAATCATGAATTGAATCATGAATCATGAATCATGAATCGAATCATGAATCATGAATTGAATCATTAATCATCAATCATAAATCGAATCATGAATCATGAATTGAATCATGAATCATGAATCATGAATCATGAATTGAATCATGAATAATGAATCATGAATCGAATCATGAATCATGAATCATGAATCATGAATCATGAATTGAATCATGAATCATAAATCATGAATCATGAATCATGAATTGAATCATGAATTAAATCATGAATCATGAATCATAAATTGAATCATGAATCATGAATTGAATCATGAATCATGAATCATGAATTGAATCATGAATTAAATCATGAATCATGGATTGAATCATGAATCATGAATCATGAATTGAATCATGAATCATGAATTGAATCATGAATCATGAATCGAATCATGAATCATGAATTGAATCATGAATCATGAATCATGAATAGAATCATGAATCATGAATTGAATCATGAATCATGAGTCATGAATCGAATCATGAATCATGAATTGAATCATTAATCTTGAATCGAATCATAAATCATGATTCAAGATTCATGAATCGAATCATGAATCATGAATTGAATCATGAATCATAAATCATGAATCATGAATCATGAATCATGAATCATGAATATAATCATGAATCATGAATCATAAATTCAATCATGAATTAAATCATGAATCATGAATCATGAATTGAATCATGAATCATGAATTGAATCATGAATCATTAATCTTGAATCAAATCATGAATCATGAATCTAGAATCATGAATCATGAATTGAATCATGAATCATGAATTGAATCATGAATCATGAATTGATTCATGAATTGAATCATTAATAATAAATCATGAATCATGAATTGAATTATAATTTGAATTATGAATCATGAATTAAATCATGAATTGAATCATGAATCATGAATCATGAATTGAATCATGAATCATGAATCATAAATCGAATCATGAATCATGAAACGAATCATAAATTGAATCATGAATCATGAATTGAATCATGTATCATGAATCATGAATTGAATCATGAATCATGAATCATGAATTGAATCATGAATCATTAATCATGAATTGAATCATGAATCATGAATTGAATCATGTATCATGAATCATGAATTGAATCATGAATCATGAATCATGAATTGAATCATGAATCATGAATCATGAATTGAATCATGAATTAAATCATGAATCATGAATCATAAATTGAATCATGAATCATGAATCATAAATTGAATCATGAATTATGAATTGATTCATGAATTAAATCATGAATCATGAATTGAATCATGAATCATGAATCATGAATTGAATCATGAATCATGAATCATGAATCGAATCATGAATCATGAATTCAATCATGAATCATGAATCGAATCATGAATCATGAATCATGAATTGAATCATGAATCATGAATTATGAATCATGAATAGAATCATGAATCATTAATCATGAATTAAATCATGAATCATGAATCATGAATTGAATCATGAATTAAATCATGAATCATGAATCATAAATTGAATCATGGATCATGAATCATAAATTGAATCATGAATCATGAATTGATTCATGAATTAAATCATGAATCATGAATTGAATTATGAATCATGAATTGAATCATGAATCATGAATCATGAATCGAATCATGAATCATGAATTGAATCATGAATCATGAATCGAATCATGAATCATGAATTGAATCATGAATCATGATTTATGAATAGAATCATGAATCATGAATCATGAATCATGAATCAAATCATGAATCATGATTCATGAATTGAATCATGAATCATGAAACGAATCATGAATCATGAATTGAATCATGAATCATGAATCATGAATTGAATCATGAATCATGAATCATGAATCATGAATTGAATCGTGAATTAAATCATGAATCATGGATTGAATCATGAATCATGAATCATGAATCATGAATTGAATCATGAATCATGAATCATGAATCGAATCATGAATCATGAATTGAATCATGAATCATGAATTAAATCATGAATCATGAATCATGAATTGAATCATGAATCACAAATCGATTCATGAATCATGAATTGAATCATGAATCATGAATAGAATCATGAATCATGAATCATGAATCGATTCATGAATCATGAATTGAATCATGAATCATGAATCATGAATTGAATCATGAATCATGAATCGAATCATGAATCATGAATTGAATCTTGAATCATGAATCATGAATCGAATCATAAATCATGAATTGAATCATGAATCATGAATCATAAATCGAATCATGAATCATTAATTGAATCATGAATCATGAATCATGAATTGAATCATGAATCATGAATCATGAATCGAATCATAAATTTGGTTCAAGATTCATGAATCGAATCTTGAATCATGAATTGAATCATGAATAATGAACCATGAATCGAATCATGAATAATAAATCATGAATCATGAATTGAATCATGAATCATGAATCATGAATCGAATCATGAATCATGAATCATGAATTGAATCATGAATCATGAATTGAATCATGAATCATTAATCTTGAATCAAATCATGAATCATGAATCTAGAATCATGAATCATGAATCATGAATTGAATCATGAATCATGAATTGAATCATGAATCCTGAATTGATTAATGAATTGAATAATGAGATATGAATCATAAATCATGAATTAAATCATGATTAATGAATCATGAATTGAATCATGAATTAAATCATGAATCATGAATCTTAAATTGAATCATGAATCATGAATTGATTCATGAATTAAATCATGAATCATGAATTGAATCATGAATCATGAATCATGAATTGAATCATGAATCATGAATCATGAATCGAATCATGAATCATGAATTGAATCATGAATCATGAATCGAATCATGAATCATGAATCATGAATTGAATCATGAATCATGAATTATGAATCATGAATTGAATCATGAATCATTAATCATGAATTAAATCATGAATCATGAATCATGAATCATGAATTGAATCATGAATTAAATCATGAATCATGAATCATAAATTGAATCATGAATCATGAATCATAAATTGAATCATGAATCATGAATTGATTCATGAATTAAATAATGAATCATGAATTGAATCATGAATCATGAATCATGAATCATGAATTGAATCATGAATCATGAATCATGAATCGAATCATGAATCATGAATTGAATCATGAATCATGAATCCAATCATGAATCATGAATTGAATCATGAATCATGAATCATGAATATAATCATGAATCATGAATCATGAATTGAATCATAAATCATGAAACGAATCATGAATCATGAATTGAATCATGAATCATGAACTATAAATCGAATCATGAATCATGAATCATGAATTGAATCATGAATCATGAATCATGAATCGAATCATGAATCATGAATTGAATCATGAATCATCAATCATAAATCGAATCATGAATCATGAATTGAATCATGAATCATGAATCATGAATCATGAATTGAATCATGAATAATGAATCATGAATCGAATCATGAATCATCAATCATGAATCATGAATCATGAATCATGAATCATGAATTGAATCATGAATCATGAATCATGAATCATGAATCATGAATTGAATCATGAATTAAATCATGAATCATGAATCATAAATTGAATCATGAATCATGAATTGAATCATGAATCATGAATCATGAATCATGAATTGAATCATGAAATAAATCATGAATCATGGATTGAATCATGAATCATGAATCATGAATCATGATTTAAATCATGAATCATGAATCATGAATTGAATCATGAATCATGAATCATGAATAGAATCATGAATCATGAATCATGAATCATGAATCGAATCATGAATCATTAATCATGAATTGAATCATAAATCATGAAACGAATCATGAATCATGAATTGAATCATGAATCATGAATCATAAATCGAATCATGAATCATGAATCATGAATTGAATCATGAATCATGAATCATGAATCGAATCATGAATCATGAATTGAATCATGAATCATCAATCATAAATCGAATCATGAATCATGAATTGAATCATGAATCATGAATCATGAATCATGAATTGAATCATGAATAATGAATCATGAATCGAATCATGAATCATGAATCATGAATCATGAATCATGAATTGAATCATGAATCATGAATTATGAATCATGAATAGAATCATGAATCATTAATCATGAATTAAATCATGAATCATGAATCATGAATTGAATCATGAATTAAATCATGAATCATGAATCATAAATTGAATCATGGATCATGAATCATAAATTGAATCATGAATCATGAATTGATTCATGAATTAAATCATGAATCATGAATTGAATTATGAATCATGAATTGAATCATGAATCATGAATCATGAATCGAATCATGAATCATGAATTGAATCATGAATCATGAATCGAATCATGAATCATGAATTGAATCATGAATCATGATTTATGAATAGAATCATGAATCATGAATCATGAATCATGAATCAAATCATGAATCATGATTCATGAATTGAATCATGAATCATGAAACGAATCATGAATCATGAATTGAATCATGAATCATGAATCATGAATTGAATCATGAATCATGAATCATGAATCATGAATTGAATCGTGAATTAAATCATGAATCATGGATTGAATCATGAATCATGAATCATGAATCATGAATTGAATCATGAATCATGAATCATGAATCGAATCATGAATCATGAATTGAATCATGAATCATGAATTAAATCATGAATCATGAATCATGAATTGAATCATGAATCACAAATCGATTCATGAATCATGAATTGAATCATGAATCATGAATAGAATCATGAATCATGAATCATGAATCGATTCATGAATCATGAATTGAATCATGAATCATGAATCATGAATTGAATCATGAATCATGAATCATGAATCGAATCATAAATTTGGTTCAAGATTCATGAATCGAATCTTGAATCATGAATTGAATCATGAATAATGAACCATGAATCGAATCATGAATAATAAATCATGAATCATGAATTGAATCATGAATCATGAATCATGAATCGAATCATGAATCATGAATCATGAATTGAATCATGAATCATGAATTGAATCATGAATCATTAATCTTGAATCAAATCATGAATCATGAATCTAGAATCATGAATCATGAATCATGAATTGAATCATGAATCATGAATTGAATCATGAATCCTGAATTGATTAATGAATTGAATAATGAGATATGAATCATAAATCATGAATTAAATCATGATTAATGAATCATGAATTGAATCATGAATTAAATCATGAATCATGAATCTTAAATTGAATCATGAATCATGAATTGATTCATGAATTAAATCATGAATCATGAATTGAATCATGAATCATGAATCATGAATCATGAATCATGAATCATGAATCATGAATTGAATCATGAATCATGAATTGAATCATGAATCATGAATCGAATCATGAATCATGAATCATGAATTGAATCATGAATCATGAATTATGAATCATGAATTGAATCATGAATCATTAATCATGAATTAAATCATGAATCATGAATCATGAATCATGAATTAAATCATGAATCATGAATCATAAATTGAATCATGAATCATGAATCATAAATTGAATCATGAATCATGAATTGATTCATGAATTAAATAATGAATCATGAATTGAATCATGAATCATGAATCATGAATCATGAATTGAATCATGAATCATGAATCATGAATCGAATCATGAATCATGAATTGAATCATGAATCATGAATCCAATCATGAATCATGAATTGAATCATGAATCATGAATCATGAATAGAATCATGAATCATGAATCATGAATTGAATCATAAATCATGAAACGAATCATGAATCATGAATTGAATCATGAATCATGAACTATAAATCGAATCATGAATCATGAATCATGAATTGAATCATGAATCATGAATCATGAATCGAATCATGAATCATGAATTGAATCATGAATCATCAATCATAAATCGAATCATGAATCATGAATTGAATCATGAATCATGAATCATGAATCATGAATTGAATCATGAATAATGAATCATGAATCGAATCATGAATCATCAATCATGAATCATCAATCATGAATCATGAATCATGAATTGAATCATGAATCATGAATCATGAATCATGAATCATGAATTGAATCATGAATTAAATCATGAATCATGAATCATAAATTGAATCATGAATCATGAATTGAATCATGAATCATGAATCATGAATCATGAATTGAATCATGAAATAAATCATGAATCATGGATTGAATCATGAATCATGAATCATGAATCATGATTTAAATCATGAATCATGAATCATGAATTGAATCATGAATCATGAATCATGAATAGAATCATGAATCATGAATCATGAATCATGAATCGAATCATGAATCATTAATCATGAATTGAATCATAAATCATGAAACGAATCATGAATCATGAATTGAATCATGAATCATGAATCATAAATCGAATCATGAATCATGAATCATGAATTGAATCATGAATCATGAATCATGAATCGAATCATGAATCATGAATTGAATCATGAATCATCAATCATAAATCGAATCATGAATCATGAATTGAATCATGAATCATGAATCATGAATCATGAATTGAATCATGAATAATGAATCATGAATCGAATCATGAATCATGAATCATGAATCATGAATCATGAATTGAATCATGAATCATAAATCATGAATCATGAATCATGAATTGAATCATGAATTAAATCATGAATCATGAATCATAAATTGAATCATGAATCATGAATTGAATCATGAATCATGAATCATGAATTGAATCATGAATTAAATCATGAATCATGGATTGAATCATGAATCATGAATCATGAATTGAATCATGAATCATGAATTGAATCATGAATCATGAATCGAATCATGAATCATGAATTGAATCATGAATCATGAATCATGAATAGAATCATGAATCATGAATTGAATCATGAATCATGAGTCATGAATCGAATCATGAATCATGAATTGAATCATTAATCTTGAATCGAATCATAAATCATGATTCAAGATTCATGAATCGAATCATGAATCATGAATTGAATCATGAATCATAAATCATGAATCATGAATCATGAATCATGAATCATGAATATAATCATGAATCATGAATCATGAATCATAAATTCAATCATGAATTAAATCATGAATCATGAATCATGAATTGAATCATGAATCATGAATTGAATCATGAATCATTAATCTTGAATCAAATCATGAATCATGAATCTAGAATCATGAATCATGAATTGAATCATGAATCATGAATTGAATCATGAATCATGAATTGATTCATGAATTGAATCATTAATAATAAATCATGAATCATGAATTGAATTATAATTTGAATTATGAATCATGAATTAAATCATGAATTGAATCATGAATCATGAATCATGAATTGAATCATGAATCATGAATCATAAATCGAATCATGAATCATGAATTGAATCATGAAACGAATCATAAATTGAATCATGAATCATGAATTGAATCATGTATCATGAATCATGAATTGAATCATGAATCATGAATCATGAATTGAATCATGAATCATTAATCATGAATTGAATCATGAATCATGAATTGAATCATGTATCATGAATCATGAATTGAATCATGAATCATGAATCATGAATTGAATCATGAATCATGAATCATGAATTGAATCATGAATTAAATCATGAATCATGAATCATAAATTGAATCATGAATCATGAATCATAAATTGAATCATGAATTATGAATTGATTCATGAATTAAATCATGAATCATGAATTGAATCATGAATCATGAATCATGAATTGAATCATGAATCATGAATCATGAATCGAATCATGAATCATGAATTCAATCATGAAACATGAATCGAATCATGAATCATGAATCATGAATTGAATCATGAATCATGAATTATGAATCATGAATAGAATCATGAATCATTAATCATGAATTAAATCATGAATCATGAATCATGAATTGAATCATGAATTAAATCATGAATCATGAATCATAAATTGAATCATGGATCATGAATCATAAATTGAATCATGAATCATGAATTGATTCATGAATTAAATCATGAATCATGAATTGAATTATGAATCATGAATTGAATCATGAATCATGAATCATGAATCGAATCATGAATCATGAATTGAATCATGAATCATGAATCGAATCATGAATCATGAATTGAATCATGAATCATGATTTATGAATAGAATCATGAATCATGAATCATGAATCATGAATCAAATCATGAATCATGATTCATGAATTGAATCATGAATCATGAAACGAATCATGAATCATGAATTGAATCATGAATCATGAATCATGAATTGAATCATGAATCATGAATCATGAATCATGAATTGAATCGTGAATTAAATCATGAATCATGGATTGAATCATGAATCATGAATCATGAATCATGAATTGAATCATGAATCATGAATCATGAATCGAATCATGAATCATGAATTGAATCATGAATCATGAATTAAATCATGAATCATGAATTGAATCATGAATCACAAATCGATTCATGAATCATGAATTGAATCATGAATCATGAATAGAATCATGAATCATGAATCATGAATCGATTCATGAATCATGAATTGAATCATGAATCATGAATCATGAATTGAATCATGAATCATGAATCGAATCATGAATCATGAATTGAATCTTGAATCATGAATCATGAATCGAATCATAAATCATGAATTGAATCATGAATCATGAATCATAAATCGAATCATGAATCATTAATTGAATCATGAATCATGAATCATGAATTGAATCATGAATCATGAATCATGAATCGAATCATAAATTTGGTTCAAGATTCATGAATCGAATCTTGAATCATGAATTGAATCATGAATAATGAACCATGAATCGAATCATGAATAATAAATCATGAATCATGAATTGAATCATGAATCATGAATCATGAATCGAATCATGAATCATGAATCATGAATTGAATCATGAATCATGAATTGAATCATGAATCATTAATCTTGAATCAAATCATGAATCATGAATCTAGAATCATGAATCATGAATCATGAATTGAATCATGAATCATGAATTGAATCATGAATCCTGAATTGATTAATGAATTGAATAATGAGATATGAATCATAAATCATGAATTGAATCATGAATTAAATCATGAATCATGAATCTTAAATTGAATCATGAATCATGAATTGATTCATGAATTAAATCATGAATCATGAATTGAATCATGAATCATGAATCATGAATTGAATCATGAATCATGAATCATGAATCGAATCATGAATCATGAATTGAATCATGAATCATGAATCGAATCATGAATCATGAATCATGAATTGAATCATGAATCATGAATTATGAATCATGAATTGAATCATGAATCATTAATCATGAATTAAATCATGAATCATGAATCATGAATCATGAATTGAATCATGAATTAAATCATGAATCATGAATCATAAATTGAATCATGAATCATGAATCATAAATTGAATCATGAATCATGAATTGATTCATGAATTAAATAATGAATCATGAATTGAATCATGAATCATGAATCATGAATCATGAATTGAATCATGAATCATGAATCATGAATCGAATCATGAATCATGAATTGAATCATGAATCATGAATCCAATCATGAATCATGAATTGAATCATGAATCATGAATCATGAATAGAATCATGAATCATGAATCATGAATTGAATCATAAATCATGAAACGAATCATGAATCATGAATTGAATCATGAATCATGAACTATAAATCGAATCATGAATCATGAATCATGAATTGAATCATGAATCATGAATCATGAATCGAATCATGAATCATGAATTGAATCATGAATCATCAATCATAAATCGAATCATGAATCATGAATTGAATCATGAATCATGAATCATGAATCATGAATTGAATCATGAATAATGAATCATGAATCGAATCATGAATCATCAATCATGAATCATCAATCATGAATCATGAATCATGAATTGAATCATGAATCATGAATCATGAATCATGAATCATGAATTGAATCATGAATTAAATCATGAATCATGAATCATAAATTGAATCATGAATCATGAATTGAATCATGAATCATGAATCATGAATCATGAATTGAATCATGAAATAAATCATGAATCATGGATTGAATCATGAATCATGAATCATGAATCATGATTTAAATCATGAATCATGAATCATGAATTGAATCATGAATCATGAATCATGAATCATGAATCATGAATCATGAATTGAATCATGAATCATGAATCATGAATTGAATTATGAATTACAAATCGATTCATGAATCATGAATTGAATCATGAATCATGAATAGAATCATGAATCATGAATCGATTCTTGAATCATGAATTGAATCATGAATCATGAATCATGAATTGAATCATGAATCATGAATCGAATCATGAATCATGAATTGAATCATGAATCATGAATCGAATCATGAATCATGAATTGAATCATGAATCATGAATCATAAATCATGAATTAAATCATGAATCATAAATCATGAATCGAATCATAAATCATGAATTGAATCATGAATCATGAATCATAAATCGAATCATGAATCATTAATTAAATCATGAATCATGAATCATGAATCATGAATCATGAATTGAATCATGAATCATGAATCGAATCATAAATCTTGATTCAAGATTCATGAATCGAATCATGAATCATGAATTGAATCATGAATAATGAACCATGAATCGAATCATGAATCATAAATCATGAATCATGAATCATGAATTGAATCATGAATCATGAATCATTAATCGAATCATGAATCATGAATCATGAATTGAATCATGAATCATTAATTGAATCATGAATCATTAATCTTGAATGAAATCATGAATCATGAATCTAGAATCACGAATCATGAATCATGAATTGAATCATGAATCATGAATTGAATCATGAATCATGAATTGAATCATGAATTGAATCATTAATAATGAATCATGAATCATGAATAGAATTATAATTTGAATCATGAATCATGAATTAAATCATGAATTGAATCATGAATCATGAATAATGAATTGAATCATGAATCATGAATCATAAATCGAATCATGAATCATGAATTGAATCATGAAACGAATCATAAATTGAATCATGAATCATGAATTGAATCATGAATCATGAATCATGAATTGAATCATGAATCATGAATTATGAATCATGAATTGAATCATGAATCATTAATCATGAATTGAATCATGAATTAAATCATGAATCATGAATCATAAATTGAATCATGAATCATGAATCATAAATTGAATCATGAATCATGAATTGATTCATGAATTAAATCATGAATCATGAATTGAATCATGAATCATGAATCATGAATCGAATCATGAATCATGAATTGAATCATGAATCATGAATAGAATCATGAATCATGAATTATGAATTGAATCATGAATCATGAATCATGAATTGAATCATGAATCATGAATCGAATGATGAATCATGAATTGAATCATGAATCATGAATCATGAATAGAATCATGAATCATGAATCATGAATTGAATAATGAATCATGAATCATGAATGGAATCATGAATCATGAACCATGAATTGAATCATGAATCATGAATCGAATCATAAATCATGATTCAAGATTCATGAATCGAATCATGAATCATGAATTGAATCATGAATCATAAATAATGAATCATGAATTGAATCATGAATAATGAATCATGAATCGAATCATGAATCATGAATCATGAATCATGAATCATGAATTGAATAATGAATCATGAATCATGAATCATGAATTAAATCATGAATTAAATCATGAATCATGAATCATAAATTGAATCATGAATCATGAATTGAATCATGAATCATGAATCATGAATCATGAATTGAATCATGAATTAAATCATGAATCATGGATTGAATCATGAATCATGAATCATGAATCATGAATTGAATCATGAATCATGAATCATGAATCGAATAATGAATCATGAATTGAATCATGAATCATGAATTGAATCATGAATCATGAATCATGAATTGAATCATGAATCACGAATCGAATCATGAATCATGAATTGAATCATGAATCATGAATCATTAATAGAATCATGCATCATGAATCATGAAATGAATCATGAATCGAATCATGAATCATGAATTGAATCATGAATCATGAATCATGAATTGAATCATGAATCATGAATCGAATCATGAATCATGAATTGAATCATGAATCATGAATCATGAATAGAATCATGAATCATGAATCATGAATCATGAATTGAATCATGAATCATGAATCATGAATCGAATCATGAATCATGAATTGAATCATGAATCATGAATCATAAATCGAATCATGAATCATTAATTGAATCATGAATCATGAATAATGAATTGAATCATGAATCATGAATCATGAATCGAATCATAAATCTTGATTCAAGATTCATGAATCGAATCATGAATCATGAATTGAATCATGAATAATGAATCATGAATCGAATCATGAATCATAAATCATGAATCATGAATTAAATCATAAATCATGATTTATGAATCGAATCATGAATCATCAATCATGAATTGAATCATGAATCATGAATTGAATCATGAATCATTAATCTTAAATCAAATCATGAATCATGAATCAAGAATCATGAATCATGAATTGAATCATGAATCATGAATTGAATCATGAATTATGAATTGATTCATGAATTGAATCATTAATAATGAATCATGAATCATGAATTGAATTATAATTTGAATCATGAATCATGAATTAAATCATGAATTGAATCATGAATCATGAATCAAGAATTGAATCATGAATCATGAATCATAAATCGAATCATGAATCATGAATTGAATCATGAAACGAATCATGAATCATTAATCATGAATTGAATCATGAATCATGAATCATGAATCATGAATTGAATCATGAATTAAATCATGAATCATGAATCATAAATTGAATCATGAATCATGAATCATAAATTGAATCATGAATCATGAATTGATTCATGAATTAAATCATGAATCATGAATTGAATCATGAATCATGAATCATGAATCATGAATTGAATCATGAATCATGAATCATGAATCGAATCATGAATCATGAATTGAATCATGAATCATGAATCGAATCATGAATCATGAATTGAATCATGAATCATGAATCATGAATAGAATCATGAATCATGAATCATGAATCATGAATCGAATCATGAATCATGAATCATGAATTGAATCATGAATCATGAAACGAATCATGAATCATGAATTGAATCATGAATCATGAATCATGAATTGAATCATGAATCATGAATCATGAATCGAATCATGAATCATGAATTGAATCATCAATCATCAATCATAAAACGAATCATGAATCATGAATTGAATCATGAATCATGAATCATGAATCATGAATTGAATCATGAATAATGAATCATGAATCGAATCATGAATCATGAATCATGAATCATGAATTGATTCATGAATTAAATCATGAATCATGAATTGAATCATGAATCATGAATCATGTATTGAATCATGAATCATGAATCATGAATCGAATCATGAATCATGAATTGAATCATGAATCATGAATCGAATCATGAATCATGAATCATGAATTGAATCATGAATCATGAATTATGAATCATGAATTGAATCATGAATCATTAATCATGAATTAAATCATGAATCATGAATCATGAATTATGAATTGAATCATGAATTAAATCATGAATCATGAATCATAAATTGAATCATGAATCATGAATCATAAACTGAATCATGAATAATGAATTGATTCATGAATTAAATCATGAATCATGAATTGAATCATGAATCATGAATCATGAATTGAATCATGAATCATGAATCATGAATCGAATCATGAATCATGAATCGAATCATGAATAATGAATCGAATCATGAATCATGAATTGAATCATGAATCATGAATCATGAATCGAATCATGAATCATTAATCATGAATTGAATCATAAATCATGAAACGAATCATGAATCATGAATTGAATCATGAATCATGAATCATAAATCGAATCATGAATCATGAATCATGAATTGAATCATGAATCATGAATCATGAATCGAATCATGAATCATGATTTGAATCATGAATCATCAATCATAAATCGAATCATGAATCATGAATTGAATCATGAATCATGAATCATGAATCGAATCATGAATCATGAATTGAATCATGAATCATCAATCATAAATCGAATCATGAATCATGAATTGAATCATGAATCATGAATCATGAATCATGAATTGAATCATGAATAATGAATCATGAATCGAATCATGAATCATGAATCATGAATCATGAATCATGAATTGAATCATGAATCATAAATCATGAATCATGAATCATGAATTGAATCATGAATTAAATCATGAATCATGAATCATAAATTGAATCATGAATCATGAATTGAATCATGAATCATGAATCATGAATCATGAATCATGAATTAAATCATGAATCATGGTTGAATCATGAATCATGAATCATGAATTGAATCATGAATCATGAATCATGAATTGAATCATGAATCATGAATTGAATCATGAATCATGAATCGAATCATGAATCATGAATTGAATCATGAATCATGAATCATGAATAGAATCATGAATCATGAATTGAATCATGAATCATGAGTCATGAATCGAATCATGAATCATGAGTCATGAATCGAATCATGAATCATGAATTGAATCATTAATCTTGAATCAAATCATAAATCATGATTCAAGATTCATGAATCGAATCATGAATCATGAATTGAATCATGAATCATGAATCATGAATCATGAATTGAATCATGAATCATGAATCATGAATCGAATCATGAATCATGAATTGAATCATGAATCATGAATCGAATCATGAATCATGAATTGAATCATGAATCATGAATCATGAATAGAATCATGAATCATGAATCATGAATCATGAATCGAATCATGAATCATGAATCATGAATTGAATCATGAATCATGAAACGAATCATGAATCATGAATTGAATCATGAATCATGAATCATGAATTGAATCATGAATCATGAATCATGAATCGAATCATGAATCATGAATTGAATCATCAATCATCAATCATAAAACGAATCATGAATCATGAATTGAATCATGAATCATGAATCATGAATCATGAATTGAATCATGAATAATGAATCATGAATCGAATCATGAATCATGAATCATGAATCATGAATTGATTCATGAATTAAATCATGAATCATGAATTGAATCATGAATCATGAATCATGTATTGAATCATGAATCATGAATCATGAATCGAATCATGAATCATGAATTGAATCATGAATCATGAATCGAATCATGAATCATGAATCATGAATTGAATCATGAATCATGAATTATGAATCATGAATTGAATCATGAATCATTAATCATGAATTAAATCATGAATCATGAATCATGAATTATGAATTGAATCATGAATTAAATCATGAATCATGAATCATAAATTGAATCATGAATCATGAATCATAAACTGAATCATGAATAATGAATTGATTCATGAATTAAATCATGAATCATGAATTGAATCATGAATCATGAATCATGAATTGAATCATGAATCATGAATCATGAATCGAATCATGAATCATGAATCGAATCATGAATAATGAATCGAATCATGAATCATGAATTGAATCATGAATCATGAATCATGAATCGAATCATGAATCATTAATCATGAATTGAATCATAAATCATGAAACGAATCATGAATCATGAATTGAATCATGAATCATGAATCATAAATCGAATCATGAATCATGAATCATGAATTGAATCATGAATCATGAATCATGAATCGAATCATGAATCATGAATTGAATCATGAATCATCAATCATAAATCGAATCATGAATCATGAATTGAATCATGAATCATGAATCATGAATCGAATCATGAATCATGAATTGAATCATGAATCATCAATCATAAATCGAATCATGAATCATGAATTGAATCATGAATCATGAATCATGAATCATGAATTGAATCATGAATAATGAATCATGAATCGAATCATGAATCATGAATCATGAATCATGAATCATGAATTGAATCATGAATCATAAATCATGAATCATGAATCATGAATTGAATCATGAATTAAATCATGAATCATGAATCATAAATTGAATCATGAATCATGAATTGAATCATGAATCATGAATCATGAATCATGAATCATGAATTAAATCATGAATCATGGTTGAATCATGAATCATGAATCATGAATTGAATCATGAATCATGAATCATGAATTGAATCATGAATCATGAATTGAATCATGAATCATGAATCGAATCATGAATCATGAATTGAATCATGAATCATGAATCATGAATAGAATCATGAATCATGAATTGAATCATGAATCATGAGTCATGAATCGAATCATGAATCATGAGTCATGAATCGAATCATGAATCATGAATTGAATCATTAATCTTGAATCAAATCATAAATCATGATTCAAGATTCATGAATCGAATCATGAATCATGAATTGAATCATGAATCATAAATCATGAATCATGAATCATGAATCATGAATCATGAATATAATCATGAATCATGAATCATGAATTCAATCATGAATTAAATCATGAATCATGAATCATGAATTGAATCATGAATCATGAATTGAATCATGAATCATTAATCTTGAATCAAATCATGAATCATGAATCTAGAATCATGAATCATGAATCATGAATTGAATCATGAATCATGAATTGAATCATGAATCATGAATTGATTCATGAATTGAATCATTAATAATAAATCATGAATCATGAATTGAATTATAATTTGAATCATGAATCATGAATTAAATCATGAATTGAATCATGAATCATGAATCATGAATTGAATCATGAATCATGAATCATAAATCGAATCATGAATCATGAATTGAATCATGAAACGAATCATAAATTGAATCATGAATCATGAATTGAATCATGTATCATGAATCATATATTGAATCATGAATCATGAATCATGAATTGAATCATGAATCATTAATCATGAATTGAATCATGAATCATGAATTGAATCATGTATCATGAATCATGAATTGAATCATGAATCATGAATCATGAATTGAATCATGAATCATGAATCATGAATTGAATCATGAATTAAATCATGAATCATGAATCATAAATTGAATCATGAATCATGAATCATAAATTGAATCATGAATTATGAATTGATTCATGAATTAAATCATGAATCATGAATTGAATCATGAATCATGAATCATGAATTGAATCATGAATCATGAATCATGAATCGAATCATGAATCATGAATTCAATCATGAATCATGAATCGAATCATGAATCATGAATCATGAATTGAATCATGAATCATGAATTATGAATCATGAATAGAATCATGAATCATTAATCATGAATTAAATCATGAATCATGAATCATGAATCATTAATTGAATCATGAATTAAATCATGAATCATGAATCATAAATTGAATCATGGATCATGAATCATAAATTGATTCATGAATTAAATCATGAATCATGAATTGAATTATGAATCATGAATTGAATCATGAATCATGAATCATGAATCGAATCATGAATCATGAATTGAATCATGAATCATGAATCGAATCATGAATCATGAATTGAATCATGAATCATGAATCATGAATAGAATCATGAATCATGAATCATGAATCATGAATCAAATCATGAATCATGAATCATGAATTGAATCATGAATCATGAAACGAATCATGAATCATGAATTGAATCATGAATCATGAATCATAAATCGAATCATGAATCATGAATCATGAATTGAATCATGAATCATGAATTGAATCATGAATCATGAATCATGAATCATGAATTGAATCGTGAATTAAATCATGAATCATGGATTGAATCATGAATCATGAATCATGAATCATGAATTGAATCATGAATCATGAATCATGAATCGAATCATGAATCATGAATTGAATCATGAATCATGAATTGAATCATGAATCATGAATTAAATCATGAATCATGAATCATGAATTGAATCATGAATCACAAATCGATTCATGAATCATGAATTGAATCATGAATCATGAATAGAATCATGAATCATGAATCATGAATCGATTCATGAATCATGAATTGAATCATGAATCATGAATCATGAATTGAATCATGAATCATGAATCGAATCATGAATCATGAATTGAATCTTGAATCATGAATCATGAATCGAATCATGAATCATGAATTGAATCATGAATCATGAATCATGAATCGAATCATGAATTGAATCATGAATCATGAATCATGAATCGAATCATAAATCATGAATTGAATCATGAATCATGAATCATAAATCGAATCATGAATCATTAATTGAATCATGAATCATGAATCATGAATCATGAATTGAATCATGAATCATGAATCATGAATCGAATCATAAATCTTGATTCAAGATTCATGAATCGAATCTTGAATCATGAATTGAATCATGAATAATGAACCATGAATCGAATCATGAATCATAAATCATGAATCATGAATCATGAATTGAATCATGAATCATGAATCATGAATCGAATCATGAATCATGAATCATGAATTGAATCATGAATCATGAATTGAATCATGAATCATTAATCTTGAATCAAATCATGAATCATGAATCTAGAATCATGAATCATGAATCATGAATTGAATCATGAATCATGAATTGAATCATGAATCCTGAATTGATTAATGAATTGAATAATGAGATATGAATCATAAATCATGAATTAAATCATGAATCATGAATCATGAATTGAATCATGAATTAAATCATGAATCATGAATCTTAAATTGAATCATGAATCATGAATTGATTCATGAATTAAATCATGAATCATGAATTGAATCATGAATCATGAATCATGAATTGAATCATGAATCATGAATCATGAATCGAATCATGAATCATGAATTGAATCATGAATCATGAATCGAATCATGAATCATGAATCATGAATTGAATCATGAATCAGGAATTATGAATCATGAATTGAATCATGAATCATTAATCATGAATTAAATCATGAATCATGAATCATGAATCATGAATTGAATCATGAATTAAATCATGAATCATGAATCATAAATTGAATCATGAATCATGAATCATAAATTGAATCATGAATCATGAATTGATTCATGAATTAAATAATGAATCATGAATTGAATCATGAATCATGAATCATGAATCATGAATTGAATCATGAATCATGAATCATGAATCGAATCATGAATCATGAATTGAATCATGAATCATGAATCCAATCATGAATCATGAATTGAATCATGAATCATGAATCATGAATAGAATCATGAATCATGAATCATGAATCATGAATCGAATCATGAATCATGAATCATGAATTGAATCATAAATCATGAAACGAATCATGAATCATGAATTGAATCATGAATCATGAATCATAAATCGAATCATGAATCATGAATCATGAATTGAATCATGAATCATGAATCGAATCATGAATCATGAATTGAATCATGAATCATCAATCATAAATCGAATCATGAATCATGAATTGAATCATGAATCATGAATCATGAATCATGAATTGAATCATGAATAATGAATCATGAATCGAATCATGAATCATCAATCATGAATCATGAATCATGAATCATGAATTGAATCATGAATCATGAATCATGAATCATGAATCATGAATTGAATCATGAATTAAATCATGTATCATGAATCATAAATTGAATCATGAATCATGAATTGAATCATGAATCATGAATCATGAATCATGAATTGAATCATGAATTAAATCATGAATCATGGATTGAATCATGAATCATGAATCATGAATCATGATTTAAATCATGAATCATGAATCATGAATTGAATCATGAATCATGAATCATGAATCATGAATCATGAATTGAATCATGAATCATGAATCATTAATTGAATCATGAATCACGAATCGATTCATGAATCGTGAATTGAATCATGAATCATGAATAGAATCATGAATCATGAATCGATTCTTGAATCATGAATTGAATCATGAATCATGAATCATGAATTGAATCATGAATCATGAATCGAATCATGAATCATGAATTGAATCATGAATCATGAATCATGAATCGAATCATGAATCATGAATTGAATCATGAATCATGAATCATGAATCATGAATTGAATCATGAATCATAAATCATGAATCGAATCATAAATCATGAATTGAATCATGAATCATGAATCATAAATCGAATCATGAATCATTAATTGAATCATGAATCATGAATCATGAATCATGAATTGAATCATGAATCATGAATCGAATCATAAATCTTGATTCAAGATTCATGAATCGAATCATGAATCATGAATTGAATCATGAATAATGAACCATGAATCGAATCATGAATCATAAATCATGAATCATAAATCATGAATCATGAATCATGAATTGAATCATGAATCATGAATCATTAATCGAATCATGAATCATGAATCATGAATTGAATCATGAATCATTAATTGAATCATGAATCATTAATCTTGAATCAAATCATGAATCATGAATCTAGAATCACGAATCATGAATCATGAATTGAATCATGAATCATGAATTGAATCATGAATCATGAATTGATTAATGAATTGAATCATTAATAATGAATCATGAATCATGAATAGAATTATAATTTGAATCATGAATCATGAATTAAATCATGAATTGAATCATGAATCATGAATCATAAATCGAATCATGAATCATGAATTGAATCATGAAACGAATCATAAATTGAATCATGAATCATGAATTGAATCATGAATCATGAATAGAATCATGAATCATGAATCATGAATTGAATCATGAATTAAATCATGAATCATGAATCTTAAATTGAATCATGAATCATGAATTGATTCATGAATTAAATCATGAATCATGAATTGAATCATGAATCATGAATCATGAATTGAATCATGAATCATGAATCATGAATCGAATCATGAATCATGAATTGAATCATGAATCATGAATCGAATCATGAATCATGAATCATGAATTGAATCATGAATCAGGAATTATGAATCATGAATTGAATCATGAATCATTAATCATGAATTAAATCATGAATCATGAATCATGAATCATGAATTGAATCATGAATTAAATCATGAATCATGAATCATAAATTGAATCATGAATCATGAATCATAAATTGAATCATGAATCATGAATTGATTCATGAATTAAATAATGAATCATGAATTGAATCATGAATCATGAATCATGAATCATGAATTGAATCATGAATCATGAATCATGAATCGAATCATGAATCATGAATTGAATCATGAATCATGAATCCAATCATGAATCATGAATTGAATCATGAATCATGAATCATGAATAGAATCATGAATCATGAATCATGAATCATGAATCGAATCATGAATCATGAATCATGAATTGAATCATAAATCATGAAACGAATCATGAATCATGAATTGAATCATGAATCATGAATCATAAATCGAATCATGAATCATGAATCATGAATTGAATCATGAATCATGAATCGAATCATGAATCATGAATTGAATCATGAATCATCAATCATAAATCGAATCATGAATCATGAATTGAATCATGAATCATGAATCATGAATCATGAATTGAATCATGAATAATGAATCATGAATCGAATCATGAATCATCAATCATGAATCATGAATCATGAATCATGAATTGAATCATGAATCATGAATCATGAATCATGAATCATGAATTGAATCATGAATTAAATCATGTATCATGAATCATAAATTGAATCATGAATCATGAATTGAATCATGAATCATGAATCATGAATCATGAATTGAATCATGAATTAAATCATGAATCATGGATTGAATCATGAATCATGAATCATGAATCATGATTTAAATCATGAATCATGAATCATGAATTGAATCATGAATCATGAATCATGAATCATGAATTGAATCATGAATCATGAATCATTAATTGAATCATGAATCACGAATCGATTCATGAATCGTGAATTGAATCATGAATCATGAATAGAATCATGAATCATGAATCGATTCTTGAATCATGAATTGAATCATGAATCATGAATCATGAATTGAATCGTGAATCATGAATCGAATCATGAATCATGAATTGAATCATGAATCATGAATCATGAATCGAATCATGAATCATGAATTGAATCATGAATCATGAATCATGAATCATGAATTGAATCATGAATCATAAATCATGAATCGAATCATAAATCATGAATTGAATCATGAATCATGAATCATAAATCGAATCATGAATCATTAATTGAATCATGAATCATGAATCATGAATCATGAATTGAATCATGAATCATGAATCGAATCATAAATCTTGATTCAAGATTCATGAATCGAATCATGAATCATGAATTGAATCATGAATAATGAACCATGAATCGAATCATGAATCATAAATCATGAATCATAAATCATGAATCATGAATCATGAATTGAATCATGAATCATGAATCATTAATCGAATCATGAATCATGAATCATGAATTGAATCATGAATCATTAATTGAATCATGAATCATTAATCTTGAATCAAATCATGAATCATGAATCTAGAATCACGAATCATGAATCATGAATTGAATCATGAATCATGAATTGAATCATGAATCATGAATTGATTAATGAATTGAATCATTAATAATGAATCATGAATCATGAATAGAATTATAATTTGAATCATGAATCATGAATTAAATCATGAATTGAATCATGAATCATGAATCATGAATTGAATCATGAATCATGAATCATAAATCGAATCATGAATCATGAATTGAATCATGAAACGAATCATAAATTGAATCATGAATCATGAATTGAATCATGAATCATGAATAGAATCATGAATCATGAATCATGAATTGAATAATGAATCATGAATCATGAATGGAATCATGAATCATGAATCATGAATTGAATCATGAATCATGAATCGAATCATAAATCATGATTCAAGATTCATGAATCGAATCATGAATCATGAATTGAATCATGAATCATAAATAATGAATCATGAATTGAATCATGAATAATGAATCATGAATCGAATCATGAATCATGAATCATGAATCATGAATTGAATAATGATTCATGAATCATGAATCATGAATTAAATCATGAATTAAATCATGAATCATGAATCATAAATTGAATCATGAATCATGAATTGAATCATGAATCATGAATCATGAATCATGAATTGAATCATGAATTAAATCATGAATCATGGATTGAATCATGAATCATGAATCATGAATCATGAATTGAATCATGAATCATGAATCATGAATCGAATCATGAATCATGAATTGAATCATGAATCATGAATTGAATCATGAATCATGAATTGAATCATGAATCACGAATCGAATCATGAATCATGAATTGAATCATGAATCATGAATCATTAATAGAATCATGCATCATGAATCATGAAATGAATCATGAATCGAATCATGAATCATGAATTGAATCATGAATCATGAATCATGAATTGAATCATGAATCATGAATCGAATCATGAATCATGAATTGAATCATGAATCATGAATCATGAATAGAATCATGAATCATGAATCATGAATCCTGAATTGAATCATGAATCATGAATCGAATCATGAATCATGAATTGAATCATGAATCATAAATCGAATCATGAATCATTAATTGAATCATGAATCATGAATAATGAATTGAATCATGAATCATGAATCATGAATCGAATCATAAATCTTGATTCAAGATTCATGAATCGAATCATGAATCATGAATTGAATCATGAATAATGAATCATGAATCGAATCATGAATCATAAATCATGAATCATGAATTAAATCATAAATCATGATTTATGAATCGAACCATGAATCATGAATCATGAATTGAATCATGAATCATGAATTGAATCATGAATCATTAATCTTAAATCAAATCATGAATCATGAATCAAGAATCATGAATCATGAATTGAATCATGAATCATGAATTGAATCATGAATTATGAATTGATTCATGAATTGAATCATTAATAATGAATCATGAATCATGAATTGAATTATAATTTGAATCATGAATCATGAATTAAATCATGAATTGAATCATGAATCAAGAATTGAATCATGAATCATGAATCATAAATCGAATCATGAATCATGAATTGAATCATGAAACGAATCATGAATCATTAATCATGAATTGAATCATGAATCATGAATCATGAATCATGAATTGAATCATGAATTAAATCATGAATCATGAATCATAAATTGAATCATGAATCATGAATCATAAATTGAATCATGAATCATGAATTGATTCATGAATTAAATCATCAATCATGAATTGAATCATGAATCATGAATCATGAATCATGAATTGAATCATGAATCATGAATCATGAATCGAATCATGAATCATGAATTGAATCATGAATCATGAATCGAATCATGAATCATGAATTGAATCATGAATCATGAATCAAGAATAGAATCATGAATCATGAATCATGAATCATGAATCGAATCATGAATCATGAATCATGAATTGAATCATGAATCATGAAACGAATCATGAATCATGAATTGAATCATGAATCATGAATCATGAATTGAATCATGAATCATGAATCATGAATCGAATCATGAATCATGAATTGAATCATCAATCATCAATCATAAAACGAATCATGAATCATGAATTGAATCATGAATCATGAATCATGAATCATGAATTGAATCATGAATAATGAATCATGAATCGAATCATGAATCATGAATCATGAATCATGAATTGATTCATGAATTAAATCATGAATCATGAATTGAATCATGAATCATGAATCATGTATTGAATCATGAATCATGAATCATGAATCGAATCATGAATCATGAATTGAATCATGAATCATGAATCGAATCATGAATCATGAATCATGAATTGAATCATGAATCATGAATTATGAATCATGAATTGAATCATGAATCATTAATCATGAATTAAATCATGAATCATGAATCATGAATTATGAATTGAATCATGAATTAAATCATGAATCATGAATCATAAATTGAATCATGAATCATGAATCATAAACTGAATCATGAATAATGAATTGATTCATGAATTAAATCATGAATCATGAATTGAATCATGAATCATGAATCATGAATTGAATCATGAATCATGAATCATGAATCGAATCATGAATCATGAATCGAATCATGAATAATGAATCGAATCATGAATCATGAATTGAATCATGAATCATGAATCATGAATCGAATCATGAATCATTAATCATGAATTGAATCATAAATCATGAAACGAATCATGAATTGAATCATGAATCATGAATCATAAATCGAATCATGAATCATGAATCATGAATTGAATCATGAATCATGAATCATGAATCGAATCATGAATCATGAATTGAATCATGAATCATCAATCATAAATCGAATCATGAATCATGAATTGAATCATGAATCATGAATCATGAATCGAATCATGAATCATGAATTGAATCATGAATCATCAATCATAAATCGAATCATGAATCATGAATTGAATCATGAATCATGAATCATGAATCATGAATTGAATCATGAATAATGAATCATGAATCGAATCATGAATCATGAATCATGAATCATGAATCATGAATTGAATCATGAATCATAAATCATGAATCATGAATCATGAATTGAATCATGAATTAAATCATGAATCATGAATCATAAATTGAATCATGAATCATGAATTGAATCATGAATCATGAATCATGAATCATGAATTGAATCATGAATTAAATCATGAATCATGGTTGAATCATGAATCATGAATCATGAATCATGAATTGAATCATGAATCATGAATCATGAATTGAATCATGAATCATGAATTGAATCATGAATCATGAATCGAATCATGAATCATGAATTGAATCATGAATCATGAATCATGAATAGAATCATGAATCATGAATTGAATCATGAATCATGAGTCATGAATCGAATCATGAATCATGAGTCATGAATCGAATCATGAATCATGAATTGAATCATTAATCTTGAATCAAATCATAAATCATGATTCAAGATTCATGAATCGAATCATGAATCATGAATTGAATCATGAATCATAAATCATGAATCATGAATCATGAATCATGAATCATGAATATAATCATGAATCATGAATCATGAATTCAATCATGAATTAAATCATGAATCATGAATCATGAATTGAATCATGAATCATGAATTGAATCATGAATCATTAATCTTGAATCAAATCATGAATCATGAATCTAGAATCATGAATCATGAATCATGAATTGAATCATGAATCATGAATTGAATCATGAATCATGAATTGATTCATGAATTGAATCATTAATAATAAATCATGAATCATGAATTGAATTATAATTTGAATCATGAATCATGAATTAAATCATGAATTGAATCATGAATCATGAATCATGAATTGAATCATGAATCATGAATCATAAATCGAATCATGAATCATGAATTGAATCATGAAACGAATCATAAATTGAATCATGAATCATGAATTGAATCATGTATCATGAATCATATATTGAATCATGAATCATGAATCATGAATTGAATCATGAATCATTAATCATGAATTGAATCATGAATCATGAATTGAATCATGTATCATGAATCATGAATTGAATCATGAATCATGAATCATGAATTGAATCATGAATCATGAATCATGAATTGAATCATGAATTAAATCATGAATCATGAATCATAAATTGAATCATGAATCATGAATCATAAATTGAATCATGAATTATGAATTGATTCATGAATTAAATCATGAATCATGAATTGAATCATGAATCATGAATCATGAATTGAATCATGAATCATGAATCATGAATCGAATCATGAATCATGAATTCAATCATGAATCATGAATCGAATCATGAATCATGAATCATGAATTGAATCATGAATCATGAATTATGAATCATGAATAGAATCATGAATCATTAATCATGAATTAAATCATGAATCATGAATCATGAATTGAATCATGAATTAAATCATGAATCATGAATCATAAATTGAATCATGGATCATGAATCATAAATTGATTCATGAATTAAATCATGAATCATGAATTGAATTATGAATCATGAATTGAATCATGAATCATGAATCATGAATCGAATCATGAATCATGAATTGAATCATGAATCATGAATCGAATCATGAATCATGAATTGAATCATGAATCATGAATCATGAATAGAATCATGAATCATGAATCATGAATCATGAATCAAATCATGAATCATGAATCATGAATTGAATCATGAATCATGAAACGAATCATGAATCATGAATTGAATCATGAATCATGAATCATAAATCGAATCATGAATCATGAATCATGAATTGAATCATGAATCATGAATTGAATCATGAATCATGAATCATGAATTATGAATTGAATCGTGAATTAAATCATGAATCATGGATTGAATCATGAATCATGAATCATGAATCATGAATTGAATCATGAATCATGAATCATGAATCGAATCATGAATCATGAATTGAATCATGAATCATGAATTGAATCATGAATCATGAATTAAATCATAAATCATGAATCATGAATTGAATCATGAATGACAAATCGATTCATGAATCATGAATTGAATCATGAATCATGAATAGAATCATGAATCATGAATCATGAATCGATTCATGAATCATGAATTGAATCATGAATCATGAATCATGAATTGAATCATGAATCATGAATCGAATCATGAATCATGAATTGAATCTTGAATCATGAATCATGAATCGAATCATGAATCATGAATTGAATCATGAATCATGAATCATAAATCGAATCATGAATTGAATCATGAATCATGAATCATGAATCGAATCATAAATCATGAATTGAATCATGAATCATGAATCATAAATCGAATCATGAATCATTAATTGAATCATGAATCATGAATCATGAATCATGAATTGAATCATGAATCATGAATCATGAATCGAATCATAAATCTTGATTCAAGATTCATGAATCGAATCTTGAATCATGAATTGAATCATGAATAATGAACCATGAATCGAATCATGAATCATAAATCATGAATCATGAATCATGAATTGAATCATGAATCATGAATCATGAATCGAATCATGAATCATGAATCATGAATTGAATCATGAATCATGAATTGAATCATGAATCATTAATCTTGAATCAAATCATGAATCATGAATCTAGAATCATGAATCATGAATCATGAATTGAATCATGAATCATGAATTGAATCATGAATCCTGAATTGATTAATGAATTGAATAATGAGATATGAATCATAAATCATGAATTAAATCATGAATCATGAATCATGAATTGAATCATGAATTAAATCATGAATCATGAATCTTAAATTGAATCATGAATCATGAATTGATTCATGAATTAAATCATGAATCATGAATTGAATCATGAATCATGAATCATGAATTGAATCATGAATCATGAATCATGAATCGAATCATGAATCATGAATTGAATCATGAATCATGAATCAGGAATTATGAATCATGAATTGAATCATGAATCATTAATCATGAATTAAATCATGAATCATGAATCATGAATCATGAATTGAATCATGAATTAAATCATGAATCATGAATCATAAATTGAATCATGAATCATGAATCATAAATTGAATCATGAATCATGAATTGATTCATGAATTAAATAATGAATCATGAATTGAATCATGAATCATGAATCATGAATCATGAATTGAATCATGAATCATGAATCATGAATCGAATCATGAATCATGAATTGAATCATGAATCATGAATCCAATCATGAATCATGAATTGAATCATGAATCATGAATCATGAATAGAATCATGAATCATGAATCATGAATCATGAATCGAATCATGAATCATGAATCATGAATTGAATCATAAATCATGAAACGAATCATGAATCATGAATTGAATCATGAATCATGAATCATAAATCGAATCATGAATCATGAATCATGAATTGAATCATGAATCATGAATCGAATCATGAATCATGAATTGAATCATGAATCATCAATCATAAATCGAATCATGAATCATGAATTGAATCATGAATCATGAATCATGAATCATGAATTGAATCATGAATAATGAATCATGAATCGAATCATGAATCATCAATCATGAATCATGAATCATGAATCATGAATCATGAATTGAATCATGAATCATGAATCATGAATCATGAATCATGAATTGAATCATGAATTAAATCATGTATCATGAATCATAAATTGAATCATGAATCATGAATTGAATCATGAATCATGAATCATGAATCATGAATTGAATCATGAATTAAATCATGAATCATGGATTGAATCATGAATCATGAATCATGATTTAAATCATGAATCATGAATCATGAATTGAATCATGAATCATGAATCATGAATCATGAATCATGAATTGAATCATGAATCATGAATCATGAATTGAATCATGAATCACGAATCGATTCATGAATCGTGAATTGAATCATGAATCATGAATAGAATCATGAATCATGAATCGATTCTTGAATCATGAATTGAATCATGAATCATGAATCATGAATTGAATCATGAATCATGAATCGAATCATGAATCATGAATTGAATCATGAATCATGAATCATGAATCGAATCATGAATCATGAATTGAATCATGAATCATGAATCATGAATCATGAATTGAATCATGAATCATAAATCATGAATCGAATCATAAATCATGAATTGAATCATGAATCATGAATCATAAATCGAATCATGAATCATTAATTGAATCATGAATCATGAATCATGAATCATGAATTGAATCATGAATCATGAATCGAATCATAAATCTTGATTCAAGATTCATGAATCGAATCATGAATCATGAATTGAATCATGAATAATGAACCATGAATCGAATCATGAATCATAAATCATGAATCATAAATCATGAATCATGAATCATGAATTGAATCATGAATCATGAATCATTAATCGAATCATGAATCATGAATCATGAATTGAATCATGAATCATTAATTGAATCATGAATCATTAATCTTGAATCAAATCATGAATCATGAATCTAGAATCACGAATCATGAATCATGAATTGAATCATGAATCATGAATTGAATCATGAATCATGAATTGATTAATGAATTGAATCATTAATAATGAATCATGAATCATAAATTGAATCATGAATCATGAATCATAAATTGAATCATGAATCATGAATTGATTCATGAATTAAATAATGAATCATGAATTGAATCATGAATCATGAATCATGAATCATGAATTGAATCATGAATCATGAATCATGAATCGAATCATGAATCATGAATTGAATCATGAATCATGAATCCAATCATGAATCATGAATTGAATCATGAATCATGAATCATGAATAGAATCATGAATCATGAATCATGAATCATGAATCGAATCATGAATCATGAATCATGAATTGAATCATAAATCATGAAACGAATCATGAATCATGAATTGAATCATGAATCATGAATCATAAATCGAATCATGAATCATGAATCATGAATTGAATCATGAATCATGAATCGAATCATGAATCATGAATTGAATCATGAATCATCAATCATAAATCGAATCATGAATCATGAATTGAATCATGAATCATGAATCATGAATCATGAATTGAATCATGAATAATGAATCATGAATCGAATCATGAATCATCAATCATGAATCATGAATCATGAATCATGAATCATGAATTGAATCATGAATCATGAATCATGAATCATGAATCATGAATTGAATCATGAATTAAATCATGTATCATGAATCATAAATTGAATCATGAATCATGAATTGAATCATGAATCATGAATCATGAATCATGAATTGAATCATGAATTAAATCATGAATCATGGATTGAATCATGAATCATGAATCATGATTTAAATCATGAATCATGAATCATGAATTGAATCATGAATCATGAATCATGAATCATGAATCATGAATTGAATCATGAATCATGAATCATGAATTGAATCATGAATCACGAATCGATTCATGAATCGTGAATTGAATCATGAATCATGAATAGAATCATGAATCATGAATCGATTCTTGAATCATGAATTGAATCATGAATCATGAATCATGAATTGAATCATGAATCATGAATCGAATCATGAATCATGAATTGAATCATGAATCATGAATCATGAATCGAATCATGAATCATGAATTGAATCATGAATCATGAATCATGAATCATGAATTGAATCATGAATCATAAATCATGAATCGAATCATAAATCATGAATTGAATCATGAATCATGAATCATAAATCGAATCATGAATCATTAATTGAATCATGAATCATGAATCATGAATCATGAATTGAATCATGAATCATGAATCGAATCATAAATCTTGATTCAAGATTCATGAATCGAATCATGAATCATGAATTGAATCATGAATAATGAACCATGAATCGAATCATGAATCATAAATCATGAATCATAAATCATGAATCATGAATCATGAATTGAATCATGAATCATGAATCATTAATCGAATCATGAATCATGAATCATGAATTGAATCATGAATCATTAATTGAATCATGAATCATTAATCTTGAATCAAATCATGAATCATGAATCTAGAATCACGAATCATGAATCATGAATTGAATCATGAATCATGAATTGAATCATGAATCATGAATTGATTAATGAATTGAATCATTAATAATGAATCATGAATCATGAATAGAATTATAATTTGAATCATGAATCATGAATTAAATCATGAATTGAATCATGAATCATGAATCATGAATTGAATCATGAATCATGAATCATAAATCGAATCATGAATCATGAATTGAATCATGAAACGAATCATAAATTGAATCATGAATCATGAATTGAATCATGAATCATGAATTGAATCATGAATTATGAATCATGAATTGAATCATGAATCATTAATCATGAATTGAATCATGAATTAAATCATGAATCATGAATAATAAATTGAATCATGAATCATGAATTGATTCATGAATTAAATCATGAATCATGAATTGAATCATAAATCATGAATCATGAATCGAATCATGAATCATGAATTGAATCATGAATCATGAATAGAATCATGAATCATGAATTATGAATTGAATCATGAATCATGAATCATGAATTGAATCATGAATCATGAATCGAATGATGAATCATGAATTGAATCATGAATCATGAATCATGAATAGAATCATGAATCATGAATTGAATAATGAATCATGAATCATGAATGGAATCATTAATCGTGAATCATGAATCATGAATTGAATCATGAATCATGAATCGAATCATAAATCATGATTCAAGATTCATGAATCGAATCATGAATCATGAATTGAATCATGAATCATAAATCATGAATCATGAATTGAATCATGAATAATGAATCATGAATCGAATCATGAATCATGAATCATGAATCATGAATCATGAATTGAATAATGAATCATGAATCATGAATTAAATCATGAATTAAATCATGAATCATAAATTGAATCATGAATCATGAATTGAATCATGAATCATGAATCATGAATCATGAATTGAATCATGAATTAAATCATGAATCATGGATTGAATCATGAATCATGAATCATGAATCATGAATTGAATCATGAATCATGAATCGAATCATGAATCATGAATTGAATCATGAATCATGAATTGAATCATGAATCATGAATCATGAATTGAATCATGAATCACAAATCGAATCATGAATCATGAATTGAATCATGAATCATGAATCATTAATAGAATCATGCATCATGAATCATGAAATGAATCATGAATCGAATCATGAATCATGAATTGAATCATGAATCATGAATCATGAATTGAATCATGAATCATGAATCGAATCATGAATCATGAATTGAATCATGAATCATGAATCATGAATAGAATCATGAATCATGAATCATGAATTGAATCATGAATCATGAATCATGAATCGAATCATGAATCATGAATTGAATCATGAATCATGAATCATAAATCGAATCATGAATCATTAATTGAATCATGAATCATGAATCATGAATAATGAATTGAATCATGAATCATGAATCATGAATCGAATCATAAATCTTGATTCAAGATTCATGAATCGAATCATGAATCATGAATTGAATCATGAATAATGAATCATGAATCGAATCATGAATCATAAATCATGAATCATGAATCATGAATTAAATCATAAATCATGATTTATGAATCGAATCATGAATCATGAATCATGAATTGAATCATGAATCATGAATTGAATCATGAATCATGAATTGAATCATGAATTATGAATTGATTCATGAATTGAATCATTAATAATGAATCATGAATCATGAATTGAATTATAATTTGAATCATGAATCATGAATTAAATCATGAATTGAATCATGAATCATGAATCAAGAATTGAATCATGAATCATGAATCATAAATCGAATCATGAATCATGAATTGAATCATGAAACGAATCATAAATTGAATCATGAATCATGAATCATGAATTGAATCATGAATCATGAATTATGAATCATGAATTGAATCATGAATCATTAATCATGAATTGAATCATGAATCATGAATCATGAATCATGAATCATGAATTGAATCATGAATTAAATCATGAATCATGAATCATAAATTGAATCATGAATCATGAATCATAAATTGAATCATGAATCATGAATTGATTCATGAATTAAATCATGAATCATGAACTGAATCATGAATCATGAATCATGAATCATGAATTGAATCATGAATCATGAATCATGAATCGAATCATGAATCATGAATCGAATCATGAATCATGAATCGAATCATGAATCATGAATTGAATCATGAATCATGAATCATGAATCGAATCATGAATCATGAATCATGAATCATGAATCGAATCATGAATCATGAATTGAATCATGAATCATGAAACGAATCATGAATCATGAATTGAATCATGAATCATGAATCATGAATTGAATCATGAATCATCAATCATAAATCGAATCATGAATCATGAATTGAATCATGAATCATGAATCATGAATCATGAATTGAATCATGAATAATGAATCATGAATCGAATCATGAATCATGAATCATGAATCATGAATCATGAATTGAATCATGAATCATGAATCATGAATCATGAATTGAATCATGAATTAAATCATGAATCATGAATCATAAATTGAATCATGAATCATGAATTGAATCATGAATTAAATCATGAATCATGGATTGAATCATGAATCATGAATCATGAATCATGAATTGAATCATAAATCATGAATCATGAATCGAATCATGAATCATGAATTGAATCATGAATCATGAATCATGAATCATGAATCATGAATCGATTCATGAATCATGAATTGAATCATGAATCGATTCATGAATCATGAATAGAATCATGAATCGATTCATGAATCATGAATAGAATCATGAATCGATTCATGAATCATGAATTGAATCATGAATCGATTCATGAATCATGGATTGAATCATGAATCATGAATCATGAATCATGAATTGAATCATGAATCATGAATCATGAATAGAATCATGAATCATGAATCATGAATCGAATCATGAATCATGAATCATGAATTGAATCATGAATCATGAAACGAATCATGAATCATGAATTGAATCATGAATCATGAATCATAAATTGAATCATGAATTGAATCATGAATTAAATCATGAATCATGGATTGATTCATGAATCATGAATCATGAATCATGAATTGAATCATGAATTAAATCATGAATCATGGATTGAATCATGAATCATGAATCATGAATCGAATCATGAATCATGAATTGAATCATGAATCATGAATCATGAATTGAAGCATGAATCATGAATCATGAATTGAATCATGAATCACGAATCGATTCATGAATCATGAATTGAATCATGAATCATTAATAGAATCATGAATCATGAATCATGAATCGATTCATGAATCATGAATTGAATCATGAATCATGAATCATGAATTGAATCATGAATCATGAATCGAATCATGAATCATGAATTGAATCATGAATCATGAATCATGAATTGAATCATGAATCATGAATCGAATCATGAATCATGAATTGAATCATGAATCATGAATCATGAATCATGAATTGAATCATGAATCATGAATCATGAATCGAATCATAAATCATGAATTGAATCATGAATCATGAATCATAAATCGAATCATGAATCATTAATTGAATCATAAATCATGAATCATGAATCATGAATTGAATCATGAATCATGAATTGAATCATAAATCTTGATTCAAGATTCATGAATCGAATCATGAATCATGAATTGAATCATGAATAATGAACCATGAATCGAATCATGAATCATAAATCATGAATCATAAATCATGAATCATGAATCATGAATTGAATCATGAATCATGAATTGAATCATGAATCATTAATCTTGAATCAAATCATGAATCATGAATCTAGAATCATGAATCATGAATCATGAATTGAATCATGAATCATGAATTGAATCATGAATCATGAATTGATTCATGAATTGAATCATTAATAATAAATCATGAATCATGAATTGAATTATAATTTGAATCATGAATCATGAATTAAATCATGAATTGAATCATGAATCATGAATCATGAATTGAATCATGAATCATGAATCATAAATCGAATCATGAATCATGAATTGAATCATGAAACGAATCATAAATTGAATCATGAATCATGAATTGAATCATGTATCATGAATCATGAATTGAATCATGAATCATGAATCATGAATTGAATCATGAATCATTAATCATGAATTGAATCATGAATCATGAATCATGAATCATGAATTGAATCATGAATTAAATCATGAATCATAAATCATAAATTGAATCATGAATCATGAATCATAAATTGAATCATGAATTATGAATTGATTCATGAATTAAATCATGAATCATGAATTGAATCATGAATCATGAATCATGAATTGAATCATGAATCATGAATCATGAATCATGAATTGAATCATGAATTAAATCATGAATCATGGATTGAATCATGAATCATGAATCATGAATCATGAATTGAATCATGAATCATGAATCATGAATCGAATCATGAATCATGAATCGAATCATGAATCATGAATTGAATCATGAATCATGAATCATGAATTGAATCATGAATCATGAATCGAATCATGAATCATGAATTGAATCATGAATCATGAATAGAATCATGAATCATGAATCATGAATCATGAATTGAATCATGAATCATGAATCATGAATCGAATCATGAATCATGAATTGAATCATGAATCATGAATCATAAATCAAATCATGAATCATTAATTGAATCATGAATCATGAATCATGAATCGAATCATAAATCTTGATTCAAGATTCATGAATCGAATCATGAATCATGAATTGAATCATTAATAATGAATCATGAATCGAATCATGAATCATAAATCATGAATCATGAATCATGAATTAAATCATGAATCATGAATCGGATCATGAATCATGAATCATGAATTGAATCATGAATCATGAATTGAATCATGAATTATGAATTGAATCATGAATCATGAATTGAATCATGAATCATTAATCTTGAATCAAATCATGAATCATGAATCAAGAATCATGAATCATAAATTGAATCATGAATCATGAATTGAATCATGAATTATGAATTGATTCATGAATTGAATCATTAATAATGAATCATGAATCATGAATTGAATCATGAATTGAATCATGAATCATGAATCATAAATCGAATCATGAATCATAAATTGAATCATGAAACGAATCATAAATTGAATCATGAATCATGAATCATGAATTGAATCATGAATCATGAATTATGAATCATGAATTGAATCATGAATCATTAATCATGAATTGAATCATGAATCATAAATTGAATCATGAATCATGAATCATAAATTTAATCATGAATCATGAATTGATTCATGAATTAAATCATGAATCATGAATTGAATCATAAATCATGAATCATGAATCATGAATTGAATCATGAATCATGAATCATGAATCGAATCATGAATCATGAATTGAATCATGAATCATGAATCGAATCATGAATCATGAATTGAATCATGAATCATGAATCCTGAATCATGAATCGAATCATGATTCATGAATCATGAATTGAATCATGAATCATGAAACGAATCATGAATCATGAATTGAATTATGAATCATGAATCATAAATTGAATCATGAATTGAATCATGAATTAAATCATGAATCATGGATTGATTCATGAATCATGAATCATGAATTGAATCATGAATTAAATCATGAATCATGGATTGAATCATGAATCATGAATCATGAATCGAATCATGAATCATGAATTGAATCATGAATCATGAATCATGAATTGAATCATGAATCATGAATCATGAATTGAATCATGAATCACGAATCGATTCATGAATCATGAATTGAATCATGAATCATGAATAGAATCATGAATCATGAATCATGAATCGATTCATGAATTATGAATTGAATCATGAATCATGAATCATGAATTGAATCATGAATCATGAATCGAATCATGAATCATGAAATGAATCATGAATCATGAATCATGAATCGAATCATGAATCATGAATCGAATCATGAATCATGAATTGAATCATGAATCATGAATCATGAATCATGAATTGAATCATGAATCATGAATCATAAATGGAATCATGAATCATTAATTGAATCATAAATCATGAATCATGAATCATGAATTGAATCATGAATCATGAATCGAATCATAAATCTTGATTCAAGATTCATGAATCGAATCATGAATCATGAATTGAATCATGAATAATGAACCATGAATCGAATCATGAATCATAAATCATGAATCATGAATCATGAATTGAATCATGAATCATAAATCTTGAATCAAATCATGAATCATCAATCTAGAATCATGAATCATGAATCATGAATTGAATCATGAATCATGAATTGAATCATGAATCATGAATTGATTCATGAATTGAATCATTAATAATAAATCATGAATCATGAATTGAATTATAATTTGAATCATGAATCATGAATTAAATCATGAATTGAATCATGAATCATGAATCATGAATTGAATCATGAATCATGAATCATAAATCGAATCATGAATCATGAAATGAATCATGAAACGAATCATAAATTGAATCATGAATCATGAATTGAATCATGTATCATGAATCATGAATTGAATCATGAATCATGAATCATGAATTGAATCATGAATCATTAATCATGAATTGAATCATGAATCATGAATCATGAATCATGAATTGAATCATGAATTAAATCATGAATCATGAATCATAAATTGAATCATGAATCATAAATTGAATTATGAATTATGAATTGATTCATGAATTAAATCATGAATCATGAATTGAATCATGAATCATGAATCATGAATTGAATCATGAATAATGAATCATGAATCGAATCATGAATCATGAATCATGAATCATGAATCATGAATTGAATTATAATTTGAATCATGAATCATGAATTAAATCATGAATTGAATCATGAATCATGAATCAAGAATTGAATCATGAATCATGAATCATAAATCGAATCATGAATCATGAATTGAATCATGAAACGAATCATAAATTGAATCATGAATCATGAATCATGAATTGAATCATGAATCATGAATTATGAATCATGAATTGAATCATGAATCATTAATCATGAATTGAATCATGAATCATGAATCATGAATCATGAATCATGAATTGAATCATGAATTAAATCATGAATCATGAATCATAAATTGAATCATGAATCATGAATCATAAATTGAATCATGAATCATGAATTGATTCATGAATTAAATCATGAATCATGAACTGAATCATGAATCATGAATCATGAATCATGAATTGAATCATGAATCATGAATCATGAATCGAATCATGAATCATGAATCGAATCATGAATCATGAATCGAATCATGAATCATGAATTGAATCATGAATCATGAATCATGAATCGAATCATGAATCATGAATCATGAATCATGAATCGAATCATGAATCATGAATTGAATCATGAATCATGAAACGAATCATGAATCATGAATTGAATCATGAATCATGAATCATGAATTGAATCATGAATCATCAATCATAAATCGAATCATGAATCATGAATTGAATCATGAATCATGAATCATGAATCATGAATTGAATCATGAATAATGAATCATGAATCGAATCATGAATCATGAATCATGAATCATGAATCATGAATTGAATCATGAATCATGAATCATGAATCATGAATTGAATCATGAATTAAATCATGAATCATGAATCATAAATTGAATCATGAATCATGAATTGAATCATGAATTAAATCATGAATCATGGATTGAATCATGAATCATGAATCATGAATCATGAATTGAATCATAAATCATGAATCATGAATCGAATCATGAATCATGAATTGAATCATGAATCATGAATCATGAATCATGAATCATGAATCGATTCATGAATCATGAATTGAATCATGAATCGATTCATGAATCATGAATAGAATCATGAATCGATTCATGAATCATGAATAGAATCATGAATCGATTCATGAATCATGAATTGAATCATGAATCGATTCATGAATCATGGATTGAATCATGAATCATGAATCATGAATCATGAATTGAATCATGAATCATGAATCATGAATAGAATCATGAATCATGAATCATGAATCGAATCATGAATCATGAATCATGAATTGAATCATGAATCATGAAACGAATCATGAATCATGAATTGAATCATGAATCATGAATCATAAATTGAATCATGAATTGAATCATGAATTAAATCATGAATCATGGATTGATTCATGAATCATGAATCATGAATCATGAATTGAATCATGAATTAAATCATGAATCATGGATTGAATCATGAATCATGAATCATGAATCGAATCATGAATCATGAATTGAATCATGAATCATGAATCATGAATTGAATCATGAATCATGAATCATGAATTGAATCATGAATCACGAATCGATTCATGAATCATGAATTGAATCATGAATCATTAATAGAATCATGAATCATGAATCATGAATCGATTCATGAATCATGAATTGAATCATGAATCATGAATCATGAATTGAATCATGAATCATGAATCGAATCATGAATCATGAATTGAATCATGAATCATGAATCATGAATTGAATCATGAATCATGAATCGAATCATGAATCATGAATTGAATCATGAATCATGAATCATGAATCATGAATTGAATCATGAATCATGAATCGAATCATAAATCATGAATTGAATCATGAATCATGAATCATAAATCGAATCATGAATCATTAATTGAATCATAAATCATGAATCATGAATCATGAATTGAATCATGAATCATGAATTGAATCATAAATCTTGATTCAAGATTCATGAATCGAATCATGAATCATGAATTGAATCATGAATAATGAACCATGAATCGAATCATGAATCATAAATCATGAATCATGAATCATGAATTGAATCATGAATCATGAATTGAATCATGAATCATTAATCTTGAATCAAATCATGAATCATGAATCTAGAATCATGAATCATGAATCATGAATTGAATCATGAATCATGAATTGAATCATGAATCATGAATTGATTCATGAATTGAATCATTAATAATAAATCATGAATCATGAATTGAATTATAATTTGAATCATGAATCATGAATTAAATCATGAATTGAATCATGAATCATGAATCATGAATTGAATCATGAATCATGAATCATAAATCGAATCATGAATCATGAATTGAATCATGAAACGAATCATAAATTGAATCATGAATCATGAATTGAATCATGTATCATGAATCATGAATTGAATCATGAATCATGAATCATGAATTGAATCATGAATCATTAATCATGAATTGAATCATGAATCATGAATCATGAATCATGAATTGAATCATGAATTAAATCATGAATCATAAATCATAAATTGAATCATGAATCATGAATCATAAATTGAATCATGAATTATGAATTGATTCATGAATTAAATCATGAATCATGAATTGAATCATGAATCATGAATCATGAATTGAATCATGAATCATGAATCATGAATCATGAATTGAATCATGAATTAAATCATGAATCATGGATTGAATCATGAATCATGAATCATGAATCATGAATTGAATCATGAATCATGAATCATGAATCGAATCATGAATCATGAATCGAATCATGAATCATGAATTGAATCATGAATCATGAATCATGAATTGAATCATGAATCATGAATCGAATCATGAATCATGAATTGAATCATGAATCATGAATAGAATCATGAATCATGAATCATGAATCATGAATTGAATCATGAATCATGAATCATGAATCGAATCATGAATCATGAATTGAATCATGAATCATGAATCATAAATCAAATCATGAATCATTAATTGAATCATGAATCATGAATCATGAATCGAATCATAAATCTTGATTCAAGATTCATGAATCGAATCATGAATCATGAATTGAATCATTAATAATGAATCATGAATCGAATCATGAATCATAAATCATGAATCATGAATCATGAATTAAATCATGAATCATGAATCGGATCATGAATCATGAATCATGAATTGAATCATGAATCATGAATTGAATCATGAATTATGAATTGAATCATGAATCATGAATTGAATCATGAATCATTAATCTTGAATCAAATCATGAATCATGAATCAAGAATCATGAATCATAAATTGAATCATGAATCATGAATTGAATCATGAATTATGAATTGATTCATGAATTGAATCATTAATAATGAATCATGAATCATGAATTGAATCATGAATTGAATCATGAATCATGAATCATAAATCGAATCATGAATCATAAATTGAATCATGAAACGAATCATAAATTGAATCATGAATCATGAATCATGAATTGAATCATGAATCATGAATTATGAATCATGAATTGAATCATGAATCATTAATCATGAATTGAATCATGAATCATAAATTGAATCATGAATCATGAATCATAAATTTAATCATGAATCATGAATTGATTCATGAATTAAATCATGAATCATGAATTGAATCATAAATCATGAATCATGAATCATGAATTGAATCATGAATCATGAATCATGAATCGAATCATGAATCATGAATTGAATCATGAATCATGAATCGAATCATGAATCATGAATTGAATCATGAATCATGAATCATGAATCATGAATCGAATCATGATTCATGAATCATGAATTGAATCATGAATCATGAAACGAATCATGAATCATGAATTGAATTATGAATCATGAATCATAAATTGAATCATGAATTGAATCATGAATTAAATCATGAATCATGGATTGATTCATGAATCATGAATCATGAATTGAATCATGAATTAAATCATGAATCATGGATTGAATCATGAATCATGAATCGAATCATGAATCATGAATTGAATCATGAATCATGAATCATGAATTGAATCATGAATCATGAATCATGAATTGAATCATGAATCACGAATCGATTCATGAATCATGAATTGAATCATGAATCATGAATAGAATCATGAATCATGAATCATGAATCGATTCATGAATTATGAATTGAATCATGAATCATGAATCATGAATTGAATCATGAATCATGAATCGAATCATGAATCATGAAATGAATCATGAATCATGAATCATGAATCGAATCATGAATCATGAATCGAATCATGAATCATGAATTGAATCATGAATCATGAATCATGAATCATGAATTGAATCATGAATCATGAATCATAAATGGAATCATGAATCATTAATTGAATCATAAATCATGAATCATGAATCATGAATTGAATCATGAATCATGAATCGAATCATAAATCTTGATTCAAGATTCATGAATCGAATCATGAATCATGAATTGAATCATGAATAATGAACCATGAATCGAATCATGAATCATAAATCATGAATCATGAATCATGAATTGAATCATGAATCATAAATCTTGAATCAAATCATGAATCATCAATCTAGAATCATGAATCATGAATCATGAATTGAATCATGAATCATGAATTGAATCATGAATCATGAATTGATTCATGAATTGAATCATTAATAATAAATCATGAATCATGAATTGAATTATAATTTGAATCATGAATCATGAATTAAATCATGAATTGAATCATGAATCATGAATCATGAATTGAATCATGAATCATGAATCATAAATCGAATCATGAATCATGAAATGAATCATGAAACGAATCATAAATTGAATCATGAATCATGAATTGAATCATGTATCATGAATCATGAATTGAATCATGAATCATGAATCATGAATTGAATCATGAATCATTAATCATGAATTGAATCATGAATCATGAATCATGAATCATGAATTGAATCATGAATTAAATCATGAATCATGAATCATAAATTGAATCATGAATCATAAATTGAATTATGAATTATGAATTGATTCATGAATTAAATCATGAATCATGAATTGAATCATGAATCATGAATCATGAATTGAATCATGAATAATGAATCATGAATCGAATCATGAATCATGAATCATGAATCATGAATCATGAATTGAATCATGAATCATGAATCATGAATCATGAATTGAATCATGAATTAAATCATGAATCATGAATCATAAATTGAATCATGAATCATGAATTGAATCATGAATCATGAATCATGAATTGAATCATGAATTAAATCATGAATCATGGATTGAATCATGAATCATGAATCATGAATCATGAATTGAATAATGAATCATGAATCATGAATCATGAATCGAATCATGAATCATGAATTGAATCATGAATAATGAATCATGAATTGAATCATGAATCATGAATTGAATCATGAATCACGAATCGATTCATGAATCATGAATTGAATCATGAATCATGAATAGAATCATGAATCATGAATCATGAATCGATTCATGAATCATGAATTGAATCATGAATCATGAATCATGAATTGAATCATGAATCATGAATTGAATCATGAATCATGAATCATGAATCGAATCATGAATCATGAATTGAATCATGAATCATGAATCATGAATCGAATCATAAATCATGAATTGAATCATGAATCATGAATCATAAATCGAATCATGAATCATTAATTGAATCATGAATCATGAATCATGAATCATGAATTGAATCATGAATCATGAATCATGAATCGAATCATAAATCTTGATTCAAGATTCATGAATCGAATCATGAATCATGAATTGAATCATGAATAATGAACCATGAATCGAATCATGAATCATAAATCATGAATTGAATCATGAATCATGAATTGAATCATGAATTATTAATATTGAATCAAATCATGAATCATGAATCTAGAATCATGAATCATGAATCATGAATTGAATCATGAATTGATTCATGAATTGAATCATTAATAATGAATCATTAATCATGAATTGAATTATAATTTGAATCATGAATCATGAATTAAATCATGAATTGAATCATGAATCATGAATCATGAATTGAATCATGAATCATAAATCGAATCATGAATCATGAATTGAATCATGAAACGAATCATAAATTGAATCATGAATCATGAATCATGAATTGAATCATGAATCATAAATCGAATCATGAATCATGAATTGAATCATGAAACGAATCATAAATTGAATCATGAATCATGAATTGAATCATGAATCATGAATGTTGAATTGAATCATGAATCATGAATTATGAATCATGAATTGAATCATGAATCATTAATCATGAATTGAATCATGAATCATGAATCATGAATTGAATCATGAATCATAAATTGAATCATGAATCATGAATTGATTCATGAATTAAATCATGAATCATGAACTGAATCATGAATCATGAATCATGAATTGAATCATGAATCATGAATCGAATCATGAATCATGAATTGAATCATGAATCATGAATCAAATCATGAATCATGTATTGAATCATGAATAGAATCATGAATCATGAATCATGAATTGAATCATGAATCATGAATCATGAATTGAATCATGAATCATGAATCGAATCATGAATCATGAATTGAATCATGAATCATGAATCATGAATAGAATCATGAATCATGAATCATGAATTGAATCATGAATCATGAATCGAATCATGAATCATGAATCGAATCATAAATCATGATTCAAGATTCATGAATCGAATCATGAATCATGAATTGAATCATGAATCATGAATCATGAATCATGAATTGAATCATGACTCATGAATCATGAATATAATCATGAATCATGAATCATAAATCATGATTTGAATCATGAATTAAATCATGAATCATGAATCATAAATTGAATCATGAATCATGAATTGAATCATGAATCATGAATCATGAATCATGAATTGAATCATGAATTAAATCATGAATCATGGATTGAATCATGAATCATGAATCATGAATCATGAATTGAATCATGAATCATGAATCATGAATCGAATCATGAATCATGAATCGAATCATGAATCATGAATCGAATCATGAATCATTAATCATGAATTGAATCATGAATCATGAATTGAATCATGAATTAAATCATGAATCATGAATCATAAATTGAATCATGAATCATGAATCATAAATTTAATCATGAATCATGAATTGATTCATGAATTAAATCATGAATCATGAATTGAATCATAAATCATGAATCATGAATCATGAATTGAATCATGAATCATGAATCATGAATCGAATCATGAATCATGAATTGAATCATGAATCATGAATCGAATCATGAATCATGAATTGAATCATGAATCATGAATCATGAATTGAATCATGAATCATGAAACGAATCATGAATCATGAATTGAATCATGAATCATGAATCATAAATTGAATCATGAATTGAATCATGAATTAAATTATGAATCATGGATTGATTCATGAATCATGAATCATGAATCATGAATTGAATCATGAATTAAATCATGAATCATGGATTGAATCATGAATCATGAATCATGAATCGAATCATGAATCATGAATTGAATCATGAATCATGAATCATGAATTGAATCATGAATCATGAATCATGGATTGAATCATGAATCATGAATCATGAATCGAATCATGAATCATGAATTGAATCATGAATCATGAATCATGAATTGAATCATGAATTATTAATATTGAATCAAATCATGAATCATGAATCTAGAATCATGAATCATGAATCATGAATTGAATCATGAATTGATTCATGAATTGAATCATTAATAATGAATCATTAATCATGAATTGAATTATAATTTGAATCATGAATCATGAATTAAATCATGAATTGAATCATGAATCATGAATCATGAATTGAATCATGAATCATAAATCGAATCATGAATCATGAATTGAATCATGAAACGAATCATAAATTGAATCATGAATCATGAATCATGAATTGAATCATGAATCATAAATCGAATCATGAATCATGAATTGAATCATGAAACGAATCATAAATTGAATCATGAATCATGAATTGAATCATGAATCATGAATGTTGAATTGAATCATGAATCATGAATTATGAATCATGAATTGAATCATGAATCATTAATCATGAATTGAATCATGAATCATGAATCATGAATTGAATCATGAATCATAAATTGAATCATGAATCATGAATTGATTCATGAATTAAATCATGAATCATGAACTGAATCATGAATCATGAATCATGAATTGAATCATGAATCATGAATCGAATCATGAATCATGAATTGAATCATGAATCATGAATCAAATCATGAATCATGTATTGAATCATGAATAGAATCATGAATCATGAATCATGAATTGAATCATGAATCATGAATCATGAATCATGAATCATGAATCATGAATCATGAATCGAATCATGAATCATGAATTGAATCATGAATCATGAATCAAGAATAGAATCATGAATCATGAATCATGAATTGAATCATGAATCATGAATCGAATCATGAATCATGAATCGAATCATAAATCATGATTCAAGATTCATGAATCGAATCATGAATCATGAATTGAATCATGAATCATGAATCATGAATCATGAATTGAATCATGACTCATGAATCATGAATATAATCATGAATCATGAATCATAAATCATGATTTGAATCATGAATTAAATCATGAATCATGAATCATAAATTGAATCATGAATCATGAATTGAATCATGAATCATGAATCATGAATCATGAATTGAATCATGAATTAAATCATGAATCATGGATTGAATCATGAATCATGAATCATGAATCATGAATTGAATCATGAATCATGAATCATGAATCGAATCATGAATCATGAATCGAATCATGAATCATGAATCGAATCATGAATCATTAATCATGAATTGAATCATGAATCATGAATTGAATCATGAATTAAATCATGAATCATGAATCATAAATTGAATCATGAATCATGAATCATAAATTTAATCATGAATCATGAATTGATTCATGAATTAAATCATGAATCATGAATTGAATCATAAATCATGAATCATGAATCATGAATTGAATCATGAATCATGAATCATGAATCGAATCATGAATCATGAATTGAATCATGAATCATGAATCGAATCATGAATCATGAATTGAATCATGAATCATGAATCATGAATTGAATCATGAATCATGAAACGAATCATGAATCATGAATTGAATCATGAATCATGAATCATAAATTGAATCATGAATTGAATCATGAATTAAATTATGAATCATGGATTGATTCATGAATCATGAATCATGAATCATGAATTGAATCATGAATTAAATCATGAATCATGGATTGAATCATGAATCATGAATCATGAATCGAATCATGAATCATGAATTGAATCATGAATCATGAATCATGAATTGAATCATGAATCATGAATCATGGATTGAATCATGAATCATGAATCATGAATCGAATCATGAATCATGAATTGAATCATGAATCATGAATCATGAATTGAATCATGAATCATGAATCATGAATTGAATCATGAATCACGAATCGATTCATGAATCATGAATTGAATCATGAATCATTAATAGAATCATAAATCATGAATCATGAATCGATTCATGAATCATGAGTTGAATCATGAATCATGAATCATGAATTGAATCATGAATCATGAATCGAATCATGAATCATGAATTGAATCATGAATCATGAATCATGAATCGAATCATGAATCATGAATCGAATCATGAATCATGAATTGAATCATGAATCATGAATCATGAATCATGAATTAAATCATGAATCATGAATCATGAATCGAATCATAAATCATGAATTGAATCATGAATCATGAATCATAAATCGAATCATGAATCATTAATTGAATCATAAATCATGAATCATGAATCATGAATTGAATCATGAATCATGAATCGAATCATAAATCTTGATTCAAGATTCATGAATCGAATCATGAATCATGAATTGAATCATGAATAATGAACCATGAATCGAATCATGAATCATGAATCATGAATTGAATCATGAATCACGAATCGATTCATGAATCATGAATTGAATCATGAATCATTAATAGAATCATGAATCATGAATCATGAATCGATTCATGAATCATGAGTTGAATCATGAATCATGAATTGAATCATGAATCATGAATCGAATCATGAATCATGAATTGAATCATGAATCATGAATCATGAATCGAATCATGAATCATGAATCGAATCATGAATCATGAATTGAATCATGAATCATGAATCATGAATCATGAATTGAATCATGAATCATGAATCATGAATCGAATCATAAATCATGAATTGAATCATGAATCATGAATCATAAATCGAATCATGAATCATTAATTGAATCATAAATCATGAATCATGAATCATGAATTGAATCATGAATCATGAATCGAATCATAAATCTTGATTCAAGATTCATGAATCGAATCATGAATCATGAATTGAATCATGAATAATGAACCATGAATCGAATCATGAATCATAAATCATGAATCATGAATCATGAATTGAATCATGAATCATGAATTGAATCATGAATCATTAATCTTGAATCAAATCATGAATCATGAATCTAGAATCATGAATCATGAATCATGAATTGAATCATGAATCATGATTTGAATCATGAATCATGAATTGATTCATGAATTGAATCATTAATAATAAATCATGAATCATGAATTGAATTATAATTTGAATCATGAATCATGAATTAAATCATGAATTGAATCATGAATCATGAATCATGAATTGAATCATGAATCATGAATCATAAATCGAATCATGAATCATGAATTGAATCATGAAACGAATCATAAATTGAATCATGAATCATGAATTGAATCATGTATCATGAATCATGAATTGAATCATGAATCATGAATCATGAATTGAATCATGAATCATTAATCATGAATTGAATCATGAATCATGAATCATGAATCATGAATTGAATCATGAATTAAATCATGAATCATAAATCATAAATTGAATCATGAATCATGAATCATAAATTGAATCATGAATTATGAATTGATTCATAAATTAAATCATGAATCATGAATTGAATCATGAATCATGAATCATGAATTGAATCATGAATCATGAATCATGAATCATGAATTGAATCATGAATTAAATCATGAATCATGGATTGAATCATGAATCATGAATCATGAATCATGAATTGAATCATGAATCATGAATCATGAATCGAATCATGAATCATGAATCGAATCATGAATCATGAATTGAATCATGAATCATGAATCATGAATTGAATCATGAATCATGAATCGAATCATGAATCATGAATCATGAATCGAATCATGAATCATGAATTGAATCATGAATTGAATCATGAATCATGAATCATGAATTGAATCATGAATCATGAATCGAATCATGAATCATGAATTGAATCATGAATCATGAATAGAATCATGAATCATGAATCATGAATCATGAATTGAATCATGAATCATAAATCATGAATCGAATCATGAATCATGAATTGAATCATGAATCATGAATCATAAATCGAATCATGAATCATTAATTGAATCATGAATCATGAATCGAATCATAAATCTTGATTCAAGATTCATGAATCGAATCATGAATCATGAATTGAATCATTAATAATGAATCATGAATCGAATCATGAATCATAAATCATGAATCATGAATCATGAATTAAATCATGAATCATGAATCGGATCATGAATCATGAATCATGAATTGAATCATGAATCATGAATTGAATCATGAATTATGAATTGAATCATGAATCATGAATTGAATCATGAATCATTAATCTTGAATCAAATCATGAATCATGAATCAAGAATCATGAATCATAAATTGAATCATGAATCATGAATTGAATCATGAATTATGAATTGATTCATGAATTGAATCATTAATAATGAATCATGAATCATGAATTGAATCATGAATTGAATCATGAATCATGAATCATAAATCGAATCATGAATCATAAATTGAATCATGAAACGAATCATAAATTGAATCATGAATCATGAATCATGAATTGAATCATGAATCATGAATTATGAATCATGAATTGAATCATGAATCATTAATCATGAATTGAATCATGAATCATGAATTGAATCATGAATTAAATCATGAATCATGAATCATAAATTGAATCATGAATCATAAATTTAATCATGAATCATGAATTGATTCATGAATTAAATCATGAATCATGAATTGAATCATAAATCATGAATCATGAATCATGAATTGAATCATGAATCATGAATCATGAATCGAATCATGAATCATGAATTGAATCATGAATCATGAATCGAATCATGAATCATGAATTGAATCATGAATCATGAATCATGAATCATGAATCGAATCATGATTCATGAATCATGAATTGAATCATGAATCATGAAACGAATCATGAATCATGAATTGAATTATGAATCATGAATCATAAATTGAATCATGAATTGAATCATGAATTAAATCATGAATCATGGATTGATTCATGAATCATGAATCATGAATTGAATCATGAATTAAATCATGAATCATGGATTGAATCATGAATCATGAATCATGAATCGAATCATGAATCATGAATTGAATCATGAATCATGAATCATGAATTGAATCATGAATCATGAATCATGAATTGAATCATGAATCACGAATCGATTCATGAATCATGAATTGAATCATGAATCATGAATAGAATCATGAATCATGAATCATGAATCGATTCATGAATTATGAATTGAATCATGAATCATGAATCATGAATTGAATCATGAATCATGAATCGAATCATGAATCATGAATTGAATCATGAATCATGAATCATGAATCGAATCATGAATCATGAATCGAATCATGAATCATGAATTGAATCATGAATCATGAATCATGAATCATGAATTGAATCATGAATCATGAATCATGAATCGAATCATAAATCATGAATTGAATCATGAATCATGAATCATAAATCGAATCATGAATCATTAATTGAATCATAAATCATGAATCATGAATCATGAATTGAATCATGAATCATGAATCGAATCATAAATCTTGATTCAAGATTCATGAATCGAATCATGAATCATGAATTGAATCATGAATAATGAACCATGAATCGAATCATGAATCATAAATCATGAATCATGAATCATGAATTGAATCATGAATCATAAATCTTGAATCAAATCATGAATCATGAATCTAGAATCATGAATCATAAATCATGAATTGAATCATGAATCATGAATTGAATCATGAATCATGAATTGATTCATGAATTGAATCATTAATAATAAATCATGAATCATGAATTGAATTATAATTTGAATCATGAATCATGAATTAAATCATGAATTGAATCATGAATCATGAATCATGAATTGAATCATGAATCATAAATCGAATCATGAATCATGAATTGAATCATGAAACGAATCATAAATTGAATCATGAATCATGAATTGAATCATGTATCATGAATCATGAATTGAATCATGAATCATGAATCATGAATTGAATCATGAATCATTAATCATGAATTGAATCATGAATCATGAATCATGAATCATGAATTGAATCATGAATTAAATCATGAATCATGAATCATAAATTGATTCATGAATCATAAATTGAATCATGAATTATGAATTGATTCATGAATTAAATCATGAATCATGAATTGAATCATGAATCATGAATCATGAATTGAATCATGAATAATGAATCATGAATCGAATCATGAATCATGAATCATGAATCATGAATCATGAATCATGAATTGAATCATGAATCATGAATCATGAATCATGAATTGAATCATGAATTAAATCATGAATCATGAATCATAAATTGAATCATGAATCATGAATTGAATCATGAATCATGAATCATGAATTGAATCATGAATTAAATCATGAATCATGGATTGAATCATGAATCATGAATCATGAATCATGAATTGAATAATGAATCATGAATCATGAATCATGAATCATGAATCGAATCATAAATCTTGATTCAAGATTCATGAATCGAATCATGAATCATGAATTGAATCATGAATAATGAACCATGAATCGAATCATGAATCATAAATCATGAATTGAATCATGAATCATGAATTGAATCATGAATTATTAATATTGAATCAAATCATGAATCATGAATCTAGAATCATGAATTATGAATCATGAATTGAATCATGAATCATGAATTGATTCATGAATTGAATCATTAATAATGAATCATTAATCATGAATTGAATTATAATTTGAATCATGAATCATGAATTAAATCATGAATTGAATCATGAATCATGAATCATGAATTGAATCATGAATCATAAATCGAATCATGAATCATGAATTGAATCATGAAACGAATCATAAATTGAATCATGAATCATGAATCATGAATTGAATCATGAATCATAAATCGAATCATGAATCATGAATTGAATCATGAAACGAATCATAAATTGAATCATGAATCATGAATTGAATCATGAATCATTAATCATGAATTGAATCATGAATCATGAATCATGAATTGAATCATGAATCATAAATTGAATCATGAATCATGAATTGATTCATGAATTAAATCATGAATCATGAACTGAATCATGAATCATGAATCATGAATTGAATCATGAATCATGAATCATGAATCGAATCATGAATCATGAATTGAATCATGAATCATGAATCGAATCATGAATCATGAATTGAATCATGAATCATGAATCATGAATAGAATCATGAATCATGAATCATGAATTGAATCATGAATCATGAATCATGAATCGAATCATGAATCATGAATCATGAATTGAATCATGAATCATGAATCGAATCATAAATCATGATTCAAGATTCATGAATCGAATCATGAATCATGAATTGAATCATGAATCATGAATCATGAATCATGAATTGAATCATGACTCATGAATCATGAATATAATCATGAATCATGAATCATGAATCATGAATTGAATCATGAATTAAATCATGAATCATGAATCATAAATTGAATCATGAATCATGAATTGAATCATGAATCATGAATCATGAATCATGAATTGAATCATGAATTAAATCATGAATCATGGATTGAATCATGAATCATGAATCATGAATCATGAATTGAATCATGAATCATGAATCATGAATCGAATCATGAATCATGAATCGAATCATGAATCATGAATTGAATCATGAATCATTAATCATGAATTGAATCATGAATCATGAATTGAATCATGAATTAAATCATGAATCATGAATCATAAATTGAATCATGAATCATGAATCATAAATTTAATCATGAATCATGAATTGATTCATGAATTAAATCATGAATCATGAATTGAATCATAAATCATGAAACATGAATCATGAATTGAATCATGAATCATGAATCGAATCATGAATCATGAATTGAATCATGAATCATGAATCGAATCATGAATCATGAATTGAATCATGAATCATGAATCATGAATTGAATCATGAATCATGAAACGAATCATGAATCATGAATTGAATCATGAATCATGAATCATAAATTGAATCATGAATTGAATCATGAATTAAATCATGAATCATGGATTGATTCATGAATCATGAATCATGAATCATGAATTGAATCATGAATTAAATCATGAATCATGGATTGAATCATGAATCATGAATCATGAATCGAATCATGAATCATGAATTGAATCATGAATCATGAATCATGAATTGAATCATGAATCATGAATCATGAATTGAATCATGAATCACGAATCGATTCATGAATCATGAATTGAATCATGAATCATTAATAGAATCATGAATCATGAATCATGAATCGATTCAAGAATCATGAATTGAATCATGAATCATGAATCATGAATTGAATCATGAATTATGAATCGAATCATGAATCATGAATTGAATCATGAATCATGAATCATGAATCGAATCATGAATCATGAATCGAATCATGAATCATGAATCATGAATCATGAATTGAATCATGAATCATAAATTGAATCATGAATCATGAATTGATTCATGAATTAAATCATGAATCATGAACTGAATCATGAATCATGAATCATGAATTGAATCATGAATCATGAATCATGAATCGAATCATGAATCATGAATTGAATCATGAATCATGAATCGAATCATGAATCATGAATTGAATCATGAATCATGAATCATGAATAGAATCATGAATCATGAATCATGAATTGAATCATGAATCATGAATCATGAATCGAATCATGAATCATGAATCATGAATTGAATCATGAATCATGAATCGAATCATAAATCATGATTCAAGATTCATGAATCGAATCATGAATCATGAATTGAATCATGAATCATGAATCATGAATCATGAATTGAATCATGACTCATGAATCATGAATATAATCATGAATCATGAATCATGAATTGAATCATGAATTAAATCATGAATCATGAATCATAAATTGAATCATGAATCATGAATTGAATCATGAATCATGAATCATGAATCATGAATTGAATCATGAATTAAATCATGAATCATGGATTGAATCATGAATCATGAATCATGAATCATGAATTGAATCATGAATCATGAATCATGAATCGAATCATGAATCATGAATCGAATCATGAATCATGAATTGAATCATGAATCATTAATCATGAATTGAATCATGAATCATGAATTGAATCATGAATTAAATCATGAATCATGAATCATAAATTGAATCATGAATCATGAATCATAAATTTAATCATGAATCATGAATTGATTCATGAATTAAATCATGAATCATGAATTGAATCATAAATCATGAAACATGAATCATGAATTGAATCATGAATCATGAATCGAATCATGAATCATGAATTGAATCATGAATCATGAATCGAATCATGAATCATGAATTGAATCATGAATCATGAATCATGAATTGAATCATGAATCATGAAACGAATCATGAATCATGAATTGAATCATGAATCATGAATCATAAATTGAATCATGAATTGAATCATGAATTAAATCATGAATCATGGATTGATTCATGAATCATGAATCATGAATCATGAATTGAATCATGAATTAAATCATGAATCATGGATTGAATCATGAATCATGAATCATGAATCGAATCATGAATCATGAATTGAATCATGAATCATGAATCATGAATTGAATCATGAATCATGAATCATGAATTGAATCATGAATCACGAATCGATTCATGAATCATGAATTGAATCATGAATCATTAATAGAATCATGAATCATGAATCATGAATCGATTCAAGAATCATGAATTGAATCATGAATCATGAATCATGAATTGAATCATGAATTATGAATCGAATCATGAATCATGAATTGAATCATGAATCATGAATCATGAATCGAATCATGAATCATGAATCGAATCATGAATCATGAATTGAATCATGAATCATAATTCATGAATCATGAATTGAATCATGAATCATGAATCATGAATCGAATCATAAATCATGAATTGAAACATGAATCATGAATCATAAATCGAATCATGAATCATTAATTGAATCATAAATCATGAATCATGAATCATGAATTGAATCATGAATCATGAATCGAATCATAAATCTTGATTCAAGATTCATGAATCGAATCATGAATCATGAATTGAATCATGAATAATGAACCATGAATCGAATCATGAATCATAAATCATGAATCATGAATTGAATCATGAATCATGAATTGAATCATGAATCATTAATCTTGAATCAAATCATGAATCATGAATCTAGAATCATGAATCATGAATCATGAATTGAATCATGAATCATGAATTGAATCATGAATCATGAATTGATTCATGAATTGAATCATTAATAATAAATCATGAATCATGAATTGAATTATAATTTGAATCATGAATCATGAATTAAATCATGAATTGAATCATGAATCATGAATCATGAATTGAATCATGAATCATGAATCATAAATCGAATCATGAATCATGAATTGAATCATGAAACGAATCATAATTTGAATCATGAATCATGAATTAAATCATGAATTGAATCATGAATCATGAATCATGAATTGAATCATGAATCATAAATCGAATCATGAATCATGAATTGAATCATATATCATGAATCATGAATTGAATCATGAATCATGAATCATGAATTGAATCATGAATCATTAATCATGAATTGAATCATGAATCATGAATCATGAATCATGAATTGAATCATGAATTAAATCATGAATCATAAATCATAAATTGAATCATGAATCATGAATCATAAATTGAATCATGAATTATGAATTGATTCATGAATTAAATCATGAATCATGAATTGAATCATGAATCATGAATCATGAATTGAATCATGAATCATGAATCATGAATCGAATCATGAATCATGAATTTAATCATGAATCATGAATCGAATCATGAATCATGAATCATGAATTGAATCATGAATCATGAATTATGAATCATGAATAGAATCATGAATCATTAATCCTGAATTAAATCATGAATCATGAATCATGAATCATGAATTGAATCATGAATTAAATCATGAATCATGAATCATAAATTGAATCATGGATCATGAATCATAAATTGAATCATGAATCATGAATTGATTCATGAATTAAATCATGAATCATGAATTGAATTATGAATCATGAATTGAATCATGAATCATGAATCATGAATCGAATCATGAATCATGAATTGAATCATGAATCATGAATCGAATCATGAATCATGAATTGAATCATGAATCATGAATCATGAATAGAATCATGAATCATGAATCATGAATCAAATCATGAATCATGAATCATGAATTGAATCATGAATCATGAAACGAATCATGAATCATGAATTGAATCATGAATCATGAATCATAAATCGAATCATGAATCATGAATCATGAATTGAATCATGAATCATGAATTGAATCATGAATCATGAATCATGAATCATGAATTGAATCGTGAATTAAATAATGAATAATGGATTGAATCATGAATCATGAATCATGAATCATGAATTGAATCATGAATCATGAATCATGAATCGAATCATGAATCATGAATTGAATCATGAATCATGAATTAAATCATGAATCATGAATCATGAATTGAATCATGAATCACGAATCGATTCATGAATCATGAATTGAATCATGAATCATGAATAGAATCTTAAATCATGAATCATGAATCGATTCATGAATCATGAATTGAATCATGAATCATGAATCATGAATTGAATCATGAATCATGAATCGAATCATGAATCATGAATTGAATCATGAATCATGAATTGAATCATGAATCATGAATTGAATCATGAATTCTGAATTGATTAATGAATTGAATAATGAGATATGAATCATAAATCATGAATTAAATCATGAATCATGAATCATAAATTGAATCATGAATTAAATCATGAATCATGAATCATAAATTGAATCATGAATCATGAATTGATTCATGAATTAAATCATGAATCATGAATTGAATCATGAATCATGAATCATGAATCGAATCATGAATCATGAATTGAATCATGAATCATGAATCGAATCATGAATCATGAATCATGAATTGAATCATGAATCATAAATTATGAATCATGAATTGAATCATGAATCATTAATCATGAATTAAATCATGAATCATGAATCATGAATCATGAATTGAATCATGAATTAAATCATGAATCATGAATCATAAATTGAATCATGAATCATGAATCATAAATTGAATCATGAATCATGAATTGATTCATGAATTAAATAATGAATCATGAATTGAATCATGAATCATGAATCATGAATCATGAATTGAATCATGAATCATGAATCATGAATCGAATCATGAATCATGAATTGAATCATGAATCATGAATCCAATCATGAATCATGAATTGAATCATGAATCATGAATCATGAATAGAATCATGAATCATGAATCATGAATCATGAATCGAATCATGAATCATGAATCATGAATTGAATCATAAATCATGAAACGAATCATGAATCATGAATTGAATCATGAATCATAAATCATAAATCGAATCATGAATCATGAATCATGAATTGAATCATGAATCATGAATCATGAATCGAATCATGAATCATGAATTGAATCATGAATCATCAATCATAAATCATGAATTGAATCATGAATCATGAATCATGAATCATGAATTGAATCATGAATAATGAATCATGAATCGAATCATGAATCATGAATCATGAATCATGAATCATGAATTGAATCATGAATCATGAATCATGAATCATGAATCATGAATTGAATCATGAATCATGAATCATGAATCATGAATCATGAATTGAATCATGAATTAAATCATGAATCATGAATCATGAATCATGAATCATGAATTGAATCATGAATTAAATCATGAATCATGAATCATAAATTGAATCATGAATCATGAATTGAATCATGAATCATGAATCATGAATTGAATCATGAATTAAATCATGAATCATGGATTGAATCATGAATCATGAATCATGAATCATGAATTGAATCATGAATCATGAATCCAATCATGAATCATGAATTGAATCATGAATCATGAATCATGAATAGAATCATGAATCATGAATCATGAATCATGAATCGAATCATGAATCATGAATCATGAATTGAATCATAAATCATGAAACGAATCATGAATCATGAATTGAATCATGAATCATGAATCATAAATCGAATCATGAATCATGAATCATGAATTGAATCATAAATCATGAATCATGAATCGAATCATGAATCATGAATCATGAATTGAATCATAAATCATGAAACGAATCATGAATCATGAATTGAATCATGAATCATGAATCATAAATCGAATCATGAATCATGAATCATGAATTGAATCATGAATCATGAATCATGAATCGAATCATGAATCATGAATTGAATCATGAATCATCAATCATAAATCATGAATTGAATCATGAATCATGAATCATGAATTGAATCATGAATAATGAATCATGAATCGAATCATGAATCATGAATCATGAATCATGAATCATGAATTGAATCATGAATCATGAATCATGAATCATGAATCATGAATTGAATCATGAATCATGAATCATGAATCATGAATCATGAATTGAATCATGAATTAAATCATGAATCATGAATCATAAATTGAATCATGAATCATGAATTGAATCATGAATCATGAATCATGAATCATGAATTGAATCATGAATTAAATCATGAATCATGGATTGAATCATGAATCATGAATCATGAATCATGATTTAAATCATGAATCATGAATCATGAATTGAATCATGAATCATGAATCATGAATCATGAATCATGAATTGAATCATGAATTAAATCATGAATCATGAATTGAATCATGAATTATGAATCGATTCATGAATCATGAATTGAATCATGAATCATGAATAGAATCATGAATCATGAATCATGAATCGATTCTTGAATCATGAATTGAATCATGAATCATGAATCATGAATTGAATCATGAATCATGAATCGAATCATGAATCATGAATTGAATCATGAATCATGAATCATGAATCATGAATTGAATCATGAATCATAAATCATGAATCGAATCATAAATCATGAATTGAATCATGAATCATGAATCATAAATCGAATCATGAATCATTAATTGAATCATGAATCATGAATCATGAATCATGAATCGAATCATGAATCATGAATTGAATCATGAATAATGAACCATGAATCGAATCATGAATCATAAATCATGAATCATGAATCATGAATTGAATCATGAATCATGAATCATTAATCGAATCATGAATCATGAATCATGAATTGAATCATGAATCATTAATTGAATCATGAATCATTAATCTTGAATCAAATCATGAATCATGAATCTAGAATCACGAATCATGAATCATGAATTGAATCATGAATCATTAATTGAATCATGAATCATGAATTGATTAATGAATTGAATCATTAATAATGAATCATGAATCATGAATAGAATTATAATTTGAATCATGAATCATGAATTAAATCATGAATTGAATCATGAATCATGAATCATGAATTGAATCATGAATCATGAATTGAATCATGAATCATGAATTGAATCATGAATTCTGAATTGATTAATGAATTGAATAATGAGATATGAATCATAAATCATGAATTAAATCATGAATCATGAATCATAAATTGAATCATGAATTAAATCATGAATCATGAATCATAAATTGAATCATGAATCATGAATTGATTCATGAATTAAATCATGAATCATGAATTGAATCATGAATCATGAATCATGAATCGAATCATGAATCATGAATTGAATCATGAATCATGAATCGAATCATGAATCATGAATCATGAATTGAATCATGAATCATAAATTATGAATCATGAATTGAATCATGAATCATTAATCATGAATTAAATCATGAATCATGAATCATGAATCATGAATTGAATCATGAATTAAATCATGAATCATGAATCATAAATTGAATCATGAATCATGAATCATAAATTGAATCATGAATCATGAATTGATTCATGAATTAAATAATGAATCATGAATTGAATCATGAATCATGAATCATGAATCATGAATTGAATCATGAATCATGAATCATGAATCGAATCATGAATCATGAATTGAATCATGAATCATGAATCCAATCATGAATCATGAATTGAATCATGAATCATGAATCATGAATAGAATCATGAATCATGAATCATGAATCATGAATCGAATCATGAATCATGAATCATGAATTGAATCATAAATCATGAAACGAATCATGAATCATGAATTGAATCATGAATCATAAATCATAAATCGAATCATGAATCATGAATCATGAATTGAATCATGAATCATGAATCATGAATCGAATCATGAATCATGAATTGAATCATGAATCATCAATCATAAATCATGAATTGAATCATGAATCATGAATCATGAATCATGAATTGAATCATGAATAATGAATCATGAATCGAATCATGAATCATGAATCATGAATCATGAATCATGAATTGAATCATGAATCATGAATCATGAATCATGAATCATGAATTGAATCATGAATCATGAATCATGAATCATGAATCATGAATTGAATCATGAATTAAATCATGAATCATGAATCATGAATCATGAATCATGAATTGAATCATGAATTAAATCATGAATCATGAATCATAAATTGAATCATGAATCATGAATTGAATCATGAATCATGAATCATGAATTGAATCATGAATTAAATCATGAATCATGGATTGAATCATGAATCATGAATCATGAATCATGAATTGAATCATGAATCATGAATCCAATCATGAATCATGAATTGAATCATGAATCATGAATCATGAATAGAATCATGAATCATGAATCATGAATCATGAATCGAATCATGAATCATGAATCATGAATTGAATCATAAATCATGAAACGAATCATGAATCATGAATTGAATCATGAATCATGAATCATAAATCGAATCATGAATCATGAATCATGAATTGAATCATAAATCATGAATCATGAATCGAATCATGAATCATGAATCATGAATTGAATCATAAATCATGAAACGAATCATGAATCATGAATTGAATCATGAATCATGAATCATAAATCGAATCATGAATCATGAATCATGAATTGAATCATGAATCATGAATCATGAATCGAATCATGAATCATGAATTGAATCATGAATCATCAATCATAAATCATGAATTGAATCATGAATCATGAATCATGAATTGAATCATGAATAATGAATCATGAATCGAATCATGAATCATGAATCATGAATCATGAATCATGAATTGAATCATGAATCATGAATCATGAATCATGAATCATGAATTGAATCATGAATCATGAATCATGAATCATGAATCATGAATTGAATCATGAATTAAATCATGAATCATGAATCATAAATTGAATCATGAATCATGAATTGAATCATGAATCATGAATCATGAATCATGAATTGAATCATGAATTAAATCATGAATCATGGATTGAATCATGAATCATGAATCATGAATCATGATTTAAATCATGAATCATGAATCATGAATTGAATCATGAATCATGAATCATGAATCATGAATCATGAATTGAATCATGAATTAAATCATGAATCATGAATTGAATCATGAATTATGAATCGATTCATGAATCATGAATTGAATCATGAATCATGAATAGAATCATAAATCATGAATCATGAATCGATTCTTGAATCATGAATTGAATCATGAATCATGAATCATGAATTGAATCATGAATCATGAATCGAATCATGAATCATGAATTGAATCATGAATCATGAATCATGAATCATGAATTGAATCATGAATCATAAATCATGAATCGAATCATAAATCATGAATTGAATCATGAATCATGAATCATAAATCGAATCATGAATCATTAATTGAATCATGAATCATGAATCATGAATCATGAATCGAATCATGAATCATGAATTGAATCATGAATAATGAACCATGAATCGAATCATGAATCATAAATCATGAATCATGAATCATGAATTGAATCATGAATCATGAATCATTAATCGAATCATGAATCATGAATCATGAATTGAATCATGAATCATTAATTGAATCATGAATCATTAATCTTGAATCAAATCATGAATCATGAATCTAGAATCACGAATCATGAATCATGAATTGAATCATGAATCATGAATTGAATCATGAATCATGAATTGATTAATGAATTGAATCATTAATAATGAATCATGAATCATGAATAGAATTATAATTTGAATCATGAATCATGAATTAAATCATGAATTGAATCATGAATCATGAATCATGAATTGAATCATGAATCATGAATCATAAATCGAATCATGAATCATGAATTGAATCATGAAACGAATCATAAATTGAATCATGAATCATGAATTGAATCATGAATCATGAATCATGAATTGAATCATGAATCATGAATTATGAATCATGAATTGAATCATGAATCATTAATCATGAATTGAATCATGAATTAAATCATGAATCATGAATCATAAATTGAATCATGAATCATGAATCATAAATTGAATCATGAATCATGAATTGATTCATGAATTAAATCATGAATCATGAATTGAATCATGAATCATGAATTGAATCATGAATCATGAATCATGAATAGAATCATGAATCATGAATTATGAATTGAATCATGAATCATGAATCATGAATTGAATCATGAATCATGAATCGAATGATGAATCATGAATTGAATCATGAATCACGAATCATGAATAGAATCATGAATCATGAATCATGAATTGAATAATGAATCATGAATCATGAATGGAATCATGAATCATGAATCATGAATCATGAATTGAATCATGAATCATGAATCGAATCATAAATCATGATTCAAGATTCATGAATCGAATCATGAATCATGAATTGAATCATGAATCATAAATCATGAATCATGAATTGAATCATGAATAATGAATCATGAATTGAATCATGAATAATGAATCATGAATCGAATCATGAATCATGAATCATGAATCATGAATTGAATAATGAATCATGAATAATGAATCATGAATTAAATCATGAATAATGAATCATGAATTGAATCATGAATAATGAATCATGAATCGAATCATGAATCATGAATCATGAATCATGAATTGAATAATGAATCATGAATAATGAATCATGAATTAAATCATGAATTAAATCATGAATCATGAATCATAAATTGAATCATGAATCATGAATTGAATCATGAATCATGAATCATGAATCATGAATTGAATCATGAATTAAATCATGAATCATGGATTGAATCATGAATCATGAATCATGAATTGAATCATGAATCATGAATCATGAATCGAATCATGAATCATGAATTGAATCATGAATCATGAATTGAATCATGAATCATGAATCATGAATTGAATCATGAATCACGAATCGAATCATGAATCATGAATTGAATCATGAATCATGAATCATTAATAGAATCATGCATCATGAATCATGAAATGAATCATGAATCGAATCATGAATTGAATCATGAATCATGAATCATGAATTGAATCATGAATCATGAATCGAATCATGAATCATTAATCGAATCATGAATCATGAATCATGAATTGAATCATGAATCATTAATTGAATCATGAATCATGAATTGATTAATGAATTGAATCATTAATAATGAATCATGAATCATGAATAGAATTATAATTTGAATCATGAATCATGAATTAAATCATGAATTGAATCATGAATCATGAATCATGAATTGAATCATGAATCATTAATTGAATCATGAATCATGAATTGATTAATGAATTGAATCATTAATAATGAATCATGAATCATGAATAGAATTATAATTTGAATCATGAATCATGAATTAAATCATGAATTGAATCATGAATCATGAATTGAATCATGAATCATTAATCTTGAATCAAATCATGAATCATGAATCTAGAATCACGAATCATGAATCATGAATTGAATCATGAATCATGAATTGAATCATGAATCATGAATTGATTAATGAATTGAATCATTAATAATGAATCATGAATCATGAATAGAATTATAATTTGAATCATGAATCATGAATTAAATCATGAATTGAATCATGAATCATGAATCATGAATTGAATCATGAATCATGAATTGAATCATGAATCATGAATTGAATCATGAATTCTGAATTGATTAATGAATTGAATAATGAGATATGAATCATAAATCATGAATTAAATCATGAATCATGAATCATAAATTGAATCATGAATTAAATCATGAATCATGAATCATAAATTGAATCATGAATCATGAATTGATTCATGAATTAAATCATGAATCATGAATTGAATCATGAATCATGAATCATGAATCGAATCATGAATCATGAATTGAATCATGAATCATGAATCGAATCATGAATCATGAATCATGAATTGAATCATGAATCATAAATTATGAATCATGAATTGAATCATGAATCATTAATCATGAATTAAATCATGAATCATGAATCATGAATCATGAATTGAATCATGAATTAAATCATGAATCATGAATCATAAATTGAATCATGAATCATGAATCATAAATTGAATCATGAATCATGAATTGATTCATGAATTAAATAATGAATCATGAATTGAATCATGAATCATGAATCATGAATCATGAATTGAATCATGAATCATGAATCATGAATCGAATCATGAATCATGAATTGAATCATGAATCATGAATCCAATCATGAATCATGAATTGAATCATGAATCATGAATCATGAATAGAATCATGAATCATGAATCATGAATCATGAATCGAATCATGAATCATGAATCATGAATTGAATCATAAATCATGAAACGAATCATGAATCATGAATTGAATCATGAATCATAAATCATAAATCGAATCATGAATCATGAATCATGAATTGAATCATGAATCATGAATCATGAATCGAATCATGAATCATGAATTGAATCATGAATCATCAATCATAAATCATGAATTGAATCATGAATCATGAATCATGAATCATGAATTGAATCATGAATAATGAATCATGAATCGAATCATGAATCATGAATCATGAATCATGAATCATGAATTGAATCATGAATCATGAATCATGAATCATGAATCATGAATTGAATCATGAATCATGAATCATGAATCATGAATCATGAATTGAATCATGAATTAAATCATGAATCATGAATCATGAATCATGAATCATGAATTGAATCATGAATTAAATCATGAATCATGAATCATAAATTGAATCATGAATCATGAATTGAATCATGAATCATGAATCATGAATTGAATCATGAATTAAATCATGAATCATGGATTGAATCATGAATCATGAATCATGAATCATGAATTGAATCATGAATCATGAATCCAATCATGAATCATGAATTGAATCATGAATCATGAATCATGAATAGAATCATGAATCATGAATCATGAATCATGAATCGAATCATGAATCATGAATCATGAATTGAATCATAAATCATGAAACGAATCATGAATCATGAATTGAATCATGAATCATGAATCATAAATCGAATCATGAATCATGAATCATGAATTGAATCATAAATCATGAATCATGAATCGAATCATGAATCATGAATCATGAATTGAATCATAAATCATGAAACGAATCATGAATCATGAATTGAATCATGAATCATGAATCATAAATCGAATCATGAATCATGAATCATGAATTGAATCATGAATCATGAATCATGAATCGAATCATGAATCATGAATTGAATCATGAATCATCAATCATAAATCATGAATTGAATCATGAATCATGAATCATGAATTGAATCATGAATAATGAATCATGAATCGAATCATGAATCATGAATCATGAATCATGAATCATGAATTGAATCATGAATCATGAATCATGAATCATGAATCATGAATTGAATCATGAATCATGAATCATGAATCATGAATCATGAATTGAATCATGAATTAAATCATGAATCATGAATCATAAATTGAATCATGAATCATGAATTGAATCATGAATCATGAATCATGAATCATGAATTGAATCATGAATTAAATCATGAATCATGGATTGAATCATGAATCATGAATCATGAATCATGATTTAAATCATGAATCATGAATCATGAATTGAATCATGAATCATGAATCATGAATCATGAATCATGAATTGAATCATGAATTAAATCATGAATCATGAATTGAATCATGAATTATGAATCGATTCATGAATCATGAATTGAATCATGAATCATGAATAGAATCATAAATCATGAATCATGAATCGATTCTTGAATCATGAATTGAATCATGAATCATGAATCATGAATTGAATCATGAATCATGAATCGAATCATGAATCATGAATTGAATCATGAATCATGAATCATGAATCATGAATTGAATCATGAATCATAAATCATGAATCGAATCATAAATCATGAATTGAATCATGAATCATGAATCATAAATCGAATCATGAATCATTAATTGAATCATGAATCATGAATCATGAATCATGAATCGAATCATGAATCATGAATTGAATCATGAATAATGAACCATGAATCGAATCATGAATCATAAATCATGAATCATGAATCATGAATTGAATCATGAATCATGAATCATTAATCGAATCATGAATCATGAATCATGAATTGAATCATGAATCATTAATTGAATCATGAATCATTAATCTTGAATCAAATCATGAATCATGAATCTAGAATCACGAATCATGAATCATGAATTGAATCATGAATCATGAATTGAATCATGAATCATGAATTGATTAATGAATTGAATCATTAATAATGAATCATGAATCATGAATAGAATTATAATTTGAATCATGAATCATGAATTAAATCATGAATTGAATCATGAATCATGAATCATGAATTGAATCATGAATCATGAATCATAAATCGAATCATGAATCATGAATTGAATCATGAAACGAATCATAAATTGAATCATGAATCATGAATTGAATCATGAATCATGAATCATGAATTGAATCATGAATCATGAATTATGAATCATGAATTGAATCATGAATCATTAATCATGAATTGAATCATGAATTAAATCATGAATCATGAATCATAAATTGAATCATGAATCATGAATCATAAATTGAATCATGAATCATGAATTGATTCATGAATTAAATCATGAATCATGAATTGAATCATGAATCATGAATTGAATCATGAATCATGAATCATGAATAGAATCATGAATCATGAATTATGAATTGAATCATGAATCATGAATCATGAATTGAATCATGAATCATGAATCGAATGATGAATCATGAATTGAATCATGAATCACGAATCATGAATAGAATCATGAATCATGAATCATGAATTGAATAATGAATCATGAATCATGAATGGAATCATGAATCATGAATCATGAATCATGAATTGAATCATGAATCATGAATCGAATCATAAATCATGATTCAAGATTCATGAATCGAATCATGAATCATGAATTGAATCATGAATCATAAATCATGAATCATGAATTGAATCATGAATAATGAATCATGAATTGAATCATGAATAATGAATCATGAATCGAATCATGAATCATGAATCATGAATCATGAATTGAATAATGAATCATGAATAATGAATCATGAATTAAATCATGAATTAAATCATGAATCATGAATCATAAATTGAATCATGAATCATGAATTGAATCATGAATCATGAATCATGAATCATGAATTGAATCATGAATTAAATCATGAATCATGGATTGAATCATGAATCATGAATCATGAATTGAATCATGAATCATGAATCATGAATCGAATCATGAATCATGAATTGAATCATGAATCATGAATTGAATCATGAATCATGAATCATGAATTGAATCATGAATCACGAATCGAATCATGAATCATGAATTGAATCATGAATCATGAATCATTAATAGAATCATGCATCATGAATCATGAAATGAATCATGAATCGAATCATGAATTGAATCATGAATCATGAATCATGAATTGAATCATGAATCATGAATCGAATCATGAATCATTAATCGAATCATGAATCATGAATCATGAATTGAATCATGAATCATTAATTGAATCATGAATCATGAATTGATTAATGAATTGAATCATTAATAATGAATCATGAATCATGAATAGAATTATAATTTGAATCATGAATCATGAATTAAATCATGAATTGAATCATGAATCATGAATCATGAATTGAATCATGAATCATTAATTGAATCATGAATCATGAATTGATTAATGAATTGAATCATTAATAATGAATCATGAATCATGAATAGAATTATAATTTGAATCATGAATCATGAATTAAATCATGAATTGAATCATGAATCATGAATTGAATCATGAATCATTAATCATAAATCGAATCATGAATCATGAATTGAATCATGAAACGAATCATAAATTGAATCATGAATCATGAATTGAATCATGAATCATGAATTGAATCATGAATCATGAATTATGAATCATGAATTGAATCATGAATCATTAATCATGAATTGAATCATGAATTAAATCATGAATCATGAATCATAAATTGAATCATGAATCATGAATCATAAATTGAATCATGAATCATGAATTGATTCATGAATTAAATCATGAATCATGAATAGAATCATGAATCATGAATCATGAATCGAATCATGAATCATGAATTGAATCATGAATCATGAATCATGAATAGAATCATGAATCATGAATCATGAATAGAATCATGAATCATGAATCATGAATTGAATCATGAATCATGAATCACGAATCATGAATAGAATCATGAATCTTGAATCATGAATTGAATAATGAATCATGAATCATGAATGGAATCATGAATCATGAATCATGAATCATGAATTGAATCATGAATCATGAATCAAATCATAAATCATGATTCAAGATTCATGAATCGAATCATGAATCATGAATTGAATCATGAATCATAAATCATGAATCATGAATTGAATCATGAATAATGAATCATGAATCGAATCATGAATCATGAATCATGAATCATGAATCATGAATTGAATAATGAATCATGAATAATGAATCATGAATTAAATCATGAATTAAATCATGAATCATGAATCATAAATTGAATCATGAATCATGAATTGAATCATGAATCATGAATCATGAATCATGAATTGAATCATGAATTAAATCATGAATCATGGATTGAATCATGAATCATGAATCATGAATCATGAATTGAATCATGAATCATAAATCATGAATCGAATCATGAATCATGAATTGAATCATGAATCATGAATTGAATCACGAATCATGAATCATGAATTGAATCATGAATCACGAATCGAATCATGAATCATGAATTGAATCATGAATCATGAATCATTAATAGAATCATGCATCATGAATCATGAAATGAATCATGAATCGAATCATGAATCATGAATTGAATCATGAATCATGAATCATGAATTGAATCATGAATCATGAATCGAATCATGAATCATGAATTGAATCATGAATCGAATCATGAATCATGAATTGAATCATGAATCATGAATCATGAATTGAATCATGAATCATGAATCGAATCATGAATCATGAATTGAATCATGAATCATGAATCATGAATCATGAATAGAATCATGAATCATGAATCATGAATCATGAATTGAATCATGAATCATGAATCATGAATCGAATCATGAATCATGAATTGAATCATGAATCATGAATCATAAATCGAATCATGAATCATTAATTGAATCATGAATCATGAATCATGAATAATGAATTGAATCATGAATCATGAATCATGAATCGAATCATAAATCTTGATTCAAGATTCATGAATCGAATCATGAATCATGAATTGAATCATGAATAATGAATCATGAATCGAATCATGAATCATAAATCATGAATCATGAATCATGAATTAAATCATAAATCATGATTTATGAATCGAATCATGAATCATGAATTGAATCATGAATCATGAATTGAATCATGAATCATTAATCTTAAATCAAATCATGAATCATGAATCAAGAATCATGAATCATGAATTGAATCATGAATCATGAATTGAATCATGAATTATGAATTGATTCATGAATTGAATCATTAATAATGAATCATGAATCATGAATTGAATTATAATTTGAATCATGAATCATGAATTAAATCATGAATTGAATCATGAATCATGAATCAAGAATTGAATCATGAATCATGAATCATAAATCGAATCATGAATCATGAATTGAATCATGAAACGAATCATAAATTGAATCATGAATCATGAATCATGAATTGAATCATGAATCATGAATTATGAATCATGAATTGAATCATAAATCATTAATCATGAATTGAATCATGAATCATGAATCATGAATCATGAATTGAATCATGAATTAAATCATGAATCATGAATCATAAATTGAATCATGAATCATGAATCATAAATTGAATCATGAATCATGAATTGATTCATGAATTAAATCATGAATCATGAATTGAATCATGAATCATGAATCATGAATCATGAATCATGAATCATGAATCGAATCATGAATCATAAATTGAATCATGAATCATGAATCGAATCATGAATCATGAATTGAATCATGAATCATGTATCATGAATAGAATCATGAATCATGAATCATGAATCATGAATCGAATCATGAATCATGAATCATGAATTGAATCATGAATCATGAAACGAATCATGAATCATGAATTGAATCATGAATCATGAATCATGAATTGAATCATGAATCATGAATCATGAATCGAATCATGAATCATCAATCATAAATCGAATCATGAATCATGAATTGAATCATGAATCATGAATCATGAATTGAATCATGAATAATGAATCATGAATGGAATCATGAATCATGAATCGAATCATGAATCATGAATTGAATCATGAATCATGAATCGAATCATGAATCATGAATCATGAATTGAATCATGAATCATGAATTATGAATCATGAATTGAATCATGAATCATTAATCATGAATTAAATCATGAATCATGAATCATGAATCATGAATTGAATCATGAATTAAATCATGAATCATGAATCATAAATTGAATCATGAATCATGAATCATAAATTGAATCATGAATAATGAATTGATTCATGAATTAAATCATGAATCATGAATTGAATCATGAATCATGAATCATGAATTGAATCATGAATCATGAATCATGAATCGAATCATGTATCATGAATCGAATCATGAATAATGAATCGAATCATGAATCATGAATTGAATCATGAATCATGAATCATGAATAGAATCATGAATCATGAATCATGAATCATGAATCGAATCATGAATCATTAATCATGAATTGAATCATAAATCATGAAACGAATCATGAATCATGAATTGAATCATGAATCATGAATCATAAATCGAATCATGAATCATGAATCATGAATTGAATCATGAATCATGAATTGAATCATGAATCATGAATCGAATCATGAATCATGAATTGAATCATGAATCATCAATCATAAATCGAATCATGAATCATGAATTGAATCATGAATCATGAATCATGAATCATGAATTGAATCATGAATAATGAATCATGAATCGAATCATGAATCATCAATCATGAATCATCAATCATGAATTGAATCATGAATCATAAATCATGAATCATGAATCATGAATTGAATCATGAATTAAATCATGAATCATGAATCATAAATTGAATCATGAATCATGAATCATAAATTGAATCATGAATCATGAATTGAATCATGAATCATGAATCATGAATCATGAATTGAATCATGAATTAAATCATGAATCATGGATTGAATCATGAATCATGAATCATGAATTGAATCATGAATCATGAATTGAATCATGAATCATGAATCGAATCATGAATCATGAATTGAATCATGAATCATGAATCATGAATAGAATCATGAATCATGAATCATGAATTGAATCATGAATCATAAATCATGAATCATGAATTGAATCATGAATAATGAATCATGAATCGAATCATGAATCATGAATCATGAATCATGAATATAATCATGAATCATGAATTCAATCATGAATTAAATCATGAATCATGAATCATGAATTGAATCATGAATCATGAATTGAATCATGAATCATTAATCTTGAATCAAAACATGAATCATGAATCTAGAATCATGAATCATGAATCATGAATTGAATCATGAATCATGAATTGAATCATGAATCATGAATTGATTCATGAATTGAATCATTAATAATAAATCATGAATCATGAATTGAATTATAATTTGAATCATGAATCATGAATTAAATCATGAATTGAATCATGAATCATGAATCATGAATTGAATCATGAATCATGAATCATAAATCGAATTATGAATCATGAATTGAATCATGAAACGAATCATAAATTGAATCATGAATCATGAATTGAATCATGTATCATGAATCATGAATTGAATCATGAATCATGAATCATGAATTGAATCATGAATCATTAATCATGAATTGAATCATGAATCATGAATTGAATCATGTATCATGAATCATGAATTGAATCATGAATCATGAATCATGAATTGAATCATGAATCATTAATCATGAATTGAATCATGAATCATGAATCATGAATCATGAATTGAATCATGAATTAAATCATGAATCATGAATCATAAATTGAATCATGAATCATGAATTATAAATTGAATCATGAATTATGAATTGCTTCATGAATTAAATCATGAATCATGAATTGAATCATGAATCATGAATCATGAATTGAATCATGAATCATGAATCGAATCATGAATCATGAATTCAATCATGAATCATGAATCGAATCATGAATCATGAATCATGAATTCAATCATGAATCATGAATTATGAATCATGAATAGAATCATGAATCATTAATCATGAATTAAATCATGAATCATGAATCATGAATCATGAATTGAATCATGAATTAAATCATGAATCATGAATCATAAATTGAATCATGGATCATGAATTATAAATTGAATCATGAATCATGAATTGATTCATGAATTAAATCATGAATCATGAATTGAATTATGAATCATGAATTGAATCATGAATCATGAATCATAAATCGAATCATGAATCATGAATCATGAATTGAATCATGAATCATGAATTGAATCATGAATCATGAATCATGAATCATGAATTGAATCGTGAATTAAATCATGAATCATGGATTGAATCATGAATCATGAATCATGAATCATGAATCATGAATTGAATCATGAATCATGAATCATGAATCATGAATCATGAATCATGAATCATGAATTGAATCATGAATCATGAATTAAATCATGAATCATGAATCATGAATTGAATCATGAATCACGAATCGATTCATGAATCATGAATTGAATCATGAATCATGAATAGAATCATGAATCATGAATCATGAATCGATTCATGAATCATGAATTTTATCATGAATCATGAATCATGAATTGAATCATGAATCATGAATCGAATCATGAATCATGAATTGAATCTTGAATCATGAATCATGAATCGAATCATGAATCATGAATTGAATCATGAATCATGAATCATAAATCGAATCATGAATTGAATCATGAATCATGAATCATGAATCGAATCATAAATCATAAATTGAATCATGAATCATGAATCATAAATCGAATCATAAATCATTAATTGAATCATGAATCATGAATCATGAATCATGAATTGAATCATGAATCATGAATCATGAATCGAATCATAAATCTTGATTCAAGATTCATGAATCGAATCTTGAATCATGAATTGAATCATGAATAATGAACCATGAATCGAGTCATGAATCATAAATCATGAATCATGAATCATGAATTGAATCATGAATCATGAATCATGAATCGAATCATGAATCATGAATCATGAATTGAATCATGAATCATGAATTGAATCATGAATCCTGAATTGATTAATGAATTGAATAATGAGATATGAATCATAAATCATGAATTAAATCATGAATCATGAATCATGAATTGAATCATGAATTAAATCTTGAATCATGAATCATAAATTGAATCATGAATCATGAATTGATTCATGAATTAAATCATGAATCATGAATTGAATCATGAATCATGAATCATGAATTGAATCATGAATCATGAATCATGAATCGAATCATGAATCATGAATTGAATCATGAATCATGAATTATGAATCATGAATTGAATCATGAATCATTAATCATGAATTAAATCATGAATCATGAATCATGAATTGAATCATGAATTAAATCATGAATCATGAATCATAAATTGAATCATGAATCATGAATCATAAATTGAATCATGAATCATGAATTGATTCATGAATTAAATAATGAATCATGAATTGAATCATGAATCATGAATCATGAATCATGAATTGAATCATGAATCATGAATCATGAATCGAATCATGAATCATGAATTGAATCATGAATCATGAATCCAATCATGAATCATGAATTGAATCATGAATCATGAATCATGAATAGAATCATGAATCATGAATCATGAATCGAATCATGAATCATGAATCATGAATTGAATCATAAATCATGAAACGAATCATGAATCATGAATTGAATCATGAATCATGAATCATGAATTGAATCATGAATCATGAATCATGAATTGAATCATGAATCATGAATCATGAATCGAATCATGAATCATGAATTGAATCATGAATCATCAATCATAAATCGCATCATGAATCATGAATCATGAATCATGAATCATGAATTGAATCATGAATAATGAATCATGAATCGAATCATGAATCATCAATCATGAATCATGAATCATCGATTGAATCATGAATCATGAATAATGAATTGAATCATGAATCATGAATCATGAATCATGAATTGAATCATGAATTGAATCATGAATCATGGATTGAATCATGAATCATGAATCATGATTTAAATCATGAATCATGAATTGAATCATGAATCATGAATCATGAATCATGAATTGAATCATGAATCATGAATCATGAATTGAATCATGAATCACGAATCGATTCATGAATCATGAATTGAATCATGAATCATGAATAGAATCATAATTCATGAATCATGAATCGATTCTTGAATCATGAATTGAATCATGAATCATGAATCATGAATTGAATCATGAATCATGAATCGAATCATGAATCATGAATTGAATCATGAATCATGAATCATGAATCGAATCATGAATCATGAATTGAATCATGAATCATGAATCATGAATCATGAATCATGAATCATGAATTGAATCATGAATCATAAATCATGAATCAAATCATAAATCATGAATTGAATCATGAATCATGAATCATAAATCGAATCATGAATCATTAATTGAATCATGAATCATGAATCATGAATTGAATCATGAATCATGAATCGAATCATAAATCTTGATTCAAGATTCATGAATCGAATCATGAATCATGAATTGAATCATGAATAATGAACCATGAATCGAATCATGAATCATGAATTGAATCATGAATCATGAATTATGAATCATGAATTGAATCATGAATCATTAATCATGAATTAAATCATGAGTCATGAATCATGAATTGAATCATGAATTAAATCATGAATCATGAATCATAAATTGAATCATGAATCATGAATCATAAATTGAATCATGAATCATGAATTGATTCATGAATTAAATAATGAATCATGAATTGAATCATGAATCATGAATCATGAATCATGAATTGAATCATGAATCATGAATCATGAATCGAATCATGAATCATGAATTGAATCATGAATCATAAATCCAATCATGAATCATGAATTGAATCATGAATCATGAATCATGAATAGAATCATGAATCATGAATCATGAATCGAATCATGAATCATGAATTGAATCATGAATCATGAATCATGAATTGAATCATGAATCATGAATCATGAATTGAATCATGAATCATGAATCATGAATCGAATCATGAATCATGAATTGAATCATGAATCATCAATCATAAATCGCATCATGAATCATGAATCATGAATCATGAATCATGAATTGAATCATGAATAATGAATCATGAATCGAATCATGAATCATCAATCATGAATCATGAATCATCGATTGAATCATGAATCATGAATCATGAATTGAATCATGAATCATGAATCATGAATCATGAATTGAATCATGAATTGAATCATGAATCATGGATTGAATCATGAATCATGAATCATGAATCATGATTTAAATCATGAATCATGAATTGAATCATGAATCATGAATCATGAATCATGAATCATGAATTGAATCATGAATCATAAATCATGAATTGAATCATGAATCACGAATCGATTCATGAATCATGAATTGAATCACGAATCATGAATAGAATCATAATTCATAAATCATGAATCGATTCTTGAATCATGAATTGAATCATGAATCATGAATCATGAATTGAATCATGAATCATGAATCGAATCATGAATCATGAATTGAATCATGAATCATGAATCATGAATCGAATCATGAATCATGAATTGAATCATGAATCATGAATCATGAATCATGAATCATGAATCATGAATCATGAATCATGAATTGAATCATGAATCATAAATCATGAATCAAATCATAAATCATGAATTGAATCATGAATCATGAATCATAAATCGAATCATGAATCATGAATCATAAATCGAATCATGAATCATTAATTGAATCATGAATCATGAATCATGAATTGAATCATGAATCATGAATCGAATCATAAATCTTGATTCAAGATTCATGAATCGAATCATGAATCATGAATTGAATCATGAATAATGAACCATGAATCGAATCATGAATCATAAATCATGAATCATGAATCATGAATTGAATCATGAATCATGAATCATTAATCGAATCATGAATCATGAATCATGAATTGAATCATGAATCATTAATTGAATCATGAATCATTAATCTTGAATCAAATCATGAATCATGAATCTAGAATCACGAATCATGAATCATGAATTGAATCATGAATCATGAATTGAATCATGAATCATGAATTGATTAATGAATTGAATCATTAATAATGAATCATGAATCATGAATAGAATTATAATTTGAATCATGAATCATGAATTAAATCATGAATTGAATCATGAATCATGAATCATGAATTGAATTATGAATCATGAATCATAAATCGAATACTGAATCATGAATTGAATCATGAAACGAATCATAAATTGAATCATGAATCATGAATTGAATCATGAATCATGAATCATGAATGGAATCATGAATCATGAATTATGAATCATGAATTGAATCATTAATCATGAATTGAATCATGAATTAAATCATGAATCATGAATCATAAATTGAATCATGAATCATGAATCATAAATTGAATCATGAATCATGAATTGATTCATGAATTAAATCATGAATCATGAATTAAATCATGAATCATGAATCATGAATCGAATCATGAATCATGAATTGAATCATGAATCATGAATCATGAATAGAATCATGAATCATGAATTATGAATTGAATCATGAATCATGAATCATAAATTGAATCATGAATCATGAATCGAATGATGAATCATGAATTGAATCATGAATCATGAATCATGAATAGAATCATGAATCATGAATTGAATCATGAATCATAAATCATGAATCATGAATTGAATCATGAATAATGAATCATGAATCGAATCATGAATCATGAATCATGAATCATGAATTTAATAATGAATCATGAATCATGAATCATGAATTAAATCATGAATTAAATCATGAATCATGAATCATAAATTGAATCATGAATCATGAATTGAATCATGAATCATGAATCATGAATTATGAATTGAATCATGAATTAAATCATGAATCATGGATTGAATCATGAATCATGAATCATGAATCATGAATTGAATCATGAATCATGAATCATGAATCGAATCATGAATCATGAATTGAATCATGAGTCATGAATTGAATCATGAATCATGAATCATGAATTGAATCATGAATCACAAATCGAATCATGAATCATGAATTGAATCATGAATCATGAATCATTAATAGAATCATGCATCATGAATCATGAAATGAATCATGAATCGAATCATGAATCATGAATTGAATCATGAATCATGAATCATGAATCATGAATTGAATCATGAATCATGAATCGAATCATGAATCATGAATTGAATCATGAATCATGAATCATGAATAGAATCATGAATCATGAATCATGAATCATGAATTGAATCATGAATCATGAATCATGAATCGAATCATGAATCATGAATTGAATCATGAATCATGAATCATAAATCGAATCATGAATCATTAATTGAATCATGAATCATGAATCATGAATAATGAATTGAATCATGAATCATGAATCATGAATCGAATCATAAATCTTGATTCAAGATTCATGAATCGAATCATGAATCATGAATTGAATCATGAATAATGAATCATGAATCGAATCATGAATCATAAATCATGAATCATGAATTATGAATTAAATCATAAATCATGATTTATGAATCGAATCATGAATCATGAATTGAATCATGAATCATGATTTGAATCATGAATCATTAATCTTAAATCAAATCATGAATCATGAATCAAGAATCATGAATCATGAATTGAATCATGAATCATGAATTGAATCATGAATTATGAATTGATTCATGAATTGAATCATTAATAATGAATCATGAATCATGAATTGAATTATAATTTGAATCATGAATCATGAATTAAATCATGAATTGAATCATGAATCATGAATCAAGAATTGAATCATGAATCATGAATCATAAATCGAATCATGAATCATGAATTGAATCATGAAACGAATCATAAATTGAATCATGAATCATGAATCATGAATTGAATCATGAATCATGAATTATGAATCATGAATTGAATCATGAATCATTAATCATGAATTGAATCATGAATCATGAATCATGAATCATGAATTGAATCATGAATTAAATCATGAATCATGAATCATAAATTGAATCATGAATCATGAATCATAAATTGAATCATGAATCATGAATTGATTCATGAATTAAATCATGAATCATGAATTGAATCATGAATCATGAATCATGAATCTTGAATTGAATCATGAATCATGAATCATGAATCGAATCATGAATCATGAATCGAATCATGAATCATGAATCGAATCATGAATCATGAATTGAATCATGAATCATGAATCATGAATAGAATCATGAATCATGAATCATGAATCATGAATCGAATCATGAATCATGAATCATGAATTGAATCATGAATCATGAAACGAATCATGAATCATGAATTTAATCATGAATCATGAATCATGAATTGAATCATGAATCATGAATCATGAATCGAATCATGAATCATGAATTGAATCATGAATCATCAATCATAAATCGAATCATGAATCATGAATTGAATCATGAATCATGAATCATGAATCATGAATTGAATCATGAATAATGAATCATGAATCGAATCATGAATCATGAATCATGAATCATGAATCATGAATTGAATCATGAATCATGAATCATGAATCATGAATTGAATCATGAATTAAATCATGAATCATGAATCATAAATTGAATCATGAATCATGAATTGAATCATGAATCATGAATCATGAATCATGAATTGAATCATGAATTAAATCATGAATCATGGATTGAATCATGAATCATGAATCATGAATCATGAATTGAATCATGAATCATGAATCATGAATCGAATCATGAATCATGAATTGAATCATGAATTATGAATTAAATCATGAATCATGAATTGAATCATGAATCACGAATCGATTCATGAATCATGAATTGAATCATGAATCATGAATAGAATCATGAATCATGAATCATGAATTTTATCATGAATCATGAATTTTATCATGAATCATGAATCATGAATTGAATCATGAATCATGAATCGAATCATGAATCATGAATTGAATCTTGAATCATGAATCATGAATCGAATCATGAATCATGAATTTTATCATGAATCATGAATCATAAATCGAATCATGAATTGAATCATGAATCATGAATCATGAATCGAATCATAAATCATGAATTGAATCATGAATCATGAATCATAAATCGAATCATGAATCATTAATTGAATCATGAATCATGAATCATGAATCATGAATTGAATCATGAATCATGAATCATGAATCGAATCATAAATCTTGATTCAAGATTCATGAATCGAATCTTGAATCATGAATTGAATCATGAATAATGAACCATGAATCGAATCATGAATCATGAATCATGAATCATGAATTGAATCATGAATCATGAATCATGAATCGAATCATGAATCATGAATCATGAATTGAATCATGAATCATGAATTGAATCATGAATCATTAATCTTGAATCAAATCATGAAACATGAATCTAGAATCATGAATCATGAATCATGAATTGAATCATGAATCATGAATTGAATCATGAATCCTGAATTGATTAATGAATTGAATAATGAGATATGAATCATAAATCATGAATTAAATCATGAATCATGAATCATGAATTGAATCATGAATTAAATCATGAATCATGAATCATAAATTGAATCATGAATCATGAATTGATTCATGAATTAAATCATGAATCATGAATTGAATCATGAATCATGAATCATGAATTGAATCATGAATCATGAATCATGAATCGAATCATGAATCATGAATTGAATCATGAATCATGAATCGAATCATGAATCATGAATCATGAATTGAATCATGAATCATGAATTATGAATCATGAATTGAATCATGAATCATTAATCATGAATTAAATCATGAATCATGAATCATGAATTGAATCATGAATTAAATCATGAATCATGAATCATAAATTGAATCATGAATCATGAATCATAAATTGAATCATGAATCATGAATTGATTCATGAATTAAATAATGAATCATGAATTGAATCATGAATCATGAATCATGAATCATGAATTGAATCATGAATCATGAATCATGAATCGAATCATGAATCATGAATTGAATCATGAATCATGAATCCAATCATGAATCATGAATTGAATCATGAATCATGAATCATGAATAGAATCATGAATCATGAATCATGAATCATGAATCATGAATTGAATCATAAATCATGAAACGAATCATGAATCATGAATTGAATCATGAATCATGAATCATGAATTGAATCATGAATCATGAATCATGAATCGAATCATGAATCATGAATTGAATCATGAATCATCAATCATAAATCGAATCATGAATCATGAATTGAATCATGAATCATGAATCATGAATCATGAATTGAATCATGAATAATGAATCATGAATCGAATCATGAATCATCAATCATGAATCATCAATCATGAATTGAATCATGAATCATGAATCATGAATTGAATCATGAATCATGAATCATGAATCATGAATCATGAATTGAATCATGAATTAAATCATGAATCATGAATCATAAATTGAATCATGAATCATGAAATGAATCATGAATCATGAATCATGAATCATGAATTGAATCATGAATTAAATCATGAATCATGGATTGAATCATGAATCATGAATCATGAATCATGATTTAAATCATGAATCATGAATTGAATCATGAATCATGAATCATGAATCATGAATCATGAATCATGAATTGAATCATGAATCATGAATCATGAATTGAATCATGAATCACGAATCGATTCATGAATTATGAATTGAATCATGAATCATGAATAGAATCATGAATCATGAATCATGAATCGATTCTTGAATCATGAATTGAATCATGAATCATGAATCATGAATTGAATCATGAATCATGAATCGAATCATGAATCATGAATTGAATCATGAATCATGAATCATGAATCGAATCATGAATCATGAATCGAATCATGAATCATGAATCATGAATCATGAATTGAATCATGAATCATAAATCATGAATCGAATCATAAATCATGAATTGAATCATGAATCATGAATCATAAATCGAATCATGAATCATTAATTGAATCATGAATCATGAATCATGAATTGAATCATGAATCATGAATCGAATCATAAATCTTGATTCAAGATTCATGAATCGAATCATGAATCATGAATTGAATCATGAATAATGAACCATGAATCGAATCATGAATCATAAATCATGAATCATGAATCATGAATTGAATCATGAATCATGAATCATTAATCGAATCATGAATCATGAATCATGAATTGAATCATGAATCATTAATTGAATCATGAATCATTAATCTTGAATCAAATCATGAATCATGAATCTAGAATCACGAATCATGAATCATGAATTGAATCATGAATCATGAATTGAATCATGAATCATGAATTGATTAATGAATTGAATCATTAATAATGAATCATGAATCATGAATAGAATTATAATTTGAATCATGAATCATGAATTAAATCATGAATTGAATCATGAATCATGAATCATGAATTGAATCATGAATCATGAATCATAAATCGAATCATGAATCATGAATTGAATCATGAAACGAATCATAAATTGAATCATGAATCATGAATTGAATCATGAATCATGAATCATGAATTGAATCATGAATCATGAATCATGAATTAAATCATGAATCATGAATTATGAATCATGAATTGAATCATGAATCATGAATTATGAATCATGAATTGAATCATTAATCATGAATTGAATCATGAATTAAATCATGAATCATGAATCATAAATTGAATCATGAATCATGAATCATAAATTGAATCATGAATCATGAATCGAATGATGAATCATGAATTGAATCATGAATCATGAATCATGAATAGAATCATGAATCATGAATTGAATAATGAATCATGAATCATGAATGGAATCATGAATCATGAATCAAGAATTAAATCATGAATCATGAATCGAATCATAAATCATGATTCAAGATTCATGAATCGAATCATGAATCATGAATTGAATCATGAATCATAAATCATGAATCATGAATTGAATCATGAATAATGAATCATGAATCGAATCATGAATCATGAATCATGAATCATGAATCATGAATCATGAATTTAATAATGAATCATGAATCATGAATCATGAATTAAATCATGAATTAAATCATGAATCATGAATCATAAATTGAATCATGAATCATGAATTGAATCATGAATCATGAATCATGAATTGAATCATGAATTGAATCATGAATCATGAATTATGAATCATGAATTGAATCATTAATCATGAATTGAATCATGAATTAAATCATGAATCATGAATCATAAATTGAATCATGAATCATGAATCATAAATTGAATCATGAATTATGAATTGATTCATGAATTAAATCATGAATCATGAATTAAATCATGAATCATGAATCATGAATCGAATCATGAATCATGAATTGAATCATGAATCATGAATCATGAATAGAATCATGAATCATGAATTATGAATTGAATCATGAATCATGAATCATAAATTGAATCATGAATCATGAATCGAATGATGAATCATGAATTGAATCATGAATCATGAATCATGAATAGAATCATGAATCGTGAATCATGAATTGAATAATGAATCATGAATCATGAATGGAATCATGAATCATGAATCATGAATCATGAATTGAATCATGAATCATGAATCAAATCATAAATCATGATTCAAGATTCATGAATCGAATCATGAATCATGAATTGAATCATGAATCATAAATCATGAATCATGAATTGAATCATGAATAATGAATCATGAATCGAATCATGAATCATGAATCATGAATCATGAATCATGAATCATGAATTTAATAATGAATCATGAATCATGAATCATGAATTAAATCATGAATTAAATCATGAATCATGAATCATAAATTGAATCATGAATCATGAATTGAATCATGAATCATGAATCATTAATCGAATCATGAATCATGAATCATGAATTGAATCATGAATCATGAATTGAATCATGAATCATTAATCTTGAATCAAATCATGAATCTAGAATCACGAATCATGAATCATGAATTGAATCATGAATCATGAATTGAATCATGAATCATGAATTGATTAATGAATTGAATCATTAATAATGAATCATGAATCATGAATAGAATTATAATTTGAATCATGAATCATGAATTAAATCATGAATTGAATCATGAATCATGAATCATGAATTGAATCATGAATCATGAATCATAAATCGAATCATGAATCATGAATTGAATCACGAAACGAATCATAAATTGAATCATGAATCATGAATCATGAATTGAATCATGAATCATGAATTATGAATCATGAATCGAATCATGAATCATGAATTGAATCATGAATCATGAATCATAAATCGAATCATGAATCATTAATTGAATCATGAATCATGAATCATGAATAATGAATTGAATCATGAATCATGAATCATGAATCAAATCATAAATCTTGATTCAAGATTCATGAATCGAATCATGAATCATGAATTGAATCATGAATAATGAATCATGAATCGAATCATGAATCATAAATCATGAATCATGAATCATGAATTAAATCATAAATCATGATTTATGAATCGAATCATGAATCATGAATCATGAATTGAATCATGAATCATGAATTGAATCATGAAACGAATCATAAATTGAATCATGAATCATGAATCATGAATTGAATCATGAATCATGAATTATGAATCATGAATTGAATCATGAATCATTAATCATGAATTGAATCATGAATCATGAATCATGAATCATGAATTGAATCATGAATTAAATCATGAATCATGAATCATAAATTGAATCATGAATCATTAATCTTAAATCAAATCATGAATCATGAATCAAGAATCATGAATCATGAATTGAATCATGAATCATGAATTGAATCATGAATTATGAATTGATTCATGAATTGAATCATTAATAATGAATCATGAATCATGAATTGAATTATAATTTGAATCATGAATCATGAATTAAATCATGAATTGAATCATGAATCATGAATCAAGAATTGAATCATGAATCATGAATCATAAATCGAATCATGAATCATGAATTGAATCATGAAACGAATCATAAATTGAATCATGAATCATGAATCATGAATTGAATCATGAATCATGAATTATGAATCATGAATTGAATCATGAATCATTAATCATGAATTGAATCATGAATCATGAATCATGAATCATGAATTGAATCATGAATTAAATCATGAATCATGAATCATAAATTGAATCATGAATCATGAATCATAAATTGAATCATGAATCATGAATTGATTCATGAATTAAATCATGAATCATGAATTGAATCATGAATCATGAATCATGAATTGAATCATGAATCATGAATCATGAATCGAATCATGAATCATGAATCGAATCATGAATCATGAATTGAATCATGAATCATGAATCATGAATAGAATCATGAATCATGAATCATGAATCGAATCATGAATCATGAATCATGAATCATGAATTGAATCATGAATCATGAAACGAATCATGAATCATGAATTGAATCATGAATCATGAATCATGAATTGAATCATGAATCATGAATCATGAATCGAATCATGAATCATGAATTGAATCATGAATCATCAATCATAAATCGAATCATGAATCATGAATTGAATCATGAATTATGAATCATGAATCATGAATTGAATCATGAATAATGAATCATGAATCGAATCATGAATCATGAATCATGAATCATGAATCATGAATTGAATCATGAATCATGAATCATGAATCATGAATTGAATCATGAATTAAATCATGAATCATGAATCATAAATTAAATCATGAATCATGAATTGAATCATGAATCATGAATCATGAATCATGAATTGAATCATGAATTAAATCATGAATCATGGATTGAATCATGAATCATGAATCATGAATAATGAATTGAATCATGAATCATGAATCATGAATCGAATCATGAATCATGAATTGAATCATGAATCATGAATTAAATCATGAATCATGAATCATGAATTGAATCATGAATCACGAATCGATTCATGAATCATGAATTGAATCATGAATCATGAATAGAATCATGAATCATGAATCATGAATCGATTCATGAATCATGAATTTTATCATGAATCATGAATCATGAATTGAATCATGAATCATGAATCGAATCATGAATCATGAATTGAATCTTGAATCATGAATCATGAATCGAATCATGAATCATGAATTGAATCATGAATCATGAATCATAAATCGAATCATGAATTGAATCATGAATCATGAATCATGAATCGAATCATAAATCATGAATTGAATCATGAATCATGAATCATAAATCGAATCATGAATCATTAATTGAATCATGAATCATGAATCATGAATCATGAATTCAATCATGAATCATGAATCATGAATCGAATCATAAATCTTGATTCAAGATTCATGAATCGAATCTTGAATCATGAATTGAATCATGAATAATGAACCATGAATCGAATCATGAATCATAAATCATGAATCATGAATTGAATCATGAATCATGAATCATGAATCGAATCATGAATCATGAATCATGAATTGAATCATGAATCATGAATTGAATCATGAATCATTAATCTTGAATCAAATCATGAATCATGAATCTAGAATCATGAATCATGAATCATGAATTGAATCATGAATCATGAATTGAATCATGAATCCTGAATTGATTAATGAATTGAATAATGAGATATGAATCATAAATCATGAATTAAATCATGAATCATGAATCATGAATTGATTCATGAATTAAATCATGAATCATGAATTGAATCATGAATCATGAATCATGAATTGAATCATGAATCATGAATCATGAATCGAATCATGAATCATGAATTGAATCATGAATCATGAATCGAATCATGAATCATGAATTATGAATTGAATCATGAATCATGAATTATGAATCATGAATTGAATCATGAATCATTAATCATGAATTAAATCATGAATCATGAATCATGAATTGAATCATGAATTAAATCATGAATCATGAATCATAAATTGAATCATGAATCATGAATCATAAATTGAATCATGAATCACGAATCGATTCATGAATCATGAATTGAATCATGAATCATGAATAGAATCATGAATCATGAATCATGAATCGATTCATGAATCATGAATTTTATCATGAATCATGAATCATGAATTGAATCATGAATCATGAATCGAATCATGGATCATGAATTGAATCTTGAATCATGAATCATGAATCGAATCATGAATCATGAATTGAATCATGAATCATGAATCATAAATCGAATCATGAATTGAATCATGAATCATGAATCATGAATCGAATCATAAATCATGAATTGAATCATGAATCATGAATCATGAATCATGAATTGAATCATGAATCATGAATCATGAATCGAATCATAAATCTTAAATTCAAGATTCATGAATCGAATCTTGAATCATGAATTGAATCATGAATAATGAACCATGAATCGAATCATGAATCATAAATCATGAATCATGATTTGAATCATGAATCATGAATCATGAATCGAATCATGAATCATGAATCATGAATTGAATCATGAATCATGAATTGAATCATGAATCATTAATCTTGAATCAAATCATGAATCATGAATCTAGAATCATGAATCATGAATCATGAATTGAATCATGAATCATGAATTGAATCATGAATCCTGAATTGATTAATGAATTGAATAATGAGATATGAATCATAAATCATGAATTAAATCATGAATCATGAATCATGAATTGATTCATGAATTAAATCATGAATCATGAATTGAATCATGAATCATGAATCATGAATTGAATCATGAATCATGAATCATGAATCAAATCATGAATCATGAATTGAATCATGAATCATGAATCGAATCATGAATCATGAATCATGAATTGAATCATGAATCATGAATTATGAATCATGAATTGAATCATGAATCATTAATCATGAATTAAATCATGAATCATGAATCATGAATTGAATCATGAATTAAATCATGAATCATGAATCATAAATTGAATCATGAATCAAGAATCATAAATTGAATCATGAATCATGAATTGATTCATGAATTAAATAATGAATCATGAATTGAATCATGAATCATGAATCATGAATCATGAATTGAATCATGAATCATGAATCATGAATCGAATCATGAATCATGAATTGAATCATGAATCATGAATCCAATCATGAATCATGAATTGAATCATGAATCATGAATCATGAATAGAATCATGAATCATGAATCATGAATCATGAATCGAATCATGAATCATGAATCATGAATTGAATCATAAATCATGAAACGAATCATGAATCATGAATTGAATCATGAATCATGAATCATGAATTGAATCATGAATCATGAATCATGAATCGAATCATGAATCATGAATTGAATCATGAATCATCAATCATAAATCGAATCATGAATCATGAATTGAATCATGAATCATGAATCATGAATCATGAATTGAATCATGAATAATGAATCATGAATCGAATCATGAATCATCAATCATGAATCATGAATCATGAATTGAATCATGAATCATGAATTGAATCATGAATTGAATCATGAATCATGAATCATGAATCATGAATTGAATCATGAATTAAATCATGAATCATGGATTGAATCATGAATCATGAATCATGAATCATGATTTAAATCATGAATCATGAATTGAATCATGAATCATGAATCATGAATCATGAATCATGAATCATGAATTGAATCATGAATCATGAATTGAATCATGAATCACGAATCGATTCATGAATCATGAATTGAATCATGAATCATGAATAGAATCATGAATCATGAATTATGAATCGATTCTTGAATCATGAATTGAATCATGAATCATGAATCATGAATTGAATCATGAATCATGAATCGAATCATGAATCATGAATTGAATCATGAATCATGAATCATGAATCAAATCATGAATCATGAATTGAATCATGAATCATGAATCATGAATCATGAATTGAATCATGAATAATAAATCATGAATCGAATCATAAATCATGAATTGAATCATGAATCATGAATCATAAATCGAATCATTAATCATTAATTGAATCATGAATCATGAATCATGAATTGAATCATGAATCATGAATCGAATCATAAATCTTGATTCAAGATTCATGAATCGAATCATGAATCATGAATTGAATCATGAATAATGAACCATGAATCGAATCATGAATCATAAATCATGAATCATGAATCATGAATTGAATCATGAATCATGAATCATTAATCGAATCATGAATCATGAATCATGAATTGAATCATGAATCATTAATTGAATCATGAATCATTAATCTTGAATCAAATCATGAATCATGAATCTAGAATCACGAATCATGAATCATGAATTGAATCATGAATCATGAATTGAATCATGAATCATGAATTGATTAATGAATTGAATCATTAATAATGAATCATGAATCATGAATAGAATTATAATTTGAATCATGAATCATGAATTAAATCATGAATTAAATCATGAATCATGAATCATAAATTGAATCATGAATCATGAATCATAAATTGAATCATGAATCATGAATGGAATCATGAATCATGAATCATGAATCATGAATTGAATCATGAATCATGAATCGAATCATAAATCATGATTCAAGATTCATGAATCGAATCATGAATCATGAATTGAATCATGAATCATAAATCATGAATCATGAATTGAATCATGAATAATGAATCATGAATCGAATCATGAATCATGAATCATGAATCATGAATCATGAATTGAATAATGAATCATGAATCATGAATCATGAATTAAATCATGAATTAAATCATGAATCATGAATCATAAATTGAATCATGAATCATGAATTGAATCATGAATCATGAATCATGAATCATGAATTGAATCATGAATTAAATCATGAATCATGGATTGAATCATGAATCATGAATCATGAATCATGAATCGAATCATGAATCATGAATCATGAATTTAATAATGAATCATGAATCATGAATTAAATCATGAATTAAATCATGAATCATGAATCATAAATTGAATCATGAATCATGAATTGAATCATGAATCATGAATCATGAATCATGAATTGAATCATGAATTGAATCATGAATCATGAATTATGAATCATGAATTGAATCATTAATCATGAATTGAATCATGAATTAAATCATGAATCATGAATCATAAATTGAATCATGAATCATGAATCATAAATTGAATCATGAATCATGAATTGATTCATGAATTAAATCATGAATCATGAATTAAATCATGAATCATGAATCATGAATCGAATCATGAATCATGAATTGAATCATGAATCATGAATCATGAATAGAATCATGAATCATGAATTATGAATTGAATCATGAATCATGAATCATAAATTGAATCATGAATCATGAATCGAATGATGAATCATGAATTGAATCATGAATCATGAATCATGAATAGAATCATGAATCATGAATCATGAATTGAATAATGAATCATGAATCATGAATGGAATCATGAATCATGAATCATGAATCATGAATTGAATCATGAATCATGAATCAAATCATAAATCATGATTCAAGATTCATGAATCGAATCATGAATCATGAATTGAATCATGAATCATAAATCATGAATCATGAATTGAATCATGAATAATGAATCATGAATCGAATCATGAATCATGAATCATGAATCATGAATCATGAATCATGAATTTAATAATGAATCATGAATCATGAATTAAATCATGAATTAAATCATGAATCATGAATCATAAATTGAATCATGAATCATGAATTGAATCATGAATCATGAATCATTAATCGAATCATGAATCATGAATCATGAATTAAATCATGAATCATTAATTGAATCATGAATCATTAATCTTGAATCAAATCATGAATCATGAATCTAGAATCACGAATCATGAATCATGAATTGAATCATGAATCATGAATTGAATCATGAATCATGAATTGATTAATGAATTGAATCATTAATAATGAATCATGAATCATGAATAGAATTATAATTTGAATCATGAATCATGAATTAAATCATGAATTGAATCATGAATCATGAATCATGAATTGAATCATGAATCATGAATCATAAATCGAATCATGAATCATGAATTGAATCATGAAACGAATCATAAATTGAATCATGAATCATGAATTGAATCATGAATCATGAATCATGAATTGAATCATGAATCAGGAATCATGAATTGAATCATGAATCATGAATTATGAATCATGAATTGAATCATGAATCATGAATTATGAATCATGAATTGAATCATTAATCATGAATTGAATCATGATTTAAATCATGAATCATGAATCATAAATTGAATCATGAATCATGAATCATAAATTGAATCATGAATCATGAATTGATTCATGAATTAAATCATGAATCATGAATTAAATCATGAATCATGAATCATGAATCGAATCATGAATCATGAATTGAATCATGAATCATGAATCATGAATAGAATCATGAATCATGAATCATGAATAGAATCATGAATCATGAATTATGAATTGAATCATGAATCATGAATCATAAATTGAATGATGAATCATGAATCGAATGATGAATCATGAATTGAATCATGAATCATGAATCATGAATAGAATCATGAATCATGAATCATGAATTGAATAATGAATCATGAATCATGAATGGAATCATGAATCATGAATCATGAATCATGAATTGAATCATGAATCATGAATCGAATCATAAATCATGATTCAAGATTCATGAATCGAATCATGAATCATGAATTGAATCATAAATCATAAATCATGAATCATGAATTGAATCATGAATAATGAATCATGAATCGAATCATGAATCATGAATCATGAATCATGAATCATGAATCATGAATTTAATAATGAATCATGAATCATGAATCATGAATTAAATCATGAATTAAATCATGAATCATGAATCATAAATTGAATCATGAATCATGAATTGAATCATGAATCATGAATCATGAATCATGAATTGAATCATGAATTAAATCATGAATCATGGATTGAATCATGAATCATGAATCATGAATCATGAATTGAATCATGAATCATGAATCATGAATCGAATCATGAATCATGAATTGAATCATGAATCATGAATTGAATCATGAATCATGAATCATGAATTGAATAATGAATCACAAATCGAATCATGAATCATGAATTGAATCATGAATCATGAATCATTAATAGAATCATGCATCATGAATCATGAAATGAATCATGAATCGAATCATGAATCATGAATTTAATCATGAATCATGAATCATGAATTGAATCATGAATCATGAATCGAATCATGAATCATGAATTGAATCATGAATCATGAATCATGAATAGAATCATGAATCATGAATCATGAATTGAATCATGAATCATGAATCATGAATCGAATCATGAATCATGAATTGAATCATGAATCATGAATCATAAATCGAATCATGAATCATTAATTGAATCATGAATCATGAATCATGAATAATGAATTGAATCATAAATCATGAATCATGAATCGAATCATAAATCTTGATTCAAGATTCATGAATCGAATCATGAATCATGAATTGAATCATGAATAATGAATCATGAATCGAATCATGAATCATAAATCATGAATCATGAATCATGAATTAAATCATAAATCATGATTTATGAATCGAATCATGAATCATGAATCATGAATTGAATCATGAATCATGATTTGAATCATGAATCATTAATCTTAAATCAAATCATGAATCATGAATCAAGAATCATGAATCATGAATTGAATCATGAATCATGAATTGAATCATGAATTATGAATTGATTCATGAATTGAATCATTAATATCGAATCATGAATCATGAATTGAATTATAATTTGAATCATGAATCATGAATTAAATCATGAATTGAATCATGAATCATGAATCAAGAATTGAATCATGAATCATGAATCATAAATCGAATCATGAATCATGAATTGAATCATGAAACGAATCATAAATTGAATCATGAATCATGAATCATGAATTGAATCATGAATCATGAATTATGAATCATGAATTGAATCATGAATCATTAATCATGAATTGAATCATGAATCATGAATCATGAATCATGAATTGAATCATGAATTAAATCATGAATCATGAATCATAAATTGAATCATGAATCATAAATTGAATCATGAATCATGAATTGATTCATGAATTAAATCATGAATCATGAATTGAATCATGAATCATGAATCATGAATCATGAATTGAATCATGAATCATGAATCATGAATCATGAATTGAATCATGAATTGAATCATGATTCATGAATTATGAATCATGAATTGAATCATTAATCATGAATTGAATCATGAATTAAATCATGAATCATGAATCATAAATTGAATCATGAATCATGAATTGATTCATGAATTAAATCATGAATCATGAATTAAATCATGAATCATGAATCATGAATCGAATCATGAATCATGAATTGAATCATGAATCATGAATTATGAATTGAATCATGAATCATGAATCATAAATTGAATCATGAATCATGAATCGAATGATGAATCATGAATTGAATCATGAATCATGAATCATGAATAGAATCATGAATCATGAATCATGAATTGAATAATGAATCATGAATCATGAATGGAATCATGAATCATGAATCATGAATCATGAATTGAATCATGAATCATGAATCAAATCATAAATCATGATTCAAGATTCATGAATCGAATCATGAATCATGAATTGAATCATGAATCATAAATCATGAATCATGAATTGAATCATGAATAATGAATCATGAATCGAATCATGAATCATGAATCATGAATCATGAATTTAATAATGAATCATGAATCATGAATCATGAATTAAATCATGAATTAAATCATGAATCATGAATCATAAATTGAATCATGAATCATGAATTGAATCATGAATCATGAATCATTAATCGAATCATGAATCATGAATCATGAATTGAATCATGAATCATTAATTGAATCATAAATCATTAATCTTGAATCAAATCATGAATCATGAATCTAGAATCACGAATCATGAATCATGAATTGAATCATGAATCATGAATTGAATCATGAATCATGAATTGATTAATGAATTGAATCATTAATAATGAATCATGAATCATGAATAGAATTATAATTTGAATCATGAATCATGAATTAAATCATGAATTGAATCATGAATCATGAATTGAATCATGAATCATGAATCATAAATCGAAGCATGAATCATGAATTGAATCATGAAACGAATCATAAATTGAATCATGAATCATGAATTGAATCATGAATCATGAATCATGAATTGAATCATGAATCATGAATCATGAATTGAATCATGAATCATGAATTATGAATCATGAATTGAATCATGAATCATGAATTATGAATCATGAATTGAATCATTAATCATGAATTGAATCATGAATTAAATCATGAATCATGAATCATAAATTGAATCATGAATCATGAATCATAAATTGAATCATGAATCATGAATTGATTCATGAATTAAATCATGAATCATGAATTAAATCATGAATCATGAATCATGAATCGAATCATGAATCATGAATTGAATCATGAATCATGAATCATGAATAGAATCATGAATCATGAATTATGAATTGAATCATGAATCATGAATCATAAATTGAATCATGAATCATGAATCGAATGATGAATCATGAATTGAATCATGAATCATGAATAGAATCATGAATCATGAATTGAATAATGAATCATGAATCATGAATGGAATCATGAATCATGAATCATGAATCATGAATTGAATCATGAATCATGAATCGAATCATAAATCATGATTCAAGATTCATGAATCGAATCATGAATCATGAATTGAATCATGAATCATAAATCATGAATCATGAATTGAATCATGAATAATGAATCATGAATCGAATCATGAATCATGAATCATGAATCATGAATCATGAATCATGAATTTAATAATGAATCATGAATCATGAATCATGAATTAAATCATGAATTAAATCATGAATCATGAATCATAAATTGAATCATGAATCATGAATTGAATCATGAATCATGAATCATGAATTGAATCATGAATTAAATCATGAATCATGGATTGAATCATGAATCATGAATCATGAATCGAATCATGAATCATGAATTGAATCATGAATCATGAATTGAATCATGAATCATGAATCATGAATTGAATAATGAATCACAAATCGAATCATGAATCATGAATTGAATCATGAATCATGAATCATTAATAGAATCATGCATCATGAATCATGAAATGAATCATGAATCGAATCATGAATCATGAATTGAATCATGAATCATGAATCATGAATTGAATCATGAATCATGAATCGAATCATGAATCATGAATTGAATCATGAATCATGAATCATGAATAGAATCATGAATCATGAATCATGAATCATGAATTGAATCATGAATCATGAATCATGAATCGAATCATGAATCATGAATTGAATAATGAATCATGAATCATAAATCGAATCATGAATCATTAATTGAATCATGAATCATGAATCATGAATAAAGAATTGAATCATGAATCATGAATCATTAATCGAATCATAAATCTTGATTCAAGATTCATGAATCGAATCATGAATCATGAATTGAATCATGAATAATGAATCATGAATCGAATCATGAATCATAAATCATGAATCATGAATCATGAATTAAATCATAAATCATGATTTATGAATCGAATCATGAATCATGAATCATGAATTGAATCATGAATCATGATTTGAATCATGAATCATTAATCTTAAATCAAATCATGAATCATGAATCAAGAATCATGAATCATGAATTGAATCATGAATCATGAATTGAATCATGAATTATGAATTGATTCATGAATTGAATCATTAATATCGAATCATGAATCATGAATTGAATTATAATTTGAATCATGAATCATGAATTAAATCATGAATTGAATCATGAATCATGAATCAAGAATTGAATCATGAATCATGAATCATAAATCGAATCATGAATCATGAATTGAATCATGAAACGAATCATAAATTGAATCATGAATCATGAATCATGAATTGAATCATGAATCATGAATTATGAATCATGAATTGAATCATGAATCATTAATCATGAATTGAATCATGAATCATGAATCATGAATCATGAATTGAATCATGAATTAAATCATGAATCATGAATCATAAATTGAATCATGAATCATGAATCATAAATTGAATCATGAATCATGAATTGATTCATGAATTAAATCATGAATCATGAATTGAATCATGAATCATGAATCATGAATTGAATCATGAATCATGAATCATGAATCGAATCATGAATCATGAATCGAATCATGAATCATGAATCGAATCATGAATCATGAATCGAATCATGAATCATGAATCATGAATTGAATCATGAATCATGAAACGAATCATGAATCATGAATTGAATCATGAATCATGAATCATGAATTGAATCATGAATCATGAATCATGAATCAAATCATGAATCATGAATTGAATCATGAATCATCAATCATAAATCGAATCATGAATCATGAATTGAATCATGAATCATGAATCATGAATTGAATCATGAATAATGAATCATGAATCGAATCATGAATCATGAATCATGAATCATGAATCATGAATTGAATCATGAATCATGAATCATGAATCATGAATTGAATCATGAATTAAATCATGAATCATGAATCATAAATTGAATCATGAATCATGAATTGAATCATGAATCATGAATCATGAATCATGAATTGAATCATGAATTAAATCATGAATCATGGATTGAATCATGAATCATGAATCATGAATCATGAATTGAATCATGAATCATGAATCATGAATCGAATCATGAATCATGAATTGAATCATGAATCATGAATTAAATCATGAATCATGAATCATGAATTGAATCATGAATCACGAATCGATTCATGAATCATGAATTGAATCATGAATCATGAATAGAATCATGAATCATGAATCATGAATCGATTCATGAATCATGAATTTTATCATGAATCATGAATCATGAATTGAATCATGAATCATGAATCGAATCATGAATCATGAATTGAATCTTGAATCATGAATCATGAATCGAATCATGAATCATGAATTGAATCATGAATCATGAATCATAAATCGAATCATGAATTGAATCATGAATCATGAATCATGAATCGAATCATAAATCATGAATTGAATCATGAATCATGAATCATAAATCGAATCATGAATCATGAATTGAATCATGAATCATGAATCATGAATCATGAATTGAATCATGAATCATGAATCATGAATCGAATCATAAATCTTGATTCAAGATTCATGAATCGAATCTTGAATCATGAATTGAATCATGAATAATGAACCATGAATCGAATCATGAATCATAAATCATGAATCATGAATTGAATCATGAATCATGAATCATGAATCGAATCATGAATCATGAATCATGAATTGAATCATGAATCATGAATTGAATCATGAATCATTAATCTTTAATCAAATCATGAATCATGAATCTAGAATCATGAATCATGAATCATGAATTGAATCATGAATCATGAATTGAATCATGAATCCTGAATTGATTAATGAATTGAATAATGAGATATGAATCATAAATCATGAATTAAATCATGAATCATGAATCATGAATTGATTCATGAATTAAATCATGAATCATGAATTGAATCATGAATCATGAATCATGAATTGAATCATGAATCATGAATCATGAATCGAATCATGAATCATGAATTGAATCATGAATCATGAATCGAATCATGAATCATGAATCATGAATTGAATCATGAATCATGAATTATGAATCATGAATTGAATCATGAATCATTAATCATGAATTAAATCATGAATCATGAATCATGAATTGAATCATGAATTAAATCATGAATCATGAATCATAAATTGAATCATGAATCATGAATCATAAATTGAATCATGAATCACGAATCGATTCATGAATCATGATATGAATCATGAATCATGAATAGAATCATGAATCATGAATCGATTCATGAATCATGAATTTTATCATGAATCATGAATCATGAATTGAATCATGAATCATGAATCGAATCATGAATCATGAATTGAATCTTGAATCATGAATCATGAATCGAATCATGAATCATGAATTGAATCATGAATCATGAATCATAAATCGAATCATGAATTGAATCATGAATCATGAATCATGAATCGAATCATAAATCATGAATTGACTCATGAATTATGAATCATAAATCGAATCATGAATCATTAATTGAATCATGAATCATGAATCATGAATCATGAATTGAATCATGAATCATGAATCGAATCATAAATCTTGATTCAAGATTCATGAATCGAATCTTGAATCATGAATTGAATCATGAATAATGAACCATGAATCGAATCATGAATCATAAATCATGAATCATGAATTGAATCATGAATCATGAATCATGAATCGAATCATGAATCATGAATCATGAATTAAATCATGAATCATGAATTGAATCATGAATCATTAATCTTGAATCAAATCATGAATCATGAATCTAGAATCATGAATCATGAATCATGAATTGAATCATGAATCATGAATTGAATCATGAATCCTGAATTGATTAATGAATTGAATAATGAGATATGAATCATAAATCATGAATTAAATCATGAATCATGAATCATGAATTGATTCATGAATTAAATCATGAATCATGAATTGAATCATGAATCATGAATCATGAATTGAATCATGAATCATGAATCATGAATCGAATCATGAATCATGAATTGAATCATGAATCATGAATCGAATCATGAATCATGAATCATGAATTGAATCATAAATCATGAATCATAAATTGAATCATGAATCATGAATTGATTCATGAATTAAATAATGAATCATGAATTGAATCATGAATCATGAATCATGAATCATGAATTGAATCATGAATCATGAATCATGAATCGAATCATGAATCATTAATTGAATCATGAATCATGAATCCAATCATGAATCATGAATTGAATCATGAATCATGAATCATGAATAGAATCATGAATCATGAATCATGAATCATGAATCGAATCATGAATCATGAATCATGAATTGAATCATAAATCATGAAACGAATCATGAATCATGAATTGAATCATGAATCATGAATCATGAATTGAATCATGAATCATGAATCATGAATCGAATCATGAATCATGAATTGAATCATGAATCATCAATCATAAATCGAATCATGAATCATGAATTGAATCATGAATCATGAATCATGAATTGAATCATGAATAATGAATCATGAATCGAATCATGAATCATCAATCATGAATCATGAATTGAATCATGAATCATGAATCATGAATTGAATCATGAATCATGAATCATGAATCATGAATTGAATCATGAATTAAATCATGAATCATGAATCATAAATTGAATCATGAATCATGAATTGAATCATGAATCATGAATCATGAATCATGAATTGAATCATGAATTAAATCATGAATCATGGATTGAATCATGAATCATGAATCATGAATCATGATTTAAATCATGAATCATGAATTGAATCATGAATCATGAATCATGAATCATGAATCATGAATTGAATCATGAATCATGAATCATGAATTGAATCATGAATCACGAATCGATTCATGAATCATGAATTGAATCATGAATCATGAATAGAATCATGAATCATGAATCATGAATCGATTCTTGAATCATGAATTGAATCATGAATCATGAATCATGAATTGAATCATGAATCATGAATCGAATCATGAATCATGAATTGAATCATGAATCATGAATCATGAATCGAATCATGAATCATGAATTGAATCATGAATCATGAATCATGAATCATGAATTGAATCATGAATCATAAATCATGAATCGAATCATAAATCATGAATTGAATCATGAATCATGAATGATAAATCGAATCATGAATCATTAATTGAATCATGAATCATGAATCATAAATCATGAATTGAATCATGAATCATGAATCGAATCATAAATCTTGATTCAAGATTCATGAATCGAATCATGAATCATGAATTGAATCATGAATAATGAACCATGAATCGAATCATGAATCATAAATCATGAATCATGAATCATGAATTGAATCATGAATCATGAATCATTAATCGAATCATGAATCATGAATCATGAATTGAATCATGAATCATTAATTGAATCATGAATCATTAATCTTGAATCAAATCATGAATCATGAATCTAGAATCACGAATCATGAATCATGAATTGAATCATGAATCATGAATTGAATCATGAATCATGAATTGATTAATGAATTGAATCATTAATAATGAATCATGAATCATGAATAGAATTATAATTTGAATCATGAATCATGAATTAAATCATGAATTGAATCATGAATCATGAATTGAATCATGAATCATGAATCATAAATCGAATCATGAATCATGAATTGAATCATGAAACGAATCATAAATTGAATCATGAATCATGAATTGAATCATGAATCATGAATCATGAATTGAATCATGAATCATGAATTATGAATCATGAATTGAATCATGAATCATTAATCATGAATTGAATCATGAATTAAATCATGAATCATGAATCATAAATTGAATCATGAATCATGAATCATAAATTGAATCATGAATCATGAATTGATTCATGAATTAAATCATGAATCATGAATTAAATCATGAATCATGAATCATGAATCGAATCATGAATCGAATCATGAATCATGAATTTAATCATGAATAGAATCATGAATCATGAATTATGAATTGAATCATGAATCATGAATCATAAATTGAATCATGAATCATGAATCGAATGATGAATCATGAATGGAATCATGAATCATGAATCATGAATAGAATCATGAATCATGAATCATGAATTGAATAATGAATCATGAATCATGAATGGAATCATGAATCATGAATCATGAATCATGAATTGAATCATGAATCATGAATCGAATCATAAATCATGATTCAAGATTCATGAATCGAATCATGAATCATGAATTGAATCATGAATCATAAATCATGAATCATGAATTGAATCATGAATAATGAATCATGAATCGAATCATGAATCATGAATCATGAATCATGAATCATGAATTGAATAATGAATCATGAATCATGAATCATGAATTAAATCATGAATTAAATCATGAATCATGAATCATAAATTGAATCATGAATCATGAATTGAATCATGAAGCATGAATCATGAATCATGAATTGAATCATGAATTAAATCATGAATCATGGATTGAATCATGAATCATGAATCATGAATCATGAATTAAATCATGAATCATGAATTGAATCATGAATCATGAATCATGAATTGAATCATGAATCACAAATCGAATCATGAATCATGAATTGAATCATGAATCATGAATCATTAATAGAATCATACATCATGAATCATGAAATGAATCATGAATCGAATCATGAATCATGAATTGAATCATGAATCATGAATCATGAATTGAATCATGAATCATGAATCGAATCATGAATCATGAATTGAATCATGAATCATGAATCATGAATAGAATCATGAATCATGAATCATGAATCATGAATTGAATCATGAATCATGAATCATGAATCGAATCATGAATCATGAATTGAATCATGAATCATGAATCATAAATCGAATCATGAATCATTAATTGAATCATGAATCATGAATCATGAATAATGAATTGAATCATGAATCATGAATCGAATCATAAATCTTGATTCAAGATTCATGAATCGAATCATGAATCATGAATTGAATCATGAATAATGAATCATGAATCGAATCATGAATCATAAATCATGAATCATGAATTAAATCATAAATCATGATTTATGAATCGAATCATGAATCATGAATCATGAATTGAATCATGAATCATGAATTGAATCATGAATCATTAATCTTAAATCAAATCATGAATCATGAATCATGAATCATGAATTGAATCATGAATCATGAATTGAATCATGAATTATGAATTGATTCATGAATTGAATCATTAATAATGAATCATGAATCATGAATTGAATTATAATTTGAATCATGAATCATGAATTAAATCATGATTTGAATCATGAATCATGAATCAAGAATTGAATCATGAATCATGAATCATAAATCGAATCATGAATCATGAATTGAATCATGAAACGAATCATAAATTTAATCATGAATCATGAATCATGAATTGAATCATGAATCATGAATTATGAATCATGAATTGAATCATGAATCATGAATCATGAATTGAATCATGAATCATGAATCATGAATCATGAATTGAATCATGAATTAAATCATGAATCATGAATCATAAATTGAATCATGAATCATAAATTGAATCATGAATCATGAATTGATTCATGAATTAAATCATGAATCATGAATTGAATCATGAATCATGAATCATGAATCATGAATTGAATCATGAATCATGAATCATGAATCGAATCATGAATCATGAATCGAATCATGAATCATGAATCGAATCATGAATCATGAATTGAATCATGAATCATGAATCATGAATAGAATCATGAATCATGAATCATGAATCATGAATCGAATAATAAATCATGAATCATGAATTGAATCATGAATCATGAAACGAATCATGAATCATGAATTGAATCATGAATCATGAATCATGAATTGAATCATGAATCATGAATCATGAATCGAATCATGAATCATGAATTGAATCATGAATCATGAATCATGAATTGAATCATGAATCATGAATCATGAATCGAATCATGAATCATGAATTGAATCATGAATCATCAATCATAAATCGAATCATGAATCATGAATTGAATCATGAATCATGAATCATGAATCATGAATTGAATCATGAATTAAATCATGAATCATGGATTAAATCATGAATCATGAATCATGAATCATGAATTGAATCATGAATCATGAATTGAATCATGAATCATGAATCATGAATTGAATCATGAATCACAAATCGAATCATGAATCATGAATTGAATCATGAATCATGAATCATTAATAGAATCATACATCATGAATCATGAAATGAATCATGAATCGAATCATGAATCATGAATTGAATCATGAATCATGAATCATGAATTGAATCATGAATCATGAATCGAATCATGAATCATGAATTGAATCATGAATCATGAATCATGAATAGAATCATGAATCATGAATCATGAATCATGAATTGAATCATTAATCATGAATCATGAATCGAATCATGAATCATGAATTGAATCATGAATCATGAATCATAAATCGAATCATGAATCATTAATTGAATCATGAATCATGAATCATGAATAATGAATTGAATCATGAATCATGAATCATGAATCGAATCATAAATCTTGATTCAAGATTCATGAATCGAATCATGAATCACGAATTGAATCATGAATAATGAATCATGAATCGAATCATGAATCATAAATCATGAATCATGAATCATGAATTAAATCATAAATCATGATTTATGAATCGAATCATGAATCATGAATCATGAATTGAATCATGAATCATGATTTGAATCATGAATCATTAATCTTAAATCAAATCATGAATCATGAATCAAGAATCATGAATCATGAATTGAATCATGAATCATGAATTGAATCATGAATTATGAATTGATTCATGAATTGAATCATTAATAATGAATCATGAATCATGAATTGAATTATAATTTGTATCATGAATCATGAATTGAATCATGAAACGAATCATAAATTGAATCATGAATCATGAATCATGAATTGAATCATGAATCATGAATTATGAATCATGAATTGAATCATGAATCATTAATCATGAATTGAATCATGAATCATGAATCATGAATTGAATCATGAATTAAATCATGAATCATGAATCATAAATTGAATCATGAATCATAAATTGAATCATGAATCATGAATTGATTCATGAATTAAATCATGAATCATGAATTGAATCATGAATCATGAATCATGAATCATGAATTGAATCATGAATCATGAATCATGAATCGAATCATGAATCATGAATCGAATCATGAATCATGAATCGAATCATGAATCATGAATTGAATCATGAATCATGAATCATGAATAGAATCATGAATCATGAATCATGAATCATGAATCGAATCATGAATCATGAATCATGAATTGAATCATGAATCATGAAACGAATCATGAATCATGAATTGAATCATGAATCATAAATCATGAATTGAATCATGAATCATGAATCATGAATCGAATCATGAATCATGAATTGAATCATGAATCATGAATCATGAATCATGAATTGAATCATGAATAATGAATCATGAATCGAATCATGAATCATGAATCATGAATCATGAATCATGAATCATGAATTGAATCATGAATCATGAATCATGAATCATGAATTGAATCATGAATTAAATCATGAATCATGAATCATAAATTGAATCATGAATCATGAATTGAATCATGAATCATAAATCATGAATCATGAATTGAATCATGAATTAAATCATGAATCATGGATTGAATCATGAATCATGAATCATGAATCATGAATTGAATCATGAATCATGAATCATGAATCGAATCATGAATCATGAATTGAATCATGAATCATGAATCATGAATCATGAATCGATTCATGAATCATGAATTGAATCATGAATCGATTCATGAATCATGAATAGAATCATGAATCGATTCATAAATCATGAATTGAATCATGAATCGATTCATGAATCATGAATTGAATCATGAATCATGAATCATGAATTGAATCATGAATCATGAATCGAATCATGAATCATGAATTGAATCATGAATCATGAATCATGAATCGAATCATGAATCATGAATCGAATCATGAATCATGAATCATAAATTGAATCATGAATCATTAATTGAATCATGAATCATGATTAATGAATCATGAATTGAATCATGAATCATGAATCATGAATCGAATCATAAATCTTGATTCAAGATTCATGAATCGAATCATGAATCATGAATTGAATCATGAATAATGAACCATGAATTGAATCATGAATCATAAATCATGAATCATGAATCATGAATTGAATCATGAATCATGAATCATGAATCGAATCATAAATCATGAATCATGAATTGAATCATGAATCATGAATTGAATCATGAATCATTAATCTTGAATCAAATCATGAATCATGAATCTAGAATCATGAATCATGAATTGAATCATGAATCATGAATTGAATCATGAATTAAATCATGAATCATGAATTGATTCATGAATTAAATCATTAATAATGAATCATGAATCATGAATTGAATTATAATTTGAATCATGAATCATGAATTAAATCATGAATTGAATCATGAATCATGAATTGAATCATGAATCATGAATCATAAATCGAATCATGAATCATGAATTGAATCATGAAACGAATCATAAATTGAATCATGAATCATGAATTGAATCATGAATCATGAATCATGAATTGAATCATGAATCATGAATCATGAATCATGAATCATGAATTGAATCATGAATTAAATCCTGAATCATGAATCATAAATTGAATCATGAATCATGAATTGAATCATGAATCATGAATCATGAATTGAATCATGAATTAAATCATGAATCATGGATTGAATCATGAATCATGAATCATGATTTAAATCATGAATCATGAATTGAATCATGAATCATGAATCATGAATCATGAATCATGAATCATGAATCATGAATTGAATCATGAATCATGAATTGAATCATGAATCACGAATCGATTCATGAATCATGAATTGAATCATGAATCATGAATAGAATCATGAATCATGAATCATGAATCGATTCTTGAATCATGAATTGAATCATGAATCATGAATCATGAATTGAATCATGAATCATGAATTGAATCATGAATCATGAATTGAATCATGAATCATGAATCGAATCATGAATCATGAATCGAATCATAAATGTTGATTCAAGATTCATGAATCGAATCATGAATCATGAATTGAATCATGAATAATGAACCATGAATCGAATCATGAATCATAAATCATGAATCATGAATCATGAATTGAATCATGAATCATGAATCATTAATCGAATCATGAATCATGAATCATGAATTGAATCATGAATCATTAATTGAATCATGAATCATTAATCTTGAATCAAATCATGAATCATGAATCTAGAATCATGAATCATGAATTGAATCATGAATCATGAATTGAATCATGAATTAAATCATGAATCATGAATTGATTCATGAATTGAATCATTAATAATGAATCATGAATCATGAATTGAATTATAATTTGAATCATGCATCATGAATTAAATCATGAATTGAATCATGAATCATGAATTGAATCATGAATCATGAATCATAAATCGAATCATGAATCATGAATTGAATCATGAATCATGAATCATGAATCGAATCATGAATCATGAATCGAATCATGAATCATGAATCATAAATTGAATCATGAATCATGAATCGAATCATGAATCATGAATTGAATCATGAATCATGAATCATGAATAGAATCATGAATCATGAATCATGAATCATGAATTGAATCATTAATCATGAATCATGAATCGAATCATGAATCATGAATTGAATCATGAATCATGAATCATAAATCGAATCATGAATCATTAATTGAATCATGAATCATGAATCATGAATAATGAATTGAATCATGAATCATGAATCATGAATCGAATCATAAATCTTGATTCAAGATTCATGAATCGAATCATGAATCACGAATTGAATCATGAATAATGAATCATGAATCGAATCATGAATCATAAATCATGAATCATGAATCATGAATTAAATCATAAATCATGATTTATGAATCGAATCATGAATCATGAATCATGAATTGAATCATGAATCATGATTTGAATCATGAATCATTAATCTTAAATCAAATCATGAATCATGAATCAAGAATCATGAATCATGAATTGAATCATGAATCATGAATTGAATCATGAATTATGAATTGATTCATGAATTGAATCATTAATAATGAATCATGAATCATGAATTGAATTATAATTTGTATCATGAATCATGAATTGAATCATGAAACGAATCATAAATTGAATCATGAATCATGAATCATGAATTGAATCATGAATCATGAATTATGAATCATGAATTGAATCATGAATCATTAATCATGAATTGAATCATGAATCATGAATCATGAATTGAATCATGAATTAAATCATGAATCATGAATCATAAATTGAATCATGAATCATAAATTGAATCATGAATCATGAATTGATTCATGAATTAAATCATGAATCATGAATTGAATCATGAATCATGAATCATGAATCATGAATTGAATCATGAATCATGAATCATGAATCGAATCATGAATCATGAATCGAATCATGAATCATGAATCGAATCATGAATCATGAATTGAATCATGAATCATGAATCATGAATAGAATCATGAATCATGAATCATGAATCATGAATCGAATCATGAATCATGAATCATGAATTGAATCATGAATCATGAAACGAATCATGAATCATGAATTGAATCATGAATCATAAATCATGAATTGAATCATGAATCATGAATCATGAATCGAATCATGAATCATGAATTGAATCATGAATCATGAATCATGAATCATGAATTGAATCATGAATAATGAATCATGAATCGAATCATGAATCATGAATCATGAATCATGAATCATGAATTGAATCATGAATCATGAATCATGAATTGAATCATGAATTAAATCATGAATCATGAATCATAAATTGAATCATGAATCATGAATTGAATCATGAATCATAAATCATGAATCATGAATTGAATCATGAATTAAATCATGAATCATGGATTGAATCATGAATCATGAATCATGAATCATGAATTGAATCATGAATCATGAATCATGAATCGAATCATGAATCATGAATTGAATCATGAATCATGAATCATGAATCATGAATCGATTCATGAATCATGAATTGAATCATGAATCGATTCATGAATCATGAATAGAATCATGAATCGATTCATAAATCATGAATTGAATCATGAATCGATTCATGAATCATGAATTGAATCATGAATCATGAATCATGAATTGAATCATGAATCATGAATCGAATCATGAATCATGAATTGAATCATGAATCATGAATCATGAATCGAATCATGAATCATGAATCGAATCATGAATCATGAATCATAAATTGAATCATGAATCATTAATTGAATCATGAATCATGATTAATGAATCATGAATTGAATCATGAATCATGAATCATGAATCGAATCATAAATCTTGATTCAAGATTCATGAATCGAATCATGAATCATGAATTGAATCATGAATAATGAACCATGAATTGAATCATGAATCATAAATCATGAATCATGAATCATGAATTGAATCATGAATCATGAATCATGAATCGAATCATAAATCATGAATCATGAATTGAATCATGAATCATGAATTGAATCATGAATCATTAATCTTGAATCAAATCATGAATCATGAATCTAGAATCATGAATCATGAATTGAATCATGAATCATGAATTGAATCATGAATTAAATCATGAATCATGAATTGATTCATGAATTAAATCATTAATAATGAATCATGAATCATGAATTGAATTATAATTTGAATCATGAATCATGAATTAAATCATGAATTGAATCATGAATCATGAATTGAATCATGAATCATGAATCATAAATCGAATCATGAATCATGAATTGAATCATGAAACGAATCATAAATTGAATCATGAATCATGAATTGAATCATGAATCATGAATCATGAATTGAATCATGAATCATGAATCATGAATCATGAATCATGAATTGAATCATGAATTAAATCCTGAATCATGAATCATAAATTGAATCATGAATCATGAATTGAATCATGAATCATGAATCATGAATTGAATCATGAATTAAATCATGAATCATGGATTGAATCATGAATCATGAATCATGATTTAAATCATGAATCATGAATTGAATCATGAATCATGAATCATGAATCATGAATCATGAATCATGAATTGAATCATGAATCATGAATCATGAATTGAATCATGAATCACGAATCGATTCATGAATCATGAATTGAATCATGAATCATGAATAGAATCATGAATCATGAATCATGAATCGATTCTTGAATCATGAATTGAATCATGAATCATGAATCATGAATTGAATCATGAATCATGAATCGAATCATGAATCATGAATTGAATCATGAATCATGAATCGAATCATGAATCATGAATCGAATCATAAATGTTGATTCAAGATTCATGAATCGAATCATGAATCATGAATTGAATCATGAATAATGAACCATGAATCGAATCATGAATCATAAATCATGAATCATGAATCATGAATTGAATCATGAATCATGAATCATTAATCGAATCATGAATCATGAATCATGAATTGAATCATGAATCATTAATTGAATCATGAATCATTAATCTTGAATCAAATCATGAATCATGAATCTAGAATCATGAATCATGAATTGAATCATGAATCATGAATTGAATCATGAATTAAATCATGAATCATGAATTGATTCATGAATTGAATCATTAATAATGAATCATGAATCATGAATTGAATTATAATTTGAATCATGCATCATGAATTAAATCATGAATTGAATCATGAATCATGAATTGAATCATGAATCATGAATCATAAATCGAATCATGAATCATGAATTGAATCATGAATCATGAATCATGAATCGAATCATGAATCATGAATCGAATCATGAATCATGAATCATAAATTGAATCATGAATCATTAATTGAATCATGAATCATGATTAATGAATCATGAATTGAATCATGAATCATGAATCATGAATCGAATCATAAATCTTGATTCAAGATTCATGAATCGAATCATGAATCATGAATTGAATCATGAATAATGAACCATGAATCGAATCATGAATCATAAATCATGAATCATGAATCATGAATTGAATCATGAATCATGAATCATGAATCAAATCATGAATCATGAATTGAATCATGAATCATGAATCATGAATCGAATCATGAATCATGAATCGAATCATGAATAATGAATCATAAATTGAATCATGAATCATTAATTGAATCATGAATCATGATTAATGAATCATGAATTGAATCATGAATCATGAATCATGAATCGAATCATAAATCTTGATTCAAGATTCATGAATCGAATCATGAATCATGAATAATGAACCATGAATCGAATCATGAATCATGAATCATGAATCATGAATTGAATCATGAATCATGAATCATGAATCGAATCATAAATCATGAATCATGAATTGAATCATGAATCATGAATTGAATCATGAATCATTAATCTTGAATCAAATCATGAATCATGAATCTAGAATCATGAATCATGAATTGAATCATGAATCATGAATCGAATCATGAATCATGAATTGAATCATGAATCATGAATCATGAATCGAATCATGAATCATGAATCGAATCATGAATCATGAATCATAAATTGAATCATGAATCATTAATTGAATCATGAATCATGATTAATGAATCATGAATTGAATCATGAATCATGAATCATGAATCGAATCATAAATCTTGATTCAAGATTCATGAATCGAATCATGAATCATGAATTGAATCATGAATAATGAACCATGAATCGAATCATGAATCATAAATCATGAATCATGAATCATGAATTGAATCATGAATCATGAATCATGAATCGAATCATAAATCATGAATCATGAATTGAATCATGAATCATGAATTGAATCATGAATCATTAATCTTGAATCAAATCATGAATCATGAATCTAGAATCATGAATCATGAATTGAATCATGAATCATGAATTGAATCATGAATTAAATCATGAATCATGAATTGATTCATGAATTAAATCATTAATAATGAATCATGAATCATGAATTGAATTATAATTTGAATCATGAATCATGAATTAATTCATGAATTGAATCATGAATCATGAATTGAATCATGAATCATGAATCATAAATCGAATCATGAATCATGAATTGAATCATGAAACGAATCATAAATTGAATCATGAATCATGACTTGAATCATGAATCATGAATCATGAATTGAATCATGAATCATGAATCATGAATCATGAATCATGAATTGAATCATGAATTAAATCCTGAATCATGAATCATAAATTGAATCATGAATCATGAATTGAATCATGAATCATGAATCATGAATCATGAATTGAATCATGAATTAAATCATGAATCATGGATTGAATCATGAATCATGAATCATGAATCATGATTTAAATCATGAATCATGAATTGAATCATGAATCATGAATCATGAATCATGAATCATGAATTGAATCATGAATCATGAATTGAATCATGAATCACGAATCGATTCATGAATCATGAATTGAATCATGAATCATGAATAGAATCATGAATCATGAATCATGAATCGATTCTTGAATCATGAATTGAATCATGAATCATGAATCATGAATTGAATCATGAATCATGAATCGAATCATGAATCATGAATTGAATCATGAATCATGAATCGAATCATGAATCATGAATCGAATCATAAATGTTGATTCAAGATTCATGAATCGAATCATGAATCATGAATTGAATCATGAATAATGAACCATGAATCGAATCATGAATCATAAATCATGAATCATGAATCATGAATTGAATCATGAATCATGAATCATTAATCGAATCATGAATCATGAATCATGAATTGAATCATGAATCATTAATTGAATCATGAATCATTAATCTTGAATCAAATCATGAATCATGAATCTAGAATCATGAATCATGAATTGAATCATGAATCATGAATTGAATCATGAATTAAATCATGAATCATGAATTGATTCATGAATTGAATCATTAATAATGAATCATGAATCATGAATTGAATTATAATTTGAATCATGCATCATGAATTAAATCATGAATTGAATCATGAATCATGAATTGAATCATGAATCATGAATCATAAATCGAATCATGAATCATGAATTGAATCATGAATCATGAATCATGAATCGAATCATGAATCATGAATTGAATCATGAATCATGAATCATAAATTGAATCATGAATCATTAATTGAATCATGAATCATGATTAATGAATCATGAATTGAATCATGAATCATGAATCATGAATCGAATCATAAATCTTGATTCAAGATTCATGAATCGAATCATGAATCATGAATTGAATCATGAATAATGAACCATGAATCGAATCATGAATCATAAATCATGAATCATGAATCATGAATTGAATCATGAATCATGAATCATGAATCGAATCATGAATCATGAATTGAATCATGAATCATGAATCATGAATCGAATCATGAATCATGAATCGAATCATGAATAATGAATCATAAATTGAATCATGAATCATTAATTGAATCATGAATCATGATTAATGAATCATGAATTGAATCATGAATCATGAATCATGAATCGAATCATAAATCTTGATTCAAGATTCATGAATCGAATCATGAATCATGAATAATGAACCATGAATCGAATCATGAATCATAAATCATGAATCATGAATCATGAATTGAATCATGAATCATGAATCATGAATCGAATCATAAATCATGAATCATGAATTGAATCATGAATCATGAATTGAATCATGAATCATTAATCTTGAATCAAATCATGAATCATGAATCTAGAATCATGAATCATGAATTGAATCATGAATCATGAATTAAATCATGAATTAAATCATGAATCATGAATTGATTCATGAATTGAATCATTAATAATGAATCATGAATCATGAATTGAATTATAATTTGAATCATGAATCATGAATTAAATCATGAATTGAATCATGAATCATGAATTGAATCATGAATCATGAATCATAAATCGAATCATGAATCATGAATTGAATCATGAATCATGAATCATGAATCGAATCATGAATCATGAATCGAATCATGAATCATGAATCATAAATTGAATCATGAATCATTAATTGAATCATGAATCATGATTAATGAATCATGAATTGAATCATGAATCATGAATCATGAATCGAATCATGAATCATGAATCGAATCATGAATCATGAATCATAAATTGAATCATGAATCATTAATTGAATCATGAATCATGATTAATGAATCATGAATCGAATCATGAATCATAAATCATGAATCATGAATCATGAATTGAATCATGAATCATGAATCATTAATCGAATCATGAATCATGAATCATGTATTGAATCATGAATCATTAATTGAATCATGAATCATTAATCTTGAATCAAATCATGAATCATGAATCTAGAATCATGAATCATGAATTGAATCATGAATCATGAATTGAATCATGAATTAAATCATGAATCATGAATTGATTCATGAATTGAATCATTAATAATGAATCATGAATCATGAATTGAATTATAATTTGAATCATGCATCATGAATTAAATCATGAATTGAATCATGAATCATGAATTGAATCATGAATCATGAATCATAAATCGAATCATGAATCATGAATTGAATCATGAATCATGAATCATGAATCGAATCATGAATCATGAATCGAATCATGAATCATGAATCATAAATTGAATCATGAATCATTAATTGAATCATGAATCATGATTAATGAATCATGAATTGAATCATGAATCATGAATCATGAATCATGAATCATGAATTGAATCATGAATTAAATCCTGAATCATGAATCATAAATTGAATCATGAATCATGAATTGAATCATGAATCATGAATCATGAATTGAATCATGAATTAAATCATGAATCATGGATTGAATCATGAATCATGAATCTTGAATCATGATTTAAATCATGAATCATGAATTGAATCATGAATCATGAATCATGAATCATGAATCATGAATTGAATCATGAATCATGAATCATGAATTGAATCATGAATCACGAATCGATTCATGAATCATGAATTGAATCATGAATCATGAATAGAATCATGAATCATGAATCATGAATCGATTCTTGAATCATGAATTGAATCATGAATCATGAATCATGAATTGAATCATGAATCATGAATCGAATCATGAATCATGAATTGAATCATGAATCATGAATCATGAATCGAATCATGAATCATGAATTGAATCATGAATCATGAATCATGAATCATGAATTGAATCATGAATCATAAATCATGAATCGAATCATAAATCATGAATTGAATCATGAATCATGAATCATAAATCGAATCATGAATTATTAATTGAATCATGAATCATGAATCATGAATTGAATCATGAATCATGAATCGAATCATAAATGTTGATTCAAGATTCATGAATCGAATCATGAATCATGAATTGAATCATGAATAATGAACCATGAATCGAATCATGAATCATAAATCATGAATCATGAATCATGAATTGAATCATGAATCATGAATCATTAATCGAATCATGAATCATGAATCATGAATTGAATCATGAATCATTAATTGAATCATGAATCATTAATCTTGAATCAAATCATGAATCATGAATCTAGAATCATGAATCATGAATTGAATCATGAATCATGAATTGAATCATGAATTAAATCATGAATCATGAATTGATTCATGAATTGAATCATTAATAATGAATCATGAATCATGAATTGAATTATAATTTGAATCATGCATCATGAATTAAATCATGAATTGAATCATGAATCATGAATTGAATCATGAATCATGAATCATAAATCGAATCATGAATCATGAATTGAATCATGAATCATGAATCATGAATCGAATCATGAATCATGAATCGAATCATGAATCATGAATCATAAATTGAATCATGAATCATTAATTGAATCATGAATCATGATTAATGAATCATGAATTGAATCATGAATCATGAATCATGAATCGAATCATAAATCTTGATTCAAGATTCATGAATCGAATCATGAATCATGAATTGAATCATGAATAATGAACCATGAATCGAATCATGAATCATAAATCATGAATCATGAATCATGAATCGAATCATGAATCATAAATTGAATCATGAATCATGAATCATGAATCGAATCATGAATCATGAATCGAATCATGAATCATGAATCATAAATTGAATCATGAATCATTAATTGAATCATGAATCATGATTAATGAATCATGAATTGAATCATGAATCATGAATCATGAATCAAATCATAAATCTTGATTCAAGATTCATGAATTGAATCATGAATCATGAATAATGAACCATGAATCGAATTATGAATCATAAATCATGAATCATGAATCATGAATTGAATCATGAATCATGAATCATGAATCGAATCATAAATCATGAATCATGAATTGAATCATGAATCATGAATTGAATCATGAATCATTAATCTTGAATCAAATCATGAATCATGAATCTAGAATCATGAATCATGAATTGAATCATGAATCATGAATTAAATCATGAATTAAATCATGAATCATGAATTGATTCATGAATTGAATCATTAATAATGAATCATGAATCATGAATTGAATTATAATTTGAATCATGAATCATGAATTAAATCATGAATTGAATCATGAATCATGAATTGAATCATGAATCATGAATCATAAATCGAATCATGAATCATGAATTGAATCATGAATCATGAATCGAATCATGAATCATGAATCAAATCATGAATCATGAATCATAAATTGAATCATGAATCATTAATTGAATCATGAATCATGATTAATGAATCATGAATTGAATCATGAATCATGAATCATGAATCGAATCATGAATCATGAATCGAATCATGAATCATGAATCATAAATTGAATCATGAATCATTAATTGAATCATGAATCATGATTAATGAATCATGAATCGAATCATGAATCATAAATCATGAATCATGAATCATGAATTGAATTATAATTTGAATCATGAATCATGAATTAAATCATGAATTGAATCATGAATCATGAATTGAATCATGAATCATGAATCATAAATCGAATCATGAATCATGAATTGAATCATGAATCATGAATCATGAATCGAATCATGAATCATAAATCGAATCATGAATCATGAATCATAAATTGAATCATGAATCATTAATTGAATCATGAATCATGATTAATGAATCATGAATTGAATCATGAATCATGAATCATGAATCGAATCATGAATCATGAATCGAATCATGAATCATGAATCATAAATTGAATCATGAATCATTAATTGAATCATGAATCATGATTAATGAATCATGAATCGAATCATGAATCATAAATCATGAATCATGAATCATGAATTGAATCATGAATCATGAATCATTAATCGAATCATGAATCATGAATCATGTATTGAATCATGAATCATTAATTGAATCATAAATCATTAATCTTGAATCAAATCATGAATCATGAATCTAGAATCATGAATCATGAATTGAATCATGAATCATGAATTGAATCATGAATTAAATCATGAATCATGAATTGATTCATGAATTGAATCATTAATAATGAATCATGAATCATGAATTGAATTATAATTTGAATCATGCATCATGAATTAAATCATGAATTGAATCATGAATCATGAATTGAATCATGAATCATAAATCGAATCATGAATCATGAATTGAATCATGAATCATGAATCGAATCATGAATCATGAATCGAATCATGAATCATGAATCATAAATTGAATCATGAATCATTAATTGAATCATGAATCATGATTAATGAATCATGAATTGAATCATGAATCATGAATCATGAATCATGAATCATGAATTGAATCATGAATTAAATCCTGAATCATGAATCATAAATTGAATCATGAATCATGAATTGAATCATGAATCATGAATCATGAATCATGAATTGAATCATGAATTAAATCATGAATCATGGATTGAATCATGAATCATGAATCATGAATCATGATTTAAATCATGAATCATGAATTGAATCATGAATCATGAATCATGAATCATGAATCATGAATCATGAATCATGAATTGAATCATGAATCATGAATCATGAATTGAATCATGAATCACGAATCGATTCATGAATCATGAATTGAATCATGAATCATGAATAGAATCATGAATCATGAATCATGAATCGATTCTTGAATCATGAATTGAATCATGAATCATGAATCATGAATTGAATCATGAATCATGAATCGAATCATGAATCATGAATTGAATCATGAATCATGAATCATGAATCATGAATCGAATCATGAATCATGAATTGAATCATGAATCATGAATCATGAATCATGAATTGAATCATGAATCATAAATCATGAATCGAATCATAAATCATGAATTGAATCATGAATCATGAATCATAAATCGAATCATGAATTATTAATTGAATCATGAATCATGAATCATGAATTGAATCATGAATCATGAATCGAATCATAAATGTTGATTCAAGATTCATGAATCGAATCATGAATCATGAATTGAATCATGAATAATGAACCATGAATCGAATCATGAATCATAAATCATGAATCATGAATCATGAATTGAATCATGAATCATGAATCATTAATCGAATCATGAATCATGAATCATGAATTGAATCATGAATCATTAATTGAATCATGAATCATTAATCTTGAATCAAATCATGAATCATGAATCTAGAATCATGAATCATGAATTGAATCATGAATCATGAATTGAATCATGAATTAAATCATGAATCATGAATTGATTCATGAATTGAATCATTAATAATGAATCATGAATCATGAATTGAATTATAATTTGAATCATGCATCATGAATTAAATCATGAATTGAATCATGAATCATGAATTGAATCATGAATCATGAATCATAAATCGAATCATGAATCATGAATTGAATCATGAATCATGAATCATGAATCGAATCATGAATCATGAATCGAATCATGAATCATGAATCATAAATTGAATCATGAAATATTAATTGAATCATGAATCATGATTAATGAATCAAGAATTGAATCATGAATCATGAATCATGAATCGAATCATAAATCTTGATTCAAGATTCATGAATCGAATCATGAATCATGAATTGAATCATGAATAATGAACCATGAATCGAATCATGAATCATAAATCATGAATCATGAATCATGAATTGAATCATGAATCATGAATCATGAATCGAATCATGAATCATGAATTGAATCATGAATCATGAATCATGAATCGAATCATGAATCATGAATCGAATCATGAATCATGAATCATAAATTGAATCATGAATCATTAATTGAATCATGAATCATGATTAATGAATCATGAATTGAATCATGAATCATGAATCATGAATCGAATCATAAATCTTGATTCAAGATTCATGAATTGAATCATGAATCATGAATAATGAACCATGAATCGAATCATGAATCATAAATCATGAATCATGAATCATGAATTGAATCATGAATCATGAATCATGAATCGAATCATAAATCATGAATCATGAATTGAATCATGAATCATGAATTGAATCATGAATCATTAATCTTGAATCAAATCATGAATCATGAATCTAGAATCATGAATCATGAATTGAATCATGAATCATGAATTAAATCATGAATTAAATCATGAATCATGAATTGATTCATGAATTGAATCATTAATAATGAATCATGAATCATGAATTGAATTATAATTTGAATCATGAATCATGAATTAAATCATGAATTGAATCATGAATCATGAATTGAATCATGAATCATGAATCATAAATCGAATCATGAATCATGAATCGAATCATGAATCATGAATCGAATCATGAATCATGAATCATAAATTGAATCATGAATCATTAATTGAATCATGAATCATGATTAATGAATCATGAATTGAATCATGAATCATGAATCATGAATCGAATCATGATACATGAATCGAATCATGAATCATGAATCATAAATTGAATCATGAATCATTAATTGAATCATGAATCATGATTAATGAATCATGAATCGAATCATGAATCATAAATCATGAATCATGAATCATGAATTGAATCATGAATCATGAATCATTAATCGAATCATGAATCATGAATCATGAATTGAATCATGAATCATTAATTGAATCATGAATCATTAATCTTGAATCAAATCATGAATCATGAATCTAGAATCATGAATCATGAATTGAATCATGAATCATGAATTGAATCATGAATTAAATCATGAATCATGAATTGATTCATGAATTGAATCATTAATAATGAATCATGAATCATGAATTGAATTATAATTTGAATCATGCATCATGAATTAAATCATGAATTGAATCATGAATCATGAATTGAATCATGAATCATGAATCATAAATCGAATCATGAATCATGAATTGAATCATGAATCATGAATCATGAATCGAATCATGAATCATGAATCGAATCATGAATCATGAATCATAAATTGAATCATGAATCATTAATTGAATCATGAATCATGATTAATGAATCATGAATTGAATCATGAATCATGAATCATGAATCGAATCATAAATCTTGATTCAAGATTCATGAATCGAATCATGAATCATGAATTGAATCATGAATAATGAACCATGAATCGAATCATGAATCATAAATCATGAATCATGAATCATGAATTGAATCATGAATCATGATTAATGAATCGAATCATGAATCATGAATTGAATCATGAATCATGAATCATGAATCGAATCATGAATCATGAATCGAATCATGAATCATGAATCATAAATTGAATCATGAATCATTAATTGAATCATGAATCATGATTAATGAATCATGAATTGAATCATGAATCATGAATCATGAATCGAATCATAAATCTTGATTCAAGATTCATGAATCGAATCATGAATCATGAATTGAATCATGAATAATGAACCATGAATCGAATCATGAATCATAAATCATGAATCATGAATCATGAATTGAATCATGAATCATGAATCATGAATCGAATCATAAATCATGAATCATGAATTGAATCACGAATCATGAATTGAATCATGAATCATTAATCTTGAATCAAATCATGAATCATGAATCTAGAATCATGAATCATGAATTGAATCATGAATCATGAATTAAATCATGAATTAAATCATGAATCATGAATTGATTCATGAATTGAATCATTAATAATGAATCATGAATCATGAATTGAATTATAATTTGAATCATGAATCATGAATTAAATCATGAATTGAATCATGAATCATGAATTGAATCATGAATCATGAATCATAAATCGAATCATGAATCATAAATCATGAATCATGAATCATGAATCATGAATTGAATCATGAATCATGAATCATGAATCGAATCATAAATCATGAATCATGAATTGAATCATGAATCATGAATTGAATCATGAATCATTAATCTTGAATCAAATCATGAATCATGAATCTAGAATCATGAATCATGAATTGAATCATGAATCATGAATTAAATCATGAATTAAATCATGAATCATGAATTGATTCATGAATTGAATCATTAATAATGAATCATGAATCATGAATTGAATTATAATTTGAATCATGAATCATGAATTAAATCATGAATTGAATCATGAATCATGAATTGAATCATGAATCATGAATCATAAATCGAATCATGAATCATGAATTGAATCATGAATCATGAATCGAATCATGAATCATGAATCAAATCATGAATCATGAATCATAAATTGAATCATGAATCATTAATTGAATCATGAATCATGATTAATGAATCATGAATTGAATCATGAATCATGAATCATGAATCGAATCATGAATCATGAATCGAATCATGAATCATGAATCATAAATTGAATCATGAATCATTAATTGAATCATGAATCATGATTAATGAATCATGAATCGAATCATGAATCATAAATCATGAATCATGAATCATGAATTGAATTATAATTTGAATCATGAATCATGAATTAAATCATGAATTGAATCATGAATCATGAATTGAATCATGAATCATGAATCATAAATCGAATCATGAATCATGAATTGAATCATGAATCATGAATCATGAATCGAATCATGAATCATAAATCGAATCATGAATCATGAATCATAAATTGAATCATGAATCATTAATTGAATCATGAATCATGATTAATGAATCATGAATTGAATCATGAATCATGAATCATGAATCGAATCATGAATCATGAATCGAATCATGAATCATGAATCATAAATTGAATCATGAATCATTAATTGAATCATGAATCATGATTAATGAATCATGAATCGAATCATGAATCATGAATCATGAATCGAATCATAAATCTTGATTCAAGATTCATGAATTGAATCATGAATCATGAATAATGAACCATGAATCGAATCATGAATCATAAATCATGAATCATGAATCATGAATTGAATCATGAATCATGAATCATGAATCGAATCATAAATCATGAATCATGAATTGAATCATGAATCATGAATTGAATCATGAATCATTAATCTTGAATCAAATCATGAATCATGAATCTAGAATCATGAATCATGAATTGAATCATGAATCATGAATTAAATCATGAATTAAATCATGAATCATGAATTGATTCATGAATTGAATCATTAATAATGAATCATGAATCATGAATTGAATTATAATTTGAATCATGAATCATGAATTAAATCATGAATTGAATCATGAATCATGAATTGAATCATGAATCATGAATCATAAATCGAATCATGAATCATGAATTGAATCATGAATCATGAATCGAATCATGAATCATGAATCGAATCATGAATCATGAATCATAAATTGAATCATGAATCATTAATTGAATCATGAATCATGATTAATGAATCATGAATTGAATCATGAATCATGAATCATGAATCGAATCATGAATCATGAATCGAATCATGAATCATGAATCATAAATTGAATCATGAATCATTAATTGAATCATGAATCATGATTAATGAATCATGAATCGAATCATGAATCATAAATCATGAATCATGAATCATGAATTGAATCATGAATCATGAATCATTAATCGAATCATGAATCATGAATCATGAATTGAATCATGAATCATTAATTGAATCATGAATCATTAATCTTGAATCAAATCATGAATCATGAATCTAGAATCATGAATCATGAATTGAATCATGAATCATGAATTGAATCATGAATTAAATCATGAATCATGAATTGATTCATGAATTGAATCATTAATAATGAATCATGAATCATGAATTGAATTATAATTTGAATCATGCATCATGAATTAAATCATGAATTGAATCATGAATCATGAATTGAATCATGAATCATGAATCATAAATCGAATCATGAATCATGAATTGAATCATGAATCATGAATCATGAATCGAATCATGAATCATGAATCGAATCATGAATCATGAATCATAAATTGAATCATGAATCATTAATTGAATCATGAATCATGATTAATGAATCATGAATTGAATCATGAATCATGAATCATGAATCGAATCATAAATCTTGATTCAAGATTCATGAATCGAATCATGAATCATGAATTGAATCATGAATAATGAACCATGAATCGAATCATGAATCATAAATCATGAATCATGAATCATGAATTGAATCATGAATCATGATTAATGAATCGAATCATGAATCATGAATTGAATCATGAATCATGAATCATGAATCGAATCATGAATCATGAATCGAATCATGAATCATGAATCATAAATTGAATCATGAATCATTAATTGAATCATGAATCATGATTAATGAATCATGAATTGAATCATGAATCATGAATCATGAATCGAATCATAAATCTTGATTCAAGATTCATGAATCGAATCATGAATCATGAATTGAATCATGAATAATGAACCATGAATCGAATCATGAATCATAAATCATGAATCATGAATCATGAATTGAATCATGAATCATGAATCATGAATCGAATCATAAATCATGAATCATGAATTGAATCATGAATCATGAATTGAATCATGAATCATTAATCTTGAATCAAATCATGAATCATGAATCTAGAATCATGAATCATGAATTGAATCATGAATCATGAATTAAATCATGAATTAAATCATGAATCATGAATTGATTCATGAATTGAATCATTAATAATGAATCATGAATCATGAATTGAATTATAATTTGAATCATGAATCATGAATTAAATCATGAATTGAATCATGAATCATGAATTGAATCATGAATCATGAATCATAAATCGAATCATGAATCATAAATCATGAATCATGAATCATGAATTGAATCATGAATCATGAATCATGAATCGAATCATAAATCATGAATCATGAATTGAATCATGAATCATGAATTGAATCATGAATCATTAATCTTGAATCAAATCATGAATCATGAATCTAGAATCATGAATCATGAATTGAATCATGAATCATGAATTAAATCATGAATTAAATCATGAATCATGAATTGATTCATGAATTGAATCATTAATAATGAATCATGAATCATGAATTGAATTATAATTTGAATCATGAATCATGAATTAAATCATGAATTGAATCATGAATCATGAATTGAATCATGAATCATGAATCATAAATCGAATCATGAATCATGAATTGAATCATGAATCATGAATCGAATCATGAATCATGAATCAAATCATGAATCATGAATCATAAATTGAATCATGAATCATTAATTGAATCATGAATCATGATTAATGAATCATTAATTGAATCATGAATCATGAATCATGAATCGAATCATGAATCATGAATCGAATCATGAATCATGAATCATAAATTGAATCATGAATCATTAATTGATTCATGAATCATGATTAATGAATCATGAATCGAATCATGAATCATAAATCATGAATCATGAATCATGAATTGAATTATAATTTGAATCATGAATCATGAATTAAATCATGAATTGAATCATGAATCATGAATTGAATCATGAATCATGAATCATAAATCGAATCATGAATCATGAATTGAATCATGAATCATGAATCATGAATCGAATCATGAATCATAAATCGAATCATGAATCATGAATCATAAATTGAATCATGAATCATTAATTGAATCATGAATCATGATTAATGAATCATGAATTGAATCATGAATCATGAATCATGAATCGAATCATGAATCATGAATCGAATCATGAATCATGAATCATAAATTGAATCATGAATCATTAATTGAATCATGAATCATGATTAATGAATCATGAATCGAATCATGAATCATGATTAATGAATCATGAATCGAATCATGATTCATAAATCATGAATCATGAATCATGAATTGAATCATGAATCATGAATCATTAATCGAATCATGAATCATGAATCATGTATTGAATCATGAATCATTAATTGAATCATAAATCATTAATCTTGAATCAAATCATGAATCATGAATCTAGAATCATGAATCATGAATTGAATCATGAATCATGAATTGAATCATGAATTAAATCATGAATCATGAATTGATTCATGAATTGAATCATTAATAATGAATCATGAATCATGAATTGAATTATAATTTGAATCATGCATCATGAATTAAATCATGAATTGAATCATGAATCATGAATTGAATCATGAATCATGAATTGAATCATGAATCATGAATCATAAATCGAATCATGAATCATGAATTGAATCATGAATCATGAATCATGAATCGAATCATGAATCATGAATCGAATCATGAATCATGAATCATAAATTGAATCATGAATCATTAATTGAATCATGAATCATGATTAATGAATCATGAATTGAATCATGAATCATGAATCATGAATCATGAATCATGAATTGAATCATGAATTAAATCCTGAATCATGAATCATAAATTGAATCATGAATCATGAATTGAATCATGAATCATGAATCATGAATCATGAATTGAATCATGAATTAAATCATGAATCATGGATTGAATCATGAATCATAAATCATGAATCATGATTTAAATCATGAATCATGAATTGAATCATGAATCATGAATCATGAATCATGAATCATGAATCATGAATCATGAATCATGAATTGAATCATGAATCATGAATCATGAATTGAATCATGAATCACGAATCGATTCATGAATCATGAATTGAATCATGAATCATGAATAGAATCATGAATCATGAATCATGAATCGATTCTTGAATCATGAATTGAATCATGAATCATGAATCATGAATTGAATCATGAATCATGAATCGAATCATGAATCATGAATTGAATCATGAATCATGAATCATGAATCATGAATCGAATCATGAATCATGAATTGAATCATGAATCATGAATCATGAATCATGAATTGAATCATGAATCATAAATCATGAATCGAATCATAAATCATGAATTGAATCATGAATCATGAATCATAAATCGAATCATGAATTATTAATTGAATCATGAATCATGAATCATGAATTGAATCATGAATCATGAATCGAATCATAAATGTTGATTCAAGATTCATGAATCGAATCATGAATCATGAATTGAATCATGAATAATGAACCATGAATCGAATCATGAATCATAAATCATGAATCATGAATCATGAATTGAATCATGAATCATGAATCATTAATCGAATCATGAATCATGAATCATGAATTGAATCATGAATCATTAATTGAATCATGAATCATTAATCTTGAATCAAATCATGAATCATGAATCTAGAATCATGAATCATGAATTGAATCATGAATCATGAATTGAATCATGAATTAAATCATGAATCATGAATTGATTCATGAATTGAATCATTAATAATGAATCATGAATCATGAATTGAATTATAATTTGAATCATGCATCATGAATTAAATCATGAATTGAATCATGAATCATGAATTGAATCATGAATCATGAATCATAAATCGAATCATGAATCATGAATTGAATCATGAATCATGAATCATGAATCAAATCATGAATCATGAATCGAATCATGAATCATGAATCATAAATTGAATCATGAATCATTAATTGAATCATGAATCATGATTAATGAATCATGAATTGAATCATGAATCATGAATCATGAATCGAATCATAAATCTTGATTCAAGATTCATGAATCGAATCATGAATCATGAATTGAATCATGAATAATGAACCATGAATCGAATCATGAATCATAAATCATGAATCATGAATCATGAATTGAATCATGAATCATGAATCATGAATCGAATCATGAATCATGAATTGAATCATGAATCATGAATCATGAATCGAATCATGAATCATGAATCGAATCATGAATCATGAATCATAAATTGAATCATGAATCATTAATTGAATCATGAATCATGATTAATGAATCATGAATTGAATCATGAATCATGAATCATGAATCGAATCATAAATCTTGATTCAAGATTCATGAATTGAATCATGAATCATGAATAATGAACCATGAATCGAATCATGAATCATAAATCATGAATCATGAATCATGAATTGAATCATGAATCATGAATCATGAATCGAATCATAAATCATGAATCATGAATTGAATCATGAATCATGAATTGAATCATGAATCATTAATCTTGAATCAAATCATGAATCATGAATCTAGAATCATGAATCATGAATTGAATCATGAATCATGAATTAAATCATGAATTAAATCATGAATCATGAATTGATTCATGAATTGAATCATTAATAATGAATCATGAATCATGAATTGAATTATAATTTGAATCATGAATCATGAATTAAATCATGAATTGAATCATGAATCATGAATTGAATCATGAATCATGAATCATAAATCGAATCATGAATCATGAATTGAATCATGAATCATGAATCGAATCATGAATCATGAATCGAATCATGAATCATGAATCATAAATTGAATCATGAATCATTAATTGAATCATGAATCATGATTAATGAATCATGAATTGAATCATGAATCATGAATCATGAATCGAATCATGAATCATGAATCGAATCATGAATCATGAATCATAAATTGAATCATGAATCATTAATTGAATCATGAATCATGATTAATGAATCATGAATCGAATCATGAATCATAAATCATGAATCATGAATCATGAATTGAATCATGAATCATGAATCATTAATCGAATCATGAATCATGAATCATGAATTGAATCATGAATCATTAATTGAATCATGAATCATTAATCTTGAATCAAATCATGAATCATGAATCTAGAATCATGAATCATGAATTGAATCATGAATCATGAATTGAATCATGAATTAAATCATGAATCATGAATTGATTCATGAATTGAATCATTAATAATGAATCATGAATCATGAATTGAATTATAATTTGAATCATGCATCATGAATTAAATCATGAATTGAATCATGAATCATGAATTGAATCATGAATCATGAATCATAAATCGAATCATGAATCATGAATTGAATCATGAATCATGAATCATGAATCGAATCATGAATCATGAATCGAATCATGAATCATGAATCATAAATTGAATCATGAATCATTAATTGAATCATGAATCATGATTAATGAATCATGAATTGAATCATGAATCATGAATCATGAATCGAATCATAAATCTTGATTCAAGATTCATGAATCGAATCATGAATCATGAATTGAATCATGAATAATGAACCATGAATCGAATCATGAATCATAAATCATGAATCATGAATCATGAATTGAATCATGAATCATGATTAATGAATCGAATCATGAATCATGAATTGAATCATGAATCATGAATCATGAATCGAATCATGAATCATGAATCGAATCATGAATCATGAATCATAAATTGAATCATGAATCATTAATTATATCATGAATCATGATTAATGAATCATGAATTGAATCATGAATCATGAATCATGAATCGAATCATAAATCTTGATTCAAGATTCATGAATCGAATCATGAATCATGAATTGAATCATGAATAATGAACCATGAATCGAATCATGAATCATAAATCATGAATCATGAATCATGAATTGAATCATGAATCATGAATCATGAATCGAATCATAAATCATGAATCATGAATTGAATCATGAATCATGAATTGAATCATGAATCATTAATCTTGAATCAAATCATGAATCATGAATCTAGAATCATGAATCATGAATTGAATCATGAATCATGAATTAAATCATGAATTAAATCATGAATCATGAATTGATTCATGAATTGAATCATTAATAATGAATCATGAATCATGAATTGAATTATAATTTGAATCATGAATCATGAATTAAATCATGAATTGAATCATGAATCATGAATTGAATCATGAATCATGAATCATAAATCGAATCATGAATCATGAATTGAATCATGAAACGAATCATAAATTGAATCATGAATCATGAATTGAATCATGAATCATGAATCATGAATTGAATCATGAATCATGAATCATGAATTGAATCATGAATCATGAATCATGAATTGAATCATGAATTAAATCATGAATCATGAATCATAAATTGAATCATGAATCATGAATTGAATCATGAATCATGAATCATGAATTGAATCATGAATTAAATCATGAATCATGGATTGAATCATGAATCATGAATCATGAATCATGATTTAAATCATGAATCATGAATCATGAATTGAATCATGAATCATGAATCATGAATTGAATCATGAATCATGAATCATGAATTGAATCATGAATCACGAATCGATTCATAAATCATGAATTGAATCATGAATCATGAATAGAATCATGAATCATGAATCATGAATCGATTCTTGAATCATGAATTGAATCATGAATCATGAATCATGAATTGAATCATGAATCATGAATCGAATCATGAATCATGAATTGAATCATGAATCATGAATCATGAATCGAATCATGAATCATGAATTGAATCATGAATCATGAATCATGAATCATGAATTGAATCATGAATCATAAATCATGAATCGAATCATAAATCATGAATTGAATCATGAATCATGAATCATAAATCGAATCATGAATCATTAATTGAATCATGAATCATGAATCATGAATTGAATCATGAATCATGAATCGAATCATAAATCTTGATTCAAGATTCATGAATCGAATCATGAATCATGTATTGAATCATGAATAATGAACCATGAATCGAATCATGAATCATAAATCATGAATCATGAATCATGAATTGAATCATGAATCATGAATCATGAATCGAATCATGAATCATGAATTGAATCATGAATCATGAATCATGAATCGAATCATGAATCATGAATCGAATCATGAATCATGAATCATAAATTGAATCATGAATCATTAATTGAATCATGAATCATGATTAATGAATCATGAATTGAATCATGAATCATGAATCATGAATCGAATCATAAATCTTGATTCAAGATTCATGAATCGAATCATGAATCATGAATTGAATCATGAATAATGAACCATGAATCGAATCATGAATCATAAATCATGAATCATGAATCATGAATTGAATCATGAATCATGAATCATGAATCAAATCATAAATCATGAATCATGAATTGAATCATGAATCATGAATTGAATCATGAATCATTAATCTTGAATCAAATCATGAATCATGAATCTAGAATCATGAATCATGAATTGAATCATGAATCATGAATTAAATCATGAATTAAATCATGAATCATGAATTGATTCATGAATTGAATCATTAATAATGAATCATGAATCATGAATTGAATTATAATTTGAATCATGAATCATGAATTAAATCATGAATTGAATCATGAATCATGAATTGAATCATGAATCATGAATCATAAATCGAATCATGAATCATGAATTGAATCATGAAACGAATCATAAATTGAATCATGAATCATGAATTGAATCATGAATCATGAATCATGAATTGAATCATGAATCATGAATCATGAATTGAATCATGAATCATGAATCATGAATCATGAATTGAATCATGAATTAAATCATGAATCATGAATCATGAATTGAATCATGAATCATGAATCATGAATCATGAATTGAATCATGAATTAAATCATGAATCATGAATCATAAATTGAATCATGAATCATGAATTGAATCATGAATCATGAATCATGAATCATGAATTGAATCATTAATTAAATCATGAATCATGGATTGAATCATGAATCATGAATCATGAATCATGATTTAAATCATGAATCATGAATCATGAATTGAATCATGAATCATGAATCATGAATCATGAATCATGAATTGAATCATGAATCATGAATCATGAATTGAATCATGAATCACGAATCGATTCATGAATCATGAATTGAATCATGAATCATGAATAGAATCATGAATCATGAATCATGAATAGAATCATGAATCATGAATCATGAATCGATTCTTGAATTAATGAATTGAATCATGAATCATGAATCATGAATTGAATCATGAATCATGAATCGAATCATGAATCATGAATTGAATCATGAATCATGAATCATGAATCGAATCATGAATCATGAATAGAATCATGAATCATGAATCATGAATTGAATCATGAATCATGAATCATAAATCGAATCATGAATCATTAATTGAATCATGAATCATGAATCATGAATTGAATCATGAATCATGAATCGAATCATAAATCTAGATTCAAGATTCATGAATTGAATCATGAATCATGAATTGAATCATGAATACGAACCATGAATCGAATCATGAATCATAAATCATGAATCATGAATCATGAATTGAATCATGAATCATGAATCATTAATCGAATCATGAATCATGAATCATGAATTGAATCATGAATCATTAATTGAATCATGAATCATTAATCTTGAATCAAATCATGAATCATGAATCTAGAATCACGAATCATGAATCATGAATTGAATCATGAATCATGAATTGAATCATGAATCATGAATTGATTAATGAATTGAATCATTAATAATGAATCATGAATCATGAATAGAATTATAATTTGAATCATGAATCATGAATTAAATCATGAATTGAATCATGAATCATGAATCATGAATTGAATCATGAATCATGAATCATAAATCGAATCATGAATCATGAATTGAATCATGAAACGAATCATAAATTGAATCATGAATCATGAATTGAATCATGAATCATGAATCATGAATTGAATCATGAATCATGAATTATGAATCATGAATTGAATCATGAATCATTAATCATGAATTGAATCATGAATTAAATCATGAATCATGAATCATAAATTGAATCATGAATCATGAATCATAAATTGAATCATGAATCATGAATTGATTCATGAATTAAATCATGAATCATGAATTGAATCATGAATCATGAATCATGAATCGAATCATGAATCATGAATTGAATCATGAATCATGAATCATGAATAGAATCATGAATCATGAATTATGAATTGAATCATGAATCATGAATCATAAATTGAATCATGAATCATGAATCGAATGATGAATCATGAATTGAATCATGAATCATGAATAGAATCATGAATCATGAATCATGAATTGAATAATGAATCATGAATCATGAATGGAATCATGAATCATGAATCATGAATCATGAATGGAATCATGAATCATGAATCATGAATCATGAATCATGAATGGAATCATGAATCATGAATCATGAATTGAATCATGAATCATGAATCGAATCATAAATCATGATTCAAGATTCATGAATCGAATCATGAATCATGAATTGAATCATGAATCATAAATCATGAATCATGAATTGAATCATGAATAATGAATCATGAATCGAATTATGAATCATGAATCTTGAATCATGAATCATGAATTGAATAATGAATCATGAATCATGAATCATGAATTAAATCATGAATTAAATCATGAATCATGAATCATAAATTGAATCATGAATCATGAATTGAATCATGAATCATGAATCATGAATCATGAATTGAATCATGAATTAAATCATGAATCATGGATTGAATCATGAATCATGAATCATGAATCATGAATTGAATCATGAATCATGAATCATAATTCGAATCATGAATCATGAATTGAATCATGAATCATGAATTGAATCATGAATCATGAATCATGAATTGAATCATGAATCACAAATCGAATCATGAATCATGAATTGAATCATGAATCATGAATCATTAATAGAATCATGCATCATGAATCATGAAATGAATCATGAATCGAATCATGAATCATGAATTGAATCATGAATCATGAATCATAAATCGAATCATGAATCATTAATTGAATCATGAATCATGAATCATGAATAATGAATTGAATAATGAATTATGAATCATGAATCGAATCATAAATCTTGATTCAAGATTCATGAATCGAATCATGAATCATGAATTGAATCATGAATAATGAATCATGAATCGAATCATGAATCATAAATCATGAATCATGAATCATGAATTAAATCATAAATCATGATTTATGAATCGAATCATGAATCATGAATTGAATCATGAATCATGATTTGAATCATGAATCATTAATCTTAAATCAAATCATGAATCATGAATCAAGAATCATGAATCATGAATTGAATCATGAATCATGAATTGAATCATGAATTATGAATTGATTCATGAATTGAATCATTAATAATGAATCATGAATCATGAATTGAATTATAATTTGAATCATGAATCATGAATTAAATCATGAATTGAATCATGAATCATGAATCAAGAATTGAATCATGAATCATGAATCATAAATCGAATCATGAATCATGAATTGAATCATGAAACGAATCATAAATTGAATCATGAATCATGAATCATGAATTGAATCATGAATCATGAATTATGAATCATGAATTGAATCATGAATCATGAATCATGAATTGAATCATGAATCATTAATCATGAATTGAATCATGAATCATGAATCATGAATCATGAATTGAATCATGAATTAAATCATGAATCATGAATCATAAATTGAATCATGAATCATGAATCATAAATTGAATCATGAATCATGAATTGATTCATGAATTAAATCATGAATCATGAATTGAATCATGAATCATGAATCATGAATCATGAATTGAATCATGAATCATGAATCATGAATCGAATCATGAATCATGAATCGAATCATGAATCATGAATCGAATCATGAATCATGAATTGAATCATGAATCATGAATCATGAATAGAATCATGAATCATGAATCATGAATCGAATCATGAATCATGAATCATGAATTGAATCATGAATCATGAAACGAATCATGAATCATGAATTGAATCATGAATCATGAATCATGAATTGAATCATGAATCATGAATCATGAATCGAATCATGAATCATGAATTGAATCATGAATCATCAATCATAAATCGAATCATGAATCATGAATTGAATCATGAATAATGAATCATGAATCGAATCATGAATCATGAATCATGAATCATGAATCATGAATTGAATCATGAATCATGAATCATGAATCATGAATTGAATCATGAATTAAATCATGAATCATGAATCATAAATTGAATCATGAATCATGAATTGAATCATGAATCATGAATCATGAATCATGAATTGAATCATGAATTAAATCATGAATCATGAATTGAATCATGAATCATGAATCATGAATCATGAATTGAATCATGAATCATGAATCATGAATCGAATCATGAATCATGAATTGAATCATTAATCATGAATCATGAATCATGAATCATGAATCGATTCATGAATCATGAATTGAATCATGAATCGATTCATGAATCATGAATAGAATCATGAATCGATTCATGAATCATGAATTGAATCATGAATCGATTCATGAATCATGAATTGAATCATGAATCATGAATTGAATCATGAATCATGAATCGAATCATGAATCATGAATTGAATCATGAATCATGAATCATGAATCGAATCATGAATCATGAATCGAATCATGAATCATGAATCATAAATTGAATCATGAATCATGAATTGAATCATGAATCATGAATCATGAATCGAATCATAAATCTTGATTCAAGATTCATGAATCGAATCATGAATCATGAATTGAATCATGAATAATGAACCATGAATCGAATCATGAATCATAAATCATGAATCATGAATCATGAATCATGAATCATGAATTGAATCATGAATCATGAATTGAATCATGAATCATTAATCTTGAATCAAATCATGAATCATGAATCTAGAATCATGAATCATGAATTGAATCATGAATCATGAATTGAATCATGAATCATGAATTGAATTATGAATCATGAATTGATTCATGAATTGAATCATTAATAATGAATCATGAATCATGAATTGAATTATAATTTGAATCATGAATCATGAATTAAATCATGAATTGAATCATGAATCATGAATCATGAATTGAATCATGAATCATGAATCATAAATCGAATCATGAATCATGAATTGAATCATGAAACGAATCATAAATTGAATCATGAATCATGAATTGAATCATGATCATGAATCATGAATTGAATCATGAATCATGAATTATGAATCATGAATTGAATCATGAATCATTAATCATGAATTGAATCATGAATCATGAATCATGAATTGAATCATAAATTGAATCATGAATCATGAATCATAAATTGAATCATGAATCATGAATTGATTCATGAATTAAATCATGAATCATGAATTGAATCATGAATCATGAATCATGAATCGAATCATGAATCATGAATTGAATCATGAATCATGAATCATGAATAGAATCATGAATCATGAATAATGAATTGAATCATGAATCATGAATCATAAATTGAATCATGAATCATGAATCGAATGATGAATCATGAATTGAATCATGAATCATGAATAGAATCATGAATCATGAATCATGAATTGAATAATGAATCATGAATCATGAATGGAATCATGAATCATGAATCATGAATCATGAATGGAATCATGAATCATGAATCATGAATCATGAATCATGAATGGAATCATGAATCATGAATCATGAATCATGAATTGAATCATGAATCATGAATCGAATCATAAATCATGATTCAAGATTCATGAATCGAATCATGAATCATGAATTGAATCATGAATCATAAATCATGAATCATGAATTGAATCATGAATAATGAATCATGAATCGAATCATGAATCATGAATCATGAATCATGAATCATGAATTGAATCATGAATTAAATCATGAATCATGAATCATAAATTGAATCATGAATCATGAATTGAATCATGAATCATGAATCATGAATCATGAATTGAATCATGAATTAAATCATGAATCATGGATTGAATCATGAATCATGAATCATGAATCATGAATTGAATCATGAATCATGAATCATAATTCGAATCATGAATCATGAATTGAATCATGAATCATGAATTGAATCATGAATCATGAATCATGAATTGAATCATGAATCACAAATCGAATCATGAATCATGAATTGAATCATGAATCATGAATCATTAATAGAATCATGCATCATGAATCATGAAATGAATCATGAATCGAATCATGAATCATGAATTGAATCATGAATCATGAATCATGAATTGAATCATGAATCATGAATCGAATCATGAATCATGAATTGAATCATGAATCATGAATCATGAATAGAATCATGAATCATGAATCATGAATTGAATCATGAATCATGAATCATGAATCGAATCATGAATCATGAATTGAATCATGAATCATGAATCATAAATCGAATCATGAATCATTAATTGAATCATGAATCATGAATCATGAATAATGAATTGAATAATGAATTATGAATCATGAATCGAATCATAAATCTTGATTCAAGATTCATGAATCGAATCATGAATCATGAATTGAATCATGAATAATGAATCATGAATCGAATCATGAATCATAAATCATGAATCATGAATCATGAATTAAATCATAAATCATGATTTATGAATCGAATCATGAATCATGAATCATGAATTGAATCATGAATCATGATTTGAATCATGAATCATTAATCTTAAATCAAATCATGAATCATGAATCAAGAATCATGAATCATGAATTGAATCATGAATCATGAATTGAATCATGAATTATGATTGATTCATGAATTGAATCATTAATAATGAATCATGAATCATGAATTGAATTATAATTTGAATCATGAATCATGAATTAAATCATGAATTGAATCATGAATCAAGAATTGAATCATGAATCATGAATCATAAATCGAATCATGAATCATGAATTGAATCATGAAACGAATCATAAATTGAATCATGAATCATGAATCATGAATTGAATCATGAATCATGAATTTATGAATCATGAATTGGAATCATGAATCATGAATCATGAATTGAATCATGAATCATTAATCATGAATTGAATCATGAATCATGAATCATGAATCATGAATTGAATCATGAATTAAATCATGAATCATGAATCATAAATTGAATCATGGAATCATGAATCATAAATTGAATCATGAATCATGAATTGATTCATGAATTAAATCATGAATCATGAATTGAATCATGAATCATGAATCATGAATCATGATTGAATCATGAATCATGAATCATGAATCGAATCATGAATCATGAATCGAATCATGAATCAATGAATCGAATCATGAATCATGAATTGAATCATGAATCATGAATCATGAATAGAATCATGAATCATGAATCATGAATCATGAATCGAATCATGAATCATGAATCATGAATTGAATCATGAATCATGAAACGAATCATGAATCATGAATTGAATCATGAATCATGAATCATGAATTGAATCATGAATCATGAATCATGAATCGAATCATGAATCATGAATTGAATCATGAATCATCAATCATAAATCGAATCATGAATCATGAATTGAATCATGAATAATGAATCATGAATCGAATCATGAATCATGAATCATGAATCATGAATCATGAATTGAATCATGAATCATGAATCATGAATCATGAATTGAATCATGAATTAAATCATGAATCATGAATCATAAATTGAATCATGAATCATGAATTGAATCATGAATCATGAATCATGAATCATGAATTGAATCATGAATTAAATCATGAATCATGAATTGAATCATGAATCATGAATCATGAATCATGAATTGAATCATGAATCATGAATCATGAATCGAATCATGAATCATGAATTGAATCATGAATCATGAATCATGAATCATGAATCATGAATCGATTCATGAATCATGAATTGAATCATGAATCGATTCATGAATCATGAATAGAATCATGAATCGATTCATGAATCATGAATTGAATCATGAATCGATTCATGAATCATGAATTGAATCATGAATCATGAATCATGAATTGAATCATGAATCATGAATCGAATCATGAATCATGAATTGAATCATGAATCATGAATCATGAATCGAATCATGAATCATGAATCGAATCATGAATCATAATTCATAAATTGAATCATGAATCATGAATTGAATCATGAATCATGAATCATGAATCGAATCATAAATCTTGATTCAAGATTCATGAATCGAATCATGAATCATGAATTGAATCATGAATAATGAACCATGAATCGAATCATGAATCATAAATCATGAATCATGAATCATGAATTGAATCATGAATCATGAATCATGAATTGAATCATGAATCATGAATTGAATCATGAATCATTAATCTTGAATCAAATCATGAATCATGAATCTAGAATCATGAATCATGAATTGAATCATGAATCATGAATTGAATCATGAATCATGAATTGAATTATGAATCATGAATTGATTCATGAATTGAATCATTAATAATGAATCATGAATCATGAATTGAATTATAATTTGAATCATGAATCATGAATTAAATCATGAATTGAATCATGAATTATGAATCATGAATTGAATCATGAATCATGAATCATAAATCGAATCATGAATCATGAATTGAATCATGAAACGAATCATAAATTGAATCATGAATCATGAATTGAATCATGAATCATGAATCATGAATTGAATCATGAATCATGAATTATGAATCATGAATTGAATCATGAATCATTAATCATGAATTGAATCATGAATCATGAATCATGAATTGAATCATAAATTAAATCATGAATCATGAATCATAAATTGAATCATGAATCATGAATTGATTCATGAATTAAATCATGAATCATGAATTGAATCATGAATCATGAATTGAATCATGAATCATTAATCTTGAATCAAATCATGAATCATGAATCTAGAATCATGAATCATGAATCATGAATTGAATCATGAATCATTAATCATGAATTGAATCATGAATTAAATCATGAATCATGAATCATAAATTGAATCATGAATCATGAATCATAAATTGAATCATGAATCATGAATTGATTCATGAATTAAATCATGAATCATGAATTGAATCATGAATCATGAATCATGAATCGAATCATGAATCCTGAATTGAATCATGAATCATGAATCGAATCATGAATCATGAATTGAATCATGAATCATGAATCATGAATAGAATCATGAATCATGAATTATGAATTGAATCATGAATCATGAATCATGAATTGAATCATGAATCATGAATCGAATCATGAATCATGAATTGAATCATGAATCATGAATAGAATCATGAATCATGAATCATGAATTGAATAATGAATCATGAATCATGAATGGAATCATGAATCATGAATCATAAATTGAATCATGAATCATGAATTGATTCATGAATTAAATCATGAATCATGAATAGAATCATGAATCATGAATCATGAATTGAATAATGAATCATGAATCATGAATTGAATCATGAATCATGAATCATAAATTGAATCATGAATCATGAATTGATTCATGAATTAAATCATGAATCATGAATTGAATCATGAATCATGAATCATGAATCGAATCATGAATCCTGAATTGAATCATGAATCATGAATCGAATCATGAATCATGAATTGAATCATGAATCATGAATCATGAATAGAATCATGAATCATGAATTATGAATTGAATCATGAATCATGAATCATGAATTGAATCATGAATCATGAATCGAATCATGAATCATGAATTGAATCATGAATCATGAATAGAATCATGAATCATGAATCATGAATTGAATAATGAATCATGAATCATGAATTGAATCATGAATTAAATCATGAATCATGGATTGAATCATGAATCATGAATCATGAATCATGAATCGAATCATGAATCATGAATTGAATCATGAATCATGAATTGAATCATGAATCATGAATCATGAATTGAATCATGAATCACGAATCGAATCATGAATCATGAATTGAATCATGAATCATGAATCATGAATAGAATCATGAATCATGAATCATGAAATGAATCATGAATCATGAATCGAATCATGAATCATGAATTGAATCATGAATCATGAATCATGAATTGAATCATGAATCATGAATCGAATCATGAATCATGAATTGAATCATGAATCATGAATCATGAATAGAATCATGAATCATGAATCATGAATCATGAATTGAATCATGAATCATGAATCATGAATCGAATCATGAATCATGAATTGAATCATGAATCATGAATCATAAATCGAATCATGAATCATTAATTGAATCATGAATAATGAATCATGAATCGAATCATGAATCATAAATCATGAATCATGAATTAAATCATAAATCATGATTTATGAATCGAATCATGAATCATGAATCATGAATTGAATCATGAATCATGAATTGAATCATGAATCATTAATCTTAAATCAAATCATGAATCATGAATCAAGAATCATGAATCATGAATTGAATCATGAATCATGAATTGAATCATGAATTATGAATTGATTCATGAATTGAATCATTAATAATGAATCATGAATCATGAATTGAATTATAATTTGAATCATGAATCATGAATTAAATCATGAATTGAATCATGAATCAAGAATTGAATCATGAATCATGAATCATAAATCGAATCATGAATCATGAATTGAATCATGAAACGAATCATAAATTGAATCATGAATCATGAATCATGAATTGAATCATGAATCATGAATTATGAATCATGAATTGAATCATGAATCATTAATCATGAATTGAATCATGAATCATGAATCATGAATCATGAATTGAATCATAAATTAAATCATGAATCATGAATCATAAATTGAATCATGAATCATAAATTGAATCATGAATCATGAATTGATTCATGAATTAAATCATGAATCATGAATTGAATCATGAATCATGAATCATGAATTGAATCATGAATCATGAATCGAATCATGAATCATGAATTGAATCATGAATCATGAATCATGAATAGAATCATGAATCATGAATCATGAATCATGAATCGAATCATGAATCATGAATCATGAATTGAATCATGAATCATGAAACGAATCATGAATCATGAATTGAATCATGAATCATGAATCATAAATCGAATCATGAATCATGAATCATGAATTGAATCATGAATCATGAATCGAATCATGAATCATGAATTGAATCATGAATCATCAATCATAAATCGAATCATGAATCATGAATTAAATCATGAATCATGAATCATGAATCATGAATTGAATCATGAATAATGAATCATGAATCGAATCATGAATCATGAATCATGAATCATGAATCATGAATTGAATCATGAATCATGAATCATGAATTGAATCATGAATCATGAATTGAATCATGAATTAAATCATGAATCATGAATCATAAATTGAATCATGAATCATGAATTGAATCATGAATCATGAATCATGAATCATGAATTGAATCATGAAATAAATCATGAATCATGGATTGAATCATGAATCATGAATAATGAATCATGAATTGAATCATGAATCATGAATCATGAATCGAATCATGAATCATGAATTGAATCATGAATCATAAATCATGAATCATGAATCATGAATCGATTCATGAATCATGAATTGAATCATGAATCGATTCATGAATCATGAATTGAATCATGAATCATGAATAGAATCATGAATCGATTCATGAATCATGAATTGAATCATGAATCGATTCATGAATCATGAATTGAATCATGAATCATGAATCATGAATTGAATCATGAATCATGAATCATGAATCGAATCATGAATCATGAATCGAATCATGAATCATGAATCATAAATTGAATCATGAATCATTAATTGAATCATGAATCATGATTAATGAATCATGAATTGAATCATGAATCATGAATCATGAATCGAATCATAAATCTTGATTCAAGATTCATGAATCGAATCATGAATCATGAATTGAATCATGAATAATGAACCATGAATCGAATCATGAATCATAAATCATGAATCATGAATTGAATCATGAATCATGAATTGAATCATGAATCATTAATCTTGAATCAAATCATGAATCATTAATCTAGAATCATGAATCATGAATTGAATCATGAATCATGAATTAAATCATGAATTAAATCATGAATCATGAATTGATTCATGAATTGAATCATTAATAATGAATCATGAATCATGAATTGAATTATAATTTGAATCATGAATCATGAATTAAATCATGAATTGAATCATGAATCATGAATTGAATCATGAATCATGAATCATAAATCGAATCATGAATCATGAATTGAATCATGAATCATGAATCGAATCATGAATCATGAATCGAATCATGAATCATGAATCATAAATTGAATCATGAATCATGAATTGAATCATGAATCATGATTAATGAATCATGAATTGAATCATGAATCATGAATCATGAATCGAATCATGAATCATGAATCGAATCATGAATCATGAATCATAAATTGAATCATGAATCATTAATTGAATCATGAATCATGATTAATGAATCATGAATAGAATCATGAATCATAAATCATGAATCATGAATCATGAATTGAATCATGAATCATGAATCATTAATCGAATCATGAATCATGAATCATGAATTGAATCATGAATCATTAATTGAATCATGAATCATTAATCTTGAATCAAATCATGAATCATGAATCTAGAATCATGAATCATGAATTGAATCATGAATCATGAATTGAATCATGAATTAAATCATGAATCATGAATTGATTCATGAATTGAATCATTAATAATGAATCATGAATCATGAATTGAATTATAATTTGAATCATGCATCATGAATTAAATCATGAATTGAATCATGAATCATGAATTGAATCATGAATCATGAATCATAAATCGAATCATGAATCATGAATTGAATCATGAATCATGAATCATGAATCGAATCATGAATCATGAATCGAATCATGAATCACGAATCATAAATTGAATCATGAATCATTAATTAAATCATGAATCATGATTAATGAATCATGAATTGAATCATGAATAATGAACCATGAATCGAATCATGAATCATAAATCATGAATCATGAATTGAATCATGAATCATGAATTGAATCATGAATCATTAATCTTGAATCAAATCATGAATCATTAATCTAGAATCATGAATCATGAATTGAATCATGAATCATGAATTAAATCATGAATTAAATCATGAATCATGAATTTGATTCATGAATTGAATCATTAATAATGAATCATGAATCATGAATTGAATTATAATTTGAATCATGAATCATGAATTAAATCATGAATTGAATCATGAATCATGAATTGAATCATGAATCATGAATCATAAATCGAATCATGAATCATGATTGAATCATCAGAATCATGAATCGAATCATGAATCATGAATCGAATCATGAATCATGAATCATAAATTGAATCATGAATCATGAATTGAATCATGAATCATGATTAATGAATCATGAATTGAATCATGAATCATGAATCATGAATCGAATCATGAATCATGAATCGAATCATGAATCATGAATCATAAATTGAATCATGAATCATTAATTGAATCATGAATCATGATTAATGAATCATGAATAGAATCATGAATCATAAATCATGAATCATGAATCATGAATTGAATCATGAATCATGAATCATTAATCGAATCATGAATCATGAATCATGAATTGAATCATGAATCATTAATTGAATCATGAATCATTAATCTTGAATAAAATCATGAATCATGAATCTAGAATCATGAATCATGAATTGAATCATGAATCATGAATTGAATCATGAATTAAATCATGAATCATGAATTGATTCATGAATTGAATCATTAATAATGAATCATGAATCATGAATTGAATTATAATTTGAATCATGCATCATGAATTAAATCATGAATTGAATCATGAATCATGAATTGAATCATGAATCATGAATCATAAATCGAATCATGAATCATGAATTGAATCATGAATCATGAATCATGAATCGAATCATGAATCATGAATCGAATCATGAATCACGAATCATAAATTGAATCATGAATCATTAATTAAATCATGAATCATGATTAATGAATCATGAATTGAATCATGAATCATGAATCATGAATCGAATCATAAATCTTGATTCAAGATTCATGAATCGAATCATGAATCATGAATTGAATCATGAATAATGAACCATGAATCGAATCATGAATCATAAATCATGAATCATGAATCATGAATTGAATCATGAATCATGAATCATGAATCGAATCATGAATCATGAATTGTATCATGAATCATGAATCATGAATCGAATCATGAATCGAATCATGAATCATGAATCATAAATTGAATCATGAATCATTAATTGAATCATGAATCATGATTAATGAATCATGAATTGAATCATGAATCATGATTCATGAATCGAATCATAAATCTTGATTCAAGATTCATGAATCGAATCATGAATCATGAATTGAATCATGAATAATGAACCATGAATCGAATCATGAATCATAAATCATGAATCATGAATCATGAATTGAATCATGAATCATGAATCATGAATCGAATCATAAATCATGAATCATGAATTGAATCATGAATCATGAATTGAATCATGAATCATTAATCTTGAATCAAATCATGAATCATGAATCTAGAATCATGAATCATGAATTGAATCATGAATCATGAATTAAATCATGAATTAAATCATGAATCATGAATTGATTCATGAATTGAATCATTAATAATGAATCATGAATCATGAATTGAATTATAATTTGAATCATGAATCATGAATTAAATCATGAATTGAATCATGAATCATGAATTGAATCATGAATCATGAATCATAAATCGAATCATGAATCATGAATTGAATCATGAAACGAATCATAAATTGAATCATGAATCATGAATTGAATCATGAATCATGAATCATGAATTGAATCATGAATCATGAATCATGAATTGAATCATGAATCATGAATCATGAATTGAATCATGAATTAAATCATGAATCATGAATCATAAATTGAATCATGAATCATGAATTGAATCATGAATCATGAATCATGAATTGAATCATGAATTAAATCATGAATCATGGATTGAATCATGAATCATGAATCATGAATCATGATTTAAATCATGAATCATGAATCATGAATTGAATCATGAATCATGAATCATGAATCATGAATCATGAATTGAATCATGAATCATGAATCATGAATTGAATCATGAATCACGAATCGATTCATGAATCATGAATTGAATCATGAATCATGAATAGAATCATGAATCATGAATCATGAATCGATTCTTGAATCATGAATTGAATCATGAATCATGAATCATGAATTGAATCATGAATCATGAATCGAATCATGAATCATGAATTGAATCATGAATCGAATCATGAATCATGAATTGAATCATGAATCATGAATCATGAATTGAATCATGAATCATAAATCATGAATCGAATCATAAATCATGAATTGAATCATGAATCATGAATCATAAATCGAATCATGAATCATTAATTGAATCATGAATCATGAATCATGAATTGAATCATGAATCATGAATCGAATCATAAATCCTGATTCAAGATTCATGAATCGAATCATGAATCATGAATTGAATCATGAATAATGAACCATGAATCGAATCATGAATCATAAATCATGAATCATGAATCATGAATTGAATCATGAATCATGAATCATGAATCGAATCATGAATCATGAATTGAATCATGAATCATGAATCATGAATCGAATCATGAATCATGAATCGAATCATGAATCATGAATCGAATCATGAATCATGAATCATAAATTGAATCATGAATCATTAATTGAATCATGAATCATGATTAATGAATCATGAATTGAATCATGAATCATGAATCATGAATCGAATCATAAATCTTGATTCAAGATTCATGAATCGAATCATGAATCATGAATTGAATCATGAATAATGAACCATGAATCGAATCATGAATCATAAATCATGAATCATGAATCATGAATTGAATCATGAATCATGAATCATGAATCGAATCATAAATCATGAATCATGAATTGAATCATGAATCATGAATTGAATCATGAATCATTAATCTTGAATCAAATCATGAATCTAGAATCATGAATCATGAATTGAATCATGAATCATGAATTAAATCATGAATTAAATCATGAGTCATGAATTGATTCATGAATTGAATCATTAATAATGAATCATGAATCATGAATTGAATTATAATTTGAATCATGAATCATGAATTAAATCATGAATTGAATCATGAATCATGAATTGAATCATGAATCATGAATCATAAATCGAATCATGAATCATGAATTGAATCATGAAACGAATCATAAATTGAATCATGAATCATGAATTGAATCATGAATCATGAATCATGAATTGAATCATGAATCATGAATCATGAATTGAATCATGAATCATGAATCATGAATCATGAATTGAATCATGAATTAAATCATGAATCATGAATCATAAATTGAATCATGAATCATGAATTGAATCATGAATCATGAATCATGAATCATGAATTGAATCATGAATTAAATCATGAATCATGGATTGAATCATGAATCATGAATCATGAATCATGATTTAAATCATGAATAATGAACCATGAATCGAATCATGAATCATAAATCATGAATCATGAATCATGAATTGAATCATGAATCATGAATCATTAATCGAATCATGAATCATGAATCATGAATTGAATCATGAATCATTAATTTAATCATGAATCATTAATCTTGAATCAAATCATGAATCATGAATCTAGAATCACGAATCATGAATCATGAATTGAATCATGAATCATGAATTGAATCATGAATCATGAATTGATTAATGAATTGAATCATTAATAATGAATCATGAATCATGAATAGAATTATAATTTGAATCATGAATCATGAATTAAATCATGAATTGAATCATGAATCATGAATCATGAATTGAATCATGAATCATGAATCATAAATCGAATCATGAATCATGAATTGAATCATGAAACGAATCATAAATTGAATCATGAATCATGAATTGAATCATGAATCATGAATCATGAATTGAATCATGAATCATGTATTATGAATCATGAATTGAATCATGAATCATTAATCATGAATTGAATCATGAATTAAATCATGAATCATGAATCATAAATTCAATCATGAATCATGAATCATAAATTGAATCATGAATCATGAATTGATTCATGAATTAAATCATGAATCATGAATTGAATCATGAATCATGAATCATGAATCATGAATCATGAATCGAATCATGAATCATGAATTGAATCATGAATCATGAATCATGAATAGAATCATGAATCATGAATTATGAATTGAATCATGAATCATGAATCATAAATTGAATCATGAATCATGAATCGAATGATGAATCATGAATTGAATCATGAATCATGAATTATGAATTGAATCATGAATCATGAATGGAATCATGAATCATGAATCATGAATCATGAATGGAATCATGAATCATGAATCATGAATCATGAATTGAATCATGAATCATGAATCGAATCATAAATCATGATTCAAGATTCATGAATCGAATCATGAATCATGAATTGAATCATGAATCATAAATCATGAATCATGAATTGAATCGTGAATAATGAATCATGAATCGAATCATGAATCATGAATCATGAATCATGAATCATGAATTGAATAATGAATCATGAATCATGAATCATGAATTAAATCATGAATTAAATCATGAATCATGAATCATAAATTGAATCATGAATCATGAATTGAATCATGAATCATGAATCATGAATCATGAATTGAATCATGAATTAAATCATGAATCATGGATTGAATCATGAATCATGAATTGAATCATGAATCATGAATCATGAATCGAATCATGAATCATGAATTGAATCATGAATCATGAATTGAATCATGAATCATGAATCATGAATTGAATCATGAATCACAAATCGAATCATGAATCATGAATTGAATCATGAATCATGAATCATTAATAGAATCATGCATCATGAATCATGAAATGAATCATGAATCGAATCATGAATCATGAATTGAATCATGAATCATGAATCATGAATTGAATCATGAATCATGAATCGAATCATGAATCATGAATTGAATCATGAATCATGAATCATGAATAGAATCATGAATCATGAATCATGAATCATGAATTGAATCATGAATCATGAATCATGAATCGAATCATGAATCATGAATTGAATCATGAATCATGAATCATAAATCGAATCATGAATCATTAATTGAATCATGAATCATGAATCATGAATAATGAATTGAATAATGAATCATGAATCATGAATCGAATCATAAATCTTGATTCAAGATTCATGAATCGAATCATGAATCATGAATTGAATCATGAATAATGAATCATGAATCGAATCATGAATCATAAATCATGAATCATGAATTAAATCATAAATCATGATTTATGAATCGAATCATGAATCATGAATCATGAATTGAATCATGAATCATGATTTGAATCATGAATCATTAATCTTAAATCAAATCATGAATCATGAATCAAGAATCATGAATCATGAATTGAATCATGAATCATGAATTGAATGATGAATTATGAATTGATTCATGAATTGAATCATTAATAATGAATCATGAATCATGAATTGAATTATAATTTGAATCATGAATCATGAATTAAATCATGAATTGAATCATGAATCATGAATCAAGAATTGAATCATGAATCATGAATCATAAATCGAATCATGAATCATGAATTGAATCATGAAACGAATCATAAATTGAATCATGAATCATGAATTGAATCATGAATCATGAATTATGAATCATGAATTGAATCATGAATCATGAATCATGAATTGAATCATGAATCATGAATTATGAATCATGAATTGAATCATGAATCATTAATCATGAATTGAATCATGAATCATGAATCATGAATCATGAATTGAATCATGAATTAAATCATGAATCATGAATCATAAATTGAATCATGAATCATGAATCATAAATTGAATCATGAATCATGAATTGATTCATGAATTAAATCATGAATCATGAATTGAATCATGAATCATGAATCATGAATCATGAATTGAATCATGAATCATGAATCATGAATCAAATCATGAATCATGAATCGAATCATGAATCATGAATCGAATCATGAATCATGAATTGAATCATGAATCATGAATCATGAATAGAATCATGAATCATGAATCATGAATCATGAATCGAATCATGAATCATGAATCATGAATTGAATCATGAATCATGAAACGAATCATGAATCATGAATTGAATCATGAATCATGAATCATGAATTGAATCATGAATCATGAATCATGAATCGAATCATGAATCATGAATTGAATCATGAATCATCAATCATAAATCGAATCATGAATCATGAATTGAATCATGAATAATGAATCATGAATCGAATCATGAATCATGAATCATGAATCATGAATCATGAATTGAATCATGAATCATGAATCATGAATCATGAATTGAATCATGAATTAAATCATGAATCATGAATCATAAATTGAATCATGAATCATGAATTGAATCATGAATCATGAATCATGAATCATGAATTGAATCATGAATTAAATCATGAATCATGGATTGAATCATGAATCATGAATCATGAATCATGAATTGAATCATGAATCATGAATCATGAATCGAATCATGAATCATGAATTGAATCATGAATCATGAATCATGAATCATGAATCATGAATCGATTCATGAATCATGAATTGAATCATGAATCGATTCATGAATCATGAATAGAATCATGAATCGATTCATGAATCATGAATTGAATCATGAATCGATTCATGAATCATGAATTGAATCATGAATCATGAATCATGAATTGAATCATGAATCATGAATCGAATCATGAATCATGAATTGAATCATGAATCATGAATCATGAATCGAATCATGAATCATGAATCGAATCATGAATCATGAATCGAATCATGAATCATGAATCATAAATTGAATCATGAATCATTAATTGAATCATGAATCATGAATCATGAATCATGAATTGAATCATGAATCATGAATCATGAATCGAATCATAAATCTTGATTCAAGATTCATGAATCGAATCATGAATCATGAATTGAATTATGAATAATGAACCATGAATCGAATCATGAATCATAAATCATGAATCATGAATCATGAATTGAATCATGAATCATGAATCATGAATCGAATCATAAATCATGAATCATGAATTGAATCATGAATCATGAATTGAATCATGAATCATTAATCTTGAATCAAATCATGAATCATGAATCTAGAATCATGAATCATGAATTGAATCATGAATCATGAATTGAATCATGAATTGAATTATGAATCATGAATTGATTCATGAATTGAATCATTAATAATGAATCATGAATCATGAATTGAATTATAATTTGAATCATGAATCATGAATTAAATCATGAATTGAATCATGAATCATGAATCATGAATTGAATCATGAATCATGAATCATAAATCGAATCATGAATCATGAATTGAATCAGGAAACGAATCATAAATTGAATCATGAATCATGAATTGAATCATGAATCATGAATCATGAATTGAATCATGAATCATGAATTATGAATCATGAATTGAATCATGAATCATTAATCATGAATTGAATCATGAATCATGAATCATGAATTAAATCATAAATTAAATCATGAATCATGAATCATAAATTGAATCATGAATCATGAATTGATTCATGAATTAAATCATGAATCATGAATTGAATCATGAATCATGAATTGAATCATGAATCATTAATCTTGAATCAAATCATGAATCATGAATCTAGAATCATGAATCATGAATCATGAATTGAATCATGAATCATTAATCATGAATTGAATCATGAATTAAATCATGAATCATGAATCATAAATTGAATCATGAATCATGAATCATAAATTGAATCATGAATCATGAATTGATTCATGAATTAAATCATGAATCATGAATTGAATCATGAATCATGAATCATGAATCGAATCATGAATCCTGAATTGAATCATGAATCATGAATCGAATCATGAATCATGAATAGAATCATGAATCATGAATTATGAATTGAATCATGAATCATGAATCATGAATTGAATCATGAATCATGAATCGAATCATGAATCATGAATTGAATCATGAATCATGAATAGAATCATGAATCATGAATCATGAATTGAATAATGAATCATGAATCATGAATGGAATCATGAATCATGAATCATGATTCATGAATTGAATCATGAATCATGAATCGAATCATAAATCATGATTCAAGATTCATGAATCGAATCATGAATCATGAATTGAATCATGAATCATAAATCATGAATCATGAATTGAATCATGAATAATGAATCATGAATCGAATCATGAATCATGAATCATGAATTGAATAATGAATCATGAATCATGAATCATGAATTGAATCATGAATTAAATCATGAATCATGAATCATAAATTGAATCATGAATCATGAATTGAATCATGAATCATGAATCATGAATCATAAATTGAATCATGAATTAAATCATGAATCATGGATTGAATCATGAATCATGAATCATGAATCATGAATTGAATCATGAATCATGAATCATGAATCGAATCATGAATCATGAATTGAATCATGAATCATGAATTGAATCATGAATCATGAATCATGAATTGAATCATGAATCACGAATCGAATCATGAATCATGAATTGAATCATGAATCATGAATCATGAATAGAATCATGAATCATGAATCATGAAATGAATCATGCATCATGAATCGAATCATGAATCATGAATTGAATCATGAATCATGAATCATGAATTGAATCATGAATCATGAATCGAATAATGAATCATGAATTGAATCATGAATCATGAATCATGAATAGAATCATGAATCATGAATCATGAATCATGAATTGAATCATGAATCATGAATCATGAATCGAATCATGAATCATGAATTGAATCATGAATCATGAATCATAAATCGAATCATGAATCATTAATTGAATCATGAATCATGAATCATGAATCATGAATTGAATCATGAATCATGAATCATGAATCGAATCATAAATCTTGATTCAAGATTCATGAATCGAATCATGAATCATGAATTGAATCATGAATAATGAATCATGAATCGAATCATGAATCATAAATCATGAATCATGAATCATGAATTAAATCATAAATCATGATTTATGAATCGAATCATGAATCATGAATCATGAATTGAATCATGAATCATGAATTGAATCATGAATCATTAATCTTAAATCAAATCATGAATCATGAATCAAGAATCATGAATCATGAATTGAATCATGAATCATGAATTGAATCATGAATTATGAATTGATTCATGAATTGAATCATTAATAATGAATCATGAATCATGAATTGAATTATAATTTGAATCATGAATCATGAATTAAATCATGAATCATGAATCATGAATTAAATCATGAATTGAATCATGAATCATGAATCAAGAATTGAATCATGAATCATGAATCATAAATCGAATCATGAATCATGAATTGAATCATGAAACGAATCATAAATTGAATCATGAATCATGAATTGAATCATGAATCATGAATTATGAATCATGAATTGAATCATGAATCATTAATCATGAATTGAATCATGAATCATGAATCATGAATCATGAATTGAATCATGAATTAAATCATGAATCATGAATCATAAATTGAATCATGAATCATGAATCATAAATTGAATCATGAATCATGAATTGATTCATGAATTAAATCATGAATCATGAATTGAATCATGAATCATGAATTGAATCATGAATCATGAATCGAATCATGAATCATGAATCGAATCATGAATCATGAATCATAAATTGAATCATGAATCATGAATCGAATCATGAATCATGAATTGAATCATGAATCTTGAATCATGAATAGAATCATGAATCATGAATCATGAATTGAATAATGAATCATGAATCATGAATGGAATCATGAATCATGAATCATGAATCGAATCATAAATCATGATTCAAGATTCATGAATCGAATCATGAATCATGAATTGAATCATGAATCATAAATCATGAATCATGAATTGAATCATGAATAATGAATCATGAATCGAATCATGAATCATGAATCATGAATCATGAATCATGAATTGAATAATGAATCATGAATCATGAATCATGAATTGAATCATGAATTAAATCATGAATCATGAATCATAAATTGAATCATGAATCATGAATTGAATCATGAATCATGAATCATGAATTGAATCATGAATTAAATCATGAATCATGGATTGAATCATGAATCATGAATCATGAATCATGAATTGAATCATGAATCATGAATCGAATCATGAATCATGAATTGAATCATGAATCATGAATTGAATCATGAATCATGAATCATGAATCATGAATTGAATCATGAATCACGAATCGAATCATGAATCATGAATTGAATCATGAATCATGAATCATGAATAGAATCATGAATCATGAATCATGAAATGAATCATGAATCTTGAATCGAATCATGAATCATGAATTGAATCATGAATCATGAATCATGAATTGAATCATGAATCATGAATCGAATCATGAATCATGAATTGAATCATGAATCATGAATCATGAATAGAATCATGAATCATGAATCATGAATCATGAATTGAATCATGAATCATGAATCATGAATCGAATCATGAATCATGAATTGAATCATGAATCATGAATTGAATAATGAATCATGAATCATGAATGGAATCATGAATCATTAATCATGAATTGAATCATGAATCATGAATCAAATCATAAATCATGATTCAAGATTCATGAATCGAATCATGAATCATGAATTGAATCATGAATCATAAATCATGAATCATGAATTGAATAATGAATCATGAATCATGAATCATGAATTGAATCATGAATTAAATCATGAATCATGAATCATAAATTGAATCATGAATCATGAATTGAATCATGAATCATGAATCATGAATCATGAATTGAATCATGAATTAAATCATGAATCATGGATTGAATCATGAATCATGAATCATGAATCATGAATTGAATCATGAATCATGAATCATGAATCGAATCATGAATCATGAATTGAATCATGAATCATGAATTGAATCATGAATCATGAATCATGAATTGAATCATGAATCACGAATCGAATCATGAATTGAATCATGAATCATGAATCATGAATAGAATCATGAATCATGAATCATGAAATGAATCATGAATCATGAATCGAATCATGAATCATGAATTGAATCATGAATCATGAATTGAATCATGAATCATGAATCATGAATTGAATCATGAATCATGAATCGAATCATGAATCATGAATTGAATCATGAATTATGAATCATGAATAGAATCATGAATCATGAATCATGAATCATGAATTGAATCATGAATCATGAATCATGAATCGAATCATGAATCATGAATCATGAATCATGAATCGAATCATGAATCATGAATTGAATCATGAATCATGAATCATAAATCGAATCATGAATCATTAATTGAATCATGAATCATGAATCATGAATTGAATCATGAATCATGAATCATGAATCGAATCATAAATCTTGATTCAAGATTCATGAATCGAATCATGAATCATGAATAGAATCATGAATAATGAATCATGAATCATGAATTAAATCATAAATTGTGATTTATGAATCGAATCATGAATCATGAATCATGAATTGAATCATGAATCATGAATTGAATCATGAATCATTAATCTTAAATCAAATCATGAATCATGAATCAAGAATCATGAATCATGAATTGAATCATGAATCATGAATTGAATCATGAATTATGAATTGATTCATGAATTGAATCATTAATAATGAATCATGAATCATGAATTGAATTATAATTTGAATCATGAATCATGAATTAAATCATGAATTGAATCATGAATCATGAATCAAGAATTGAATCATGAATCATGAATCATAAATCGAATCATGAATCATGAATTGAATCATGAAACAAATCATAAATTGAATCATGAATCATGAATCATGAATTGAATCATGAATCATGAATTATGAATCATGAATTGAATCATGAACCATTAATCATGAATTGAATCATGAATCATGAATCATGAATCATGAATTGAATCATGAATTAAATCATGAATCATGAATCATAAATTGAATCATGAATCATGAATCATAAATTGAATCATGAATCATGAATCATAAATCGAATCATGAATCATGAATTGAATCATGAATCATGAATCATGAATAGAGAATTTAATCATGAATCATGAATCATGAATCGAATCATGAATCATGAATTGAATCATGAATCATGAATCGAATCATGAATCATGAATTGAATCATGAATCATGAATCATGAATAGAATCATGAATCATGAATCATGAATCATGAATCGAATCATGAATTGAATCATGAATCATGAATTGAATCATGAATCATGAAACGAATCATGAATCATGAATTGAATCATGAATCATGAATCATGAATAGAATCATGAATCATAAATCATGAATCATGAATCGAATCATGAATTGAATCATGAATCATGAATTGAATCATGAATCATGAAACGAATCATGAATCATGAATTGAATCATGAATCATAAATCGAATCATGAATCATGAATCATGAATTGAATCATGAATCATGAATCGAATCATGAATCATGAATTGAATCATGAATCATCAATCATAAATCGAATCTTGAATCATGAATTGAATCATGAATCATGAATCATGAATCATGAATTGAATCATGAATAATGAATCATGAATCGAATCATGGATCATGAATCATGAATCATGAATCATGAATTCAATCATGAATCATGAATCATGAATCATGAATTGAATCATGAATTAAATCATGAATCATGAATCATAAATTGAATCATGAATCATGAATTGAATCATGAATCATGAATCATGAATCATGAATTGAATCATGAATTAAATCATGAATCATGGATTGAATCATGAATCATGAATTGAATCATGAATCATGAATCATGAATCGAATCATGAATCATGAATTGAATCATGAATCATGAATCATGAATCATGAATCATGAATCGATTCATGAATCATGAATTGAATCATGAATCGATTCATGAATCATGAATCATGAATAGAATCATGAATCGATTCATGAATCATGAATTGAATCATGAATCGATTCATGAATCATGAATTGAATCATGAATCATGAATCATGAATTGAATCATGAATCATGAATCGAATCATGAATCATGAATTGAATCATGAATCATGAATCATGAATCGAATCATGAATCATGAATCGAATCATGAATCATGAATCATAAATTGAATCATGAATCATTAATTGAATCATGAATCATGAATCATGAATCATGAATTGAATCATGAATCATGAATCATGAATCGAATCATAAATCTTGATTCAAGATTCATGAATCGAATCATGAACCATGAATTGAATCATGTCTCATAAATCATGAATCATGAATCATGAATTGAATCATGAATCATGAATCATGAATCGAATCATGAATCATGAATCATGAATTGAATCATGAATCATGAATTGAATCATGAATCATTAATCTTGAATCAAATCATGAATCATGAATCTAGAATCATGAATCATGAATTGAATCATGAATCATGAATTGAATCATGAATCATGAATTGAATCATGAATCATGAATCATAAATCGAATCATGAATCATGAATTGATTCATGAAACGAATCATAAATTGAATCATGAATCATAATTTGAATCATGAATCATGAATCATGAATTGAATCATGAATCATGAATTATGAATCATGAATTGAATCATGAATCATTAATCATGAATTGAATCATGAATCATGAATCATGAATTGAATCATGAATTAAACCATGAATCATGAATCATAAATTGAATCATGAATCATGAATTGAATCATGAATCATTAATCATGAATTGAATCATGAATCATGAATCATGAATTGAATCATGAATTAAACCATGAATCATGAATCATAAATTGAATCATGAATCATGAATTGATTCATGATTTAAATCATGAATCATGAATTGAATCATGAATCATGAATTGAATCATGAATCATTAATCTTGAATCAAATCATGAATCATGAATCTAGAATCATGAATCACGAATCATGAATTGAATCATGAATCATGAATTGAATCATGAATCATGAATTGAATCATGAATCATGAATTGATTCATGAATTGAATCATTAATAATGAATCATGAATCATGAATTGAATTATAATTTGAATCATGAATCATGAATTAAATCATGAATTGAATCATGAATCATGAATCATGAATCATAAATCGAATCATGAATCATTAATTGAATCATGAATCATGAATCATGAATTTAATCATGAATCATGAATCGAATCATAAATCTTGATTCAAGATTCATGAATCGAATCATGAATCATGAATTGAATCATGAATAATGAACCATGAGTCGAATCATGAATCATAAATCATGAATCATGAATTGAATCATGAATCTTGAATCGAATCATGAATCATGAATCATGAATTGAATCATGAATCATGAATTGAATCATGAATCATTAATCTTGAATCAAATCATGAATCATTAATCTAGAATCATGAATCATGAATTGAATCATGAATCATGAATTGAATCATGAATCATGAATTGAATCATGAATCATGAATCATAAATCGAATCATGAATCATGAATTGAATCATGAAACGAATCATAAATTGAATCATGAATCATAATTTGAATCATGAATCATGAATCATGAATTGAATCATGAATCATGAATTATGAATCATGAATTGAATCATGAATCATTAATCATGAATTGAATCATGAATCATGAATCATGAATCATGAATTGAATCATGAATTAAACCATGAATCATGAATCATAAATTGAATCATGAATCATGAATTGATTCATGATTTAAATCATGAATCATGAATTGAATCATGAATCATGAATTGAATCATGAATCATTAATCTTGAATCAAATCATGAATCATGAATCTAGAATCATGAATCACGAATCATGAATTGAATCATGAATCATGAATTGAATCATGAATCATGAATTGAATCATGAATCATGAATTGATTCATGAATTGAATCATTAATAATGAATCATGAATCATGAATTGAATTATAATTTGAATCATGAATCATGAATTAAATCATGAATTGAATCATGAATCATGAATCATGAATCATAAATCGAATCATGAATCATTAATTGAATCATGAATCATGAATCATGAATTGAATCATGAATCATGAATCATGAATCGAATCATAAATCTTGATTCAAGATTCATGAATCGAATCATGAATCATGAATTGAATCATGAATAATGAACCATGAGTCGAATCATGAATCATAAATCATGAATCATGAATTGAATCATGAATCTTGAATCGAATCATGAATCATGAATCATGAATTGAATCATGAATCATGAATTGAATCATGAATGATTAATCTTGAATCAAATCATGAATCATGAATCTAGAATCATGAATCATGAATCGTGAATTGAACCATGAATCATGAATTGAATCATGAATCATGAATTGAATCATGAATCATGAATTGATTCATGAATTGAATTATTAATAATGAATCATGAATTGAATCATGAATCATGAATCATGAATTGAATCATGAATCATAAATCGAATCATGAATCATGAATTGAATCATGAAACGAATCATAAATTGAATCATGAATCATGAATTGAATCATGAATCATGAATTGAATCATGAATCATGAATTATGAATCATGAATTGAATCATGAATCATTAATCATGAATTGAATCATGAATCATGAATTGAATCATGAATTAAATCATGAATCATGAATCATAAATTAAATCATGGATCATGAATCATAAATTGATTCATGAATCATGAATTGATTCATGAATTAAATCATGAATCATGAATCATGAATTGAATCATGAATCATGAATTAAATCATGAATCATTAATCTTGAATCAAATCATGAATCATGAATCTAGAATCATGAATCATGAATTGAACCATGAATCATGAATCGATTCATGAATTGAATCATTAATAATGAATCATGAATCATGAATTGAATTATAATTTGAATCATGAATCATAAATTAAATCATGAATCATCAATTGAATCATGAAACGAATCATAAATTGAAGCATGAATCATGAATTGAATCATGAATCATGAATCATGAATTGAATCATAAATCATGAATTATGAATCATGAATTGAATCATGAATCATTAATCATGAATTGAATCATGAATCATGAATCATGAATTGAATCATGAATTAAATCATGAATCATGAATCATAAATTGAATCATGAATAATGAATTGATTTATGAATTAAATCATGAATCATGAATCTAGAATCATGAATCATGAATCGTGAATTGAACCATGAATCATGAATTGAATCATGAATCATGAATTGAATCATGAATCATGAATTGATTCATGAATTGAATCATTAATAATGAATCATGAATTGAATCATGAATCATAAATCATGAATTGAATCATGAATCATAAATCGAATCATGAATCATGAATTGAATCATGAAACGAATCATAAATTGAATCATGAATCATGAATTGAATCATGAATCATGAATCATGAATTGAATCATGAATCATGAATTATGAATCATGAATTAAATCATGAATCATTAATCATGAATTGAATCATGAATCATGAATCATGAATCATGAATTGAATCATGAATTAAATCATGAATCATGAATCATAAATTGAATCATGGATCATGAATCATAAATTGAATCATGAATCATGAATTGATTCATGAATTAAATCATGAATCATGAATCATGAATTGAATCATGAATTTAATCATGAATCATTAATCTTGAATCAAATCATGAATCATGAATCTAGAATCATGAATCATGAATCTAGAATCATGAATCATGAATTGAATCATGAATCATGAATCGATTCATGAATTGAATCATTAATAATGAATCATGAATCATGAATTGAATTATAATTTGAATCATGAATCATAAATTAAATCATGAATCATCAATTGAATCATGAAACGAATCATAAATTGAAGCATGAATCATGAATTGAATCATGAATCATGAATCATCAATTGAATCATAAATCATGAATTATGAATCATGAATTGAATCATGAATCATTAATCATGAATTGAATCATGAATCATGAATCATGAATTGAATCATGAATTAAATCATGAATCATGAATCATAAATTGAATCATGAATAATGAATTGATTTATGAATTAAATCATAAATCATGAATTGAATCATGAATCATGAATCATGAATCATGAATTGAATCATGAATCATGAATCATGAATCGAATCATGAATCATGAATTGAATCATGAATCATGAATCGAATCATGAATCATGAATTGAATCATGAATCATGAATCATGAATAGAATCATGAATCATGAATCATGAATCATGAATTGAATCATGAATCATGAATCATGAATTGAATCATGAATCATGAATCGAATCATGAATCATGAATTGAATCATGAATCATGAATCATGAATAGAATCATGAATTATGAATCATGAATTGAATCATGAATCATGAATCATGAATCGAAATATAAATCATGAATTGAATAATGAATCATGAATCATAAATCGAATCATGAATCATGAATTGAATCATGAATCATGAATCATTAATTGAATCATGAATCATGAATCGAATCATAAATCATGATTCAAGATTCATGAATCGAATCATGAATCATGAACTGAATCATGAATCATAAATCATGAATCATGAATTGAATCATGAATGATTAATCTTGAATCAAATCATGAATCATGAATCTAGAATCATGAATCATGAATCGTGAATTGAACCATGAATCATGAATTGAATCATGAATCATGAATTGAATCATGAATCATGAATTGATTCATGAATTGAATCATTAATAATGAATCATGAATTGAATCATGAATCATGAATCATGAATTGAATCATGAATCATAAATCGAATCATGAATCATGAATTGAATCATGAAACGAATCATAAATTGAATCATGAATCATGAATTGAATCATGAATCATGAATTGAATCATGAATCATGAATTATGAATCATGAATTGAATCATGAATCATTAATCATGAATTGAATCATGAATCATGAATCATGAATCATGAATTGCATCATGAATTAAATCATGAATCATGAATCATAAATTAAATCATGGATCATGAATCATAAATTGATTCATGAATCATGAATTGATTCATGAATTAAATCATGAATCATGAATCATGAATTGAATCATGAATCATGAATTTAATCATGAATCATTAATCTTGAATCAAATCATGAATCATGAATCTAGAATCATGAATCATGAATCATGAATTGAACCATGAATCATGAATCGATTCATGAATTGAATCATTAATAATGAATCATGAATCATGAATTGAATTATAATTTGAATCATGAATCATAAATTAAATCATGAATCATCAATTGAATCATGAAACGAATCATAAATTGAAGCATGAATCATGAATTGAATCATGAATCATGAATCATGAATTGAATCATAAATCATGAATTATGAATCATGAATTGAATCATGAATCATTAATCATGAATTGAATCATGAATCATGAATCATGAATTGAATCATGAATTAAATCATGAATCATGAATCATAAATTGAATCATGAATAATGAATTGATTTATGAATTAAATCATGAATCATGAATCTAGAATCATGAATTATGAATCGTGAATTGAACCATGAATCATGAATTGAATCATGAATCATGAATTGAATCATGAATCATGAATTGATTCATGAATTGAATCATTAATAATGAATCATGAATTGAATCATGAATCATGAATCATGAATTGAATCATGAATCATAAATCGAATCATGAATCATGAATTGAATCATGAAACGAATCATAAATTGAATCATGAATCATGAATTGAATCATGAATCATGAATCATGAATTGAATCATGAATCATGAATTATGAATCATGAATTGAATCATGAATCATTAATCATGAATTGAATCATGAATCATGAATCATGAATCATGAATTGAATCATGAATTAAATCATGAATCATGAATCATGAATTGAATCATGAATCATGAATTTAATCATGAATCATTAATCTTGAATCAAATCATGAATCATGAATCTAGAATCATGAATCATGAATCATGAATTGAATCATGAATCATGAATCGATTCATGAATTGAATCATTAATAATGAATCATTAATCATGAATTGAATTATAATTTGAATCATGAATCATAAATTAAATCATGAATCATCAATTGAATCATGAAACGAATCATAAATTGAAGCATGAATCATGAATTGAATCATGAATCATGAATCATCAATTGAATCATAAATCATGAATTATGAATCATGAATTGAATCATGAATCATTAATCATGAATTGAATCATGAATCATGAATCATGAATTGAATCATGAATTAAATCATGAATCATGAATCATAAATTGAATAATGAATAATGAATTGATTTATGAATTAAATCATGAATCATGAATTGAATCATGAATCATGAATCATGAATCATGAATTGAATCATGAATCATGAATCATGAATCGAATCATGAATCATGAATTGAATCATGAATCATGAATCGAATCATGAATCATGAATTGAATCATGAATCATGAATCATGAATAGAATCATGAATCATGAATCATGAATTGAATCATGAATCATGAATCATGAATTGAATCATGAATCATGAATCGAATCATGAATCATGAATTGAATCATGAATCATGAATCATGAATAGAATCATGAATTATGAATCATGAATTGAATCATGAATCATGTATCATGAATCGAATTATAAATCATGAATTGAATAATGAATCATGAATCATAAATCGAATCATGAATCATGAATTGAATCATGAATTAAATCATGAATCATGAATCATAAATTGAATCATGAATCATGAATTGAATCATGAATCATGAATCAAGAATCATGAATTGAATCATGAATTAAATTAAATCATGAATCATGGATTGAATCATGAATCATGAATCATGAATCATGAATTGAATCATGAATCATGAATCATGAATCGAATCATGAATCATGAATTGAATCATGAATCATGAATCATGAATTGAATCATGAATCATGAATCATGAATTGAATCATGAATCATGAATCATGAATTGAATCATGAATCATGAATCGAATCATGAATCATGAATTGAATCATGAATCATGAATCATGAATCATGAATCGAATCATGAATCATGAATTGAATCATGAATCATGAATCATGAATTGAATCATGAATCATGAATTGAATCATGAATCATGAATTGTATCATGAATCATGAAATGAATCATGAATTGAAACATTAATCATGTATCATAAATCATGAATCATGAATTGAATCATGAATCATGAATCATGAATTGAATCATGAATCACGAATCGAATCATGAATCATGAATTGAATCATGAATCATGAATCATGAATAGAATCATGAATCATGAATCATGAAATGAATCATGAATCATGAATCGAATCATGACTCATGAATTGAATCATGAATCATGAATCATGAATTGAATCATGAATCATGAATCGAATCATGAATCATGAATTGAATCATGAATCATGAATCATAAATCGAATCATGAATCAGTAATTGAATCATGAATTGAATCATGAATCATGAATCATGAATTGAATAATGAATCATGAATTGAATCGTGAATCATGAATCATAAATCGAATCATGAATCATTAGTTGAATCATGAATCATGAATCATGAATCATGAATTGAATCATGAATCATGAATTGAATCATGAATAATGAATCATGAATCGAATCATAAATCTTGATTCAAGATTCATGAATCGAATCATGAATCATGAATCGAATCATCAATAATGAATCATGAATCGAATCATGAATCATAAATCATGAATCATGAATCATGAATTAAATCATGAATCATGAATCATGAATCGAATCATAAATCATGAATCATGAATTGAATCATGAATCATGAATTGAATCATGAATCATTAATCTTGAATCAAATCATGAATCATGAATCAAGAATCATGAATCATGAATTGAATCATGAATCATGAATTGAATCATGAATCATGAATTGAATCATGAATTATGAATTGATTCATGAATTGAATCATTAATAATGAATCATGAATCATGAATTGAATTATAATTTGAATCATGAATCATGAATTAAATCATGAATTGAATCATGAATCATGAATCATGAATTGAATCATGAATCATGAATCATAAATCGAATCATGAATCATGAATTGAATCATGAAACGAATCATAAATTGAATCATGAATCATGAATCATGAATTGAATCATGAATCATGAATTATGAATCATGAATTGAATCATGAATCAATAATCATGAATTGAATCATGAATCATGAATCATGAATCATGAATTGAATCATGAATTAAATCATGAATCATGAATCATAAATTAAATCATGAATCATGAATCATAAATTGAATCATGAATCATGAATTGATTCATGAATTAAATCATGCATCATAATTTGAATCATGAATCATGAATCATGAATTAAATCATGAATCATAATTCATGAATCGAATCATGAATCATGAATCATAAATTGAATCATGAATCATGAATTGATTCATGAATTAAATCATGAATCATGAATTGAATCGAGAATCATGAATCATGAATTAAATCATGAATCATAATTCATGAATCGAATCATGAATCATGAATTGAATCATGAATCATGAATCGAATCATGAATCATGAAATGAATCATGAATCATGAATCATGAATAGAATCATGAATCATGAATCATGAATCATGAATCATGAATCAAATCATGAATCATGAATTGAATCATGAATCATGAAACGAATCATGAATCATGAATTGAATCATGAATCATGAATCATAAATCGAATCATGAATCATGAATCATGAATTGAATCATGAATCATGAATCATGAATCGAATCATGAATCATGAATTGAATCATGAATCATCAATCATAAATCGAATCATGAATCATGAATTGAATCATGAATCATGAATCATGAATTGAATCATGAATAATGAATCATGAATCGAATCATGAATCATGAATCATGAATCATGAATCATGAATTGAATCATGAATCATGAATCATGAATCATGAATTGAATCATGAATTAAATCATGAATCATGAATCATAAAATGAATCATGAATCATGAATTGAATCATGAATCATGAATCATGAATCATGAATTGAATCATGAATTAAATCATGAATCATGGATTGAATCATGAATCATGAATCTTGAATCATGAATCATGAATCATGAATCGAATCATGAATCATGAATTGAATCATGAATCATGAATCATGAATTGATTCATGAATTAAATCATGAATCATGAATTGAATCATGAATCATGAATCATGAATCATGAATTAAATCATGAATCATGAATTGAATCATGAATCATGAATTGAATCGTGAATCATGAATCATAAATCGAATCATGAATCATTAGTTGAATCATGAATCATGAATCATGAATCATGAATTGAATCATGAATCATGAATTGAATCATGAATAATGAATCATGAATCGAATCATAAATCTTGATTCAAGATTCATGAATCAAATCATGAATCATGAATCGAATCATGAATAATGAATCATGAATCGAATCATGAATCATAAATCATGAATCATGAATCATGAATTAAATCATGAATCATGAATCATGAATCATGAATCGAATCATAAATCATGAATCATGAATTGAATCATGAATCATGAATTGAATCATGAATCATTAATCTTGAATCAAATCATGAATCATGAATCAAGAATCATGAATCATGAATTGAATCATGAATCATGAATTGAATCATGAATTATGTATTGATTCATGAATTGAATCATTAATAATGAATCATGAATCATGAATTGAATTATAATTTGAATCATGAATCATGAATTAAATCATGAATTGAATCATGAATCATGAATCATGAATTGAATCATGAATCATGAATCATAAATCGAATCATGAATCATGAATTGAATCATGAAACGAATCATAAATTGAATCATGAATCATGAATCATGAATTGAATCATGAATCATGAATTATGAATCATGAATTGAATCATGAATCATTAATCATGAATTGAATCATGAATCATGAATCATGAATCATGAATTGAATCATGAATTAAATCATGAATCATGAATCATAAATTAAATCATGAATCATGAATCATAAATTGAATCATGAATCATGAATTGATTCATGAATTAAATCATGAATCATAATTTGAATCATGAATCATGAATCATGAATTAAATCATGAATCATAATTCATGAATCGAATCATGAATCATGAATCATAAATTGAATCATGAATCATGAATTGATTCATGAATTAAATCATGAATCATGAATTGAATCGAGAATCATGAATCATGAATCATGAATTAAATCATGAATCATGAATCGAATCATGAATCATGAATTGAATCATGAATCATGAATCATGAATAGAATCATGAATCATGAATCATGAATCATGAATCATGAATCAAATCATGAATCATGAATCATGAATTGAATCATGAATCATGAAACGAATCATGAATCATGAATTGAATCATGAATCATGAATCATAAATCGAATCATGAATCATGAATCATGAATTGAATCATGAATCATGAATCATGAATCGAATCATGAATCATGAATTGAATCATGAATCATCAATCATAAATCGAATCATGAATCATGAATTGAATCATGAATCATGAATCATGAATCATGAATTGAATCATGAATAATGAATCATGAATCAAATCATGAATCATGAATCATGAATCATGAATCATGAATTGAATCATGAATCATGAATCATGAATCATGAATTGAATCATGAATTAAATCATGAATCATGAATCATAAAATGAATCATGAATCATGAATTGAATTATGAATCATGAATCATGAATCATGAATTGAATCATGAATTAAATCATGAATCATGGATTGAATCATGAATCATGAATCTTGAATCATGAATCATGAATCATGAATCGAATCATGAATCATGAATTGAATCATGAATCATGAATCATGAATTGATTCATGAATTAAATCATGAATCATGAATTGAATCATGAATCATGAATCATGAATCATGAATTAAATCATGAATCATGAATTGAATCATGAATCGATTCATGAATCATGAATTGAATCATGAATCGATTCATGAATCATGAATTGAATCATGAATCATGAATAGAATCATGAATCATGAATCATGAATCATGAATAGAATCATGAATTGAATCATGAATCGATTCATGAATCATGAATTGAATCATGAATCATGAATCATGAATTGAATCATGAATCATGAATCGAATCATGAATCATGAATTGAATCATGAATCATGAATCATGAATCGAATCATGAATCATGAATTGAATCATGAATCATGAATCATGAATCATGAATTGAATCATAAATCATGAATTGAATCATGAATCATGAATCATAAATTGAATCATGAATCATTAATTGAATCATGAATCATGAATCATGAATCATGAATCATGAATCATGAATTGAATCATGAATAATGAATCGAATCATAAATCTTGATTCAAGATTCATGAATCGAATCATGAATCATGAATCATAAATTGAATCATGAATCATTAATTGAATCATCAATCATGAATCATGAATTATGAATTGAATCATGAATCATGAATCATGAATCGAATCATAAATCTTGATTCAAGATTCATGAATCGAATCATGAATCATGAATTGAATCATGAATAATGAACCATGAATCGAATCATGAATCATAAATCATGAATCATGAATAATGAATTGAATCATGAATCATGAATCGAATCATGAATCATGAATCATGAATTGAATCATGAATCATTAATCTTGAATCAAATCATGAATCATGAATCTAGAATCATGAATCATGAATCATGAATTAAATCATGAATCATGAATTGAATCATGAATCATGAATTGATTCATGAATTGAATCATTAATAATGAATCATGAATCATGAATTGAATTATAATTTGAATCATGAATCATGAATTAAATCATGAATTGAATCATGAATCATGAATCATGAATTGAATCATGAATCATGAATCATAAATCGAATCATGAATCATGAATTGAATCATGAAACAAATCATAAATTGAATCATGAATCATGAATTGAATCATGAATCATGAATTGAATCATGAATCATGAATTATGAATCATGAATTCAATCATGAATCATTAATCATGAATTGAATCATGAATCATGAATCATGAATCATGAATCATGAATCATGAATTGAATCATGAATTAAATCATAAATCATGATTTATAAATTGAATCATGAATCATGAATTGATTCATGAATTGAATCATGAATCATGAATTGAATCATGAATCATGAATTGAATCATGAATCATTAATCTTGAATCAAATCATGAATCATGAATCTAGAATCATGAATCATGAATCATGAATTGAATCATGAATCATGAATTGAATTATGAATCATGAATTGATTCATGAATATAATCATCAATAATGAATCATGAATTGAATTATAATTTGAATCATGAATCATAAATTAAATCATGAATTGAATTATGAATCATGAATCATGAATCATAAATCGAATCATGAATTATTAATTGAATCATGAATCATGAATTGAATCATGAATCATGAATCATGAATCGAATCATAAATCTTCATTCAAGATTCATGAATCAAATCATGAATCATGAATTGAATCATGAATAATGAACCATGAATCGAATCATGAATCATAAATCATGAATCATGAATTGAATCATGAATCATGAATCATGAATCGAATCATGAATCATGAATCATGAATTGAATCATGAATCATGAATTGAATCATGAATCATTAATCTTGAATCAAATCATGAATCATGAATCTAGAATCATGAATCATGAATCGTGAATTGAATCATGAATCATGAATTGAATCATGAATCATGAATTGATTCATGAATTGAATCATTAATAATGAATCATGAATTGAATCATGAATCATGAATCATAAATTGAATCATGAATCATGAATCATAAATCGAATCATGAATCATGAATTGAATCATGAAACGAATCATAAATTGAATCATGAATCATGAATTGAATCATGAATCATGAATCATAAATTGAATCATGGATCATGAATCATAAATTGAATCATGAATCATAAATTGATTCATGAATTAAATCATGAATCATGAATTATGAATTGAATCATGAATCATGAATTGAATCATGAATCATTAATCTTGAATCAAATCATGAATCATGAATCTAGAATCATGAATCATGAATCATGAATTGAATCATGAATCATGAATCGATTCATGAATTGAATCATAAATAATGAATCATGAATCATGAATTGTATTATAATTTGAATCATGAATCATGAATTAAATCATGAATCATCAATTGAATCATGAAACGAATCATAAATTGAATCATGAATCATGAATTGAATCATGAATCATGAATCTAGAATCATGAATCATGAATCATGAATTGAATCTTGAATCATTAATCATGAATTGAATCATGAATCATGAATCATGAATTGAATCATGAATAATGAATTGATTTATGAATTAAATCATGAATCATGAATTGAATCATGAATCATGAATCATGAATCATGAATTGAATCATGAATCATGAATCATGAATCGAATCATGAATCATGAATTGAATCATGAATCATGAATCGAATCATGAATCATGAATTGAATCATGAATCATGAATCATGAATAGAATCATGAATCATGAATCATGAATTGAATCATGAATCATGAATCATGCATTGAATCATGAATCATGAATCGAATCATGAATCATGAATTGAATCATGAATCATGAATCATGAATTGAATCATGAATTATGAATCATGAATTGAATCATGAATCATTAATCTTGAATCAAATCATGAATCATGAATCAAGAATCATGAATCATGAATTGAATCATGAATCATGAATTGAATCATGAATTATGAATTGATTCATGAATTGAATCATTAATAATGAATCATGAATCATGAATTGAATTATAATTTGAATCATGAATCATGAATTAAATCATGAATTGAATCATGAATCATGAATCATGAATTGAATCATGAATCATAAATCGAATCATGAATCATGAATTGAATCATGAAACGAATCATAAATTGAATCATGAATCATGAATCATGAATTGAATCATGAATCATGAATTATGAATCATGAATTGAATCATGAATCATTAATCATGAATTGAATCATGAATCATGAATCATGAATCATGAATTGAATCATGAATTAAATCATGAATCATGAATCATAAATTAAATCATGAATCATGAATCATAAATTGAATCATGAATCATGAATTGATTCATGAATTAAATCATGAATCATAATTTGAATCATGAATCATGAATCATGAATTAAATCATGAATCATAATTCATGAATCGAATCATGAATCATGAATCATAAATTGAATCATGAATCATGAATTGATTCATGAATTAAATCATGAATCATGAATTGAATCGAGAATCATGAATCATGAATCATGAATTAAATCATGAATCATAATTCATGAATCGAATCATGAATCATGAATTGAATCATGAATCATGAATCGAATCATGAATCATGAATTGAATCATGAATCATGAATCATGAATAGAATCATGAATCATGAATCATGAATCATGAATCATGAATCAAATCATGAATCATGAATCATGAATTGAATCATGAATCATGAAACGAATCATGAATCATGAATTGAATCATGAATCATGAATCATAAATCGAATCATGAATCATGAATCATGAATTGAATCATGAATCATGAATCATGAATCGAATCATGAATCATGAATTGAATCATGAATCATCAATCATAAATCGAATCATGAATCATGAATTGAATCATGAATCATGAATCATGAATCATGAATTGAATCATGAATAATGAATCATGAATCAAATCATGAATCATGAATCATGAATCATGAATCATGAATTGAATCATGAATCATGAATCATGAATCATGAATTGAATCATGAATTAAATCATGAATTATGAATCATAAAATGAATCATGAATCATGAATTGAATCATGAATCATGAATCATGAATCATGAATTGAATCATGAATTAAATCATGAATCATGGATTGAATCATGAATCATGAATCTTGAATCATGAATCATGAATCATGAATCGAATCATGAATCATGAATTGAATCATGAATCATGAATCATGAATTGATTCATGAATTAAATCATGAATCATGAATTGAATCATGAATCATGAATCATGAATCATGAATTAAATCATGAATCATGAACTGAATCATGAATCGATTCATGAATCATGAATTGAATCATGAATCGATTCATGAATCATGAATTGAATCATGAATCATGAATAGAATCATGAATCATGAATCATGAATCATGAATAGAATCATGAATTGAATCATGAATCGATTCATGAATCATGAATCATGAATCATGAATTGAATCATGAATCATGAATCGAATCATGAATCATGAATTGAATCATGAATCATGAATCATGAATCGAATCATGAATCATGAATTGAATCATGAATCATGAATCATGAATCATGAATTGAATCATGAATCATGAATCATAAATTGAATCATAAATCATGAATTGAATCATGAATCATGAATCATAAATTGAATCATGAATCATTAATTGAATCATGAATCATGAATCATGAATCATGAATCATGAATCATGAATTGAATCATGAATAATGAATCGAATCATAAATCTTGATTCAAGATTCATGAATCGAATCATGAATCATGAATCATAAATTGAATCATGAATCATTAATTGAATCATCAATCATGAATCATGAATTATGAATTGAATCATGAATCATGAATCATGAATCGAATCATAAATCTTGATTCAAGATTCATGAATCGAATCATGAATCATGAATTGAATCATGAATAATGAACCATGAATCGAATCATGAATCATAAATCATGAATCATGAATCATGAATTGAATCATGAATCATGAATCATGAATCGAATCATGAATCATGAATCATGAATTGAATCATGAATCATTAATCTTGAATCAAATCATGAATCATGAATGTAGAATCATGAATCATGAATCATGAATTAAATCATGAATCATGAATTGAATCATGAATCATGAATTGATTCATGAATTGAATCATTAATAATGAATCATGAATTGAATCATGAATCATGAATCATAAATCGAATCATGAATCATGAATTGAATCATGAAACAAATCATAAATTGAATCATGAATCATGAATTGAATCATGAATCATGAATTGAATCATGAATCATGAATTATGAATCATGAATTGAATCATGAATCATTAATCATGAATTGAATCATGAATCATGAATCATGAATCATGAATTGAATCATGAATTAAATCATAAATCATGATTTATAAATTGAATCATGAATCATGAATTGATTCATGAATTAAATCATGAATCATGAATCATGAATTGAATCATGAATCATGAATTGAATCATGAATCATTAATCTTGAATCAAATCATGAATCATGAATCTAGAATCATGAATCATGAATCATGAATTGAATCATGAATCATGAATTGAATTATGAATCATGAATTGATTCATGAATATAATCATTAATAATGAATCATGAATTGAATTATAATTTGAATCATGAATCATAAATTAAATCATGAATTGAATTATGAATCATGAATCATGAATCATAAATCGAATCATGAATTATTAATTGAATCATGAATCATGAATTGAATCATGAATCATGAATCATGAATCGAATCATAAATCTTCATTCAAGATTCATGAATCAAATCATGAATCATGAATTGAATCATGAATAATGAACCATGAATCGAATCATGAATCATAAATCATGAATCATGAATTGAATCATGAATCATGAATCATGAATCGAATCATGAATCATGAATCATGAATTGAATCATGAATCATGAATTGAATCATGAATCATTAATCTTGAATCAAATCATGAATCATGAATCTAGAATCATGAATCATGAATCGTGAATTGAATCATGAATCATGAATTGAATCATGAATCATGAATTGATTCATGAATTGAATCATTAATAATGAATCATGAATTGAATCATGAATCATGAATCATAAATTGAATCATGAATCATGAATCATAAATCGAATCATGAATCATGAATTGAATCATGAAACGAATCATAAATTGAATCATGAATCATGAATTGAATCATGAATCATGAATCATAAATTGAATCATGGATCATGAATCATAAATTGAATCATGAATCATAAATTGATTCATGAATTAAATCATGAATCATGAATTATGAATTGAATCATGAATCATGAATTGAATCATGAATCATTAATCTTGAATCAAATCATGAATCATGAATCTAGAATCATGAATCATGAATCATGAATTGAATCATGAATCATGAATCGATTCATGAATTGAATCATAAATAATGAATCATGAATCATGAATTGTATTATAATTTGAATCATGAATCATGAATTAAATCATGAATCAGCAATTGAATCATGAAACGAATCATAAATTGAATCATGAATCATGAATTGAATCATGAATCATGAATCTAGAATCATGAATCATGAATCATGAATTGAATCTTGAATCATTAATCATGAATTGAATCATGAATCATGAATCATGAATTGAATCATGAATAATGAATTGATTTATGAATTAAATCATGAATCATGAATTGAATCATGAATCATGAATCATGAATCATGAATTGAATCATGAATCATGAATCATGAATCATGAATCGAATCATGAATCATGAATTGAATCATGAATCATGAATCGAATCATGAATCATGAATTGAATCATGAATCATGAATCATGAATAGAATCATGAATCATGAATCATGAATTGAATCATGAATCATGAATCATGCATTGAATCATGAATCATGAATCGAATCATGAATCATGAATTGAATCATGAATCATGAATCATGAATAGAATCATGAATTATGAATCATGAATTGAATCATGAATCATGAATCATGAATCGAATTATGAATCATGAAATGAATCATGAATCATGAATTGAATCATGAATCATGAATCATGAATTGAATCATGAATCACGAATCGAATCATGAATCATGAATTGAATCATGAATCATGAATCATGAATAGAATCATGAATCATGAATCATGAAATGAATCATGAATCATGAATCGAATCATGAATCATGAATTGAATCATGAATCAAAAATCATGAATTGAATCATGAATCATGATCGAATCATGAATCATGAATTGAATCATGAATCATGAATCATGAATAGAATCATGAATCATGAATCATGAATCATGAATTGAATCATGAATCATGAATCATGAATTGAATCATGAATCACGAATCGAATCATGAATCATGCATTGAATCATGAATCATGAATCATGAATAGAATCATGAATCATGAATCATGCATCGAATCATGAATCATGAATTGAATCATGAATCAAGAATCATGAATTGAATCATGAATCATGAATCGAATCATGAATCATGAATTGAATCATGAATCATGAATCATGAATAGAATCATGAATCATGAATCATGAATTGAATCATGAATCATGAATCATGAATCGAATCATGGATCATGAATCATAAATCGAATCATGAATCATTAATTGAATCATGAATCATGAATCATGAATTGAATCATGAATCATGAATCATGAATCGAATCATAAATCTTGATTCAAGATTCATGAATCGAATCATGAATCATGAATTGAATCATGAATAATGAATCATGAATCGAATCATGAATCATAAATCATGAATCATGAATCATGAATTAAATCATAAATTGTGATTTATGAATCGAATCATGAATCATGAATCATGAATTGAATCATGAATCATGAATTGAATCATGAATCATTAATCTTAAATCAAATCATGAATCATGAATCAAGAATCATGAATCATGAATTGAATCATGATTCATGAATTGAATCATGAATTATGAATTGATTCATGAATTGAATCATGAATCATGAATCAAGAATTGAATCATGAATCATGAATCATAAATCGAATCATGAATCATGAATTGAATCATGAAACGAATCATAAATTGAATCATGAATCATGAATCATGAATTGAATCATGAATCATGAATTATGAATCATGAATTGAATCATGAATCATTAATCATGAATTGAATCATGAATCATGAATCATGAATCATGAATTGAATCATGAATTAAATCATGAATCATGAATCATAAATTGAATCATGAATCATGAATCATAAATTGAATCATGAATCATGAATCATGAATCGAATCATGAATCATGAATTGAATCATGAATCATGAATCATGAATAGAGAATTTAATCATGAATCATGAATCATGAATCGAATCATGAATCATGAATTGAATCATGAATCATGAATCGAATCATGAATCATGAATTGAATCATGAATCATGAATCATGAATAGAATCATGAATCATGAATCATGAATCATGAATCGAATCATGAATTGAATCATGAATCATGAATTGAATCATGAATCATGAAACAAATCATGAATCATGAATTGAATCATAAATCAGGAATCATAAATCGAATCATGAATCATGAATCATGAATTGAATCATGAATCATGAATCATGAATCGAATCATGAATCATGAATTGAATCATGAATCATCAATCATAAATCGAATCATGAATCATGAATTGAATCATGAATCATGAATCATGAATCATGAATCATGAATCATGAATTGAATCATGAATAATGAATCATGAATCATATCATGAATCATGAATCATGAATCATGAATCATGAAATGAATCATGAATCATGAATCATGAATCATGAATTGAATCATGAATTAAATCATGAATCATGAATCATAAATTGAATCATGAATCATGAATTGAATCATGAATCATGAATCATGAATTGAATCATGAATTAAATCATGAATCATGGATTGAATCATGAATCATGAATCATGAATCATGAATTGAATCATGAATCATGAATCATGAATCGAATCATGAATCATGAATTGAATCATGAATCATAAATCATGAATCATGAATCATGAATCGATTCATGAATCATGAATTGAATCATGAATCGATTCATGAATCATGAATTGAATCATGAATCGATTCATGAATCATGAATCGATTCATGAATCATGAATTGAATCATGAATCGATTCATGAATCATGAATTGAATCATGAATCATGAATCATGAATTGAATCATGAATCATGAATCGAATCATGAATCATGAATTGAATCATGAATCATGAATCGAATCATGAATCATGAATCGAATCATGAATCATGAATCATAAATTGAATCATGAATCATTAATTGAATCATGAATCATGAATCATGAATTGAATCATGAATCATGAATCATGAATCGAATCATAAATCTTGATTCAAGATTCATGAATCGAATCATGAACCATGAATTGAATCATGAATAATGAACCATGAATCAAATCATGAATCATAAATCATGAATCATGAATCATGAATTGAATCATGAATCATGAATCATGAATCGAATCATGAATCATGAATCATGAATTGAATCATGAATCATGAATTGAATCATGAATCATTAATCTTGAATCAAATCATGAATCATGAATCTAGAATCATGAATTGAATCATGAATCATGAATTGAATCATGAATCATGAATTGATTCATGAATTGAATCATTAATAATGAATCATGAATCATGAATTGAATTATAATTTGAATCATGAATCATGAATTAAATCATGAATTGAATCATGAATCATGAATCATGAATTGAATCATGAATCATGAATCATAAATCGAATCATGAATCATGAATTGAATCATGAAATGAATCATAAATTGAATCATGAATCATAATTTGAATCATGAATCATGAATCATGAATTAAATCATGAATCATGAATTATGAATCATGAATTGAATCATGAATCATTAATCATGAATTGAATCATGAATCATAAATCATGAATCATGAATTGAATCATGAATTAAACCATGAATCATGAATCATAAATTGAATCATGTATCATGAATTGATTCATGATTTAAATCATGAATCATGAATTGAATCATGAATCATGAATTGAATCATGAATCATTAATCTTGAATCAAATCATGAATCATGAATCTAGAATCATGAATCACGAATCATGAATTGAATCATGAATCATGAATTGAATCATGAATCATGAATTGATTCATGAATTGAATCATTAATAATGAATCATGAATCATGAATTGAATTATAATTTGAATCATGAATCATGAATTAAATCATGAATTGAATCATGAATCATGAATCGAATCATGAATCATTAATTGAATCATGAATCATGAATCATGAATCATGAATTGAATCATGAATCATGAATCATGAATCGAATCATAAATCTTGATTCAAGATTCATGAATCGAATCATGAATCATGAATTGAATCATGAATAATGAACCATGAGTCGAATCATGAATCATAAATCATGAATCATGAATTGAATCATGAATCATGAATCATGAATCGAATCATGAATCATGAATCATGAATTGAATCATGAATCATGAATTGAATCATGAATGATTAATCTTGAATCAAATCATGAATCATGAATCTAGAATCATGAATCATGAATTGTGAATTGAACCATGAATCATGAATTGAATCATGAATCATGAATTGAATCATGAATCATGAATTGATTCATGAATTGAATCATTAATAATGAATCATGAATTGAATCATGAATCATGAATCATGAATTGAATCATGAATCATAAATCGAATCATGAATCATGAATTGAATCATGAAACGAATCATAAATTGAATCATGAATCATGAATTGAATCATGAATCATGAATCATGAATTGAATCATGAATCATGAATTATGAATCATGAATTGAATCATGAATCATTAATCATGAATTGAATCATGAATCATGAATCATGAATTGAATCATGAATTAAATCATGAATCATGAATCATAAATTGAATCATGGATCATGAATCATAAATTGAATCATGAATCATGAATTGATTCATGAATTAAATCATGAATCATGAATCATGAATTTAATCATGAATCATTAATCTTGAATCAAATCATGAATCATGAATCTAGAATCATGAATCATGAATCATGAATTGAATCATGAATCATGAATCGATTCATGAATTGAATCATTAATAATGAATCATGAATCATGAATTGAATTATAATTTGAATCATGAATCATACATTAAATCATGAATCATCAATTGAATCATGAAACGAATCATAAATTGAAGCATGAATCATGAATTGAATCATGAATCATGAATCATGAATTGAATCATAAATCATGAATTATGAATCATGAATTGAATCATGAATCATTAATCATGAATTGAATCATGAATCATGAATCATGAATTGAATCATGAATTAAATCATGAATCATGAATCATAAATTGAATCATGAATCATGAATCATAAATTAAATCATGAATAATGAATTGATTTATGAATTAAATCATGAATCATGAATTGAATCATGAATCATGAATCATGAATCATGAATTGAATCATGAATCATGAATCATGAATCGAATCATGAATCATGAATTGAATCATGGATCATGAATCGAATCATGAATCATGAATTGAATCATGAATCATGAATCATGAATAGAATCATGAATCATGAATCATGAATTGAATCATGAATCATGAATCATGAATTGAATCATGAATCATGAATCAAATCATGAATCATGAATTGAATCATGAATCATGAATCATGAATAGAATCATGAATTATGAATCATGAATTGAATCATGAATCATGAATCGAATTATGAATCATGAATTGAATAATGAATCATGAATCATAAATCGAATCATGAATCATGAATTGAATCATGAATCATGAATCATTAATTGAATCATGAATCATGAATCATTAATTGAATCATGAATCATGAATCGAATCATAAATCATGATTCAAGATTCATGAATCGAATCATGAATCATGAACTGAATCATGAATCATAAATCATGAATCATGAATTGAATCATGCATAATGAATCATGAATCGAATCATGAATCATGAATTGAATCATTAATCATGAATCATGAATTGAATCATGAATCATGAATTGAATCATGAATCATGAATCATGAATTGAATCATGAATCATAATTCATGAATCATGAATTGAATCATGAATCATGAATTGAATCATGAATTAAATCATGAATCATGAATCATAAATTGAATCATGAATCATGAATTGAATCATGAATCATGAATCAAGAATCATGAATTAAATTAAATCATGAATCATGGATTGAATCATGAATCATGAATCATGAATCATGAATTGAATCATGAATCATGAATCATGAATCGAATCATGAATCATGAATTGAATCATGAATCATGAATCATGAATTGAATCATGAGTCATGAATCATGAATTGAATCATGAATCACGAATCGAATCATGAATCATGAATTGAATCATGAATCATGAATCATGAATCATGAATCATGAATCGAATCATGAATCATGAATTGAATCATGAACCATGAATCATGAATTGAATCATGAATCATGAATTAAATAATGAATCATGAATTGTATCATGAATCATGAAATGAATCATGAATTGAAACATTTATCATGTATCATAAATCATGAATCATGAATTGAATCATGAATCATGAATCATGAATTGAATCATGAATCACGAATCGAATCATGAATCATGAATTGAATCATGAATCATGAATCATGAATAGAATCATGAATCAGTAATTGAATCATGAATTGAATCATGAATCATGAATCATGAATCGAATCATGAATCATGAATTGAATCGTGAATCATGAATCATGAATTGAATCATGAATCATGAATCGAATCATGAATCATGAATTGAATCATGAATCATGAATTGAATCATGAATCATGAATCATAAATCGAATCATGAATCAGTAATTGAATCATGAATTGAATCATGAATCATGAATCATGAATTGAATCATGAATCATGAATTGAATCGTGAATCATGAATCATAAATCGAATCATGAATCATTAATTGAATCATGAATCATGAATCATGAATCATGAATTGAATCATGAATCATGAATTGAATCATGAATAATGAATCATGAATCGAATCATAAATCTTGATTCAAGATTTATGAATCGAATCATGAATCATGAATCGAATCATGAATAATGAATCATGAATCGAATCATGAATCATAAATCATGAATCATGAATCATGAATTAAATCATGAATCATGAATCATGAATCGAATCATGAATCATGAATCATGAATTGAATCATGAATCATGAATTGAATCATGAATCATTAATCTTGAATCAAATCATGAATCATGAATCAAGAATCATGAATCATGAATTGAATCATGAATCATGAATTGAATCATGAATTATGAATTGATTCATGAATTGAATCATTAATAATGAATCATGAATCATGAATTGAATTATAATTTGAATCATGAATCATGAATTAAATCATGAATTGAATCATGAATCATGAATCATGAATTGAATCATGAATCATGAATCATAAATCGAATCATGAATCATGAATTGAATCATGAAACGAATCATAAATTGAATCATGAATCATGAATCATGAATTGAATCATGAATCATGAATTATGAATCATGAATTGAATCATGAATCATTAATCATGAATTGAATCATGAATCATGAATTAAATCATGAATCATGAATCATAAATTGAATCATGAATCATGAATTGATTCATGAATTAAATCAAGAATCATTAATCATGAATTGAATCATGAATCATGAATTAAATCATGAATCATGAATCATAAATTGAATCATGAATCATGAATTGATTCATGAATTAAATCAAGAATCATGAATTGAATCGAGAATCATGAATCATGAATCATGAATTAAATCATGAATCATAATTCATGAATCGAATCATGAATCATGAATTGAATCATGAATCATGAATCGAATCATGAATCATGAATCGAATCATGAATCATGAATCATGAATTGAATCATGAATCATGAAACGAATCATGAATCATGAATTGAATCATGAATCATGAATCATAAATCGAATCATGAATCATGAATCATGAATTGAATCATGAATCATGAATCATGAATCGAATCATGAATCATGAATTGAATCATGAATCATCAATCATAAATCGAATCATGAATCATGAATTGAATCATGAATCATGAATCATGAATTGAATCATGAATAATGAATCATGAATCGAATCATGAATCATGAATCATGAATCATGAATCATGAATTGAATCATGAATCATGAATCATGAATCTTGAATTGAATCATGAATTAAATCATGAATCATGAATCATAAAATGAATCATGAATCATGAATTGAATCATGAATCATGAATCATGAATTGAATCATGAATTAAATCATGAATCATGAATCATGAATCTTGAATCAGGAATCAGGAATCATGAATCGAATCATGAATCATGAATTGAATCATGAATCATGAATCATGAATTGATTCATGAATTAAATCATGAATCATGAATTGAATCATGAATCATGAATCATGAATCATGAATTAAATCATGAATCATGAATTCAATCATGAATCGATTCATGAATCATGAATTGAATCATGAATCGATTCATGAATCATGAATTGAATCATGAATCATGATTAGAATCATGAATCATGAATCATGAATCGATTCATGAATCATGAATTGAATCATGAATCGATTCATGAATCATGAATTAAATCATGAATCATGAATCATGAATTGAATCATGAATCATGAATCGAATCATGAATCATGAATTGAATCATGAATCATGAATCATGAATCGAATCATGAATCATGAATTGAATCATGAATCATGAATCATGAATCGAATCATGAATCATGAATCATGAATTGAATCATGAATCATGAAACGAATCATGAATCATGAATTGAATCATGAATCATGAATCATAAATCGAATCATGAATCATGAATCATGAATTGAATCATGAATCATGAATCATGAATCGAATCATGAATCATGAATTGAATCATGAATCATCAATCATAAATCGAATCATGAATCATGAATTGAATCATGAATCATGAATCATGAATTGAATCATGAATAATGAATCATGAATCGAATCATGAATCATGAATCATGAATCATGAATCATGAATTGAATCATGAATCATGAATCATGAATCTTGAATTGAATCATGAATTAAATCATGAATCATGAATCATAAAATGAATCATGAATCATGAATTGAATCATGAATCATGAATCATGAATTGAATCATGAATCATGAATCATGAATTGAATCATGAATTAAATCATGAATCATGAATCATGAATCTTGAATCAGGAATCAGGAATCATGAATCGAATCATGAATCATGAATTGAATCATGAATCATGAATCATGAATTGATTCATGAATTAAATCATGAATCATGAATTGAATCATGAATCATGAATCATGAATCATGAATTAAATCATGAATCATGAATTCAATCATGAATCGATTCATGAATCATGAATTGAATCATGAATCGATTCATGAATCATGAATTGAATCATGAATCATGATTAGAATCATGAATCATGAATCATGAATCGATTCATGAATCATGAATTGAATCATGAATCGATTCATGAATCATGAATTAAATCATGAATCATGAATCATGAATTGAATCATGAATCATGAATCGAATCATGAATCATGAATTGAATCATGAATCATGAATCATGAATCGAATCATGAATCATGAATTGAATCATGAATCATGAATCATGAATTGAATCATGAATCATGAATCATAAATTGAATCATAAATCATGAATTGAATCATGAATCATAAATTGAATCATGAATCATTAATTGAATCATGAATCATGAATCATGAATCATGAATCATGAATCATGAATTGAATCATGAATCATGAATCGAATCATAAATCTTGATTCAAGATTCATGAATCGAATCATGAATCATGAATCATAAATTGAATCATGAATCATTAATTGAATCATCAATCATGAATCATGAATTATGAATTGAATCATGAATCATGAATCATGAATTGAATCATAAATCTTGATTCAAGATTCATGAATCGAATCATGAATCATGAATTGATTCATGAATAATGAACCATGAATCGAATCATGAATTATAAATCATGAATCATGAATCATGAATTGAATCATGAATCATGAATCATGAATCGAATCATGAATCATGAATCATGAATTGAATCATGAATCATTAATCTTGAATCAAATCATGAATCATGAATCATGAATTGAATCATGAATCATGAATTGAATCATGAATCATGAATTGATTCATGAATTGAATCATTAATAATGAATCATGAATCATGAATTGAATTATAATTTGAATCATGAATCATGAATTAAATCATGAATTGAATCATGAATCATGAATCATGAATTGAATCATGAATCATGAATCATAAATCGAATCATGAATCATGAATATAATCATGAAACGAATCATAAATTGAATCATGAATCATGAATTGAATCATGAATCATGAATCATGAATTGAATCATGAATCATGAATTATGAATCATGAATTCAATCATGAATCATTAATCATGAATTGAATCATGAATCATGAATCATGAATTGAATCATGAATTAAATCATAAATCAGGATTCATAAATTGAATCATGAATCATGAATTGATTCATGAATTAAATCATGAATCATGAATCATGAATTGAATCATGAATCATGAATTGAATCATGAATCATTAATCTTGAATCAAATCATGAATCATGAATCTAGAATCATGAATCATGAATCATGAATTGAATCATGAATCATGAATTGAATCATGAATCATGAATTGATTCATGAATATAATCATTAATAATGAATCATGAATCATGCATTGAATTATAATTTGAATCATGAATCATGAATTAAATCATGAATTGAATTATGAATCATGAATCATGAATCATAAATCGAATCATGAATTATTAATTGAATCATGAATCATGAATCATGAATTGAATCATGAATCATGAATCATGAATCGAATCATAAATCTTCATTCAAGATTCATGAATAAAATAATGAATCATGAATTGAATCATGAATAATGAACCATGAATCGAATCATGAATCATAAATCATGAATCATGAATTGAATCATGAATCATGAATCATGAATCGAATCATGAATCATGAATCATGAATTGAATCATGAATCATGAATTGAATCATGAATCATTAATCTTGAATCAAATCATGAATCATGAATCTAGAATCATGAATCATGAATCGTGAATTGAATTATGAATCATGAATTGAATCATGAATCATGAATTGATTCATGAATTGAATCATTAATAATGAATCATGAATTGAATCATGAATCATGAATCGAATCATAAATCTTGATTCAAGATTCATGAATCGAATCATGAATCATGAATCATAAATTGAATCATGAATCATTAATTGAATCATCAATCATGAATCATGAATTATGAATTGAATCATGAATCATGAATCATGAATCGAATCATAAATCTTGATTCAAGATTCATGAATCGAATCATGAATCATGAATTGAATCATGAATAATGAACCATGAATCGAATCATGAATCATAAATCATGAATCATGAATCATGAATTGAATCATGAATCATGAATCATGAATCGAATCATGAATCATGAATCATGAATTGAATCATGAATCATTAATCTTGAATCAAATCATGAATCATGAATCTAGAATCATGAATCATGAATCATGAATTGAATCATGAATCATGAATTGAATCATGAATCATGAATTGATTCATGAATTGAATCATTAATAATGAATCATGAATCATGAATTGAATTATAATTTGAATCATGAATCATGAATTAAATCATGAATTGAATCATGAATCATGAATCATGAATTGAATCATGAATCATGAATCATAAATCAAATCATGAATCATGAATATAATCATGAAACGAATCATAAATTGAATCATGAATCATGAATTGAATCATGAATCATGAATCATGAATTGAATCATGAATCATGAATTATGAATCATGAATTCAATCATGAATCATTAATCATGAATTGAATCATGAATCATGAATCATGAATCATGAATTGAATCATGAATTAAATCATAAATCATGATTCATAAATTGAATCATGAATCATGAATTGATTCATGAATTAAATCATGAATCATGAATTGAATCATGAATCATGAATTGAATTATGAATCATTAATCTTGAATCAAATCATGAATCATTAATCTAGAATCATGAATCATGAATCATGAATTGAATCATGAATCATGAATTGAATCATGAATCATGAATTGATTCATGAATATAATCATTAATAATGAATAATGAATCATGAATTGAATTATAATTTGAATCATGAATCATGAATTAAATCATGAATTGAATTATGAATCATGAATCATGAATCATAAATCGAATCATGAATTATTAATTGAATCATGAATCATGAATCATGAATTAAATCATGAATCATGAATCATGAATCGAATCATAAATCTTCATTCAAGATTCATGAATCAAATCATGAATCATGAATTGAATCATGAATAATGAACCATGAATCGAATCATGAATCATAAATCATGAATCATGAATTGAATCATGAATCATGAATCATGAATCGAATCATGAATCATGAATCATGAATTGAATCATGAATCATGAATTGAATCATGAATCATTAATCTTGAATCAAATCATGAATCATGAATCTAGAATCATGAATCATGAATCGTGAATTGAATCATGAATCATGAATTGAATCATGAATCATGAATTGATTCATGAATTGAATCATTAATAATGAATCATGAATTGAATCATGAATCATGAATCATAAATTGAATCATGAATCATGAATCATAAATCGAATCATGAATCATGAATTGAATCATGAAACGAATCATAAATTGAATCATGAATTGAATCATGAATCATGAATCATAAATTGAATCATGGATCATGAATCATAAATTGAATCATGAATCATGAATTGATTCATGAATTAAATCATGAATCATGAATTATGAATTGAATCATGAATCATTAATCTTGAATCAAATCATGAATCATGAATCTAGAATCATGAATCATGAATTGAATCATGAATCATGAATCGATTCATGAATTGAATCATTAATAATGAATCATGAATCATGAATTATATTATAATTTGAATCATGAATCATGAATTAAATCATGAATCATCAATTGAATCATGAAACGAATCATAAATTGAATCATGAATCATGAATTGAATCATGAATCATGAATCATGAATTGAATCATAAATCATGAATTATGAATCATGAATTGAATCTTGAATCATTAATCATGAATTGAATCATGAATCATGAATCATGAATTGAATCATGAATTAAATCATGAATCATGAATCATAAATTGAATCATGAATCATAAATTAAATCATGAATAATGAATTGATTTATGAATTAAATCATGAATCATGAATTGAATCATGAATCATGAATCATGAATTGAATCATGAATCATGAATCATGAATCGAATCATGAATCATGAATTGAATCATGAATCATGAATCGAATCATGAATCATGAATTGAATCATGAATCATGAATCATGAATAGAATCATGAATCATGAATCATGAATTGAATCATGAATCATGAATCATGCATTGAATCATGAATCATGAATCGAATCATGAATCATGAATTGAATCATGAATCATGAATCATGAATAGAATCATGAATTATGAATCATGAATTGAATCATGAATCATGAATTGAATCATGAATCATTAATCTTGAATCAAATCATGAATCATGAATCTAGAATCATGAATCATGAATCGTGAATTGAATCATGAATCATGAATTGAATCATGAATCATGAATTGATTCATGAATCATGAATTGATTCATGAATTGAATCATTAATAATGAATCATGAATTGAATCATGAATCATGAATCATAAATTGAATCATGAATCATGAATCATAAATCGAATCATGAATCATGAATTGAATCATGAAACGAATCATAAATTGAATCATGAATTGAATCATGAATCATGAATCATAAATTGAATCATGGATCATGAATCATAAATTGAATCATGAATCATGAATTGATTCATGAATTAAATCATGAATCATGAATTATGAATTGAATCATGAATCATGAATTGAATCATGAATCATTAATCTTGAATCAAATCATGAATCATGAATCTAGAATCATGAATCATGAATTGAATCATGAATCATGAATCGATTCATGAATTGAATCATTAATAATGAATCATGAATCATGAATTATATTATAATTTGAATCATGAATCATGAATTAAATCATGAATCATCAATTGAATCATGAAACGAATCATAAATTGAATCATGAATCATGAATTGAATCATGAATCATGAATCATGAATTGAATCATAAATCATGAATTATGAATCATGAATTGAATCTTGAATCATTAATCATGAATTGAATCATGAATCATGAATCATGAATTGAATCATGAATTAAATCATGAATCATGAATCATAAATTGAATCATGAATCATAAATTAAATCATGAATAATGAATTGATTTATGAATTAAATCATGAATCATGAATTGAATCATGAATCATGAATCATGAATCATGAATTGAATCATGAATCATGAATCATGAATCGAATCATGAATCATGAATTGAATCATGAATCATGAATCGAATCATGAATCATGAATTGAATCATGAATCATGAATCATGAATAGAATCATGAATCATGAATCATGAATTGAATCATGAATCATGAATCATGCATTGAATCATGAATCATGAATCGAATCATGAATCATGAATTGAATCATGAATCATGAATCATGAATAGAATCATGAATTATGAATCATGAATTGAATCATGAATCATGAATCGAATTATGAATCATGAATTGAATAATGAATCATGAATCATAAATCGAATCATGAATCATGAATTGAATCATGAATCATGAATCATGAATTGAATCATGAATCATGAATCGAATCATAAATCATGATTCAAGATTCATGAATCGAATCATGAATCATGAACTGAATCATGAATCATAAATCATGAATCATGAATTGAATCATGCATAATGAATCATGAATCAAATCATGAATCATGAATCATGAATCATGAATCATGAATTGAATCATGAATCATGAATCATGAATTGAATCATGAATCATGAATTGAATCATGAATCATGAATCACGAATCGAATCATGAATCATGAATTGAATCATGAATCATAAATCATGAATCGAATCATGAATCATGAATTGAATCATGAATCGAATCATAAATCATGATTCAAGATTCATGAATAGAATCATGAATCATAAATCATGAATCATGAATTGAATCATGAATCATGAATCATGAATTGAATCATGAATTAAATCATGAATCATGAATCATAAATTGAATCATGAATCATGAATTGAATCATGAATCATGAATCAAGAATCATGAATTGAATCATGAATTAAATTAAATCATGAATCATGGATTGAAACATGAATCATGAATCATGAATCATGAATTGAATCATGAATCATGAATCATGAATCGAATCATGATTCATGAATTGAATCATGAATCATGAATCATGAATTGAATCATGAATCATGAATCATGAATTGTATCATGAATCATGAAATGAATCATGAATTGAAACATTAATCATGTATCATAAATCATGAATCATGAATTGAATCATGAATCATGAATCATGAATTGAATCATGAATCACGAATCGAGTCATGAATCATGAATTGAATCATGAATCATGAATCATGAATAGAATCATGAATCATGAATCATGAAATGAATCATGAATCATGAAATGAATCATGAATCATGAATCAAATCATGAATCATGAATTGAATCATGAATCATGAATCGAATCATGAATCATGAATTGAATCATGAATCATGAATCATGAATAGAATCATGAATCATGAATCATGAATCATGAATTGAATCATGAATCATGAATCATGAATCGAATCATGAATCATGAATTGAATCGTGAATCATGAATCATGAAATGAATCATGAATCATGAAATGAATCATGAATCATGAATCAAATCATGAATCATGAATTGAATCATGAATCATGAATCGAATCATGAATCATGAATTGAATCATGAATCATGAATCATGAATAGAATCATGAATCATGAATCATGAATCATGAATTGAATCATGAATCATGAATCATGAATCGAATCATGAATCATGAATTGAATCGTGAATCATGAATCATGAATTGAATCATGAATCATGAATTGAATCATGAATAATGAATCATGAATCGAATCATAAATCTTGATTCAAGATTCATGAATCGAATCATGAATCATGAATTGAATCATGAATAATGAATCATGAATCGAATCATGAATCATAAATCATGAATCATGAATCATGAATTAAATCATGAATCATGAATCGAATCATGAATCATGAATCATGAATTGAATCATGAATCATGAATTGAATCATGAATCATTAATCTTGAATCAAATCATGAATCATGAATCAAGAATCATGAATCATGAATTGAATCATGAATCATGAATTGAATCATGAATTATGAATTGATTCATGAATTGAATCATTAATAATGAATCATGAATCATGAATTGAATCATGAATTGAATCATGAATCATGAATTATGAATTGAATCATGAATCATGAATCATAAATCGAATCATGAATCATGAATTGAATCATGAAACGAATCATAAATTGAATCATGAATCATGAATCATGAATTGAATCATGAATCATGAATTATGAATCATGAATTGAATCATGAATCATTAATCATGAATTGAATCATGAATCATGAATCATGAATCATGAATTGAATCATGAATTAAATCATGAATCATGAATCATAAATTGAATCATGAATCATGAATCATAAATTGAATCATGAATCATGAATTGATTCATGAATTAAATTATGAATCATGAATCATGAATCATGAATCATGAATCATGAATCATGAATTAAATCATGAATCATAATTCATGAATCGAATCATGAATCATGAATCATAAATTGAATCATGAATCATAAATTGAATCATGAATCATGAATTGATTCATGAATTAAATCATGAATCATGAATTGAATCGAGAATCATGAATCATGAATCATGAATTAAATCATGAATCATAATTCATGAATCGAATCATGAATCATGAATTGAATCATGAATCATGAATCGAATCATGAAACATGAATTGAATCATGAATCATGAATCATGAATAGAATCATGAATCATGAATCATGAATCGAATCATGAATCATGAATCATGAATTGAATCATGAATCATGAAACGAATCATGAATCATGAATTGAATCATGAATCATGAATCATAAATCGAATCATGAATCATGAATCATGAATTGAATCATGAATCATGAATCGAATCATGAATCATGAATTGAATCATCAATCATCAATCATAAATCAATTCATGAATCATGAATTGAATCATGAATCATGAATCATGAATCATGAATTGAATCATGAATAATGAATCATGAATCGAATCATGAATCATGAATCATGAATCATGAATTGAATCATGAATCATGAATCATGAATCATGAATTGAATCATGAATTAAATCATGAATCATGAATCATAAAATGAATCATGAATCATGAATTGAATCATGAATCATGAATCATGAATCTTGAATTGAATCATGAATTAAATCATGAATCATGGATTGAATCATGAATCATGAATCATGAATCATGAAATGAATCATGAATCATGAATCGAATCATGAATCATGAATTGAATCATGAATCATGAATCATGAATTGATTCATGAATTAAATCATGAATCATGAATTGAATCATGAATCATGAATCATGAATCATGAATTAAATCATGAATAATGAATTGAATCATGAATCAATTCATGAATCATGAATTGAATCATGAATCATGAATAGAATCATGAATCATGAATCATGAATCGATTCATGAATCATGAATTGAATCATGAATCGATTCATGAATCATGAATTGAATCATGAATCATGAATCATGAATTGAATCATGAATCATGAATCGAATCATGAATCATTAATTGAATCATGAATCATGAATCATGAATCGAATCATGAATCATGAATTGAATCATGAATCATGAATCATGAATCATGAATTGAATCATGAATCATGAATCATAAATTGAATCATAAATCATGAATTGAATCATGAATCATGAATCATAAATTGAATCATGAATCATTAATTGAATCATGAATCATGAATTATGAATCATGAATCATGAATCGAATCATAAATCTTGATTCAAGATTCATGAATCGAATCATGAATCATGAATCATAAATTGAATCATGAATTATTAATTGAATCATGAATCATAAATCATAAATCATGAATTGAATCATGAATAATGAACCATGAATCGAATCATGAATCATAAATCATGAATCATGAATCATGAATTGAATCATGAATCATGAATCATGAATCGAATCATGAATCATGAATCATGAATTGAATCATGAATCATTAATCTTGAATTAAATCATGAATCATGAATCTAGAATCATGAATCATGAATCATGAATTGAATCATGAATCATGAATTGAATCATGAATCATGAATTGATTCATGAATTGAATCATTAATAATGAATCATGAATCATGAATTGAATTATAATTTGAATCATGAATCATGAATTAAATCATGAATTGAATCATGAATCATGAATCATGAATTGAATCATGAATCATGAATCATAAAATCGAATCATGAATCATGAATTGAATCATGAAACGAATTATAAATTGAATCATGAATCATGAATTGAATCATGAATCATGAATCATGAATTGAATCATGAATCATGAATCATTAATCATGAATTGAATCATGAATCATTAATCATGAATTGAATCATGAATCATGAATCATGAAACATGAATTGAATCATGAATTAAATCATGAATCATGAATCATAAATTGAATCATGAATCATGAATTGATTCATGAATTAAATCATGAATCATGAATCATGAATTGAATCATGAATCATGAATTGAATCATTAATCATTAATCTTGAATCAAATCATGAATCATGAATCTAGAATCATGAATCATGAATCATGAATTGAATCATGAATCATGAATTGAATCATGAATCATGAATTTATTCATGAATATAATCATTAATAATGAATCATGAATCATGAATTGAATTATAATTTGAATCATGAATCATGAATTAAATCATGAATTGAATTATGAATCATGAATCATGAATCATAAATCGAATCATGAATCATGAATTGAACCATGAATTATGAATCATGAATCGAATCATAAATCTTCATTCAAGATTCATGAATCAAATCATGAATCATGAATTGAATCATGAATAATGAACCATGAATCGAATCATGAATCATAAATCATGAATCATGAATTGAATCATGAATCATGAATCATGAATCGAATCATGAATCATAAATCATGAATTGAATCATGAATCATGAATTGAATCATGAATCATTAATCTTGAATCAAATCATGAATCATGAATCTAGAATCATGAATCATGAATCATGAATTGAATCATGAATCATGAATTGAATCATGAATCATGAATTGATTCATGAATATAATCATTAATAATGAATCATGAATCATGAATCATAAATTGAATCATGAATCATGAATTGATTCATGAATTAAATCATGAATCATGAATCATGAATTGAATCATGAATCATGAATTGAATCATTAATCATTAATCTTGAATCAAATCATGAATCATGAATCTAGAATCATGAATCATGAATCATGAATTGAATCATGAATCATGAATTGAATCATGAATCATGAATTGATTCATGAATATATTCATTAATAATGAATCATGAATCATGAATTGAATTATAATTTGAATCATGAATCATGAATTAAATCATGAATTGAATTATGAATCATGAATCATGAATCATAAATCGAATCATGAATCATGAATTGAATCATGAATCATGAATCATGAATCGAATCATAAATCTTCATTCAAGATTCATGAATCAAATCATGAATCATGAATTGAATCATGAATAATGAACCATGAATCGAATCATGAATCATAAATCATGAATCATGAATTGAATCATGAATCATGAATCATGAATCGAATCATGAATCATAAATCATGAATTGAATCATGAATCATGAATTGAATCATGAATCATTAATCTTGAATCAAATCATGAATCATGAATCTAGAATCATGAATCATGAATCGTGAATTGAATCATGAATCATGAATTGAATCATGAATCATGAATTGATTCATGAATTGAATCATTAATAATGAATCATGAATTGAATCATGAATCATGAATCATAAATTGAATCATGAATCATGAATCATAAATCGAATCATGAATCATGAATTGAATCATGAAACGAATCATAAATTGAATCATGAATCATGAATTGAATCATGAATCATGAATCATAAATTGAATCATGAATCATGAATTATGAATCATGAATTGAATCATGAAACATGAATCATGAATTGAATCATGAATTAAATCATGAATCATAAATTGAATCATGGATCATGAATCATAAATTGAATCATGAATCATGAATTGATTCATGAATTAAATCATGAATCATGAATTGAGTCATGAATCATGAATTGAATCATGAATCATTAATCTTGAATCAAATCATGAATCATGAATCTAGAATCATGAATCATGAATCATGGATTGAATTATGAATCATGAATTGATTCATGAATTGAATCATTAATAATGAATCATGAATCATGAATTGAATTATAATTTGAATCATGAATTAAATCATGAATTGAATCATGAATCATGAATCATGAATTGAATCATGAATCATGAATCATGAATTGAATCATGAATTAAATCATGAATCATGAATCATAAATTGAATCATGGATCATGAATCATAAATTGAATCATGAATCATGAATTGATTCATGAATTAAATAATGAATCATGAATCATGAATTGAATCATGAATCATGAATTGAATCATGAATCATTAATCTTGAATCAAATCATGAATCATGAATCTAGAATCATGAATCATGAATCATGAATTGAATCATGAATCATGAATTGATTCATGAATTGAATCATTAATAATGAATAATGAATCATGAATTGAATTATAATTTTAATCATGAATCATGAATTAAATCATGAATTAAATCATGAATTGAATCATGAATCATTAATCATGAATTGAATCATGAATCATGAATCATAAATCGAATCATGAATCATCAATTGAATCATCAATCATGAATTATGAATCATGAATTGAATCATGAATCATTAATCATGAATTGAATCATGAATCATGAATCATCAATTGAATCATGAAACGAATCATAAATTGAATCATGAATCATGAATTGAATCATGAATCATGAATTATGAATCATGAATTGAATCAAGAATCATTAATCATGAATTGGATCATGAATCATGAATCATGAATTGAATCATGAATTAAATCATGAATCATGAATCATAAATTGAATCATGAATTATGAATCATAAATTGAATCATGAATAATGAATTGATTCATGAATTAAATCATGAATCTTGAATTGAATCATGAATCATGAATCATGAATCATGAATTGAATCATGAATCATGAATCATGAATCATGAATTGAATCATGAATCATGAATCGAATCATGAATCATGAATTGAATCATGAATCATGAATCATGAATAGAATCATGAATCATGAATCATGAATTGAATCATGAATCATGAATCGAATCATGAATCATGAATTGAATCATGAATCATGAATCATGAATAGAATCATGAATTATGAATCATGAATTAAATCATGAATCATGAATCATGAATCGAATTATGAATCATGAATTGAATCATGAATCATGAATCATAAATCGAATCATGAATCATAAATTGAATCATGAATCATGAATCGAATCATAAATCATGATTCAAGATTCATGAATCGAATCATGAATCATGAACTGAATCATGAATCATAAATCATGAATCATGAATTGAATCATGCATAATGAATCATGAATCGAATCATGAATCATGAATCATGAATTGAATCATGAATCATGAATCATGAATTGAATCATGAATCATTAATTGAATCATGAATCATGAATCATAAATTGAATCATGAATCATGAATTAAATCATGAATCACGAATCGAATCATGAATCATGAATTGAATCATGAATCATAAATCATGAATCGAATCATGAAACATGAATTGAATCATGAATCATGAATCGAATCATAAATCATGATTCAAGATTCATGAATAGAATCATGAATCATAAATCATGAATCATGAATTGAATCATGAATCATGAATCATGAATTGAATCATGAATTAAATCATGAATCATGAATCATAAATTGAATCATGAATCATGAATTGAATCATGAATCATGAATCAAGAATCATGAATTGAATCATGAATTAAATCATGAATCATGGATTGAATCATGAATCATGAATCATGAATCATGAATTGAATCATGAATCATGAATCGAATCATGAATCATGAATTGAATCATGAATCATGAATCATGAATTGATTCATGAATCATGAATCATGAATTGAATCATGAATCACGAATCGAATCATGAATCATGAATCATGAATCATGAATCGAATCATGAATCATGAATTGAATCATGAATCATGAATTATGAATTGAATCATGAAACATGAATCGAATCATGAATCATGAATTCTATCATGAATCATGAAATGAATCATGAATTGAAACATTAATCATGTATCATAAATCATGAATCATGAATTGAATCATGAATCATGAATTATGAATCATGAATTGAATCATGAATCATGAACTATGAATCATGAATTGAATCATGAATCATGAATCATGAATCATGAATTGAATTATGAAATGAATCATCAATCATGAATCATGAATTGAATCATGAATCATGAATCATAAATTGAATCATCAATCATAAATCATGAATTGAATCATGAATTGAATCATGAATCATCAATCATGAATTGAATCATGAATCATGAATCATGAATTGAATCATGAATTGAATCATGAACCATGAATTGAATCATGAATCATGAATCGAATCATGAATCATGAATTGAATCATGAATTGAATCATGAATCATGAATCATAAATCGAATCATGAATCATTAATTGAATCATGAATCATGAATTGAATCATGAATCATGAATTGAATCATGAATAATGAATCATGAATCGAATCATAAATCTTGATTCAAGATTCATAAATCGAATCATGAATCATGAATTGAATCATGAATAATGAATCATGAATCGAATCATGAATCATAAATCATGAATCATGAATTAAATCATGAATCATGAATTGAATCATGAATCATGAATCAAGAATCATGAATTGAATCATGAATTAAATCATGAATCATGGATTGAATCATGAATCATGAATCATGAATCATGAATTGAATCATGAATCATGAATCATGAATCGAATCATGAATCATGAATTGAATCATGAATCATGAATCATGAATTGATTCATGAATCATGAATCATGAATTGAATCATGAATCACGAATCGAATCATGAATCATGAATCATGAATCATGAATCGAATCATGAATCATGAATTGAATCATGAATCATGAATTATGAATTGAATCATGAAACATGAATCGAATCATGAATCATGAATTCTATCATGAATCATGAAATGAATCATGAATTGAAACATTAATCATGTATCATAAATCATGAATCATGAATTGAATCATGAATCATGAATTATGAATCATGAATTGAATCATGAATCATGAACTATGAATCATGAATTGAATCATGAACTATGAATCATGAATTGAATCATGAATCATGAATCATGAATCATGAATTGAATTATGAATTGAATCATCAATCATGAATCATGAATTGAATCATGAATCATGAATCATAAATTGAATCATCAATCATAAATCATGAATTGAATCATGAATTGAATCATGAATCATCAATCATGAATTGAATCATGAATCATGAATCATGAATTGAATCATGAATTGAATCATGAACCATGAATTGAATCATGAATCATGAATCGAATCATGAATCATGAATTGAATCATGAATTGAATCATGAATCATGAATCATAACTCGAATCATGAATCATTAATTGAATCATGAATCATGAATCATGAATCATGAATTGAATCATGAATCATGAATTGAATCATAAATAATGAATCATGAATCGAATCATAAATCTTGATTCAAGATTCATAAATCGAATCATGAATCATGAATTGAATCATGAATAATGAATCATGAATCGAATCATGAATCATAAATCATGAATCATGAATCATGAATTAAATCATGAATCATGAATCATGAATCGAATCATGAATCATGAATCATGAATTGAATCATGAATCATGAATTGAATCATGAATCATTAATCTTGAATTAAATCATGAATCATGAATCAAGAATCATGAATCATGAATTGAATCATGAATCATGAATTTAATCATGAATTATGAATTGATTCATGAATTAAATCATTAATAATGAATCATGAATCATGAATTGAATTATAATTTGAATCATGAATCATGAATTAAATCATGAATTGAATCATGAATCATGAATTGAATCATGAATCATGAATCATAAATCGAATCATGAATCATGAATTGAATCATGAAACGAATCATAAATTGAATCATGAATCATGAATCATGAATTGAATCATGAATCATGAATTATGAATCATGAATTGAATCATGAATCATTAATCATGAATTGAATCATGAATCATGAATTATGAATTGAATCATGAATTAAATCATGAATCATGAATCATAAATTGAATCATGAATCATGAATCATAAATTGAATCATGAATCATGAATTGATTCATGAATTAAATCATGAATCATGAATTGAATCATGAATCATGAATCATGAATTAAATCATGAATCATAATTCATGAATCGAATCATGAATCATGAATCATAAATTGAATCATGAATCATGAATTGATTCATAATTTAAATCATGAATCATGAATTGAATCGAGAATCATGAATCATGAATCATGAATTAAATCATGAATCATAATTCATGAATCGAATAATGAATCATGAATTGAATCATGAATCATGAATCGAATCATGAATCATGAATTGAATCATGAATCATGAATCATGAATAGAATCATTAATCATGAATCATGAATCATGAATCGAATCATGAATCATGAATCATGAATTGAATCATGAATCATGAAACGAATCATGAATCATGAATTGAATCATGAATCATTAATCATAAATCGAATCATGAATCATGAATCATGAATTGAATCATGAATCATGAATCATGAATCGAATCATGAATCATGAATTGAATCATGAATCATGAATCATGAATTGAATCATGAATCATGAATTGAATCATGAATCATGAATCATGAATCATGAATTGAATCATGAATAATGAATCATGAATTGAATCATGAATCATGAATCATGAATCATTAATCATGAATTGAATCATGAATCATGAATTGAATCATGAATTAAATCATGAATCATGAATCATAAAATGAATCATGAATCATGAATTGAATCATGAATCATGAATCATGAATCATGAATTGAATCATGAATTAAATCATGAATCATGGATTGAATCATGAATCATGAATCATGAATCATGAATTGAATCATGAATCATGAATCATGAATCGAATCATGAATCATGAATTGAATCATGAATCATGAATCATGAATTGATTCATGAATTAAATCATGAATCATGAATTGAATCATGAATCATGAATCATGAATCATGAATTAAATCATGAATCATGAATTGAATTATGAATCGATTCATGAATCATGAATTGAATCATGAATCGATTCATGAATCATGAATCATGAATCATGAATCGATTCATGAATCATGAATTGAATCATGAATCGATTCATGAATCATGAATTGAATCATGAATCATGAATCATGAATTGAATCATGAATCATGAATCGAATCATGAATCATGAATTGAATCATGAATCATGAATCGAATCATGAATCATGAATTGAATCATGAATCATGAATCATGAATCATGAATTGAATCATGAATCATGAATCATAAATTGAATCATAAATCATGAATTGAATCATGAATCATGAATCATAAATTGAATCATTAATCATTAATTGAATCATGAATCATGAATCATGAATCATGAATTGAATCATGAATCATGAATCATGAATCGAATCATAAATCTTGATTCAAGATTCATGAATAGAATCATGAATCATGAATCATAAATTGAATCATGAATCATTAATTGAATCATGAATCATGAATCATGAATCATGAATTGAATCATGAATCATGAATCATGAATCGAATTATAAATCTTGATTCAAGATTCATGAATCGAATCATGAATCATGAATTGAATCATGAATAATGAACCATGAATCGAATCATGAATCATAAATCATGAATCATGAATCATGAATTGAATCATGAATCATGAATCATGAATCGAATCATGAATCATGAATTGAATCATGAATCATTAATCTTGAATTAAATCATGAATCATGAATCTAGAATCATGAATCATGAATTGAATCATGAATCATGAATTGAATCATGAATCATGAATTGATTCATGAATTGAATCATTAATAATGAATCATGAATCATGAATTGAATTATAATTTGAATCATGAATCATGAATTAAATCATGAATTGAATCATGAATCATGAATCATGAATTGAATCATGAATTATGAATCATAAATCGAATCATGAATCATGAATTGAATCATGAAACGAATCATAAATTGAATCATGAATCATGAATTGAATCATGAATCAAGAATCATGAATTGAATCATGAATCATGAATTATGAATCATGAATTGAATCATGAATCATTAATCATGAATTGAATCATGAATCATGAATCATGAATCATGAATTGAATCATGAATTAAATCATGAATCATGAATCATAAATTGAATCATGAATCATGAATTGATTCATGAATTAAATCATGAATCATGAATCATGAATTGAATCATGAATCATGAATTGAATCATGAATCATTAATCTTGAATCAAATCATGAATCATGAATCTAGAATCATGAATCATGAATCATGAATTGAATCATGAATCATGAATTGAATCATGAATCATGAATTGATTCATGAATATAATCATTAATAATGAATCATGAATCATGAATTAAATTATAATTTGAATCATGAATCATGAATTAAATCATGAATTGAATTATGAATCATGAATCATGAATCATAAATCGAATCATGAATTATTAATTGAATCATGAATCATGAATCATGAATCATGAATCGAATCATAAATCTTCATTCAAGATTCATGAATCAAATCATGAATCATGAATTGAATCATGAATAATGAACAATGAATCGAATCATGAATCATAAATCATGAATCATGAATTGAATCATGAATCATGAATCATGAATCGAATCATGAATCATGAATCATGAATTGAATCATGAATCATGAATTGAATCATGAATCATTAATCTTGAATCAAATCATGAATCATAAATCTAGAATCATGAATCATGAATCGTGAATTGAATCATGAATCATGAATTGAATCATGAATCATGAATTGATTCATGAATTGAATCATTAATAATGAATCATGAATTGAATCATGAATCATGAATCATAAATTGAATCATGAATCATGAATCATAAATCGAATCATGAATCATGAATTGAATCATGAAACGAATCATAAATTGAATCATGAATCATGAATTGAATCATGAATCATGAATCATAAATTGAATCATGAATCATGAATTATGAATCATGAATTGAATCATGAATCATTAATCATGAATTGAATCATGAAACATGAATCATGAATTGAATCATGAATTAAATCATGAATCATAAATTGAATCATGGATCATGAATCATAAATTGAATCATGAATCATGAATTGATTCATGAATTAAATCATGAATCATGAATTGAATCATGAATCATGAATTGAATCATAAATCATTAATCTTGAATCAAATCATGAATCATGAATCTAGAATCATGAATCATGAATCATGGATTGAATTATGAATCATGATTTGATTCATGAATTGAATCATTAATAATGAATCATGAATCATGAATTGAATTATAATTTGAATCATGAATTAAATCATGAATTGAATCATGAATCATGAATCATGAATTGAATCATGAATCATGAATCATGAATTGAATCATGAATTAAATCATGAATCATGAATCATAAATTGAATCATGGATCATGAATCATAAATTGAATCATGAATCATGAATTGATTTATGAATTAAATAATGAATCGTGAATCATGAATTGAATCATGAATCATGAATTGAATCATGAATCATTAATCTTGAATCAAATCATGAATCATGAATCTAGAATCATGAATCATGAATCATGAATTGAATCATGAATCATGAATTGATTCATGAATTGAATCATTAATAATGAATCATGAATCATGAATTGAATTATAATTTGAATCATGAATCATGAATTAAATCATGAATTAAATCATGAATTGAATCATGAATCATGAATCATGAATTGAATCATGAATCATGAATCATGAATTGAATCATGAATCATGAATTGATTCATGAATTGAATCATTAATAATGAATCATGAATCATGAATTGAATTATAATTTGAATCATGAATCATGAATTAAATCATGAATTAAATCATGAATTGAATCATGAATCATGAATCATGAATTGAATCATGAATCATGAATCATAAATCGAATCATGAATCATCAATTGAATCATGAAACGAATCATAAATTAAATCATGAATCATGAATTGAATCATCAATCATGAATTATGAATCATGAATTGAATCATGAATCATTAATCATGAATTGAATCATGAATCATGAATCATGAATTAAATCATGAAACGAATCATAAATTGAATCATGAATTGAATCATGAATCATGAATTATGAATCATGAATTGAATCATGAATCATTAATCATGAATTGGATCATGAATCATGAATCATGAATTGAATCATGAATTAAATCATGAATCATGAATCATAAATTGAATCATGAATCATGAATCATAAATTGAATCATGAATAATGAATTGATTCATGAATTATATCATGAATCATGAATTGAATCATGAATCATGAATCATGAATCATGAATTGAATCATGAATCATGAATCATGAATCGAATCATGAATCATGAATTGAATCATGAATCATGAATCGAATCATGAATTGAGAATTGAATCATGAATCATGAATCATGAATAGAATCATGAATCATGAATTGATTCATGAATTGAATCATTAATAATGAATCATGAATCATGAATTGAATTATAATTTGAATCATGAATTAAATCATGAATTGAATCATGAATCATGAATTGAATCATGAATCTAGAATCATGAATCATGAATCATGGATTGAATTATGAATCATGAATTGATTCATGAATTGAATCATTAATAATGAATCATGAATCATGAATTGAATTATAATTTGAATCATGAATTAAATCATGAATTGAATCATGAATCATGAATCATGAATTGAATCATGAATCATGAATCATGAATTGAATCATGAATTAAATCATGAATCATAAATCATAAATTGAATCATGGATCATGAATCATAAATTGAATCATGAATCATGAATCATGAATTGAATCATGAATCATGAATCATGAATCGAATCATGAATCATGAATTGAATCATGAATCATGAATCATGAATCGAATCATGAATCATGAATTGAATCATGAATCATGAATCATGAATTGAATCATGAATCATGAATCATGAATTGAATCATGAATCATGAATTGAATCATGAATCACGAATCAAATCATGAATCATGAATTAAATCATGAATCATGAATCATGAATCGAATCATGAATCATGAATTGAATCATGAATCATGAATTATGATTTGAATCATGAAACATGAATCGAATCATGAATCATGAATTCTATCATGAATCATGAAATGAATCATGAATTGAAACATTAATCATGTATCATAAATCATGAATCATGAATTGAATCATGAATCATGAATTATGAATCATGAATTGAATCATGAATCATGAACTATGAATCATGAATTGAATCATGAATCATGAATCATGAATTGAATCATGAATTGAATCATCAATCATGAATCATGAATTGAATCATGAATCATGAATCATAAATTGAATCATCAATCATAAATCATGAATTGAATCATGAATTGAATAATGAATCATCAATCATGAATTGAATCATGAATCATGAATCATGAATTGAATCATGAATTGAATCATGAACCATGAATTGAATCATGAATCATGAATCGAATCATGAATCATGAATTGAATCATGAATTGAATCATGAATCATGAATCATGAATTAAATCATGAATTATGAATCATGAATCGAGTCATGAATCATGAATCAAGAATCATGAATCGAATCATGAATCATGAATTGAATCATGAATCATGAATCAAATCATGAATCATGAATCATGAATCATGAATCATGAATTGAATCATGAATCATAAATCGAATTTTGAATTATGAATCATGAATTGAATCATGAATTGAATCATGAGTCATGAATCATGAATCATAAATTGAATCATGAATCATGAATAGAATCATAAATAATGAATCATGAATCGAATCATGAATCATGAATAATGAATCATGAATCAAATCATGAATCGAATCATGAATCATGAATCATGAATCATGAATCATGAATTGAATCTCGAATCATGAATCATGAATTGAATCAGGAAATGGATCATGAATTGAATCATGAATCATGAATTGAATCATGAATCAGGAATCATGAATTGAATCATGAATCATGAATCATGAATTGAATCATGAATTGAATCATGAATCATGAATCATAAATCATGAATTGAATCGTGAATCATGAATTGAATCATGAATCAGGAATCATGAATTGAATCATGAATCATGAATTATGAAACATGAATTGAATCAAGAATCATGAATCGAATCATGAATCATGATTAATGAATTGAATGATAAGTCATGAATCATGAATCATGAATAAAATCATGAATCATGAATCAAATCATGAATCATGAATCAAGAATCAAGAATTGAATCATGAATCATGAATTGAATCATGAATCATGAATCAAATCATGAATCATGAATCATGAATCGTGAATTGAATCATGAATCATGAATTGAATCATGAATTGAATCATGAAACATAGATTGAATCATGAATCATGAATCATGAATTGAATCATTAATTGAATCATGAATCATGAATTGAATCATAAATCATGAATCTTGAATCATGAATTGCTAAATGAATCATGAATCAAATCATGAATCATATATTGAATCATTAATCATGAATCATGAATCGAATCATGAATCATAAATCAAGAATAGTGAATCGAATCATGAATCATGTATTGAATCATTAATCATGAATCATGAATCATGAATTGAATCATGAATCATGAATCGCATAATGAATCATGAATCATGAATCATTAATCGAATCATGAATCATGAATTGAATCATGAATTGAATCATGAATCATGAATCATGAATTAAATCATGAATTATGAATCATGAATCGAGTCATGAATCATGAATCAAGAATCATGAATCGAATCATGAATCATGAATTGAATCATGAATCATGAATCGAATCATGAATCATGAATCATGAATCATGAATTGAATCATGAATCATAAATCAAATTTTGAATTATGAATCATGAATTGAATCATGAATTGAATCATGAGTCATGAATCATGAATCATAAATTGAATCATGAATCATGAATCGAATCATGAATCATAAATAATGAATCATGAATCAAATCATGAATCGAATCATGAATCATGAATCATGAATCATGAATCATGAATTGAATCATGAATTGAATCTCGAATCATGAATCATGAATTGAATCAGGAAATGGATCATGAATTGAATCATGAATCATGAATTGAATCATGAATCAGGAATCATGAATTGAATCATGAATCATGAATCATGAATTGAATCATGAATTGAATCGTGAATCATTAATTGAATCATGAATCAGGAATCATGAATTGAATCATGAATCATGAATTATGAAACATGAATTGAATCATGAATCATGAATCGAATCATGAATCATGATTAATGAATTGAATGATAAGTCATGAATCATGAATCATGAATAAAATCATGAATCATGAATCAAATCATGAATCATGAATCAAGAATCATGAATTGAATCATGAATCATGAATTGAATCATGAATCATGAATCAAATCATGAATCATGAATCATGAATCGTGAATTGAATCATGAATCATGAATTGAATCATGAATTGAATCATGAAACATAAATTGAATCATGAATCATGAATCATGAATTGAATCATTAATTGAATCATGAATCATGAATTGAATCATAAATCATGAATCATGAATCATGAATTGCTAAATGAATCATGAATCAAATCATGAATCATATATTGAATCATTAATCATGAATCATGAATCGAATCATGAATCATAAATCAAGAATAGTGAATCGAATCATGAATCATGTATTGAATCATTAATCATGAATCATGAATCATGAATTGAATCATGAATCATGAATCGCATAATGAATCATGAATCATGAATCATGAATTGAATCATGAATCATGAATCGAATCATGATTCATGAATTGAATCATGAATTGAATCATTAATCATGAATCATGAATCATGAATTGAATTATAATTTGAATCATGAATCATGAATTGAATCATGAATTGAATCATGAATCATGAATCATGAATCGATTCATGAATCATGAATCATGAATCGAATCATGAATCATGAATCATGAATTGAATCATGAATCATGAATCGATTCATGAATCATGAATCGATTCATGAATCATGAATCGATTCATGAATCATGAATCGATTCATGAATCATGAATCATGAATCGTGAATTGAATCATAAATCATGAGTTGAATCTAGAATCATGAATTGAATCATGAATCATGAATTGAATCTTGAATCATGAATCATGAATTGAATCATGAATTGAATCATGAATCATAAATTGAATCATGAATCATGAATTGAATCATTAATTGAATCATGAACCATGAATCATGAATTGAATCATAAATCATGAATCATGAATCATGAATTGAATCATGAATCATGAATCGAATCATGAATCATGAATTGAATCATGAATCATTAATCTTGAATCGAATCATGAATCATGAATCAAGAATCATGAATCATGAATCATGAATCAAGAATCATGAATCATGAATTGAATCATGAATCATGAATTGAATCATGAATCATGAATTGAATCATGAATCATGAATTGATTCATGAATTGAATCATTAATAATGAATCATGAATCATGAATTGAATTATAATTTGAATCATGAATCATGAATTGAATCATGAATTGAATCATGAATCATGAATTGAATCATGAATCATGAATCATGAATTAAATCATGAATCATGAATCATAAATCGAATTATGAATCATGAATTGAATCATGAAACGAATCATAAATTGAATCATGAATCATGAATTGAATCATGAATCGTGAATCATGAATTGAATCATGAATCATGAATTATGAATCATGAATTGAATCATGAATCATTAATCATGAATTGAATCATGAATCATGAATCATGAATCATGAATTGAATCATGAATTAAATCATGAATCATGAATCATAAATTGAATCATGAATCATGAATCATAAATTGAATCATGAATCATGAATTGAATCATGAATTAAATCATGAATCATGAATTGAATCATGAATCATGAATCATGAATCATGAATTGAATCATGAATCATGAATCATGAATCGAATCATGAATCATGAATTGAATCATGAATCATGAATCGAATCATGAATCATGAATTGAATCATGAATCATGAATCATGAATAGAATCATGAATCATGAATCATGAATCATGAATTGAATCATGAATCATGAATCAAATCATGAATCATGAATTGAATCATGAATCATGAATCGAATCATGAATCATGAATTGAATCATGAATCATGAATCATGAATAGAATAATGAATCATGAATCATGAATCATGAATTGAATCGTGAATCATGAATCATGAATCGAATCATGAATCATGAATTGAATCATGAATTGAGAATTGAATCATGAATCATGAATCATGAATAGAATCATGAATCATGAATCATGAATTGAATCATGAATCATGAATCATGAATTGAATCATGAATCATGAATCGAATCATGAATCATGAATTGAATCATGAATCATGAATCATGAATAGAATCATGAATTATGAATCATGAATTAAATCATGAATCATGAATCGAATTATGAATCATGAATTGAATCATGAATCATGAATCATAAATCGAATCATGAATCATGAATTGAATGATGAATCATGAATTGAATCATGAATCATGAATCGAATCATAAATCATGATTCAAGATTCATGAATCGAATCATGAATCATGGACTGAAACATGAATCATAAATCATGAATCATGAATTGAATCATGCATAATGAATCATGAATCGAATCATGAATCATGAATTGAATCATGAATCATGAATCATGAATTAAATCATGAATCATGAATTGAATCATGAATCATGAATCATGAATTGAATCATGAATCATGAATCATGAATTGAATCATGAATCACGAATCGAATCATGAATCATGAATTGAATCATGAATCATAAATCATGAATCGAATCATGAATCATGAATTGAATCATGAATCATGAATCGAATCATAAATCATAATTCAAGATTCATGAATAGAATCATGAATCATGAATCATGAATTGAATCATGAATCATGAATTGAATTATGAATCATGAATCAAGAATCATGAATTTAATCATGAATTAAATCATGAATCATGGATTGAATCATGAATCATGAATCATGAATCATGAATCATGAATTGAATCATGAATCATGAATCATGAATCGAATCATGAATCATGAATTGAATCATGAATCATGAATCATGAATTGAATCATGAATCATGAATCATGAATTGAATCATGAATCATGAATCATGAATTGAATCATGAATCACGAATCAAATCATGAATCATGAATTGAATCATGAATCATGAATCATGAATCGAATCATGAATCATGAATTGAATCATGAATCATGAATTATGATTTGAATCATGAAACATGAATCGAATCATGAATCATGAATTCTATCATGAATCATGAAATGAATCATGAATTGAAACATTAATCATGTATCATAAATCATGAATCATGAATTGAATCATGAATCATGAATCATGAATTGAATCATTAATTGAATCATGAATCATGAATTGAATCATAAATCATGAATCATGAATCATGAATTGCTAAATGAATCATGAATCAAATCATGAATCATATATTGAATCATTAATCATGAATCATGAATCGAATCATGAATCATAAATCAAGAATAGTGAATCGAATCATGAATCATGTATTGAATCATTAATCATGAATCATGAATCATGAATTGAATCATGAATCATGAATCGCATAATGAATCATGAATCATGAATCATGAATCATGAATTGAATCATGAATCATGAATCGAATCATGATTCATGAATTGAATCATGAATTGAATCATTAATCATGAATCATGAATCATGAATTGAATTATAATTTGAATCATGAATCATGAATTGAATCATGAATTGAATCATGAATCATGAATCATGAATCGATTCATGAATCATGAATCATGAATCGAATCATGAATCATGAATCATGAATTGAATCATGAATCATGAATCGATTCATGAATCATGAATCGATTCATGAATCATGAATCGATTCATGAATCATGAATCATGAATCGTGAATTGAATCATAAATCATGAGTTGAATCTAGAATCATGAATTGAATCATAAATCATGAATTGAATCTTGAATCATGAATCATGAATTGAATCATGAATTGAATCATGAATCATAAATTGAATCATGAATCATGAATTGAATCATTAATTGAATCATGAACCATGAATCATGAATTGAATCATGAATCATGAATTGAATCATGAATCATTAATCGAATCATGAATCATGAATTGAATCATGAATCATGAATCGAATCATGAATCATGAATTGAATCATGAATCATTAATCTTGAATCGAATCATGAATCATGAATCAAGAATCATGAATCATGAATCATGAATCAAGAATCATGAATCATGAATCATGAATTGAATCATGAATCATGAATTGAATCATGAATCATGAATTGAATCATGAATCATGAATTGATTCATGAATTGAATCATTAATAATGAATCATGAATCATGAATTGAATTATAATTTGAATCATGAATCATGAATTGAATCATGAATTGAATCATGAATCATGAATTGAATCATGAATCATGAATCATGAATTAAATCATGAATCATGAATCATAAATCGAATTATGAATCATGAATTGAATCATGAAACGAATCATAAATTGAATCATGAATCATGAATTGAATCATGAATCGTGAATCATGAATTGAATCATGAATCATGAATTATGAATCATGAATTGAATCATGAATCATTAATCATGAATTGAATCATGAATCATGAATCATGAATCATGAATTGAATCATGAATTAAATCATGAATCATGAATCATAAATTGAATCATGAATCATGAATCATAAATTGAATCATGAATCATGAATTGAATCATGAATTAAATCATGAATCATGAATTGAATCATGAATCATGAATCATGAATTGAATCATGAATCATGAATCATGAATCGAATCATGAATCATGAATTGAATCATGAATCATGAATCGAATCATGAATCATGAATTGAATCATGAATCATGAATCATGAATAGAATCATGAATCATGAATCATGAATCATGAATTGAATCATGAATCATGAATCAAATCATGAATCATGAATTGAATCATGAATCATGAATCGAATCATGAATCATGAATTGAATCATGAATCATGAATCATGAATAGAATAATGAATCATGAATCATGAATCATGAATAGAATCATGAATCATGAATCATGAATCATGAATTGAATCATGAATCATGAATCAAATCATGAATCATGAATTGAATCATGAATCATGAATCGAATCATGAATCATGAATTGAATCATGAATCATGAATCATGAATAGAATAATGAATCATGAATCATGAATCATGAATTGAATCATGAATCATGAATCATGAATCGAATCATGAATCATGAATTGAATCATGAATTGAGAATTGAATCATGAATCATGAATCATGAATAGAATCATGAATCATGAATCATGAATTGAATCATGAATCATGAATCATGAATTGAATCATGAATCATGAATCGAATCATGAATCATGAATTGAATCATGAATCATGAATCATGAATAGAATCATGAATTATGAATCATGAATTAAATCATGAATCATGAATCGAATTATGAATCATGAATTGAATCATGAATCATGAATCATAAATCGAATCATGAATCATGAATTGAATGATGAATCATGAATTGAATCATGAATCATGAATCGAATCATAAATCATGATTCAAGATTCATGAATCGAATCATGAATCATGGACTGAATCATGAATCATAAATCATAAATCATGAATTGAATCATGCATAATGAATCATGAATCGAATCATGAATCATGAATTGAATCATGAATCATGAATCATGAATTAAATCATGAATCATGAATTGAATCATGAATCATGAATCATGAATTGAATCATGAATCATGAATCATGAATTGAATCATGAATCACGAATCGAATCATGAATCATGAATTGAATCATGAATCATAAATCATGAATCGAATCATGAATCAAGAATCATGAATTTAATCATGAATTAAATCATGAATCATGGATTGAATCATGAATCATGAATCATGAATCATGAATCATGAATCATGAATCATGAATTGAATCATGAATCATGAATCATGAATCGAATCATGAATCATGAATTGAATCATGAATCATGAATCATGAATTGAATCATGAATCATGAATCATGAATTGAATCATGAATCATGAATCATGAATTGAATCATGAATCACGAATCAAATCATGAATCATGAATTGAATCATGAATCATGAATCATGAATCGAATCATGAATCATGAATTGAATCATGAATCATGAATTATGATTTGAATCATGAAACATGAATCGAATCATGAATCATGAATTCTATCATGAATCATGAAATGAATCATGAATTGAAACATTAATCATGTATCATAAATCATGAATCATGAATTGAATCATGAATCATGAATTATGAATCATGAATTGAATCATGAATCATGAACTATGAATCATGAATTGAATCATGAATCATGAATCATGAATTGAATCATGAATTGAATCATCAATCATGAATCATGAATTGAATCATGAATCATGAATCATAAATTGAATCATCAATCATAAATCATGAATTGAATCATGAATTGAATAATGAATCATCAATCATGAATTGAATCATGAATCATGAATCATGAATTGAATCATGAATTGAATCATGAACCATGAATTGAATCATGAATCATGAATCGAATCATGAATCATGAATTGAATCATGAATTGAATCATGAATCATGAATCATGAATTAAATCATGAATTATGAATCATGAATCGAGTCATGAATCATGAATCAAGAATCATGAATCGAATCATGAATCATGAATTGAATCATGAATCATGAATCAAATCATGAATCATGAATAATGAATCATGAATTGAATCATGAATCATAAATCGAATTTTGAATTATGAATCATGAATTGAATCATGAATTGAATCATGAGTCATGAATCATGAATCATAAATTGAATCATGAATAGAATCATAAATAATGAATCATGAATCGAATCATGAATCATGAATAATGAATCATGAATCAAATCATGAATCGAATCATGAATCATGAATCATGAATCATGAATTGAATCATGAATTGAATCTCGAATCATGAATCATGAATTGAATCAGGAAATGGATCATGAATTGAATCATGAATCATGAATTGAATCATGAATCAGGAATCATGAATTGAATCATGAATCATGAATCATGAATTGAATCATGAATTGAATCATGAATCATGAATCATAAATCATGAATTGAATCGTGAATCATGAATTGAATCATGAATCAGGAATCATGAATTGAATCATGAATCATGAATTATGAAACATGAATTGAATCATGAATCATGAATCGAATCATGAATCATGATTAATGAATTGAATGATAAGTCATGAATCATGAATCATGAATAAAATCATGAATCATGAATCAAATCATGAATCATGAATCAAGAATCATGAATTGAATCATGAATCATGAATTGAATCATGAATCATGAATCAAATCATGAATCATGAATCATGAATCGTGAATTGAATCATGAATCATGAATTGAATCATGAATTGAATCATGAAACATAAATTGAATCATGAATCATGAATCATGAATTGAATCATTAATTGAATCATGAATCATGAATTGAATCAAAAATCATGAATCATGAATCATGAATTGCTAAATGAATCATGAATCAAATCATGAATCATATATTGAATCATTAATCATGAATCATGAATCGAATCATGAATCATAAATCAAGAATAGTGAATCGAATCATGAATCATGTATTGAATCATTAATCATGAATCATGAATCATGAATTGAATCATGAATCATGAATCGCATAATGAATCATGAATCATGAATCATGAATCGAATCATGAATCATGAATTGAATCATGAATTGAATCATGAATCATGAATCATGAATTAAATCATGAATTATGAATCATGAATCGAGTCATGAATCATGAATCAAGAATCATGAATCGAATCATGAATCATGAATTGAATCATGAATCATGAATCGAATCATGAATCATGAATCATGAATCATGAATTGAATCATGAATCATAAATCGAATTTTGAATTATGAATCATGAATTGAATCATGAATTGAATCATGAGTCATGAATCATGAATCATAAATTGAATCATGAATCATGAATAGAATCATAAATAATGAATCATGAATCGAATCATGAATCATAAATAATGAATCATGAATCAAATCATGAATCGAATCATGAATCATGAATCATGAATCATGAATCATGAATTGAATCATGAATTGAATCTCGAATCATGAATCATGAATTGAATCAGGAAATGGATCATGAATTGAATCATGAATCATGAATTGAATCATGAATCAGGAATCATGAATTGAATCATGAATCATGAATCATGAATTGAATCATGAATTGAATCGTGAATCATTAATTGAATCATGAATCAGGAATCATGAATTGAATCATGAATCATGAATCGAATCATGAATCATGATTAATGAATTGAATGATAAGTCATGAATCATGAATCATGAATAAAATCATGAATCATGAATCAAATCATGAATCATGAATCAAGAATCATGAATTGAATCATGAATCATGAATTGAATCATGAATCATGAATCAAATCATGAATCATGAATCATGAATCGTGAATTGAATCATGAATCATGAATTGAATCATGAATTGAATCATGAAACATAAATTGAATCATGAATCATGAATCATGAATTGAATCATTAATTGAATCATGAATCATGAATTGAATCATAAATCATGAATCATGAATCATGAATTGCTAAATGAATCATGAATCAAATCATGAATCATATATTGAATCATTAATCATGAATCATGAATCGAATCATGAATCATAAATCAAGAATAGTGAATCGAATCATGAATCATGTATTGAATCATTAATCATGAATCATGAATCATGAATTGAATCATGAATCATGAATCGCATAATGAATCATGAATCATGAATCATGAATCATGAATTGAATCATGAATCATGAATCGAATCATGATTCATGAATTGAATCATGAATTGAATCATTAATCATGAATCATGAATCATGAATTGAATTATAATTTGAATCATGAATCATGAATTGAATCATGAATTGAATCATGAATCATGAATCATGAATCGATTCATGAATCATGAATCATGAATCGAATCATGAATCATGAATCATGAATTGAATCATGAATCATGAATCGATTCATGAATCATGAATCATGAATCGTGAATTGAATCATAAATCATGAGTTGAATCTAGAATCATGAATTGAATCATGAATCATGAATTGAATCTTGAATCATGAATCATGAATTGAATCATGAATTGAATCATGAATCATAAATTGAATCATGAATCATGAATTGAATCATTAATTGAATCATGAACCATGAATCATGAATTGAATCATAAATCATGAATCATGAATCATGAATTGAATCATGAATCATGAATCAAATCATGAATCATGAATTGAATCATGAATCATTAATCTTGAATCGAATCATGAATCATGAATCAAGAATCATGAATCATGAATCATGAATTGAATCATGAATCATGAATTGATTCATGAATTGAATCATTAATAATGAATCATGAATCATGAATTGAATTATAATTTGAATCATGAATCATGAATTGAATCATGAATTGAATCATGAATCATGAATTGAATCATGAATCATGAATCATGAATTAAATCATGAATCATGAATCATAAATCGAATTATGAATCATGAATTGAATCATGAAACGAATCATAAATTGAATCATGAATCATGAATTGAATCATGAATCGTGAATCATGAATTGAATCATGAATCATGAATTATGAATCATGAATTGAATCATGAATCATTAATCATGAATTGAATCATGAATCATGAATCATGAATTGAATCATGAATTAAATCATGAATCATGAATCATAAATTGAATCATGAATCATGAATCATAAATTGAATCATGAATCATGAATTGAATCATGAATTAAATCATGAATCATGAATTGAATCATGAATCATGAATCATGAATCATGAATTGAATCATGAATCATGAATCATGAATTGAATCATGAATCATGAATTGAATCATGAATCATGAATCAAATCATGAATCATGAATTGAATCATGAATCATGAATCATGAATAGAATCATGAATCATGAATCATGAATTGAATCATGAATCATGAATCAAATCATGAATCATGAATTGAATCATGAATCATGAATCGAATCATGAATCATGAATTGAATCATGAATCATGAATCATGAATAGAATAATGAATCATGAATCATGAATCATGAATTGAATCGTGAATCATGAATCATGAATCGAATCATGAATCATGAATTGAATCATGAATCATGAATCATAAATCGAATCATGAATCATGAATCAAATCATGAATCATGAATTGAATCATGAATAATGAATCATGAATCGAATCATGAATCATGAATCATGAATTGAATCATGAATCATGAATCATGAATCGAGTCATGAATCATGAATCATGAATTGAATCATGAATTGAATCATGAATCATGAATCGAATCATGAATTGAATCTTGAATAATGAATTGATTCATGAATTGAATCATGAATTGAATCTTGAATCATGAATTGAATTATAATTTGAATCATGAATCATGAATTGAATCATGAATTGAATCATGAATCATGAATCATGAATTGAATTATAATTTGAATCATAAATCATGAATTGAATCATGAATTGAATCATGAATCATGAATCATGAATTGAATCATGAATCATGAATCATGAATTAAATCATGAATCATGAATCATAAATCGAATTATGAATCATGAATTGAATCATGAAACGAATCATAAATTGAATAATGAATCATGAATTGAATCATGAATCATTAATCATGAATTGAATCATGAGTCATGAATTATGAGTCATGAATTGAATCATGAATTGAATCATGAATCATGAATCATGAATTGAATCATGAATTAAATCATGAATCATGAATCATAAATTGAATCATGAATCATGAATCATAAATTGAATCATGAATCATGAATTGAATCATGAATCATGAATTGAATCATGAATCATGAATCATGAATCATGAATTGAATCATGAATCATGAATCATGAATCGAATTATGAATCATGAATTGAATCATGAATCATGAATCATAAATCGAATCATGAATCATGAATTGAATCATGTATCATGAATCATGAATCATGAATTGAATCATGAATTATGAATCGAATCATAAATCATGATTCAAGATTCATGAATCAAATCATGAATCATGAACTGAATCATGAATCATAAATCATGAATCATGAATTGAATCATGCATAATGAATCATGAATCGAATCATGAATCATGAATCATGAATTGAATCATGAATCATGAATTGAATCATGAATCATGAGTTGAATTATGAATCATGAATCATGAATTGAATCATGCATAATGAATCATGAATCGAATCATGAATCATGAATCATGAATTGAATCATGAATCATGAATTGAATCATGAATCATGAATTAAATCATGAATCACGAATCGAATCATGAATCATGAATTGAATCATGAATCATGAATCATGAATCGAATCATGAATCATGAATTGAATCATGAATCATGAATCGAATCATAAATCATGATTCAAGATTCATGAATAGAATCATGAATCATAAATCATGAATCATAAATTGAATCATGAATCATGAATCATGAATTGAATCATGAATTAAATCATGAATCATGAATCATAAATTGAATCATGAATCATGAATTGAATCATGAATCATGAATCAAGAATCATGAATTGAATCATGAATTAAATCATGAATCATGGATTGAATCATGAATCATGAATCATGAATCATGAATTGAATCATGAATCATGAATTGAATCATGAATCATGAATCATGAATTGAATCATGAATCATTAATCTTGAATCAAATCATGAATCATGAATCTAGAATCATGAATCATGAATCGTGAATTGAATCATGAATCATGAATTGAATCATGAATCATGAATTGATTCATGAATTGAATCATTAATAATGAATCATGAATTGAATCATGAATCATGAATCATAAATTGAATCATGAATCATGAATCATAAATCGAATCATGAATCATGAATTGAATCATGAAACGAATCATAAATTGAATCATGAATCATGAATTGAATCATGAATCATGAATCATAAATTGAATCATGAATCATGAATTATGAATCATGAATTGAATCATGAATCATTAATCATGAATTGAATCATGAAACATGAATCATGAATTAAATCATGAATTAAATCATGAATCATAAATTGAATCATGGATCATGAATCATAAATTGAATCATGAATCATGAATTGATTCATGAATTAAATCATGAATCATGAATTGAATCATGAATCATGAATTGAATCATGAATCATTAATCTTGAATCAAATCATGAATCATGAATCTAGAATCATGAATCATGAATCATGGATTGAATTATGAATCATGAATTGATTCATGAATTGAATCATTAATAATGAATCATGAATCATGAATTGAATTATAATTTGAATCATGAATTAAATCATGAATTGAATCATGAATCATGAATCATGAATTGAATCATGAATCATGAATCATGAATTGAATCATGAATTAAATCATGAATCATGAATCATAAATTGAATCATGGATCATGAATCATAAATTGAATCATGAATCATGAATTGATTCATGAATTAAATAATGAATCGTGAATCATGAATCATGAATTGAATCATGAATCATTAATCTTGAATCAAATCATGAATCATGAATCTAGAATCATGAATCATGAATCATGAATTGAATCATGAATCATGAATTGATTCATGAATTGAATCATTAATAATGAATCATGAATCATGAATTGAATTATAATTTGAATCATGAATCATGAATTAAATCATGAATTAAATCATGAATTGAATCATGAATCATGAATTGAATCATGAATCATGAATCATAAATCGAATCATGAATCATCAATTGAATCATGAAACGAATCATAAATTAAATTATGAATCATGAATTGAATCATCAATCATGAATTATGAATCATGAATTGAATCATGAATCATTAATCATGAATTGAATCATGAATCATGAATCATCAATTGAATCATGAAACGAATCATAAATTGAATCATGAATCATGAATTGAATCATGAATCATGAATTATGAATCATGAATTGAATCATGAATCATTAATCATGAATTGGATCATGAATCATGAATCATGAATTGAATCATGAATTAAATCATGAATCATGAATCATAAATTGAATCATGAATCATGAATCATAAATTGAATCATAAATAATGAATTGATTCATGAATTATATCATGAATCATGAATTGAATCATGAATCATGAATCATGAATTGAATCATGAATCATGAATCATGAATCGAATCATGAATCATGAATTGAATCATGAATCATGAATCGAATCATGAATTGAGAATTGAATCATGAATCATGAATCATGAATAGAATCATGAATCATGAATCATGAATTGAATCATGAATCATGAATCATGAATTGAATCATGAATCATGAATCGAATCATGAATCATGAATTGAATCATGAATCATGAATCATGAATAGAATCATGAATTATGAATCATGAATTAAATCATGAATCATGAATCGAATTATGAATCATGAATTGAATCATGAATCATGAATCATAAATCGAATCATGAATCATGAATTGAATGATGAATCATGAATTGAATCATGAATCATGAATCGAATCATAAATCATGATTCAAGATTCATGAATCGAATCATGAATCATGAACTGAATCATGAATCATAAATCATGAATCATGAATTGAATCATGCATAATGAATCATGAATCGAATCATGAATCATGAATCATGAATCATGAATCATGAATTGAATCATGAATCATGAATCATGAATTAAATCATGAATCATGAATTGAATCATGAATCATGAATCATGAATTGAATCATGAATCATGAATCATGAATTGAATCATGAATCACGAATCAAATCATGAATCATGAATTGAATCATGAATCATAAATCATGAATCGAATCATGAATCATGAATTGAATCATGAATCATGAATCGAATCATAAATCATGATTCAAGATTCATGAATAGAATCATGAATCATAAATCATGAATCATGAATTGAATCATGAATCATGAATCATGAATTGAATCATGAATCATGAATTGAATTATGAATCATGAATCAAGAATCATGAATTTAATCATGAATTAAATCATGAATCATGGATTGAATCATGAATCATGAATCATGAATTGAATCATGAATCATGAATTGAATCATGAATCATGAATCATGAATTGAATCATGAATCATGAATCATGAATTGAATCATGAATCATGAATCATGAATTGAATCATGAATCACGAATCAAATCATGAATCATGAATTGAATCATGAATCATGAATCATGAATCGAATCATGAATCATGAATTGAATCATGAATCATGAATTATGATTTGAATCATGAAACATGAATCGAATCATGAATCATGAATTCTATCATGAATCATGAAATGAATCATGAATTGAAACATTAATCATGTATCATAAATCATGAATCATGAATTGAATCATGAATCATGAATTATGAATCATGAATTGAATCATGAATCATGAACTATGAATCATGAATTGAATCATGAATCATGAATCATGAATCATGAATTGAATCATGAATTGAATCATCAATCATGAATCATGAATTGAATCATGAATCATGAATCATAAATTGAATCATCAATCATAAATCATGAATTGAATCATGAATTGAATAATGAATCATCAATCATGAATTGAATCATGAATCATCAATCATGAATTGAATCATGAATTGAATCATGAACCATGAATTGAATCATGAATCATGAATCGAATCATGAATCATGAATTGAATCATGAATTGAATCATGAATCATGAATCATGAATTAAATCATGAATTATGAATCATGAATCGAGTCATGAATCATGAATCAAGAATCATGAATCGAATCATGAATCATGAATTGAATCATGAATCATGAATCGAATCATGAATCATGAATCATGAATCATGAATTGAATCATGAATCATAAATCGAATTTTGAATTATGAATCATGAATTGAATCATGAATTGAATCATGAGTCATGAATCATGAATCATAAATTGAATCATGAATCATGAATAGAATCATAAATAATGAATCATGAATCGAATCATGAATCATGAATAATGAATCATGAATCGAATCATGAATCGAATTATGAATCATGAATCATGAATCATGAATTGAATCATGAATTGAATCTCGAATCATGAATCATGAATTGAATCAGGAAACGGATCATGAATTGAATCATGAATCATGAATTGAATCATGAATCAGGAATCATGAATTGAATCATGAATCATGAATCATGAATTGAATCATGAATTGAATCATGAATCATAAATCATGAATTGAATCGTGAATCATGAATTGAATCATGAATCATGAATCATGAATTGAATCATGAATAATGAATTATGAAACATGAATTGAATCATGAATCATGAATCGAATCATGAATCATGATTAATGAATTGAATCATAAGTCATGAATCATGAATCATGAATTAAATCATGAATCATGAATCAAATCATGAATCATGAATCAAGAATCATGAATCGAATCATGAATCATGAATTGAATCATGAATCATGAATCATGAATCAAATCATGAATCATGAATCATGAATCGTGAATTGAATCATGAATCATGAATTGAATCTTGAATCATGAATCATGAATTGAATCATGAATTGAATCATGAAACATAAATTGAATCATGAATCATGAATCATGAATTGAATCATTAATTGAATCATGAATCATGAATTGAATCATAAATCATGAATCATGAATCATGAATTGATAAATGAATCATGAATCGAATCATGAATCATATATTGAATCATGAATCATGAATCATGAATCGAATCATGAATCATAAATCATGAATCGAATCATGAATCATAAATCAAGAATCGTGAATCGAATCATGAATCATGTATTGAATCATTAATCATGAATCATGAATCATGAATTGAATCATGAATCATGAATCGCATAATGAATCATGAATCATGAATCATGAATTGAATCATGAATCATGAATCGAATCATGATTCATGAATTGAATCATGAATTGAATCTTTAATCATGAATTATGAATCATGAATTGAATTATGAATCATGAATCATGAATTGAATCATGAATTGAATCATGAATCATGAATTGAATCATGAATCATGAATCATAAATTGAATCATCAATCATAAATCATGAATTGAATCATGAATTGAATCATGAATCATCAATCATGAATTGAATCATGAATCATGAATCATGAATCGAGTCATGAATCATGAATCAAGAATCATGAATCGAATCATGAATCATGAATTGAATCATGAATCATGAATCGAATCATGAATCATGAATCATGAATCATGAATTGAATCATGAATCATAAATCAAATTTTGAATTATGAATCATGAATTGAATCATGAATTGAATCATGAGTCATGAATCATGAATCATAAATTGAATCATGAATCATGAATAGAATCATAAATAATGAATCATGAATCGAATCATGAATTGAATCTCGAATCATGAATCATGAATTGAATCAGGAAATAGATCATGAATTGAATCATGAATCAGGAATCATGAATTGAATCATGAATCATGAATCATGAATTGAATCATGAATTGAATCATGAATCATGAACCACAAAACATGAATTGAATCGTGAATCATGAATTGAATCATGAATCATGAATCATGAATTGAATCATGAATAATGAATTATGAAACATGAATTGAATCATGAATCATGAATCGAATCATGAATCATGATTAATGAATTGAATCATAAGTCATGAATCATGAATCATGAATTAAATCATGAATCATGAATCAAGAATCATGAATCGAATCATGAATCATGAATTGAATCATGAATCAAATCATGAATCATGAATCATGAATCGTGAATTGAATCATGAATCATGAATTGAATCTTGAATCATGAATCATGAATTGAATCATGAATTCAATCATGAAACATAAATTGAATCATGAATCATGAATCATGAATCGTGAATTGAATCATGAATCATGAATTGAATCTTGAATCATGAATCATGAATTGAATCATGAATTCAATCATGAAACATAAATTGAATCATGAATCATGAATCATGAATTGAATCATTAATTGAATCATGAATCATGAATTGAATCATAAATCATGAATCATGAATCATGAATTGATAAATGAATCATGAATCGAATCATGAATCATATATTGAATCATGAATCATGAATCATGAATCGAATCATGAATCATAAATCAAGAATCGTGAATCGAATCATGAATCATGTATTGAATCATTAATCATGAATCATGAATCATGAATTGAATCATGAATCATGAATCGCATAATGAATCATGAATCATGAATCATGAATCATGAATTGAATCATGAATCATGAATCGAATCATGATTCATGAATTGAATCATGAATTGAATCTTTAATCATGAATCATGAATTGAATTATAATTTGAATCATGAATCATGAATTGAACCATGAATTGAATCATGAATCATGAATCATGAATTGAATCATGAATCATGAATCATTAGTCATGAATTGAATCATGAATCATGAATTGATTTATGAATCATGAATCATGAATCGAATCATGAATCATGAATCATGAATTGAATCATGAATCATGAATCATGAATTGAATCATGAATAATGAATCATGAATCGAATCATGAATCATGAATCATGAATCATGAATCATGAATTGAATCATGAATCATGAATCATGAATCATGAATTGAATCATGAATTAAATCATGAATCATGAATCATAAATTGAATCATGAATCATGAATTGAATCATGAATCATGAATCATGAATCATGAATTGAATCATGAATTAAATCATGAATCATGGATTGAATCATGAATCATGAATCATGAATCATGAATTGAATCATGAATCATGAATCATGAATCGAATCATGAATCATGAATTGAATCATGAATCATGAATCATGAATCGATTCATGAATCATGGATTAAATCATGAATCGATTCATGAATCATGAATTGAATCATGAATCATGAATAGAATTATGAATCATGAATCGATTCATGAATCATGAATTGAATCATGAATCATGAATCATGAATTGAATCATGAATCATGAATCGAATCATGAATCATGAATTGAATCATGAATCATGAATCATGAATCGAATCATGAATCATGAATTGAATCATGAATCATGAATCATGAATTGAATCATGAATCATGAATCATAAATTGAATCATAAATCATGAATTGAATCATGAATCATGAATCATGAATCATGAATCATGAATCATGAATCATGAATTGAATCATGAATCATGAATCATGAATCGAATCATAAATCTTGATACAAGATTCATGAATCGAATCATGAATCATGAATCATAAATTGAATCATGAATCATTAATTGAATCATGAATCATGAATCATGAATCATGAATTGAATCATGAATCATGAATCATGAATCGAATTATAAATCTTGATTCAAGATTCATGAATCAAATCATGAATCATGAATTGAATCATGAATAATGAACCATGAATCGAATCATGAATCATAAATCATGAATCATGAATCATGAATTGAATCATGAATCATGAATCGAATCATGAATCATGAATCATGAATTGAATCATGAATCATTAATCTTGAATCAAAGCATGAATCATGAATCTAGAATCATGAATCATGAATCATGAATTGAATCATGAATCATGAATTGAATCATGAATCATGAATTGATTCATGAATTGAATCATTAATAATGAATCATGAATTGAATTATAATTTGAATCATGAATCATGAATTAAATCATGAATTGAATCATGAATCATGAATCATGAATTGAATCATGAATTGATTAATGAAACATAAATTGAATCATGAATCATGAATCATGAATTGAATCATTAATTGAATCATGAATCATGAATTGAATCATAAATCATGAATCATGAATCATGAATTGCTAAATGAATCATGAATCATATATTGAATCATTAATCATGAATCATGAATCGAATCATGAATCAAATCATGAATCATATATTAAATCATTAATCATGAATCATGAATCGAATCATGAATCATAAATCAAGAATAGTGAATCGAATCATGAATCATGTATTGAATCATTAATCATGAATCATGAATCATGAATTGAATCATGAATCATGAATCGAATCATGATTCATGAATTGAATCATTAATCATGAATCATGAATCATGAATTGAATTATAATTTGAATCATGAATCATGAATTGAATCATGAATTGAATCATGAATCATGAATCATGAATCATGAATCGAATCATGAATCATGAATCATGAATTGAATCATGAATCATGAATCGATTCATGAATCATGAATCGATTCATGAATCATGAATCATGAATCGATTCATGAATCATGAATCGATTCATGAATCATGAATCGATTCATGAATCATGAATCATGAATCGTGAATTGAATCATAAATCATGAGTTGAATCTAGAATAATGAATTGAATCATGAATCATGAATTGAATCTTGAATCATGAATCATGAATTGAATCATGAATTAAATCATGAATCATAAATTGAATCATGAATCATGAATTCAATCATTAATTGAATCATGAATCATGAATTGAATCATGAATCATGAATCGAATCATGAATCATGAATTGAATCATGAATCATTAATCTTGAATCGAATTATGAATCATGAATCAAGAATCATGAATCATGAATCATGAATTGAATCATGAATCATGAATTGAATCATGAATCATGAATTGATTCATGAATTGAATCATTAATAATGAATCATGAATCATGAATTGAATTATAATTTGAATCATGAATCATGAATTGAATCATGAATTGAATCATGAATCATGAATTGAATCATGAATCATGAATCATGAATTAAATCATGAATCATGAATCATAAATCGAATTATGAATCATGAATTGAATCATGAAACGAATCATAAATTGAATCATGAATCATGAATTGAATCATGAATCGTGAATCATGAATTGAATCATGAATCATGAATTATGAATCATGAATTGAATCATGAATCATTAATCATGAATTGAATCATGAATCATGAATCATGAATCATGAATTGAATCATGAATTAAATCATGAATCATGAATCATAAATTGAATCATGAATCATGAATCATAAATTGAATCATGAATCATGAATTGAATCATGAATTAAATCATGAATCATGAATTGAATCATGAATCATGAATCATGAATCATGAATTGAATCATGAATCATGAATCGAATCATGAATCATGACTTGAATCATGAATCATGAATCGAATCATGAATCATGAATTGAATCATGAATCATGAATCATGAATAGAATCATGAATCATGAATCATGAATCATGAATTGAATCATGAATCATGAATCAAATCATGAATCATGAATTGAATCATGAATCATGAATCGAATCATGAATCATGAATTGAATCATGAATCATGAATCATGAATAGAATAATGAATCATGAATCATGAATCATGAATTGAATCGTGAATCATGAATCATGAATCGAATCATGAATCATGAATTGAATCATGAATCATGAATCATAAATCGAATCATGAATCATGAATCAAATCATGAATCATGAATTGAATCATGAATCATAAATCATGAATCATGAATTGAATCATGAATAATGAATCATGAATCGAATCATGAATCATGAATCATGAATTGAATCATGAATCATGAATCATGAATCGAGTCATGAATCATGAATCATGAATTGAATCATGAATTGAATCATGAATCATGAATCGAATCATGAATTGAATCTTGAATAATGAATTGATTCATGAATTGAATCATGAATTGAATCTTGAATCATGAATTGAATTATAATTTGAATCATGAATTGAATCATGAATTGAATCATGAATTGAATCATGAATCATGAATCATGAATCATGAATTAAATCATGAATCATTCATCATAAATCGAATTATGAATCATGAATTGAATCATGAAACGAATCATAAATTGAATAATGAATCATGAATTGAATCATGAATCATTAATCATGAATTGAATCATGAGTCATGAATTATGAGTCATGAATTGAATCATGAATCATTAATCATGAATTGAATCATGAATCATGAATCATGAATTGAATCATGAATTAAATCATGAATCATGAATCATAAATTGAATCATGAATCATGAATCATAAATTGAATCATGAATCATGAATTGAATCATGAATCATGAATCATGAATAGAATCATGAATTATGAATCATGAATTGAATCATGAATCATGAATCATGAATCGAATTATGAATCATGAATTGAATCATGAATCATGAATCATAAATCGAATCATGAATCATGAATTGAATCATGTATCATGAATCATGAATCATGAATTGAATCATGAGTTATGAATCGAATCATAAATCATGATTCAAGATTCATGAATCGAATCATGAATCATGAACTGAATCATGAATCATAAATCATGAATCATGAATTGAATCATGCATAATGAATCATGAATCGAATCATGAATCATGAATCATGAATTGAATCATGAATCATGAATTGAATCATGAATCATGAGTTGAATTATGAATCATGAATCATGAATTGAATCATGAATCATGAATCATGAATTAAATCATGAATCACGAATCGAATCATGAATCATGAATTGAATCATGAATCATGAATCATGAATCGAATCATGAATCATGAATTGAATCATGAATCATGAATCGAATCATAAATCATGATTCAAGATTCATGAATAGAATCATGAATCATAAATCATGAATCATGAATTGAATCATGAATCATGAATCATGAATTGAATCATGAATTAAATCATGAATCATGAATCATAAATTGAATCATGAATCATGAATTGAATCATGAATCATGAATCAAGAATCATGAATTGAATCATGAATTAAATCATGAATCATGGATTGAATCATGAATCATGAATCATGAATTGAATCATGAATCATGAATCATGAATCGAATCATGAATCATGAATTGAATCATGAATCATGAATCATGAATTGAATCATGAATCATGAATCATGAATTGAATCATGAATCACGAATCGAATCATGAATCATGAATTGAATCATGAATCATGAATCATGAATCGAATCATGAATCATGAATTGAATCATGAATCATGAATCATGAATTGAATCATGAATCATGAATCATGAATCGAATCATGAATCATGAATTGAATCATGAATCATGAATCATGAATTGAATCATGAATCATGAATCATGAATTGAATCATGAATCACGAATCGAATCATGAATCATGAATTGAATCATGAATCATGAATCATGAATCGAATCATGAATCATGAATTGAATCATGAATCATGAATCATGAATTGAATCATGAATCATGAATCAAATCATGAATCATGAATTGTATCATTAATCATGAAATGAATCATGAATTGAATCATGAATCATGTATCATAAATCATGAATCATGAATTGAATCATGAATCATGAATTATGAATCATGAATTGAATCATGAATCATGAATTATGAATCATGAATTGAATCATGAATCATGAATCATGAATCATGAATTGAATCATGAATTGAATCATGAATCATGAATCATGAATTGAATCATGAATCATGAATCATAAATTGAATCATCAATCATAAATCATGAATTGAATCATGAATTGAATCATGAATCATCAATCATGAATTGAATCATGAATCATCAATCATGAATTGAATCATGAATTGAATCATGAACCATGAATTGAATCATGAATCATGAATCGAATCATGAATCATGAATTGAATCATGAATTGAATCATGAATCATGAATCATGAATTAAATCATGAATTATGAATCATGAATCGAGTCATGAATCATGAATCAAGAATCATGAATCGAATCATGAATCATGAATTGAATCATGAATCATGAATCGAATCATGAATCATGAATCATGAATCATGAATTGAATCATGAATCATAAATCGAATTTTGAATTATGAATCATGAATTGAATCATGAATTGAATCATGAGTCATGAATCATGAATCATAAATTGAATCATGAATCATGAATAGAATCATAAATAATGAATCATGAATCGAATCATGAATCATGAATAATGAATCATGAATCGAATCATGAATCGAATTATGAATCATGAATCATGAATTGAATCATGAATTGAATCTCGAATCATGAATCATGAATTGAATCAGGAAACGGATCATGAATTGAATCATGAATCATGAATTGAATCATGAATCAGGAATCATGAATTGAATCATGAATCATGAATCATGAATTGAATCATGAATTGAATCATGAATCATAAATCATGAATTGAATCGTGAATCATGAATTGAATCATGAATCATGAATCATGAATTGAATCATGAATAATGAATTATGAAACATGAATTGAATCATGAATCATGAATCGAATCATGAATCATGATTAATGAATTGAATCATAAGTGATGAATCATGAATCATGAATTAAATCATGAATCATGAATCAAGAATCATGAATCGAATCATGAATCATGAATTGAATCATGAATCATGAATCATGAATCAAATCATGAATCATGAATCATGAATCGTGAATTGAATCATGAATCATGAATTGAATCTTGAATCATGAATCATGAATTGAATCATGAATTGAATCATGAAACATAAATTGAATCATGAATCATGAATCATGAATTGAATCATTAATTGAATCATGAATCATGAATTGAATCATAAATCATGAATCATGAATCATGAATTGATAAATGAATCATGAATCGAATCATGAATCATATATTGAATCATGAATCATGAATCATGAATCGAATCATGAATCATAAATCATGAATCGAATCATGAATCATAAATCAAGAATCGTGAATCGAATCATGAATCATGTATTGAATCATTAATCATGAATCATGAATCATGAATTGAATCATGAATCATGAATCGCATAATGAATCATGAATCATGAATCATGAATTGAATCATGAATCATGAATCGAATCATGATTCATGAATTGAATCATGAATTGAATCTTTAATCATGAATCATGAATCATGAATTGAATTATGAATCATGAATTATGAATCATGAATTGAATTATGAATCATGAATCATGAATTGAATCATGAATTGAATCATGAATCATGAATTGAATCATGAATCATGAATCATAAATTGAATCATCAATCATAAATCATGAATTGAATCATGAATTGAATCATGAATCATCAATCATGAATTGAATCATGAATCATGAATCATGAATTGAATCATGAATTGAATCATGAACCATGAATTGAATCATGAATCATGAATCGAATCATGAATCATGAATTGAATCATGAATTGAATCATGAATCATGAATCATGAAATAAATCATGTATTATGAATCATGAATCGAGTCATGAATCATGAATCAAGAATCATGAATCGAATCATGAATCATGAATTGAATCATGAATCATGAATCGAATCATGAATCATGAATCATGAATCATGAATTGAATCATGAATCATAAATCAAATTTTGAATTATGAATCATGAATTGAATCATGAATTGAATCATGAGTCATGAATCATGAATCATAAATTGAATCATGAATCATGAATAGAATCATAAATAATGAATCATGAATCGAATCATGAATTGAATCTCGAATCATGAATCATGAATTGAATCAGGAAATAGATCATGAATTGAATCATGAATCAGGAATCATGAATTGAATCATGAATCATGAATCATGAATTGAATCATGAATTGAATCATGAATCATGAACCACAAAACATGAATTGAATCGTGAATCATGAATTGAATCATGAATCATGAATCATGAATTGAATCATGAATAATGAATTATGAAACATGAATTGAATCATGAATCATGAATCGAATCATGAATCATGATTAATGAATTGAATCATAAGTCATGAATCATGAATCATGAATTAAATCATGAATCATGAATCAAGAATCATGAATCGAATCATGAATCATGAATTGAATCATGAATCAAATCATGAATCATGAATCATGAATCGTGAATTGAATCATGAATCAAATCATGAATCATGAATCATGAATCGTGAATTGAATCATGAATCATGAATTGAATCTTGAATCATGAATCATGAATTGAATCATGAATTCAATCATGAAACATAAATTGAATCATGAATCATGAATCATGAATTGAATCATTAATTGAATCATGAATCATGAATTGAATCATAAATCATGAATCATGAATCATGAATTGATAAATGAATCATGAATCGAATCATGAATCATATATTGAATCATGAATCATGAATCATGAATCGAATCATGAATCATAAATCAAGAATCGTGAATCGAATCATGAATCATGTATTGAATCATTAATCATGAATCATGAATCATGAATTGAATCATGAATCATGAATCGCATAATGAATCATGAATCATGAATCATGAATCATGAATTGAATCATGAATCATGAATCGAATCATGATTCATGAATTGAATCATGAATTGAATCTTTAATCATGAATCATGAATTGAATTATAATTTGAATCATGAATCATGAATTGAACCATGAATTGAATCATGAATCATGAATCATGAATTGAATCATGAATCATGAATCATTAGTCATGAATTGAATCATGAATCATGAATTGATTTATGAATCATGAATCATGAATCGAATCATGAATCATGAATCATGAATTGAATCATGAATCATGAATCATGAATTGAATCATGAATAATGAATCATGAATCGAATCATGAATCATGAATCATGAATCATGAATCATGAATTGAATCATGAATCATGAATCATGAATCATGAATTGAATCATGAATTAAATCATGAATCATGAATCATAAATTGAATCATGAATCATGAATTGAATCATGAATCATGAATCATGAATCATGAATTGAATCATGAATTAAATCATGAATCATGGATTGAATCATGAATCATGAATCATGAATCATGAATTGAATCATGAATCATGAATCATGAATCGAATCATGAATCATGAATTGAATCATGAATCATGAATCATGAATCGATTCATGAATCATGGATTAAATCATGAATCGATTCATGAATCATGAATTGAATCATGAATCATGAATAGAATCATGAATCATGAATCGATTCATGAATCATGAATTGAATCATGAATCGATTCATGAATCATGAATTGAATCATGAATCATGAATCATGAATTGAATCATGAATCATGAATCGAATCATGAATCATGAATTGAATCATGAATCATGAATCATGAATCGAATCATGAATCATGAATTGAATCATGAATCATGAATCATGAATTGAATCATGAATCATGAATCATAAATTGAATCATAAATCATGAATTGAATCATGAATCATGAATCATGAATCATGAATCATGAATCATGAATCATGAATTGAATCATGAATCATGAATCATGAATCGAATCATAAATCTTGATACAAGATTCATGAATCGAATCATGAATCATGAATCATAAATTGAATCATGAATCATTAATTGAATCATGAATCATGAATCATGAATCATGAATTGAATCATGAATCATGAATCATGAATCGAATTATAAATCTTGATTCAAGATTCATGAATCAAATCATGAATCATGAATTGAATCATGAATAATGAACCATGAATCGAATCATGAATCATAAATCATGAATCATGAATCATGAATTGAATCATGAATCATGAATCATGAATCGAATCATGAATCATGAATCATGAATTGAATCATGAATCATTAATCTTGAATCAAAGCATGAATCATGAATCTAGAATCATGAATCATGAATCATGAATTGAATCATGAATCATGAATTGAATCATGAATCATGAATTGATTCATGAATTGAATCATTAATAATGAATCATGAATTGAATTATAATTTGAATCATAAATCATGAATTAAATCATGAATTGAATCATGAATCATGAATCATGAATTGAATCATGAATTGATTAATGAAACATAAATTGAATCATGAATCATGAATCATGAATTGAATCATTAATTGAATCATGAATCATGAATTGAATCATAAATCATGAATCATGAATCATGAATTGCTAAATGAATCATGAATCATATATTGAATCATTAATCATGAATCATGAATCGAATCATGAATCAAATCATGAATCATATATTAAATCATTAATCATGAATCATGAATCGAATCATGAATCATAAATCAAGAATAGTGAATCGAATCATGAATCATGTATTGAATCATTAATCATGAATCATGAATCATGAATTGAATCATGAATCATGAATCGAATCATGATTCATGAATTGAATCATTAATCATGAATCATGAATCATGAATCGAATCATGAATCATGAATCATGAATTGAATCATGAATCATGAATCGATTCATGAATCATGAATCGATTCATGAATCATGAATCATGAATCGATTCATGAATCATGAATCGATTCATGAATCATGAATTTATTCATGAATCATGAATCATGAATCGTGAATTGAATCATAAATCATGAGTTGAATCTAGAATAATGAATTGAATCATGAATCATGAATTGAATCTTGAATCATGAATCATGAATTGAATCATGAATTAAATCATGAATCATAAATTGAATCATGAATCATGAATTCAATCATTAATTGAATCATGAATCATGAATTGAATCATGAATCATGAATCGAATCATGAATCATGAATTGAATCATGAATCATTAATCTTGAATCGAATTATGAATCATGAATCATGAATCATGAATCATGAATTGAATCATGAATCATGAATTGAATCATGAATCATGAATTGATTCATGAATTGAATCATTAATAATGAATCATGAATCATGAATTGAATTATAATTTGAATCATGAATCATGAATTGAATCATGAATTGAATCATGAATTAAATCATGAATCATGAATTATAATTTGAATCATGAATCATGAATTGAATCATGAATCGAATTATGAATCATGAATTGAATCATGAAACGAATCATAAATTGAATCATGAATCATGAATTGAATCATGAATCGTGAATCATGAATTGAATCATGAATCATGAATTATGAATCATGAATTGAATCATGAATCATTAATCATGAATTGAATCATGAATCATGAATCATGAATCATGAATTGAATCATGAATTAAATCATGAATCATGAATCATAAATTGAATCATGAATCATGAATCATAAATTGAATCATGAATCATGAATTGAATCATGAATTAAATCATGAATCATGAATTGAATCATGAATCATGAATCATGAATCATGAATTGAATCATGAATCATGAATCATGAATCGAATCATGAATCATGACTTGAATCATGAATCATGAATCGAATCATGAATCATGAATTGAATCATGAATCATGAATCATGAATAGAATCATGAATCATGAATCATGAATTAAATCATGAATCATGAATTATAATTTGAATCATGAATCATGAATTGAATCATGAATCGAATTATGAATCATGAATTGAATCATGAAACGAATCATAAATTGAATCATGAATCATGAATTGAATCATGAATCGTGAATCATGAATTGAATCATGAATCATGAATTATGAATCATGAATTGAATCATGAATCATTAATCATGAATTCAATCATGAATCATGAATCATGAATCATGAATTGAATCATGAATTAAATCATGAATCATGAATCATAAATTGAATCATGAATCATGAATCATAAATTGAATCATGAATCATGAATTGAATCATGAATTAAATCATGAATCATGAATTGAATCATGAATCATGAATCATGAATCATGAATTGAATCATGAATCATGAATCATGAATCGAATCATGAATCATGACTTGAATCATGAATCATGAATCGAATCATGAATCATGAATTGAATCATGAATCATGAATCATGAATAGAATCATGAATCATGAATCATGAATCATGAATTGAATCATGAATCATGAATCAAATCATGAATCATGAATTGAATCATGAATCATGAATCGAATCATGAATCATGAATTGAATCATGAATCATGAATCATGAATAGAATAATGAATCATGAATCATGAATCATGAATTGAATCGTGAATCATGAATCATGAATCGAATCATGAATCATGAATTGAATCATGAATCATGAATCATAAATCGAATCATGAATCATGAATCAAATCATGAATCATGAATTGAATAATGAATCATAAATCATGAATCATGAATTGAATCATGAATAATGAATCATGAATCGAATCATGAATCATGAATCATGAATTGAATCATGAATCATGAATCATGAATCGAGTCATGAATCATGAATCATGAATTGAATCATGAATTGAATCATGAATCATGAATCGAATCATGAATTGAATCTTGAATAATGAATTGATTCATGAATTGAATCATGAATTGAATCTTGAATCATGAATTGAATTATAATTTGAATCATGAATCATGAATTGAATCATGAATTGAATCATGAATTGAATCATGAATCATGAATCATGAATCATGAATCATGAATTAAATCATGAATCATGAATCATAAATCGAATTATGAATCATGAATTGAATCATGAAACGAATCATAAATTGAATAATGAATCATGAATTGAATCATGAATCATTAATCATGAATTGAATCATGAGTCATGAATTATGAGTCATGAATTGAATCATGAATCATTAATCATGAATTGAATCATGAATCATGAATCATGAATTGAATCATGAATTAAATCATGAATCATGAATCATAAATTGAATCATGAATCATGAATCATAAATTGAATCATGAATCATGAATTGAATCATGAATCATGAATCATGAATAGAATCATGAATTATGAATCATGAATTGAATCATGAATCATGAATCATGAATCGAATTATGAATCATGAATTGAATCATGAATCATGAATCATAAATCGAATCATGAATCATGAATTGAATCATGTATCATGAATCATGAATCATGAATTGAATCATGAGTTATGAATCGAATCATAAATCATGATTCAAGATTCATGAATCGAATCATGAATCATGAACTGAATCATGAATCATAAATCATGAATCATGAATTGAATCATGCATAATGAATCATGAATCGAATCATGAATCATGAATCATGAATTGAATCATGAATCATGAATTGAATCATGAATCATGAGTTGAATTATGAATCATGAATCATGAATTGAATCATGAATCATGAATCATGAATTAAATCATGAATCACGAATCGAATCATGAATCATGAATTGAATCATGAATCATGAATCATGAATCGAATCATGAATCATGAATTGAATCATGAATCATGAATCGAATCATAAATCATGATTCAAGATTCATGAATAGAATCATGAATCATAAATCATGAATCATGAATTGAATCATGAATCATGAATTGAATCATGAATTAAATCATGAATCATGAATCATAAATTGAATCATGAATCATGAATTGAATCATGAATCATGAATCAAGAATCATGAATTGAATCATGAATTAAATCATGAATCATGGATTGAATCATGAATCATGAATCATGAATTGAATCATGAATCATGAATCATGAATCGAATCATGAATCATGAATTGAATCATGAATCATGAATCATGAATTGAATCATGAATCATGAATCATGAATTGAATCATGAATCACGAATCGAATCATGAATCATGAATTGAATCATGAATCATGAATCATGAATCGAATCATGAATCATGAATTGAATCATGAATCATGAATCATGAATTGAATCATGAATCATGAATCATGAATCGAATCATGAATCATGAATTGAATCATGAATCACGAATCATGAATTGAATCATGAATCATGAATTGAATCATGAATCACGAATCGAATCATGAATCATGAATTGAATCATGAATCATGAATCATGAATCGAATCATGAATCATGAATTGAATCATGAATCATGAATTGAATCATGAATCATGAATCATGAATTGAATCATGAATCATGAATCATGAATCGAATCATGAATCATGAATTGAATCATGAATCATGAATCATGAATTGAATCATGAATCATGAATCATGAATTGAATCATGAATCACGAATCGAATCATGAATCATGAATTGAATCATGAATCATGAATCATGAATCGAATCATGAATCATGAATTGAATCATGAATCATGAATCATGAATTGAATCATGAATCATGAATCATGAATCGAATCATGAATCATGAATTGAATCATGAATCACGAATCATGAATTGAATCATGAATCATGAATTGAATCATGAATCACGAATCGAATCATGAATCATGAATTGAATCATGAATCATGAATCATGAATCGAATCATGAATCATGAATTGAATCATGAATCATGAATTGAATCATGAATCATGAATCAAATCATGAATCATGAATTGTATCATTAATCATGAAATGAATCATGAATTGAATCATGAATCATGAATTATGAATCATGAATTGAATCATGAATCATGAATCATGAATCATGAATTGAATCATGAATTGAATCATGAATCATGAATCATTAATTGAATCATGAATCATGAATCATAAATTGAATCATCAATCATAAATCATGAATTGAATCATGAATTGAATCATGAATCATCAATCACGAATTGAATCATGAATCATCAATCATGAATTGAATCATGAATTGAATCATGAACCATGAATTGAATCATGAATCATGAATCGAATCATGAATCATGAATTGAATCATGAATTGAATCATGAATCATGAATCATGAATTAAATCATGAATTATGAATCATGAATCAAGTCATGAATCATGAATCAAGAATCATGAATCGAATCATGAATCATGAATTGAATCATGAATCATGAATCAAATCATGAATCATGAATCATGAATCATGAATTGAATCATGAATCATAAATCGAATTTTGAATTATGAATCATGAATTGAATCATGAATTGAATCATGAGTCATGAATCATGAATCATAAATTGAATCATGAATCATGAATAGAATCATAAATAATGAATCATGAATCGAATCATGAATCATGAATCATGAATCATGAATTGAATTATAATTTGAATCATGAATCATGAATTGAACCATGAATTGAATCATGAATCATGAATTGAATCATGAATTGAATTATGAATCATGAATCATGAATCATGAATTGGATCATGAATTGAATCTCGAATCATGAATCATGAATTGAATCAGGAAACGGATCATGAATTGAATCATGAATCATGAATTGAATCATGAATCAGGAATCATGAATTGAATCATGAATCATGAATCATGAATTGAATTATGAATTGAATCATGAATCATAAATCATGAATTGAATCGTGAATCATGAATTGAATCATGAATCATGAATCATGAATTGAATCATGAATAATGAATTATGAAACATGAATTGAATCATGAATCATGAATCGAATCATGAATCATGATTAATGAATTGAATCATAAGTCATGAATCATGAATCATGAATTAAATCATGAATCATGAATCAAATCATCAATCATGAATCAAGAATCATTAATCGAATCATGAATCATGAATTGAATCATGAATCATGAATCATGAATCAAATCATGAATCATGAATCATGAATCGTGAATTGAATCATGAATCATGAATTGAATCTTCAATCATGAATCATGAATTGAATCATGAATTGAATCATGAAACATAAATTGAATCATGAATCATGAATCATGAATTGAATCATTAATTGAATCATGAATCATGAATTGAATCATGAATCATGAATTGAATCATAAATCATGAATCATGAATCATGAATTGATAAATGAATCATGAATCGAATCATGAATCATATATTGAATCAAGAATCATGAATCATGAATCGAATCATGAATCATAAATCAAGAATCGTGAATCGAATCATGAATCATGTATTGAATCATTAATCATGAATCATGAATCATGAATTGAATCATGAATCATGAATCGCATAATGAATCATGAATCATGAATCATGAATTGAATCATGAATCATGAATCGAATCATGATTCATGAATTGAATCATGAATTGAATCTTTAATCATGAATCATGAATCATGAATTGAATTATGAATCATGAATTATGAATCATGAATTGAATCATGAATCATGAATCATGAATCATGAATTGAATCATGAATTGAATTATGAATCATGAATTATGAATCATGAATTGAATCATGAATCATGAATCATGAATCATGAATTGAATCATGAATTGAATCATGAATCATGAATCATGAATTGAATCATGAATCATGAATCATAAATTGAATCATCAATCATAAATCATGAATTGAATCATGAATTGAATCATGAATCATCAATCATGAATTGAATCATGAATCATGAATCATGAATTGAATCATGAATTGAATCATGAACCATGAATTGAATCATGAACCATGAATTGAATCATGAATCATGAATCGAATCATGAATCATGAATTGAATCATGAATTGAATCATGAATCATGAATCATGAAATAAATCATGTATTATGAATCATGAATCGAGTCATGAATCATGAATCAAGAATCATGAATCGAATCATGAATCATGAATTGAATCATGAATTGAATCATGAATCATGAATCATGAAATAAATCATGTATTATGAATCATGAATCGAGTCATGAATCATGAATCAAGAATCATGAATCGAATCATGAATCATGAATTGAATCATGAATCATGAATCGAATCATGAATCATGAATCATGAATCATGAATCATGAATTGAATCATGAATCATAAATCAAATTTTGAATTATGAATCATGAATTGAATCATGAATTGAATCATGAGTCATGAATCATGAATCATAAATTGAATCATGAATCATGAATTGAATCATGAATTGAATCATGAATCATGAATCATAAATCATGAATTGAATCGTGAATCATGAATTGAATCATGAATCATGAATCATGAATTGAATCATGAATAATGAATTATGAAACATGAATTGAATCATGAATCATGAATTGAATCATGAATCATGAATCATGAATCGAATCATGAATCATGATTAATGAATTGAATCATATGTCATGAATCATGAATCATGAATTAAATCATGAATCATGAATCAAGAATCATGAATCGAATCATGAATCATGAATTGAATCATGAATCATGAATCATGAATCAAATCATGAATCATGAATCATGAATCGTTAATTGAATCATGAATCATGAATTGAATCTTGAATCATGAATCATGAATTGAATCATGAATTCAATCATGAAACATAAATTGAATCATGAATCATGAATCATGAATTGAATCATTAATTGAATCATGAATCATGAATTGAATCATAAATCATGAATCATGAATCATGAATTGATAAATGAATCATGAATCGAATCATGAATCATATATTGAATCATGAATTGATAAATGAATCATGAATCGAATCATGAATCATATATTGAATCATGAATCATGAATCATGAATCGAATCATGAATCATAAATCAAGAATTGTGAATCGAATCATGAATCATGTATTGAATCATTAATCATGAATCATGAATCATGAATTGAATCATGAATCATGAATCGCATAATGAATCATGAATCATGAATCATGAATCATGAATTGAATCATGAATCATGAATCGAATCATGATTCATGAATTGAATCATGAATTGAATCTTTAATCATGAATCATGAATTGAATTATAATTTGAATCATGAATCATGAATTGAACCATGAATTGAATCATGAATCATGAATTGAATCATGAATTGAATTATGAATCATGAATCATGAATCATGAATTGGATCATGAATTGAATCTCGAATCATGAATCATGAATTGAATCAGGAAACGGATCATGAATTGAATCATGAATCATGAATTGAATCATGAATCAGGAATCATGAATTGAATCATGAATCATGAATCATGAATTGAATTATGAATTGAATCATGAATCATAAATCATGAATTGAATCGTGAATCATGAATTGAATCATGAATCATGAATCATGAATTGAATCATGAATAATGAATTATGAAACATGAATTGAGTCATGAATCATGAATCGAATCATGAATCATGATTAATGAATTGAATCATAAGTCATGAATCATGAATCATGAATTAAATCATGAATCATGAATCAAATCATCAATCATGAATCAAGAATCATGAATCGAATCATGAATCATGAATTGAATCATGAATCATGAATCATGAATCAAATCATGAATCATGAATCATGAATCGTGAATTGAATCATGAATCATGAATTGAATCTTCAATCATGAATCATGAATTGAATCATGAATTGAATCATGAAACATAAATTGAATCATGAATCATGAATCATGAATTGAATCATTAATTGAATCATGAATCATGAATTGAATCATGAATCATGAATTGAATCATAAATCATGAATCATGAATCATGAATTGATAAATGAATCATGAATCGAATCATGAATCATATATTGAATCATGAATCATGAATCATGAATCGAATCATGAATCATAAATCAAGAATCGTGAATCGAATCATGAATCATGTATTGAATCATTAATCATGAATCATGAATCATGAATTGAATCATGAATCATGAATCGCATAATGAATCATGAATCATGAATCATGAATTGAATCATGAATCATGAATCGAATCATGATTCATGAATTGAATCATGAATTGAATCTTTAATCATGAATCATGAATCATGAATTGAATTATGAATCATGAATTATGAATCATGAATTGAATCATGAATCATGAATCATGAATCATGAATTGAATCATGAATTGAATCATGAATCATGAATCATGAATTGAATCATGAATCATGAATCATAAATTGAATCATCAATCATAAATCATGAATTGATTAATGAATTGAATCATGAATCATCAATCATGAATTGAATCATGAATCATGAATCATGAATTGAATCATGAATTGAATCATGAACCATGAATTGAATCATGAACCATGAATTGAATCATGAATCATGAATCGAATCATGAATCATGAATTGAATCATGAATTGAATCATGAATCATGAATCATGAAATAAATCATGTATTATGAATCATGAATCGAGTCATGAATCATGAATCAAGAATCATGAATCGAATCATGAATCATGAATCGAATCATGAATTGAATCTCGAATCATGAATCATGAATTGAATCAGGAAACGGATCATGAATTGAATCATGAATCATGAATTGAATCATGAATCAGGAATCATGAATTGAATCATGAATCATGAATCATGAATTGAATCATGAATTGAATCATGAATCATGAATCATAAATCATGAATTGAATCGTGAATCATGAATTGAATCATGAATCATGAATCATGAATTGAATCATGAATAATGAATTATGAAACATGAATTGAATCATGAATCATGAATTGAATCATGAATCATGAATCATGAATCGAATCATGAATCATGATTAATGAATTGAATCATAAGTCATGAATCATGAATCATGAATTAAATCATGAATCATGAATCAAGAATCATGAATCGAATCATGAATCATGAATTGAATCATGAATCATGAATCATGAATCAAATCATGAATCATGAATCATGAATCGTGAATTGAATCATGAATCATGAATTGAATCTTGAATCATGAATCATGAATTGAATCATGAATTCAATCATGAAACATAAATTGAATCATGAATCATGAATCATGAATTGAATCATTAATTGAATCATGAATCATGAATTGAATCATAAATCATGAATCATGAATCATGAATTGATAAATGAATCATGAATCGAATCATGAATCATATATTGAATCATGAATCATGAATCGAATCATGAATCATAAATCAAGAATTGTGAATCGAATCATGAATCATGTATTGAATCATTAATCATGAATCATGAATCATGAATTGAATCATGAATCATGAATCGCATAATGAATCATGAATCATGAATCATGAATCATGAATTGAATCATGAATCATGAATCGAATCATGATTCATGAATTGAATCATGAATTGAATCTTTAATCATGAATCATGAATTGAATTATAATTTGAATCATGAATCATGAATTGAACCATGAATTGAATCATGAATCATGAATTGAATCATGAATCATGAATCATTAGTCATGAATTGAATCATGAATCATGAATTGATTTATGAATCATGAATCGAATCATGAATCATGAATCATGAATTGAATCATGAATCATGAATCATCAATCATAAATCGAATCATGAATCATGAATTGAATCATGAATCATGAATCATGAATCATGAATTGAATCATGAATCATGAATCATGAATCATGAATTGAATCATGAATAATAAATCATGAATCGAATCATGAATCATGAATCATGAATCATGAATCATGAATTGAATCATGAATCATGAATCATGAATCATGAATTGAATCATGAATTAAATCATGAATCATGAATCATAAATTGAATCATGAATCATGAATTGAATCATGAATCATGAATCATGAATTGAATCATGAATTAAATCATGAATCATGGATTGAATCATGAATCATGAATCATGAATCATGAATTGAATCATGAATCATGAATCATGAATCGAATCATGAATCATGAATTGAATCATGAATCATGAATCATGAATCATGAATCGATTCATGAATCATGGATTAAATCATGAATCGATTCATGAATCATGAATTGAATCATGAATCATGAATAGAATCATGAATCATGAATCGATTCATGAATCATGAATTGAATCATGAATCGATTCATGAATCATGAATTGAATCATGAATCATGAATCATGAATTGAATCATGAATCATGCATCATTAGTCATGAATTGAATCATGAATCATGAATTGATTTATGAATCATGAATCATGAATCGAATCATGAATCATGAATCATGAATTGAATCATGAATCATGAATCATCAATCATAAATCGAATCATGAATCATGAATTGAATCATGAATCATGAATCATGAATCATGAATTGAATCATGAATCATGAATCTTGAATCATGAATTGAATCATGAATAATGAATCATGAATCGAATCATGAATCATGAATCATGAATCATGAATCATGAATTGAATCATGAATCATGAATCATGAATCATGAATTGAATCATGAATTAAATCATGAATCATGAATCATAAATTGAATCATGAATCATGAATTGAATCATGAATCATGAATCATGAATCATGAATTGAATCATGAATTAAATCATGAATCATGGATTGAATCATGAATCATGAATCATGAATCATGAATTGAATCATGAATCATGAATCATGAATCGAATCATGAATCATGAATTGAATCATGAATCATGAATCATGAATCATGAATCATGAATAGAATCATGAATTAAATCATGAATCGATTCATGAATCATGAATTGAATCATGAATCATGAATAGAATCATGAATCATGAATCGATTCATGAATCATGAATTGAATCATGAATCGATTCATGAATCATGAATTGAATCATGAATCATGAATCATGAATTGAATCATGAATCATGAATTGATTTATGAATCATGAATCATGAATCGAATCATGAATCATGAATCATGAATTGAATCATGAATCATGAATCATCAATCATAAATCGAATCATGAATCATGAATTGAATCATGAATCATGAATCATGAATTGAATCATGAATCATGAATCATGAATCATGAATCATGAATCATGAATTGAATCATGAATCGAATCATGAATCATGAATCATGAATCATGAATCATGAATCATGAATTGAATCATGAATCATGAATCATGAATTGAATCATGAATTAAATCATGAATCATGAATCACAAATTGAATCATGAATCATGAATTGAATCATGAATCATGAATCATGAATCATGAATTGAATCATGAATTAAATCATGAATCATGGATTGAATCATGAATCATGAATCATGAATCATGAATTGAATCATGAATCATGAATCATGAATCGAATCATGAATCATGAATTGAATCATGAATCATGAATCATGAATCATGAATCGATTCATGAATCATAAATTAAATCATGAATCGATTCATGAATCATGAATTGAATCATGAATCATGAATAGAATCATGAATCATGAATCATGAATCGATTCATGAATCATGAATTGAATCATGAATCGATTCATGAATCATGAATTGAATCATGAATCATGAATCATGAATTGAATCATGAATCATGAATCGAATCATGAATCATGAATTGAATCATGAATCATGAATCATGAATCATGAATTGAATCATGAATCATGAATCATAAATCGAATCATGAATCATGAATTGAATCATGAATCATGAATCATGAATTGAATCATGAATCATGAATCATAAATTGAATCATAAATCATGAATTGAATCATGAATCATGAATCATGAATCATGAATTGAATCATGAATCATGAATCATGAATCATGAATTGAATCATGAATCATGAATCATGAATCGAATCATAAATCTTGATACAAGATTCATGAATCGAATCATGAATCATGAATCATAAATTGAATCATGAATCATTAATTGAATCATGAATCATGAATCATGAATCATGAATTGAATCATGAATCATGAATCATGACTCGAATTATAAATCTTGATTCAAGATTCATGAATCAAATCATGAATCATGAATTGAATCATGAATAATGAACCATGAATCAAATCATGAATCACAAATCATGAATCATGAATCATGAATTGAATCATGAATCATGAAACATGAATCGAATCATGAATCATGAATCATGAATTGAATCATGAATCATTAATCTTGAATCAAATCATGAATCATGAATCTAGAATCATGAATCATGAATCATGAATTGAATCATGAATCATGAATTGAATCATGAATCATGAATTGATTCATGAATTGAATCATTAATAATGAATCATGAATCATGAATTGAATTATAATTTGAATCATGAATCATGAATTAAATCATGAATTGAATCATGAATCATGAATCATGAATTGAATCAATTAATTCAATTAATGATTCATGATTCAATTTATGATTCATGATTCATGATTCGATTCATGAATCTTGTATCAAGATTTATGATTCGATTCATGATTCATGATTCATGATTAAATTCATGATTCATGATTCATGATTCAATTCATGATTCATGATTCATGATTCAATTCATGATTTATGATTCAATTTATGATTCATGATTCATGATTCAATTCATGATTCATGATTCAATTCATGATTTATGATTCGATTCATGATTCATGATTCATGATTCAATTCATGATTCATGATTCGATTCATGATTCATGATTCAATTCATGATTCATGATTCATGATTCAATTCATGATTCATGAATCGATTCATGATTCGATTCATGAATCGATTCATGATTCATGATTCATGATTCTATTCATGATTCATGATTCAATTCATGATTCATGAATCGATTCATGATTTAATCCATGATTCATGAATCGATTCATGATTCATGATTCATGATTCATGATTCAATTCATGATTCATGATTCGATTCATGATTCAATTCATGATTCATGATTCATGATTCTATTCATGATTCATGATTCAATTCATGATTCATGAATCGATTCATGATTTAATCCATGATTCATGAATCGATTCATGATTCATGATTCATGATTCATGATTCAATTCATGATTCATGATTCAATCCATGATTCATGATTTAATTCATGATTCAATTCACGATTCATGATTCATGATTCATGATTCAATTCATGATTCATGATTCAATTTATGATTCATGATTCATAATTTAATTCATGATTCAATTCATGATGCATGATTCATGATTCAATTCATGATTCATGATTCATGATTCATGATTCAATTCATGATTCATGATTCATGATTCATGATTCAATTCATGATTCATGATTCGATTTATGATTGATGATTCATGATTCATGATTCGATTCATGATTCATGATTCATAAATCAATTCATGATTCATGATTCAATTCATGACTAATGATTCATGATTCATGATTCGATTCATGATTCATGATTCATAAATCAATTCATGATTCATGATTCAATTCATGACTAATGATTCATGATTCATGATTCAATTCATGATTCATGATTCATGATTCAATTCATGATTCATGAATCGATTCATGATTCAATTCATGATTCATGAATCGATTCATGATTCATGATTCATGATTCTATTCATGATTCATGATTCAATTCATGATTCATGAATCGATTCATGATTCATGATTCATGATTCATGATTCAATTCATGATTCATGATTCGATTCATGATTCATGATTCCTGATTCAATTCATGATTCATGATTCATGATTCATGATTCAATCCATGATTCATGATTTAATTCATGATTCAATTCATGATTCATGATTCATGATTCATGATTCAATTCATGATTCATGATTCAATTTATGTTTCATGATTCATGATTTAATTCATGATTCAATTCATGATTCATGATTCATGATTCAATTCATGATTCATGATTCATGATTCATGATTCATGATTCGATTCATGATTCATTATTCATGATTCAATTCATGATTCATGATTCATGATTCATGATTCAATTCATGATTCATGATTCAATTCATGATTCATGATTCATGATTCATGATTCAATTCATGATTCATGATTCGATTTATGATTGATGATTCATGATTCATGATTCAATTCATGATTCATGATTCGATTCATGATTCATGATTCATGATTCAATTCATGATTCATGATTCGATTCATGATTCATGATTCAATTCATGATTCATGATTCATGATTCAATTCATGATTCATGAATCGATTCATGATTCATGATTCATGATTCAATTCATGATTCATGAATCGATTCATGATTTAATCCATGATTCATGAATCGATTCATGATTCATGATTCATGATTCATGATTCAATGCATGATTCATGATTCGATTCATGATTCATGATTCATGATTCAATTCATGATTCATGATTCATGATTCATGATTTAATCCATGATTCATGATTTAATTCATGATTCAATTCATGATTCATGATTCATGATTCATGATTCAATTCATGATTCATGATTCAATTTATGATTCATGATTCATGATTTAATTCATGATTCAATTCATGATTCATGATTCATGATTCAAATTATGATTCATGATTCATGATTCATGATTCATGATTCATGATTCATGATTCGATTCATGATTCATTATTCATGATTCAATTCATGATTCATGATTCATGATTCATGATTCAATTCATGATTCATGATTCATGATTCATGATTCAATTCATGATTCATGATTCGATTTATGATTGATGATTGATGATTCATGATTCAATTCATGATTCATGATTCATGATTCGATTCATGATTCATGATTCATAAATCAATTCATGATTCATGATTCAATTCATGACTAATGATTCATGATTCATGATTCAATTCATGATTCATGATTCATGATTCAATTCATGATTCATGAATCGATTCATGATTCAATTCATGATTCATGAATCGATTCATGATTCATGATTCATGATTCTATTCATGATTCATGATTCAATTCATGATTCATGAATCGATTCATGATTTAATCCATGATTCATGAATCGATTCATGATACATGATTTATGATTCATGATTCAATTCATGATTCATGATTCGATTCATGATTCATGATTCATGATTCAATTCATGATTCATGATTTAATTCATGATTCAATTCATGATTCATGATTCATGATTCATGATTCAATTCATGATTCATGATTCAATTTATGATTCATGATTCATGATTTAATTCATGGTTCAATTCATGATTCATGATTCAATTCATGATTCATGATTCATGATTCAATTCATGATTCACGATTCAATTCATGATTTATGATTCATGATTCATGATTCAATTCATGATTCAATTCATGATTCATGATTCATGATTCAATTCATGATTCCTGATTCATGATTCAATTCATGATTCATGATTCAATTCATGATCCGTTTCCTGATTCAATTCATGATTCATGATTCATGATTCATGATTCAATTCATGATTCATGATTCGATTTATGATTGATGAATCATGATTCATGATTCAATTCATGATTCATGATTCATGATTCGATTCATGATTCATGATTCATAAATCAATTCATGATTCATGATTCAATTCATGACTAATGATTCATGATTCATGATTCAATTCATGATTCATGATTCATGATTCAATTCATGATTCATGAATCGATTCATGATTCAATTCATGATTCATGAATCGATTCATGATTCATGATTCATGATTCTATTCATGATTCATGATTCAATTCATGATTCATGAATCGATTCATGATTTAATCCATGATTCATGAATCGATTCATGATTCATGATTTATGATTCATGATTCAATTCATGATTCATGATTCGATTCATGATTCATGATTCATGATTCAATTCATGATTCATGATTCATGATTCATGATTCAATCCATGATTCATGATTTAATTCATGATTCAATTCATGATTCATGATTCATGATTCATGATTCAATTCATGATTCATGATTCAATTTATGATTCATGATTCATGATTTAATTCATGATTCAATTCATGATTCATGATTCATGATTCAATTCATGATTCATGATTCATGATTCATGATTCGATTCATGATTCATTATTCATGATTCAATTCATGATTCATGATTCATGATTCATGATTCAATTCATGATTCATGATTCATGATTCATGATTCAATTCATGATTCATGATTCGATTTATGATTGATGATTCATGATTCATGATTCAATACATGATTCATGATTCATGATTCGATTCATGATTCATGATTCATGATTCATAAATCAATTCATGATTCATGATTCAATTCATGACTAATGATTCATGATTCATGATTCAATTCATGATTCATGATTCATGATTCAATTCATGGTTCAATTCATGATTCATGATTCAATTCATGATTCATGATTCATGATTCAATTCATGATTCACGATTCAATTCATGATTTATGATTCATGATTCATGATTCAATTCATGATTCAATTCATGATTCATGATTCATGATTCAATTCATGATTCCTGATTCATGATTCAATTCATGATTCATGATTCAATTCATGATCCGTTTCCTGATTCAATTCATGATTCATGATTCGAGATTCAATTCATGATTCGATTCATGATTCATTATTTATGATTCTATTCATGATTCATGATTCAATTTATGATTCATGATTCATGACTCATGATTCAATTCATGATTCAATTCATGATTCATAATTCAAAATTTGATTTATGATTCATGATTCAATTCATGATTCATGATTCATGATTCATGATTCATGATTCGATTCATGATTCATGATTCAATTCATGATTCATGATTCGATTCATGATTCTTGATTCATGATTCATGACTCGATTCATGATTCATAATACATGATTTATTTCATGATTCATGATTCATGATTCAATTCATGATTCAATTCATGATTCATGATTCGATTCATGATTCATGATTCAATTCATGGTTCATGATTCAATTCATGATTCAATTCATGATTCATGATTCATGATTCAATTCATGATTGATGATTCATGATTCAATTCATGATTCAATTCATGATTTATGATTGATGATTCAATTTATGATTAATGATTCATGATTCAATTCATGATTCATGATTCATGATTCAATTCATGATTCAATTCATGATTCATGATTCATGATTCATGATTCAATTCATGATTCATAATTCATGATTCATAATTCAATTCATGATTCATGATTCATGATTAAAGATTCAATTCATGATTCAATTCATGAATCATGATTCGATTCATGATTCATGATTCAATTCATGATTCATGATTCATGATTCATTATGCGATTCATGATTCATGATTCAATTCATGATTCATGATTCATGATTAATGATTCAATACATGATTCGTGATTCGATTCACGATTCTTGATTTATGATTCATGATTCGATTCATGATTCATGATTCATGATTCAATATATGATTCATGATTCGATTCATGATTCATTTATCAATTCATGATTCATGATTCATGATTTATGATTCAATTCATGATTCATGATTCAATTAATGATTCAATTCATGATTCATGATTCATGATTCAATTTATGTTTCATGATTCAATTCATGATTCAATTCATGATTCATGATTCAAAATTCAATTCATGATTCATGATTCAATTCACGATTCATGATTCATGATTCATGATTTGATTCATGATTCATGATTCATGATTCAATTCATGATTCATGATTCGATTCATGATTCTTGATTCATGATTCATGATTTGATTCATGATTCATGATTTAATTCATGATTCATGATTCATGACTTATGATTCAATTCATTAATCATGATTCATGATTCGATTCATGATTCATGATTCAATTCATGTTTTATAATTCATTATTCATGATTCAATTCATGATTCATGATTCATGATTCAATTCATGATTCACGATTCAATTCATGATTTATGATTCATGATTCAATTCATGATTCAATTCATGATTCATGATTCATGATTCAATTCATGATTCCTGATTCATGATTCAATTCATGATTCATGATTCAATTCATGATCCGTTTCCTGATTCAATTCATGATTCATGATTCGAGATTCAATTCATGATCCAATTCATGATTCATAATTCAAAATTCGATTTATGATTCATGATTCAATTCATGATTCATGATTCATGATTCATGATTTGATTCATGATTCATGATTCAATTCATGATTCATGATTCAATTCATGATTCTTGATTCATGATTCATGACTCGATTCATGATTCATAATTCATGATTTAATTCATGATTCATGATTCATGATTCAATTCATGATTCAATTCATGATTCTTAATTCGATTCATGATTCGATTCATGATTCATTATTCATGATTCATGATTCGATTCATGATTCATTATTTATGATTCTATTCATGATTCATGATTCAATTTATGATTCATGATTCATGACTCATGATTCAATTCATGATTCAATTCATGATTCATAATTCAAAATTCGATTTATGATTCATGATTCAATTCATGATTCATGATTCATGATTCATGATTTGATTCATGATTCATGATTCAATTCATGATTCATGATTCAATTCATGATTCTTGATTCATGATTCATGACTCGATTCATGATTCATAATTCATGATTTAATTCATGATTCATGATTCATGATTCAATTCATGATTCAATTCATGATTCATGATTCGATTCATGATTCATGATTCAATTCATGGTTCATGATTCAATTCATGATTCAATTCATGATTCATGATTCATGATTCAATTCATGATTGATGATTCATGATTCAATTCATGATTCAATTCATGATTTATGATTGATGATTCAATTTATGATTCATGATTCATGATTCAATTCATGATTCATGATTCATGATTCAATTCATGATTCATGATTCATGATTCATGATTCATGATTCAATTCATGATTCATAATTCATGATTCATGATTCAATTCATGATTCATAATTCATGATTCATGATTCAATTCATGATTCATGATTTATGATACATGATTAATGTTTCAATTCATGATTCATTTCATGATTCATGATACAATTCATGATTCATGATTTGATTCATGATTCATGATTCAATTCATGATTCATGATTCATGATTCAATTCATGATTCATGATTCGATTCATGATTCATGATTCAATTCATGATTCATGATTCGATTCGTGATTCATGATTCAATTCATGATTCATGATTCATGATTCAATTCATGATTCATGATTCATGATTCAATTCATGATTCATGATTCGATTCATGATTCATGATTCATGATTCAATTCATGATTCATGATTCATGATTCATGATTCAATCCATGATTCATGATTTAATTCATGATTCAATTCATGATTCTTGATTCATGATTCATGATTCAATTCATGATTCATGATTCAATTTATGATTCATGATTCATGATTTAATTCATGATTCAATTCATGATTCATGATTCAATTCATGATTCATGATTTATGATTCATGATTCTATTCATGAATCTTGAATCATGATTTATGATTCGATTCATGATTCATGATTCAATTCATGATTCATGATTCGATTCATGATTCATGATTCATGATTCAATTCATGATTCATGATTCGATTCGTGATTCATGATTTAATTCATGATTCATGATTCATGATTCAATTCATGATTCATGATTCATAATTCAACTCATGATTCATGATTCAATTCATGATTCATGATTTAATTCATGATTCATGATTCATGATTCGATTCATGATTCATTATGCATGATTCAATTCATGATTCATGATTTATGATTCATGATTCAGTTCATGATTCATGATTCGATTCATGAATCTTGAATCATGATTTATGATTCGATTCATAATTCATGATTCAATTCATGATTCATGATTCATGATACATGATTCAATTCATGATTCATGATTCGATTTATGATTCATGATTCAATTCATGATTCATAATTCGATTCATGATTCATGATTCATGATTCAATTCATGATTCATGATTCAATTTATGATTCATGATTCATGATTCAATTTATGATTCATGATTCATGATTTAATTCATGATTCAATTCATGACTCATGATTCATGACTCATGATTCAATTCATGATTAATGATTCATGATTCAATTCATGATTCATTATTCAATTTATGATTCATTTCATGATTCAATTCATGATTCATAATTCGATTTATGATTCATGATTCATGATTTAATTCATGATTCATGATTCATGATTCAATTCATGATTCATGATTCATGATTCAATTCATGATTCAATTCATGATTCATGATTCAAATTATAATTCAATTCATGATTCAAGATTCAATTCATGATTCAATTCATGAATCAATTCATTATTCAAGATTCAATTCATGATTCGATTCATGATTCATGATTCAATTCATGATTCAATTCATGATTCATGATTCATGACTCGATTCATGATTCATGATTCATGATTCAATTCATGATTCATGATTCATGATTCGATTCATGATTCATTATTCATGATTCAATTCATGATTCATGATTTATGATTCATGATTCAATTCATGATTCATGATTTGATTCATGATTCATGATTTGATTTATGATTCATGATTCATGATTCAATTCATGATTCATGAATCGATTCATGATTCATGATTCACGATTCAATTCATGATTCATGATTCATGATTCATTATTCTATTCATGATTCATGATTCATGATTCAATTCATGATTCATGATTCGATTCATGATTCATGATTCAATTCATGATTCATGATTTGATTCATGATTCATGATTCAATTCATGATTCATGATTCATGATTCATGATTCTATTCATGATTCATGATTCATGATTCAATTCATGATTCATGATTCGATTCATGATTCATGATTCAATTCATGATTCATGATTCGATTCATGATTCATGATTCATGATTCAATTCATGATTCATGATTCATGATACAATTCATGATTCATGATTTAATTCATGATTCAATTCATGATTCATGATTCAATTTATGATTCATGATTCATGATTCAATTTATGATTCATGATTCATGATTTAATTCATGATTCAATTCATGATTCATGATTCATGATTCATGATTCAATTCATGATTAATGATTCATGATTCAATTCATGATTCATAATTCATGATTCATGATTCAATTCATGATTCACGATTCATGATTCAATTCATGATTCATGATTCAATTTATGATTCGTTTCATGATTCAATTCATGATTCATAATTCGATTTATGATTCATGATTCATGATTTAATTCATGATTCATGATTCATGATTCAATTCATGATTCATGATTCAATTCATGATTCAATTCATGATTCATGATTCAAATTATAATTCAATTCATGATTCATGATTCATTATTAATGATTAAATTCATGATTCAATTCATGATTCATGATTCAATTCATGATTCATGATTCAATTCATGATTCATGATTCATGATTCTTGATTCATGATTCATGATTCGATTCAAGATTAATGATTCATGATTCAATTCATGATTCATGATTCGATTCATGATTCATGATTCAATTCATGATTCATGATTCATGATTTATGATTCAATTCATGATTCATGGTTCATGATTCAATTAATGATTCAATTCATGATTCATGATTCAATTTATGATTCATGATTCAATTCATGATTCAATTCATGATTCATGATTCAAGATTCAATTCATGATTCATGATTCAATTCATGATTCTAGATTCAACTCATGATTTATGATTCAATTCACGATTCATGATTCATGATTCATGAATCGATTCATGATTCATGAATTGATTCATGATTCATGAATCGATTCATGATTCATGAATCGATTCATGATTCATGATTCAATTCATGATTCATGATTCATGATTCGATTCATGATTCATGATTCATGAATCGATTCATGATTCATGATTCATGATTCAATTCATGATTCAATTCATGATTCATGATTCAAATTATAATTCAATTCATGATTCATGATTCATGATTAATGATTCAATTCATGATTCAATTCATGAATCATGATTCGATTCATGATTCATGATTCAATTCATGATTCATGATTCATAATTCATGATTCATTATGCGATTCATGATTCATGATTCAATTCATGATTCATGATTCATGATTAATGATTCAATACATGATTCATGATTCGATTCACTATTCTTGATTTATGATTCATGATTCGATTCATGATTCATGATTAATGATTTAATATATGATTCATGATTTGATTCATGATTCGATTCATGATTCATGATTAATGATTCAATATATGATTCATGATTCATTTAGCAATTCATGATTCATGATTCATGATTTATGATTCAATTCATGATTCATGATTCAATTAATGATTCAATTCATGATTCATGATTCATGATTCAATTTATGTTTCATGATTCAATTCATGATTCAATTCATGATTCATGATTCAATTCATGATTTAATTCATGATTCATGATTCAAATTATAATTCAATTCATGATTCATGATTCATTATTAATGATTCAATTCATGAATCAATTCATGATTCATGATTCAATTCATGATTCATGATTCAATTCATGATTCATGATTCATGATTCTAGATTCATGATTCATGCTTTGATTCAAGATTAATGATTCATGATTCAATTCATGATTCATGATTCATGATTCATGATTCATGATTCAATTCATGATTCATGATTCATGATTTATGATTCATGATTCGATTCATGGTTCATTATTCATGATTCAATTCATGATTCATGATTTGATTCATGAATCTTGAATCAAGATTTATAATTCGATTCATGATTCATGATTCATGATTCAATTCATGATTCATGATTCATGATTCATGATTCAATTAATGATTCATGATTCAATTTATGATTCATGATTCATGATTCGATTCATGAATCTTGTATCAAGATTTATGATTCGATTCATGATTCATGATTCATGATTCAATTCATGATTCATGATTCATGATTCATGATTCAATTCATGATTCATGATTCTTGATTCATGATTCATGATTCAATTCATGATTTATGATTCAATTTATGATTCATGATTCATGATTCAATTCATGATTCATGATTCATGATTCAATTCATGATTCATGATTCAATTCATGATTCATGATTCATGATTCAATTCATGATTCATGATTCATGATTCAATTCATGATTCATGATTCATGATTCAATTCATGATTCATGAATCGATTCATGATTCAATTCATGATTCATGAATCGATTCATGATTCATGATTCATGATTCTATTCATGATTCATGATTCAATTCATGATTCATGAATCGATTCATGATTTAATCCATGATTCATGAATCGATTCATGATTCATGATTCATGATTCATGATTCAATTCATGATTCATGATTCGATTCATGATTCATGATTCATGATTCAATTCATGATTCATGATTCATGATTCAATCCATGATTCATGATTTAATTCATGATTCAATTCATGATTCATGATTCATGATTCATGATTCAATTCATGATTCATGATTCATGATTCATGATTCAATTCATGATTCAATTTATGATTCATGATTCATGATTTAATTCATGATTCAATTCATGATTCATGATTTATGATTCATGATTCAATTCATGATTCATGATTCATGATTCATGATTCATGATTCGATTCATGATTCATTATTCATGATTCAATTCATGATTCATGATTCATGATTCAATTCATGATTCATGATTCATGATTCATGATTCAATTCATGATTCATGATTCGATTTATGATTGATGATTCATGATTCATGATTCAATTCATGATTCATGATTCATGATTCGATTCATGATTCATGATTCATAAATCAATTCATGATTCATGATTCAATTCATGACTAATGATTCATGATTCAATTTATGATTCATGATTCATGATTCGATTCATGAATCTTGTATCAAGATTTATGATTCGATTCATGATTCATGATTCATGATTCAATTCATGATTCATGATTCATGATTCATGATTCAATTCATGATTCATGATTCATGATTCATGATTCATGATTCAATTCATGATTTATGATTCAATTTATGATTCATGATTCATGATTCAATTCATGATTCATGATTCATGATTCAATTCATGATTCATGATTCAATTCATGATTCATGATTCATGATTCAATTCATGATTCATGATTCATGATTCAATTCATGATTCATGAATCGATTCATGATTCAATTCATGATTCATGAATCGATTCATGATTCATGATTCATGATTCTATTCATGATTCATGATTCAATTCATGATTCATGAATCGATTCATGATTTAATCCATGATTCATGAATCGATTCATGATTCATGATTCATGATTCATGATTCAATTCATGATTCATGATTCGATTCATGATTCATGATTCATGATTCAATTCATGATTCATGATTCATGATTCAATCCATTATTCATGATTTAATTCATGATTCAATTCATGATTCATGATTCATGATTCATGATTCAATTCATGATTCATGATTCATGATTCATGATTCAATTCATGATTCAATTTATGATTCATGATTCATGATTTAATTCATGATTCAATTCATGATTCATGATTTATGATTCATGATTCATGATTCATGATTCATGATTCATGATTCATGATTCATGATTCGATTCATGATTCATTATTCATGATTCAATTCATGATTCATGATTCATGATTCAATTCATGATTCATGATTCATGATTCATGATTCAATTCATGATTCATGATTCGATTTATGATTGATGATTCATGATTCATGATTCAATTCATGATTCATGATTCATGATTCGATTCATGATTCATGATTCATAAATCAATTCATGATTCATGATTCAATTCATGACTAATGATTCATGATTCATGATTCAATTCATGATTCATGATTCATGATTCAATTCATGGTTCAATTCATGATTCATGATTCAAATTATAATTCAATTCATGATTCATGATTCATGATTAAAGATTCAATTCATGATTCAATTCATGAATCATGATTCGATTCATGATTCATGATTCAATTCATGATTCATGATTCATTATGCGATTCATGATTCATGATTCAATTCATGATTCATGATTCATGATTAATGATTCAATACATGATTCATGATTCGATTCACGATTCTTGATTTATGATTCATGATTCGATTCATGATTCATGATTCATGATTCAATATATGATTCATGATTCGATTCATGATTCATTTATCAATTCATGATTCATGATTCATGATTTATGATTCAATTCATGATTCATGATTCAATTAATGATTCAATTCATGATTCATGATTCATGATTCAATTTATGTTTCATGATTGAATTCATGATTCAATTCATGATTCATGATTCAAAATTCAATTCATGATTCATGATTCAATTCACGATTCATGATTCATAATTCATGATTCAATTCATGATTCATGATTTAATTCATGATTCAATTCATGATTCATGATTCAATTTATGATTCATGATTCATGATTCAATTTATGATTCATGATTCATGATTTAATTCATGATTCAATTCATGATTCATGATTCATGATTCATGATTCAATTCATGATTAATGATTCATGATTCAATTCATGATTCATAATTCATGATTCATGATTCAATTCATGATTCACGATTCATGATTCAATTCATGATTCATGATTCAATTTATGATTCGTTTCATGATTCATAATTCGATTTATGATTCATGATTCATGATTTAATTCATGATTCATGATTCATGATTCAATTCATGATTCATGATTCAATTCATGATTCAATTCATGATTCATGATTCAAATTATAATTCAATTCATGATTCATGATTCATTATTAATGATTCAATTCATGAATCAATTCATGATTCATGATTCAATTCATGATTCATGATTCAATTCATGATTCATGATTCATGATTCTTGATTCATGATTAATGATTCGATTCAAGATTAATGATTCATGATTCAATTCATGATTCATGATTCGATTCATGATTCATGATTCAATTCATGATTCATGATTCATGATTTATGATTCAATTCATGATTCATGGTTCATGATTCAATTAATGATTCAATTCATGATTCATGATTCAATTTATGATTCATGATTCAATTCATGATTCAATTCATGATTCATGATTCAAGATTCAATTCATGATTCATGATTCAATTCATGATTCTAGATTCAACTCATGATTTATGATTCAATTCACGATTCATGATTCATGATTCATGAATCGATTCATGATTCATGAATCGATTCATGATTCATGAATCGATTCATGATTCATGATTCAATTCATGATTCATAATTCATGATTCGATTCATGATTCAATTCATGATTCATGATTCAAATTATAATTCAATTCATGATTCATGATTCATGATTAATGATTCAATTCATGATTCAATTCATGAATCATGATTCGATTCATGATTCATGATTCAATTCATGATTCATGATTCATGATTAATGATTCAATTCATGATTCAATTCATGAATCATGATTCGATTCATGATTCATGATTCAATTCATGATTCATGATTCATGATTCATTATGCGATTCATGATTCATGATTCAATTCATGATTCATGATTCATGATTAATGATTCAATACATGATTCATGATTCGATTCACTATTCTTGATTTATGATTCATGATTCGATTCATGATTCATGATTAATGATTTAATATATGATTCATGATTTGATTCATGATTCGATTCATGATTCATGATTAATGATTCAATATATGATTCATGATTCATTTAGCAATTCATGATTCATGATTCATGATTTATGATTCAATTCATGATTCATGATTCAATTAATGATTCAATTCATGATTCATGATTCATGATTCAATTTATGTTTCATGATTCAATTCATGATTCAATTCATGATTTATGATTCATGATTCAATTCATGATTTAATTCATGATTCATGATTCAAATTATAATTCAATTCATGATTCATGATTCATTATTAATGATTCAATTCATGAATCAATTCATGATTCATGATTCAATTCATGATTCATGATTCAATTCATGATTCATGATTCATGATTCTAGATTCATGATTCATGCTTTGATTCAAGATTAATGATTCATGATTCAATTCATGATTCATGATTCATGATTCGATTCATGATTCATGATTCATGATTCAATTCATGATTCATGATTCATGATTTATGATTCATGATTCGATTCATGGTTCATTATTCATGATTCAATTCATGATTCATGATTTGATTCATGAATCTTGAATCAAGATTTATAATTCGATTCATGATTCATGATTCATGATTCAATTCATGATTCATGATTCATGATTCATGATTCAATTAATGATTCATGATTCAATTTATGATTCATGATTCATGATTCGATTCATGAATCTTGTATCAAGATTTATGATTCGATTCATGATTCATGATTCATGATTCAATTCATGATTCATGATTCATGATTCATGATTCAATTCATGATTCATGATTCATGATTCAATTCATGATTTATGATTCAATTTATGATTCATGATTCATGATTCAATTCATGATTCATGATTCATGATTCAATTCATGATTCATGATTCGATTCATGATTCATGATTCATGATTCAATTCATGATTCATGATTCGATTCATGATTCATGATTCAATTCATGATTCATGATTCATGATTCAATTCATGATTCATGAATCGATTCATGATTCAATTCATGATTCATGAATCGATTCATGATTCATGATTCATGATTCTATTCATGATTCATGATTCAATTCATGATTCATGAATCGATTCATGATTGAATCCATGATTCATGAATCGATTCATGATTCATGATTTATGATTCATGATTCAATTCATGATTCGATTCATGATTCATGATTCATGATTCAATTCATGATTCATGATTCATGATTCAATCCATGATTCATGATTTAATTCATGATTCATGATTCAATTTATGATTCATGATTCATGATTTAATTCATGATTCAATTCATGATTCATGATTCATGATTCAATTCATGATTCATGATTCATGATTCATGATTCATGATTCGATTCATGATTCAATTCATGATTCATGATTCATGATTCAATTCATGATTCATGATTCATGATTCATGATTCAATTCATGATTCATGATTCGATTTATGATTGATGATTCATGATTCATGATTCAATTCATGATTCATGATTCATGATTTGATTCATGATTCATGATTCATAAATCAATTCATGATTCATGATTCAATTCATGACTAATGATTCATGATTCATGATTCAATTCATGATTCATGATTCATGATTCAATTCATGGTTCAATTCATGATTCATGATTCAAATTATAATTCAATTCATGATTCATGATTCATGATTAAAGATTCAATTCATGATTCAATTCATGAATCATGATTCGATTCATGATTCATGATTCAATTCATGATTCATGATTCATTATGCGATTCATGATTCATGATTCAATTCATGATTCATGATTAATGATTCAATACATGATTCATGATTCGATTCACGATTCTTGATTTATGATTCATGATTCGATTCATGATTCATGATTCATGATTCAATATATGATTCATGATTCGATTCATGATTCATTTATCAATTCATGATTCATGATTCATGATTTATGATTCAATTCATGATTCATGATTCAATTAATGATTCAATTCATGATTCATGATTCATGATTCAATTTATGTTTCATGATTGAATTCATGATTCAATTCATGATTCATGATTCAAGATTCAATTCATGATTCATGATTCAATTAACGATTCATGATTCATGATTCATGATTTGATTCATGATTCATGATTCATGATTTAATTCATGATTCATGATTCAATTCATGATTCTTGATTCATGATTCATGATTTAATTCATGATTCATGACTTATGATTCAATTCATTAATCATGATTCATGATTCGATTCATGATTAATGATTCAATTCATGTTTCATAATTCATTATTCATGATTCAATTCATGATTCATGATTCATGATTCAATTCATGATTAACGATTCAATTCATGTTTTGTGATTCATGATTCATGATTCAATTCATGATTCAATTCATGATTCATGATTCATGATTCAATTCATGATTCCTGATTCATGATTCAATTCATGATTCATGATTCAATTAATGATCCATTTCCTGATTCAATTCATGATTCATGATTCGAGATTCAATTCATGATTCGATTCATGATTCATTATTTATGATTCTATTCATGATTCATGATTCAATTTATGATTCAATTCATGATTCATGATTCGAGATTCAATTCATGATTCGATTCATGATTCATTATTTATGATTCTATTCATGACTCATGATTCAATTCATGATTCAATTCATGATTCATAATTCAAAATTTGATTTATGATTCATGATTCAATTCATGATTCATGATTCGATTCATGATTCATGATTCAATTCATGATTCATGATTCGATTCATGATTCTTGATTCATGATTCATGACTCGATTCATGATTCATAATACATGATTTATTTCATGATTCATGATTCAATTCATGATTCAATTCATGATTCATGATTCGATTCATGATTCATGATTCAATTCATGGTTCATGATTCAATTCATGATTCAATTCATGATTCATGATTCATGATTCAATTCATGATTGATGATTCATGATTCAATTCATGATTCAATTCATGATTTATGATTAATGATTCAATTTATGATTCATGATTCATGATTCAATTCATGATTCATGATTCATGATTCAATTCATGATTCAATTCATGATTCATGATTCATGATTCAATTCATGATTCATAATTCATGATTCATAATTCAATTCATGATTCATGATTCATGATTAAAGATTCAATTCATGATTCAATTCATGAATCATGAATCATGAATTGAATCTTGAATCATGAATCATGAATTGAATCATGAATTGAATCATGAATCATAAATTGAATCATGAATCATGAATTGAATCATTAATTGAATCATGAACCATGAATCATGAATTGAATCATAAATCATGAATCATGAATCGAATTATAAATCTTGATTCAAGATTCATGAATCAAATCATGAATCATGAATTGAATCATGAATAATGAACCATGAATCGAATCATGAATCATAAATCATGAATCATGAATCATGAATTGAATCATGAATCATGAATCATGAATCGAATCATGAATCATGAATCATGAATTGAATCATGAATCATTAATCTTGAATCAAATCATGAATCATGAATCTAGAATCATGAATCATGAATCATGAATTGAATCATGAATCATGAATTGAATCATGAATCATGAATTGATTCATGAATTGAATCATTAATAATGAATCATGAATCATGAATTGAATTATAATTTGAATCATGAATCATGAATTAAATCATGAATTGAATCATGAATCATGAATCATGAATTGAATCATGAATTGAATCATGAAACATAAATTGAATCATGAATCATGAATCATGAATTGAATCATTAATTGAATCATGAATCATGAATTGAATCATAAATCATGAATCATTAATCATGAATTGCTAAATGAATCATGAATCAAATCATGAATCATATATTGAATCATTAATCATGAATCATGAATCGAATCATGAATCAAATCATGAATCATATATTGAATCATTAATCATGAATCATGAATCGAATCATGAATCATAAATCAAGAATAGTGAATCGAATCATGAATCATGTATTGAATCATTAATCATGAATCATGAATCATGAATTGAATCATGAATCATGAATCGCATAATGAATCATGAATCATGAATCATGAATCATGAATTGAATCATGAATCATGAATCGAATCATGATTCATGAATTGAATCATGAATTGAATCATTAATCATGAATCATGAATCATGAATTGAATTATAATTTGAATCATGAATCATGAATTGAATCATGAATTGAATCATGAATCATGAATCATGAATCGATTCATGAATCATGAATCATGAATTGAATCATGAATCATGAATTGAATCATGAATCATGAATCGATTCATGAATCATGAATCATGAATCGTGAATTGAATCATAAATCATGAGTTGAATCTAGAATCATGAATTGAATCATGAATCATGAATTGAATCTTGAATCATGAATCATGAATTGAATCATGAATCATAAATTGAATCATGAATCATGAATTGAATCATTAATTGAATCATGAACCATGAATCATGAATTGAATCATAAATCATGAATCATGAATCATGAATTGAATCATGAATCATGAATCGAATCATGAATCATGAATTGAATCATGAATCATTAATCTTGAATCGAATCATGAATCATGAATCAAGAATCATGAATCATGAATCATGAATTGAATCATGAATCATGAATTGAATCATGAATCATGAATTGATTCATGAATTGAATCATTAATAATGAATCATGAATCATGAATTGAATTATAATTTGAATCATGAATCATGAATTGAATCATGAATTGAATCATGAATCATGAATTGAATCATGAATCATGAATCATGAATTAAATCATGAATCATGAATCATAAATCGAATTATGAATCATGAATTGAATCATGAAACGAATCATAAATTGAATCATGAATTGAATCATGAATCGTGAATCATGAATTGAATCATGAATCATGAATTATGAATCATGAATTGAATCATAAATCATTAATCATGAATTGAATCATGAATCATGAATCATGAATTGAATCATGAATTAAATCATGAATCATGAATCATAAATTGAATCATGAATCATGAATCATAAATTGAATCATGAATCATGAATTGAATCATGAATTAAATCATAAATCATGAATTGAATCATGAATCATGAATCATGAATCATGAATTGAATCATGAATCATGAATCATGAATCGAATCATGAATCATGAATTGAATCATGAATCATGAATCGATTCATGAATCATGAATTGAATCATGAATCATGAATCATGAATAGAATCATGAATCATGAATCATGAATTGAATCATGAATCATGAATCAAATTATGAATCATGAATTGAATCATGAATCATGAATCGAATCATGAATCATGAATTGAATCATGAATCATGAATCATGAATAGAATAATGAATCATGAATCATGAATCATGAATTGAATCGTGAATCATGAATCATGAATCGAATCATGAATCATGAATTGAATCATGAATCATGAATCATAAATCGAATCATGAATCATGAATCAAATCATGAATCATGAATTGAATCATGAATCATAAATCATGAATCATGAATTGAATCATGAATAATGAATCATGAATCGAATCATGAATCATGAATTGAATCATGAATCATGAATCATGAATCGAGTCATGAATCATGAATTGAATCATGAATTGAATCATGAATCATGAATCGAATCATGAATTGAATCTTGAATAATGAATTGATTCATAATTTGAATCATGAATTGAATCTTGAATCATGAATTGAATTATAATTTGAATCATGAATCATGAATTGAATCATGAATCATGAATCATGAATTGAATCATGAATCATGAATCATGAATTAAATCATGAATCATGAATCATAAATCGAATTATGAATCATGAATTGAATCATGAAACGAATCATAAATTGAATAATGAATCATGAATTGAATCATGAATCATTAATCATGAATTGAATCATGAGTCATGAATTATGAGTCATGAATTGAATCATGAATCATTAATCATGAATTGAATCATGAATCATGAATCATGAATTGAATCATGAATTAAATCATGAATCATGAATCATAAATTGAATCATGAATCATGAATCATAAATTGAATCATGAATCATGAATTGAATCATAAATCATGAATCATGAATAGAATCATGAATTATGAATCATGAATTGAATCATGAATCATGAATCATGAATCGAATTATGAATCATGAATTGAATCATGAATCATGAATCATAAATCGAATCATGAATCATGAATTGAATCATGTATCATGAATCATGAATCATGAATTGAATCATGAATTATGAATCGAATCATAAATCATGATTCAAGATTCATGAATCGAATCATGAATCATGAACTGAATCATGAATCATGAATTGAATCATGCATAATGAATCATGAATCGAATCATGAATCATGAATCATGAATTGAATCATGAATCATGAATTGAATCATGAATCATGAGTTGAATTATGAATCATGAATCATGAATTGAATCATGAATCATGAATCATGAATTAAATCATGAATCACGAATCGAATCATGAATCATGAATTGAATCATGAATCATGAATCATGAATCGAATCATGAATCATGAATTGAATCATGAATCATGAATCGAATCATAAATCATGATTCAAGATTCATGAATAGAATCATGAATCATAAATCATGAATCATGAATTGAATCATGAATCATGAATTGAATCATGAATTAAATCATGAATCATGAATCGAATCATAAATCATGATTCAAGATTCATGAATAGAATCATGAATCATGAATTGAATCATGAATCATGAATCATGAATTGAATCATGAATTAAATCATGAATCATGAATCATAAATTGAATCATGAATCATGAATTGAATCATGAATCATGAATCAAGAATCATGAATTGAATCATGAATTAAATCATGAATCATGAATTGAATCATGAATCATGAATCATGAATCATGAATCGAATCATGAATCATGAATTGAATCATGAATCATGAATCATGAATTGAATCATGAATCATGAATTGAATCATGAATCACGAATCGAATCATGAATCATGAATTGAATCATGAATCATGAATCATGAATCGAATCATGAATCATGAATTGAATCATGAATCATGAATCATGAATTGAATCATGAATCATGAATCAAATCATGAATCATGAATTGTATCATGAATCATGAAATGAATCATGAATTGAAACATTAATCATGTATCATAAATCATGAATCATGAATTGAATCATGAATCATGAATTATGAATCATGAATTGAATCATGAATCATGAATCATGAATCATGAATCATGAATTGAATCATGAATTGAATCATGAATCATGAATCATGAATTGAATCATAAATCATGAATCATAAATTGAATCATCAATCATAAATCATGAATTGAATCATGAATTGAATCATGAATCATCAATCATGAATTGAATCATGAATCATGAATTGAATCATGAATTGAATCATGAACCATGAATTGAATCATGAATCATGAATCGAATCATGAATCATGAATTGAATCATGAATTGAATCATGAATCATGAATCATGAATTAAATCATGAATTATGAATCATGAATTGAATCATGAATTGAATCATGAGTCATGAATCATGAATCATAAATTGAATCATGAATCATGAATAGAATCATAAATAATGAATCATGAATCGAATCATGAATCATGAATAATGAATCATGAATCGAATCATGAATCGAATTATGAATCATGAATCATGAATCATGAATTGGATCATGAATTGAATCTCGAATCATGAATCATGAATTGAATCAGGAAACGGATCATGAATTGAATCATGAATCATGAATTGAATCATGAATCAGGAATCATGAATTGAATCATGAATCATGAATCATGAATTGAATCATGAATTGAATCATGAATCATAAATCATGAATTGAATCGTGAATCATGAATTGAATCATGAATCATGAATCATGAATTGAATCATGAATAATGAATTATGAAACATGAATTGAATCATGAATCATGAATCGAATCATGAATCATGATTAATGAATTGAATCATAAGTCTTAATTCATGAATCAAGAATCATGAATCGAATCATGAATCATGAATTGAATCATGAATCATGAATCATGAATCAAATCATGAATCATGAATTGAATCATGAATCATGAATTGAATCTTGAATCATGAATCATGAACTGAATCATGAATTGAATCATGAAACATAAATTGAATAAAGAATCATGAATCATGAATTGAATCATTAATTGAATCATGAATCATGAATTGAATCATAAATCATGAATCATGAATCATGAATTGATAAATGAATCATGAATCGAATCATGAATCATATATTGAATCATGAATCATGAATCATGAATCGAATCATGAATCATAAATCAAGAATCGTGAATCGAATCATGAATCATGTATTGAATCATTAATCATGAATCATGAATCATGAATTGAATCATGAATCATGAATCGCATAATGAATCATGAATCATGAATCATGAATTGAATCATGAATCATGAATCGAATCATGATTCATGAATTGAATCATGAATTGAATCTTTAATCATGAATCATGAATCATGAATTGAATTATGAATCATGAATCATGAATCATGAATTGAATCATGATTTGAATCATGAATCATGAATCATAAATCATGAATTGAATCGTGAATCATGAATTGAATCATGAATCATGAATCATGAATTGAATCATGAATAATGAATTATGAAACATGAATTGAATCATGAATCATGAATCGAATCATGAATCATGATTAATGAATTGAATCATAAGTCATGAATCATGAATCATGAATTAAATCATGAATCATGAATCAAGAATCATGAATCGAATCATGAATCATGAATTGAATCATGAATCATGAATCAAATCATGAATCATGAATCATGAATCGTGAATTGAATCATGAATCATGAATTGAATCTTGAATCATGAATCATGAATTGAATCATGAATTCAATCATGAAACATAAATTGAATCATGAATCATGAATCATGAATTGAATCATTAATTGAATCATGAATCATGAATTGAATCATAAATCATGAATCATGAATCATGAATTGATAAATGAATCATGAATCGAATCATGAATCATATATTGAATCATGAATCATGAATCATGAATCGAATCATGAATCATAAATCAAGAATTGTGAATCGAATCATGAATCATGTATTGAATCATTAATCATGAATCATGAATCATGAATTGAATCATGAATCATGAATCGAATCATGATTCATGAATTGAATCATGAATTGAATCTTTAATCATGAATCATGAATCATGAATTGAATTATAATTTGAATCATGAATCATGAATTGAACCATGAATTGAATCATGAATCATGAATCATGAATTGAATCATGAATCATGAATCATTAGTCATGAATTGAATCATGAATCATGAATTGATTTATGAATCATGAATCATGAATCGAATCATGAATCATGAATCATGAATTGAATCATGAATCATGAATCATCAATCATAAATCGAATCATGAATCATGAATTGAATCATGAATCATGAATCATGAATCATGAATTGAATCATGAATCATGAATCATGAATCATGAATTGAATCATGAATAATGAATCATGAATCGAATCATGAATCATGAATCATGAATCATGAATTGAATCATGAATCATGAATCATGAATCATGAATTGAATCATGAATTAAATCATGAATCATGAATCATAAATTGAATCATGAATCATGAATTGAATCATGAATCATGAATCATGAATCATGAATTGAATCATGAATTAAATCATGAATCATGGATTGAATCATGAATCATGAATCATGAATCATGAATTGAATCATGAATCATGAATCATGAATCGAATCATGAATCATGAATTGAATCATGAATCATGAATCATGAATCATGAATCGATTCATAAATCATGGATTAAATCATAAATCGATTCATGAATCATGAATTGAATCATGAATCATGAATAGAATCATGAATCATGAATCATGAATCGATTCATGAATCATGAATTGAATCATGAATCGATTCATGAATCATGAATTGAATCATGAATCATGAATCATGAATTGAATCATGAATCATGAATCGAATCATGAATCATGAATTGAATCATGAATCATGAATCGTAAATTGAATCATAAATCATTAATTGAATCATGAATCATGAATCATAAATTGAATCATGAATCATTAATTGAATCATGAATCATGAATCATGAATTGAATCATGAATCATGAATCATGAATCGAATCATAAATCTTGATACAAGATTCATGAATCGAATCATGAATCATGAATCATAAATTGAATCATGAATCATTAATTGAATCATGAATCATGAATCATGAATCATGAATTGAATCATGAATCATGAATCATGAATCGAATTATAAATCTTGATTCAAGATTCATGAATCAAATCATGAATCATGAATTGAATCATGAATAATGAACCATGAATCGAATCATGAATCATAAATCATGAATCATGAATCATGAATTGAATCATGAATCATGAATCATGAATCGAATCATGAATCATGAATCATGAATTGAATCATGAATCATTAATCTTGAATCAAATCATGAATCATGAATCTAGAATCATGAATCATGAATTGAATCATGAATCATGAATTGAATCATGAATCATGAATTGATTCATGAATTGAATCATTAATAATGAATCACGAATCATGAATTGAATTATAATTTGAATCAAGAATCATGAATTAAATCATGAATTGAATCATGAATCATGAATCATGAATTGAATCATGAATCATGAATCATAAATCGAATCATGAATCATGAATTGAATCATGAAACGAATCATAAATTGAATCATAAATCATGAATTGAATCATGAATCATGAATCATGAATTGAATCATGAATCATGAATTATGAATCATGAATTGAATCATGAATCATTAATCATGAATTGAATCATGAATCATGAATCATGAATCATGAATTGAATCATGAATTAAATCATGAATCATGAATCATAAATTGAATCTTGAATCATGAATTGATTCATGAATTAAATCATGAATCATGAATCATGAATTACATCATGAATCATGAATTGAATTATAATTTGAATCATGAATCATGAATTAAATCATGAATTGAATCATGAATCATGAATCATAAATCGAATCATGAATTATTAATTGAATCGTGAATCATGAATCATGAATTGAATCATGAATCATGAATCATGAATCGAATCATAAATCTTCATTCAAGATTCATGAATCAAATCATGAATCATGAATTGAATCATGAATAATGAACCATGAATCGAATCATGAATCATAAATCATGAATCATGAATCATGAATTGAATCATGAATCATGAATCATGAATCGAATCATGAATCATGAATCATGAATTGAATCATGAATCATGAATTGAATCATGAATCATTAATCTTGAATCAAATCATGAATCATGAATCTAGAATCATGAATCATGAATCGTGAATTGAATCATGAATCATGAATTGAATCATGAATCATGAATTGATTCATGAATTGAATCATTAATAATGAATCATGAATTGAATCATGAATCATGAATTGAATCATGAATCATAAATCGAATCATGAATCATGAATTGAATCATGAAACGAATCATAAATTGAATCATGAATCATGAATCATGAATTGAATCATGAATCGAATCATGAATCATGAATTGAATCATGAATCATGAATCATGAATCGAATCATGAATCATGAATTGAATCATGAATCATGAATCATGAATCATGAATTGAATCATGAATCATGAATCATAAATTGAATCATAAATCATGAATTGAATCATAAATCATGAATCATGAATTGAATCATGAATCATTAATTGAATCATGAATCATGAATCATGAATCATGAATTGAATCATGAATCATGAATCATGAATAAAATCATGAATCATGAATCAAGAATCATGAATCGAATCATGAATCATGAATTGATTCATGAATTGAATCATTAATAATAAATCATGAATTGAATCATGAATCATGAATCATAAATCGAATCATGAATTATTAATTGAATCATGAATCATGAATCATGAATCATGAATTGAATCATGAATCATGAATCATTAATCGAATCATAAATCTTCATTCAAGATTCATGAATCAAATCATGAATCATGAATTGAATCATGAATAATGAACCATGAATCGAATCATGAATCATAAATCATGAATCATGAATCATGAATTGAATCATGAATCATGAATCATGAATCGAATCATGAATCATGAATCATGAATTGAATCATGAATCATGAATTGAATCATGAATCATTAATCTTGAATCAAATCATGAATCATGAATCTAGAATCATGAATCATGAATCGTGAATTGAATCATGAATCATGAATTGAATCATGAATCATGAATTGATTCATGAATTGAATCATTAATAATGAATCATGAATTGAATCATGAATCATGAATTGAATCATGAATCATAAATCGAATCATGAATCATGAATTGAATCATGAAACGAATCATAAATTGAATCATGAATCATGAATCATGAATTGAATCATGAATCGAATCATGAATCATGAATTGAATCATGAATCATGAATCATGAATCGAATCATGAATCATGAATTGAATCATGAATCATGAATCATGAATCATGAATTGAATCATGAATAATGAATCATGAATCAAATCATGAATCATAAATCATGAATCATGAATCATAAATTGAATCATGAATCATGAATCAAGAATCGAATCATGAATCATGAATCATGAATTGAATCATGAATCATTAATCTTAAATCAAATCATGAATCATGAATCTAGAATCATGAATCATGAATTATGAATTGAATCATGAATCATGAATTGAATCATGAATCATGAATTGATTCATGAATTGAATCATTAATAATGAATCATGAATCATGAATTGAATTATAATTTGAATCATGAATCATGAATTAAATCATGAATTGAATCATGAATCATGAATTGAATCATGAATCATGAATCATAAATCGAATCATGAATCATGAATTGAATCATGAAACGAATCATAAATTGAATCATGAATCATGAATTGAATCATGAATCATGAATCATGAATTATGAATCATGAATTGAATCATGAATCATTAATCATGAATTGAATCATGAATCATGAATCATGAATCATGAATTGAATCATGAATTAAATCATGAATCATGAATCATAAATTGAATCATGAATCATGAATTGATTCATGAATTAAATCATGAATCATGAATCATGAATTGAATCATGAATCATGAATTGAATCATGAATCATGAATTGAATCATGAATAGAATCATTAATAATGAATCATGAATCATGAATTGAATTATAATTTGAATCATGAATCATGAATTAAATCATGAATTGAATCATGAATCATGAATCATGAATCATGAATTGAATCATGAATCATGAATCATGAATCGAATCATGAATCATGAATTGAATCATGAATCATGAATCATGAATCATGAATCGATTCATGAATCATGGATTAAATCATAAATCGATTCATGAATCATGAATTGAATCATGAATCATGAATAGAATCATGAATCATGAATCATGAATCGATTCATGAATCATGAATTGAATCATGAATCGATTCATGAATCATGAATTGAATCATGAATCATGAATCATGAATTGAATCATGAATCATGAATCGAATCATGAATCATGAATTGAATCATGAATCATGAATCATGAATCGAATCATGAATCATGAATTGAATCATGAATCATGAATCATAAATTGAATCATAAATCATTAATTGAATCATGAATCATGAATCATAAATTGAATCATGAATCATTAATTGAATCATGAATCATGAATCATGAATCATGAATTGAATCATGAATCATGAATCATGAATCGAATCATAAATCTTGATACAAGATTCATGAATCGAATCATGAATCATGAATCATAAATTGAATCATGAATCATTATTTGAATCATGAATCATGAATCATGAATCATGAATTGAATCATGAATCATGAATCATGAATCGAATTATAAATCTTGATTCAAGATTCATGAATCAAATCATGAATCATGAATTGAATCATGAATAATGAACCATGAATCGAATCATGAATCATAAATCATGAATCATGAATCATGAATTGAATCATGAATCATGAATCATGAATCATGAATCATGAATTGAATCATGAATCATTAATCTTGAATCAAATCATGAATCATGAATCTAGAATCATGAATCATGAATCATGAATTGAATCATGAATCATGAATTGAATCATGAATCATGAATTGATTCATGAATTGAATCATTAATAATGAATCATGAATCATGAATTGAATTATAATTTGAATAAAGAATCATGAATTAAATCATGAATTGAATCATGAATCATGAATCATGAATTGAATCATGAATCATGAATCATAAATCGAATCATGAATCATGAATTGAATCATGAAACGAATCATAAATTGAATCATAAATCATGAATTGAATCATGAATCATGAATCATGAAATGAATCATGAATCATGAATTATGAATCATGAATTGAATCATGAATCATTAATCATGAATTGAATCATGAATCATGAATCATGAATTGAATCATGAATTAAATCATGAATCATGAATCATAAATTGAATATTGAATCATGAATTGATTCATGAATTAAATCATGAATCATGAATCATGAATTGAATCATGAATCATGAATTGAATCATGAATCATGAATTGAATCATGAATCATTAATCTTGAATCAAATCATGAATCATGAATTAAATCATGAATCATGAATTGATTCATGAATAGAATCATTAATAATGAATCATGAATCATGAATTGAATTATAATTTGAATCATGAATCATGAATTAAATCATGAATTGAATCATGAATCATGAATCATAAATCGAATCATGAATTATTAATTGAATCATGAATCATGAATCATGAATTGAATCATGAATCATGAATCATGAATCGAATCATAAATCTTCATTCAAGATTCATGAATCAAATCATGAATCATGAATTGAATCATGAATAATGAACCATGAATCGAATCATGAATCATAAATCATGAATCATGAATCATGAATTGAATCATGAATCATGAATCGAATCATGAATCATTAATCTTGAATCAAATCATGAATCATGAATCTAGAATCATGAATCATGAATCGTGAATTGAATCATGAATCATGAATTGAATCATGAATCATGAATTGATTCATGAATTGAATCATTAATAATGAATCATGAATTGAATCATGAATCATGAATTGAATCATGAATCATAAATCGAATCATGAATCATGAATTGAATCATGAAACGAATCATAAATTGAATCATGAATCATGAATCATGAATTGAATCATGAATCGAATCATGAATCATGAATTGAATCATGAATCATGAATCATGAATCGAATCATGAATCATGAATTGAATCATGAATCATGAATCATGAATCATGAATTGAATCATGAATCATGAATCATAAATTGAATCATAAATCATGAATTGAATCATGAATCATGAATCATGAATTGAATCATGAATCATTAATTGAATCATGAATCATGAATCATGAATCATGAATTGAATCATGAATCATGAATCATGAATAAAATCATGAATCATGAATCAAGAATCATGAATCGAATCATGAATCATGAATTGATTCATGAATTGAATCATTAATAATAAATCATGAATTGAATCATGAATCATGAATCATAAATCGAATCATGAATTATTAATTGAATCATGAATCATGAATCATGAATCATGAATTGAATCATGAATCATGAATCATTAATCGAATCATAAATCTTCATTCAAGATTCATGAATCAAATCATGAATCATGAATTGAATCATGAATAATGAACCATGAATCGAATCATGAATCATAAATCATGAATCATGAATCATGAATTGAATCATGAATCATGAATCATGAATCGAATCATGAATCATGAATCATGAATTGAATCATGAATCATGAATTGAATCATGAATCATTAATCTTGAATCAAATCATGAATCATGAATCTAGAATCATGAATCATGAATCGTGAATTGAATCATGAATCATGAATTGAATCATGAATCATGAATTGATTCATGAATTGAATCATTAATAATGAATCATGAATTGAATCATGAATCATGAATCATGAATTAAATCATGAATTGAATCATGAATCATGAATCATAAATCGAATCATGAATTATTAATTGAATCATGAATCATGAATCATGAATTGAATCATGAATCATGAATCATGAATCGAATCATAAATCTTCATTCAAGATTCATGAATCAAATCATGAATCATGAATTGAATCATGAATAATGAACCATGAATCGAATCATGAATCATAAATCATGAATCATGAATCATGAATTGAATCATGAATCATGAATCGAATCATGAATCATGAATCATGAATTGAATCATGAATCATGAATTGGATCATGAATCATTAATCTTGAATCAAATCATGAATCATGAATCTAGAATCATGAATCATGAATCGTGAATTGAATCATGAATCATGAATTGAATCATGAATCATGAATTGATTCATGAATTGAATCATTAATAATGAATCATGAATTGAATCATGAATCATGAATTGAATCATAAATCGAATCATGAATCATGAATTGAATCATGAAACGAATCATAAATTGAATCATGAATCATGAATCATGAATTGAATCATGAATCGAATCATGAATCATGAATTGAATCATGAATCATGAATCATGAATCGAATCATGAATCATGAATTGAATCATGAATCATGAATCATGAATCATGAATTGAATCATGAATCATGAATCATAAATTGAATCATAAATCATGAATTGAATCATGAATCATGAATCATGAATTGAATCATGAATCATTAATTGAATCATGAATCATGAATCATGAATCATGAATTGAATCATGAATCATGAATCATGAATAAAATCATGAATCATGAATCAAGAATCATGAATCGAATCATGAATCATGAATTGATTCATGAATTGAATCATTAATAATAAATCATGAATTGAATCATGAATCATGAATCATAAATCGAATCATGAATTATTAATTGAATCATGAATCATGAATCATGAATCATGAATTGAATCATGAATCATGAATCATTAATCGAATCATAAATCTTCATTCAAGATTCATGAATCAAATCATGAATCATGAATTGAATCATGAATAATGAACCATGAATCGAATCATGAATCATAAATCATGAATCATGAATCATGAATTGAATCATGAATCATGAATCATGAATCGAATCATGAATCATGAATCATGAATTGAATCATGAATCATGAATTGAATCATGAATCATTAATCTTGAATCAAATCATGAATCATGAATCTAGAATCATGAATCATGAATCGTGAATTGAATCATGAATCATGAATTGAATCATGAATCATGAATTGATTCATGAATTGAATCATTAATAATGAATCATGAATTGAATCATGAATCATGAATCATGAATTAAATCATGAATTGAATCATGAATCATGAATCATGAATCATAAATCGAATCATGAATTATTAATTGAATCATGAATCATGAATCATGAATCATGAATTGAATCATGAATCATGAATCATGAATCGAATCATAAATCTTCATTCAAGATTCATGAATCAAATCATGAATCATGAATTGAATCATTAATAATGAACCATGAATCGAATCATGAATCATAAATCATGAATCATGAATCATGAATTGAATCATGAATCATGAATCATGAATCGAATCATGAATCATGAATCATGAATTGAATCATGAATCATGAATTTAATCATGATTCATTAATCTTGAATCAAATCATGAATCATGAATCTAGAATCATGAATCATGAATCGTGAATTGAATCATGAATCATGAATTGAATCATGAATCATGAATTGATTCATGAATCATGAATCATAAATCGAATCATGAATCATGAATTGAATCATGAATAATGAATCATGAATTGAATCATGAATCATGAATCATAAATCGAATCATGAATCATGAATTGAATCATGAAACGAATCATAAATTGAATCATGAATCATGAATTGAATCATGAATCATGAATCATGAATTGAATCATAAATCATGAATTATGAATCATGAATTGAATCATGAATCATTAATCATGAATTGAATCATGAATCATGAATTGAATCATGAATTAAATCATGAATCATGAATCATAAATTGAATCATGGATCATGAATCATAAATTGAATCATGAATCATGAATTGAATCATGAATCATGAATCATGAATTGAATCATGAATCATGAATCATAAATCGAATCATGAATCATGAATTGAATCATGAAACGAATCATAAATTGAATCATGAATCATGAATTGAATCATGAATCATGAATCATGAATTGAATCATGAATCATGAATTATGAATCATGAATTGAATCATGAATCATTAATCATGAATTGAATCATGGATCATGAATCATAAATTGAATCATGAATCATGAATTGATTCATGAATTAAATCATGAATCATGAATTGAATCATGAATCATGAATTGAATCATGAATCATTAATCTTGAATCAAATCATGAATCATGAATCTAGAATCATGAATCATGAATCATGAATTGAATTATGAATCATGAATTGATTCATGAATTGAATCATTAATAATGAATCATGAATCATGAATTGAATTATAATTTGAATCATGAATCATGAATTAAATCATGAATTGAATCATAAATCATGAATCATGAATTGAATCATGAATCATGAATCTTGAATCATAAATTGAATCATGGATCATGAATCATAAATTGAATCATGAATCATGAATTGATTCATGAATTAAATCATGAATTATGAATCATGAATTGAATCATGAATCATGAATTAAATCATGAATCATTAATCTTGAATCAAATCATGAATCATGAATCTAGAATCATGAATCATGAATCATGAATTGAATCATGAATTGATTCATGAATTGAATCATTAATAATGAATCATGAATCATGAATTGAATTATAATTTGAATCATGAATCATGAATTAAATCATGAATTGAATCATGAATCATGAATCATGAATTGAATCATGAATCATGAATCATAAATCGAATCATGAATCATCAATTGAATCATGAAACGAATCATAAATTGAATCATGAATCATGAATTGAATCATGAATCATGAATTATGAATCATGAATTGAATCATGAATCTTTAATCATGAATTGAATCATGAATCATGAATCATGAATTGAATCATGAATTAAATCATGAATCATGAATCATAAATTGAATCATGAATCATGAATCATAAATTGAATCATGAATAATGAATTGATTCATGAATTAAATCATGAATCATGAATTGAATCATGAATCATGAATCATGAATCATGAATTGAATCATGAATCATGAATCATGAATCGAATCATGAATCATGAATTGAATCATGAATCATGAATCGAATCATGAATTGAGAATTGAATCATGAATCATGAATCATGAATAGAATCATGAATCATGAATCATGAATTGAATCATGAATCATGAATCATGAATTGAATCATGAATCATGAATCGAATCATGAATCATGAATTGAATCATGAATCATGAATCATGAATAGAATCATGAATTATGAATCATGAATTGAATCATGAATCATGAATCATGAATCAAATTATGAATCATGAATTGAATCATGAATCATGAATCATAAATCGAATCATGAATCATGAATTGAATCATGAATCATGAATCATGAATTGAATCATGAATCATGAATCGAATCATAAATCATGATTCAAGATTCATGAATCGAATCATGAATCATGAACTGAATCATGAATCATAAATCATGAATCATGAATTGAATCATGCATAATGAATCATGAATCGAATCATGAATCATGAATCATGAATCATGAATTGAATCATGAATCATGAATCATGAATTGAATCATGAATCATGAATTGAATCATGAATCATGAATCATGAATTGAATCATGAATCATGAATCATGAATTGAATCATGAATCACGAATCGAATCATGAATCATGAATTGAATCATGAATCATAAATCATGAATCGAATCATGAATCATGAATTGAATCATGAATCATGAATCGAATCATAAATCGTGATTCAAAATTCATGAATAGAATCATGAGTCATAAATCATGAATCATGAATTGAATCATGAATCATGAATCATGAATTGAATCATGAATTAAATCATGAATCATGAATCATAAATTGAATCAAGAATCATGAATTGAATCATGAATCATGAATCAAGAATCATGAATTGATTCATGAATTAAATCATGAATCATGGATTAAATCATGAATCATGAATCATGAATCATGAATTGAATCATGAATCATGAATAATGAATCGAATCATGAATCATGAATTGAATCATGAATCATGAATCATGAATCATGAATCATGAATTGAATCATGAATCATGAATCGAATCATGAATCATGAATTGAATCATGAATCATGAATCATGAATTGGATCATGAATCACGAATCGAATCATGAATCATGAATTGAATCATGAATCATGAATCATGAATCGAATCATGAATCATGAATTGAATCATGAATCATGAATCATGAATTGAATCATGAATCATGAATCGAATCATGAATCATGAATTGAATCATGAATCATTAATCTTGAATCAAATCATGAATCATGAATCTAGAATCATGAATCATGAATCATGAATTGAATCATGAATCATGAATTGATTCATGAATTGAATCATTAATAATGAATCATGAATCATGAATTGAATTATAATTTGAATCATGAATCATGAATTAAATCATGAATTGAATCATGAATCATGAATCATGAATTGAATCATGAATCATGAATCATAAATCGAATCATGAATCATCAATTGAATCATGAAATGAATCATAAATTCAATCATGAATCATGAATTGAATCATGAATCATGAATTATGAATCATGAATTGAATCATGAATCATTAATCATGAATTGAATCATGAATCATGAATCATGAATTGAATCATGAATTAAATCATGAATCATGGATCATAAATTGAATCATGAATCATGAATCATAAATTGAATCATGAATAATGAATTGATTCATGAATTAAATCATGAATCATGAATTGAATCATGAATCATGAATCATGAATCATGAATCGAATCATGAATCATGAATTGAATCATGAATCATGAATCGAATCATGAATTGAGAATTGATTCATGAATCATGAATCATGAATAGAATCATGAATCATGAATCATGAATTGAATCATGAATCATGAATCATGAATCATGAATTGAATCATGAATCATGAATCGAATCATGAATCATGAATTGAATCATGAATCATGAATCATGAATAGAATCATGAATTATGAATCATGAATTGAATCATGAATCATAAATCGAATCATGAATCATGAATTGAATCATGAATCATGAATCATGAATTGAATCATGAATCATGAATCGAATCATAAATCATGATTCAAGATTCATGAATCGAATCATGAATCATGAACTGAATCATGAATCATAAATCATGAATCATGAATTGAATCATGCATAATGAATCATGAATTGAATCATGAATCATGAATCATGAATCATGAATCATGAATCATGAATCATGAATTGAATCATGAATCATGAATTAAATCATGAATCATGAATCATGAATTGAATCATGAATCATGAATCATGAATTGAATCATGAATCACGAATCGAATCATGAATCATGAATTGAATCATGAATCATAAATCATGAATCGAATCATGAATCATGAATTGAATCATGAATCATGAATCGAATCATAAATCATGATTCAAGATTCATGAATAGAATCATGAGTCATAAATCATGAATCATGAATTGAATCATAAATCATGAATCATGAATTGAATCATAAATTGAATCATGAATCATGGATTAAATCATGAATCATGAATCATGAATCATGAATTGAATCATGAATCATGAATCGAATCATGAATCATGAATTGAATCATGAATCATGAATCATGAATCATGAATCATGAATTGAATCATGAATCATGAATCATGAATCGAATCATGAATCATGAATTGAATCATGAATCATGAATCATGAATTGAATCATGAATCATGAATCATGAATTGAATCATGAATCACGAATCGAATCATGAATCATGAATTGAATCATGAATCATGAATCGAATCATGAATCATGAATTGAATCATGAATCATGAATCATGAATTGAATCATGAATCATGAATCGAATCATGAATCATGAATTCTATCATGAATCATGAAATGAATCATGAATTGAAACATTAATCATGTATCATAAATCATGAATCATGAATTGAATCATGAATCATGAATTATGAATCATGAATTGAATCATGAATCATGAATTATGAATCATGAATTGAATCATGAATCATGAATTGAATCATGAATTGAATCATCAATCATGAATCATGAATTGAATCATGAATCATGAATCATAAATCGAATCATCAATCATAAATCATGAATTGAATCATGAATTGAATCATGAATCATCAATCTTGAATTGAATCATGAATCATGAATCATGAATTGATTCATGAATTGAATCATAACCCATGAATTGAATCATGAATCATGAATCTAATCATGAATCATGAATTGAATCATGAATTGAATCATGAATCATGAATTAAATCATGAATTATGAATCATGAATTGAATCATGAATCATGAATCGCATAATGAATCATGAATTGAATCATGAATCATGAATCATGAATCATGAATTGAATCATGAATCATGAATCATGAATCGAATCATGAATCATGAATTGAATCATGAATCATGAATCATGAATTGAATCATGAATCATGAATCATGAATTGGATCATGAATCACGAATCGAATCATGAATCATGAATTGAATCATGAATCATGAATCATGAATCGAATCATGAATCATGGATTAAATCATGAATCATGAATCATGAATCATGAATTGAATCATGAATCATGAATCATGAATCGAATCATGAATCATGAATTGAATCATGAATCATGAATCATGAATCATGAATCATGAATTGAATCATGAATCATGAATCATGAATCGAATCATGAATCATGAATTGAATCATGAATCATGAATCATGAATTGAATCATGAATCATGAATCATGAATTGGATCATGAATCACGAATCGAATCATGAATCATGAATTGAATCATGAATCATGAATCATGAATCGAATCATGAATCATGAATTGAATCATGAATCATGAATCATGAATTGAATCATGAATCATGAATCGAATCATGAATCATGAATTGAATCATGAATCATTAATCTTGAATCAAATCATGAATCATGAATCTAGAATCATGAATCATGAATCATGAATTGAATCATGAATCATGAATTGATTCATGAATTGAATCATTAATAATGAATCATGAATCATGAATTGAATTATAATTTGAATCATGAATCATGAATTAAATCATGAATTGAATCATGAATCATGAATCATGAATTGAATCATGAATCATGAATCATAAATCGAATCATGAATCATCAATTGAATCATGAAATGAATCATAAATTGAATCATGAATCATGAATTGAATCATGAAATGAATCATAAATTGAATCATGAATCATTAATCATGAATTGAATCATGAATCATGAATTGAATCATGAATTAAATCATGAATCATGGATCATAAATTGAATCATGAATCATGAATCATAAATTGAATCATGAATAATGAATTGATTCATGAATTAAATCATGAATCATGGATCATAAATTGAGTCATGAATCATGAATCATAAATTGAATCATGAATAATGAATTGATTCATGAATTAAATCATGAATCATGAATTGAATCATGAATCATGAATCATGAATCATGAACTGAATCATGAATCATGAATCATGAATCGAATCATGAATCATGAATTTAATCATGAATCATGAATCGAATCATGAATTGAGAATTGAATCATGAATCATGAATCATGAATAGAATCATGAATCATGAATCATGAATTGAATCATGAATCATGAATCATGAATCATGAATCATGAATTGAATCATGAATCATGAATCGAATCATGAATCATGAATTGAATCATGAATCATGAATCATGAATAGAATTATGAATCATGAATTGAATCATGAATCATGAATCATAAATCGAATCATGAATCATGAATTGAATCATGAATCATGAATCATGAATTGAATCATGAATCATGAATCGAATCATAAATCATGATTCAAGATTCATGAATCGAATCATGAATCATGAACTGAATCATGAATCATAAATCATGAATCATGAATTGAATCATGCATAATGAATCATGAATTGAATCATGAATCATGAATCATGAATCATGAATCATGAATCATGAATCATGAATCATGAATTGAATCATGAATCATGAATTGAATCATGAATCATGAATCATGAATCATAAATCATGAATCGAATCATGAATTGAATCATGAATCACGAATCGAATCATGAATCATGAATTGAATCATGAATCATAAATCATGAATCGAATCATGAATCATGAATTGAATCATGAATCATGAATCGAATCATAAATCATGATTCAAGATTCATGAATAGAATCATGAGTCATAAATCATGAATCATGAATTGAATCATAAATCATGAATCATGAATTGAATCATGAATTAAATCATGAATCATGAATCATAAATTGAATCATGAATCATGAATTGAATCATGAATCAAGAATCATGAATTGAATCATGAATTAAATCATGAATCATGGATTAAATCATGAATCATGAATCATGAATCATGAATTGAATCATGAATCATGAATCGAATCATGAATCATGAATTGAATCATGAATCATGAATCATGAATCATGAATCATGAATTGAATCATGAATCATGAATCATGAATCGAATCATGAATCATGAATTGAATCATGAATCATGAATCATGAATTGAATCATGAATCATGAATCATGAATTGAATCATGAATCACGAATCGAATCATGAATCATGAATTGAATCATGAATCATGAATCATGAATCGAATCATGAATCATGAATTGAATCATGAATCATGAATCATGAATTGAATCATGAATCATAAATCAAATCATGAATCATGAATTCTATCATGAATCATGAAATGAATCATGAATTGAAACATTAATCATGTATCATAAATCATGAATCATGAATTGAATCATGAATCATGAATTATGAATCATGAATTGAATCATGAATCATGAATTATGAATCATGAATTGAATCATGAATCATGAATCATGAATTGAATCATGAATTGAATCATGAATCATGAATCATGAATTGAATCATGAATCATGAATCATAAATCGAATCATCAATCATAAATCATGAATTGAATCATGAATTGAATCATGAATCATCAATCTTGAATTGAATCATGAATCATGAATCATGAATTGAATCATGAATTGAATCATAACCCATGAATTGAATCATGAATCATGAATCATGAATTGAATCATGAATTGAATCATGAATCACGAATTAAATCATGAATTATGAATCATGAATTGAATCATGAATCATGAATCGCATAATGAATCATGAATCATGAATCATGAATTGAATCATGAATCATGAATCGAATCATGAATCATGAATTGAATCATGAATTGAATCATTAATCATGAATCATGAATCATGAATTGAATTATAATTTGAATCATGAATCATGAATTGAATCATGAATTGAATCATGAATCATGAATCTTGAATTGAATCATGAATCATGAATCATGAATCGAATCATGAATCATGAATTGAATCTGGAATCGAATCATGAATTGAATCATGAGTCATGAATTAAATCATGAATCATGATTTGAATCATGAATCATAATTCATGAATTGAATCATGAATCATGAATTGAATCATGAATCATGAATTGAATCATGAATCATTAGTCATGAATTGAATCATGAATCATGAATTGATTTATGAATCATGAATCATGAATCGAATCATGAATCATGAATCGTGAATTGAATCATGAATCATGAATTGAATCTTGAATCATGAATTGAATCATGAATCATGAATTGAATCTTGAATCATGAATCATGAATTGAATCATGAATTGAATCATGAATCATAAATTGAATCATGAATCATGAATCATGAATTGAATCTATAATTGAATCATGAACCATGAATCATGAATTGAATCATAAATCATGAATCATGAATCGAATCATGAATCATGAATTGAATCATGAATCATTAATCTTGAATCGAATTATGAATCATGAATCAAGAATCATGAATCATGAATCATGAATTGAATCATGAATCATGAATTGAATAATGAATCATGAATTGATTCATGAATTGAATCATTAATCATGAATCATGAATCAGGAATTGAATTATAATTTGAATCATGAATCATGAATTGAATCATGAATTGCATCATGAATCATGAATCATGAATTGAATTATAATTTGAATCATGAATCATGAATTGAATCATGAATTGAATCATGAATCATGAATCATGAATTGAATCATGAATCATGAATCATGAATTAAATCATGAATCATGAATCATAAATCGAATTATGAATCATGAATTGAATCATGAAACGAATCATAAACTGAATTATGAATCATGAATTGAATCATGAATCATGAATCATGAATTGAATCATGAATTATGAATTATGAATCATGAATTGAATCATGAATCACTAATCATGAATTGAATCATGAATCATGAATCATGAATCATGAATTGAATCATGAATTAAATCATGAATCATGAATCATAAATTGAATCATGAATCATGAATCATAAACTGAATCATGAATCATGAATTGAATCATGAATTAAATCATGAATCATGAATTGAATCATGAATCATGAATCATGAATCTTGAATTGAATCATGAATCATGAATCGAATCATGAATCATGAATTGGATCATGAATCATGAATCGAATCATGAATCATGAATTGAATCATGAATCATGAATAGAATCATGAATCATGAATCATGAATTGAATCATGAATCATGAATCAAATCATGAATCATGAATTGAATCATGAATCATGAATCATGAATTGAATCATGAATCATGAATCGAATCAAGAATCATGAATTGATTTATGAATCATGAATCATGAATAGAATCATGAATCATGAATCATGAATTGAATCATAAATTAAATCATGAATCATGAATCATAAATTGAATCATGAATCATGAATCGAATCATGAATCATGAATTGAATCATGAATTGAATCATTAATCATGAATCATGAATTGAATTATAATTTGAATCATGAATCATGAATTGAATCATGAATTGAATCATGAATCATGAATCTTGAATTGAATCATGAATCATGAATCATGAATCATGAATTAAATCATGAATCATGAATCATAAATCGAATCATGAATCATGAATTGAATCTGGAATCGAATCATGAATTGAATCATGAGTCATGAATTGAATCATGAATCATGATTTGAATCATGAATCATAATTCATGAATTGAATCATGAATCATGAATTGAATCATGAATCATGAATTGAATCATGAATCATTAGTCATGAATTGAATCATGAATCATGAATTGATTTATGAATCATGAATCATGAATCGAATCATGAATCATGAATCGTGAATTGAATCATGAATCATGAATTGAACCTTGAATCATGAAATGAATCATGAATCATGAATTGAATTTTGAATCATGAATCATGAATTGAATCATGAATTGAATCATGAATCATAAATTGAATCATGAATCATGAATTGAATCATTAATTGAATCATCAACCATGAATCATGAATTGAATCATAAATCATGAATCATGAATCATGAATCGAATCATGAATCATGAATTAAATCATGAATCATTAATCTTGAATCGAATCATGAATCATAAATCATGAATCAAGAATCATGAATCATGAATCATGAATTGAATCATGAATCATGAATTGAATCATGAATCATGAATTGATTCATGAATTGAATCATTAATCATGAATCATGAATTGAATTATAATTTAAATCATGAATCATGAATTGAATCATGAATTGAATCATGAATCATGAATCATGAATTGAATCATGAATCATGAATCATGAATTAAATCATGAATCATGAATCATAAATCTAATTATGAATCATGAATTGAATCATGAAACGAATCATAAACTGAATTATGAATCATGAATTGAATCATGAATCATGAATCATGAATTGAATCATGAATCATGAATTATGAATCATGAATTGAATCATGAATCACTAATCATGAATTGAATCATGAATCATGAATCATGAATCATGAATTGAATCATGAATTAAATCTTGAATCATGAATCATAAATTGAATCATGAATCATGAATCATAAACTGAATCATGAATCATGAATTGAATCATGAATTAAATCATGAATCATGAATTGAATCATGAATCATGAATCATGAATCATGAATTGAATCATGAATCATGAATCGAATCATGAATCATGAATTGAATCATGAATCATGAATCGAATCATGAATCATGAATTGAATCATGAATCATGAATAGAATCATGAATCATGAATCATGAATCATGAATTGAATCATGAATCATGAATCAAATCATGAATCATGAATTGAATCATGAATCATGAATCATGAATTGAATCATGAATCATGAATCATGAATTGAATCATGAATCATGAATCGAATCAAGAATCATGAATTGATTTATGAATCAAGAATCATGAATAGAATCATGAATCATGAATCATGAATCATGAATCATGAATCGAATCATGAATCATGAATCATAAATTGAATCATGAATCATGAATCATAAACTGAATCATGAATCATGAATTGAATCATGAATTAAATCATGAATCATGAATTGAATCATGAATCATGAATTGAATCATGAATCATGAATCGAATCATGAATCATGAATTGAATCATGAATCAAGAATCGAATCATGAATCATGAATTAAATCATGAATCATCAATCATGAATTGAATCATGAATCATGAATCATGAATTGAATCATGAATTGAATCATGAACCATGAATTGAATCATGAATCATGAATCATGAATTCAATCATGAATCATAAATCATAAATTGAATCATCAATCATGAATCATGAATTCAATCATGAATTGAATCATGAATCATGAATCATGAATCATGAATCATGAATCATGAATTGAATCATAAATTGAATCATGAATCATGAATCGAATCATGAATCATGAATCGAATCATGAATCATGAATTAAATCATGAATTATGAATCATGAATCGAATCATGAATCATGAATCAAGAATCATGAATCGAATCATGAATCATGAATTGAATCATGAATCATGAATCATGAATCGAATCATGAATCATGAATCATGAATCATGAATCATAAATTGAATCATGAATCATAAATCGAATTTTGAATTATGAATCATGAAATGAATCATGAATTGAATCATGAGTCATGATTCATGAATCATAAATTGAATCATTAATCATGAATTGAATCATAAATAATGAATCATGAATCGAATCATGAATCATGAATTGAATCATGAATTGTGAATCATGAATCAAATCATGAATCATGAATCATGAATCATGAATCATGAATCATGAATTGAATCATGAATCATGAATCAAATCTTGAATTATGAATCATGAATTGAATCATGAATTGAATCTCGAATCATGAATCATGAATTGAATCAGGAAACGGATCATGAATTGAATCATGAATCATGAATTGAATCATGAATCAGGAATCATGAATTGAATCACGAATCATGAATTATAAAACATGAATTGAATCATGAATCATAAATCGAATCATGAATCATGATTAATGAATTGAATCATAAGTCATGAATCAAGAATCATGAATCGAATCATGAATCATGAATTGAATTATGAATCATGAATCGAATCATGAATCATGAATCATGAATCATGAATTAAGAATTGAATCATGAATCATAAATCGAATTTTGAATTATGAATCATGAATTGAATCATGAATTGAATCATGAATTGAATCATGAGTCATGAATCATGAATCATAAATTGAATCATGAATCATGAATTGAATCATAAATAATGAATCATGAATCGAATCATGAATCATGAATTGAATCATAAATCATGAATTGAATCTTGAATCATGAATTGAATCATGAGTCATGAATTGAATCATGAATCATGAATTGAATCTTGAATCATGAATCATGAATTGAATCATGAATTGAATCATGAATCATAAATTGAATCATGAATCATGAATCATGGATTGAATCATTAATTGAATCATGAACCATGAATCATGAATTGAATCATAAATCATGAATCATGAATCGAATCATGAATCATGAATTGAATCATGAATCATTAATCTTGAATCGAATCATGAATCATGAATCAAGAATCATGAATCATGAATCATGAATTGAATCATGAATCATGAATTGAATCATGAATCATGAATTAATTCATGAATTGAATCATTAATAATGAATCATGAATCATGAATTGAATTATAATTTGAATCATGAATCATGAATTGAATCATGAATTGAATCATGAAACATGAATCATGAATTGAATCATGAATCATGAATCATGAATTAAATCATGAATCATGAATCATAAATCGAATTATGAATCATGAATTGAATCATGAAACGAATCATAAACTGAATTATGAATCATGAATTGAATCATGAATCATGAATCATGAATTGAATCATGAATCATGAATTATGAATCATGAATTGAATCATGAATCACTAATCATGAATTGAATCATGAATCATGAATTGAATCATGAATTAAATCATGAATCATGAATCATAAATTGAATCATGAATCATGAATCATAAACTGAATCATGAATCATGAATTGAATCATGAATTAAATCATGAATCATGAATTGAATCATGAATCATGAATCATGAATCATGAATTGAATCATGAATCATGAATCGAATCATGAATCATGAATTGAATCATGAATCATGAATCGAATCATGAATCATGAATTGAATCATGAATCATGAATCATGAATAAAATCATGAATCATGAATCATGAATAGAATCATGAATCATGAATCATGAATTGAATCATGAATTAAATCATGAATCATGAATCATGAATTAAATCATGAATCATGAATCATAAATCGAATTATGAATCATGAATTGAATCATGAAACGAATCATAAACTGAATTATGAATCATGAATTGAATCATGAATTGAATCATGAATCATGAATTATGAATCATGAATTGAATCATGAATCACTAATCATGAATTGAATCATGAATCATGAATTGAATCATGAATTAAATCATGAATCATGAATCATAAATTGAATCATGAATCATGAATCATAAACTGAATCACTAATCATGAATTGAATCATGAATCATGAATTAAATCATGAATTAAATCATGAATCATGAATCATAAATTGAATCATGAATCATGAATCATAAACTGAATCATGAATCATGAATTGAATCATGAATTAAATCATAAATCATGAATTGAATCATGAATCATGAATCATGAATCATGAATTGAATCATGAATCATGAATCGAATCATGAATCATGAATTGAATCATGAATCATGAATCGAATCATGAATCATGAATTGAATAATGAATCATGAATCATGAATAGAATCATGAATCATGAATCATGAATCATGAATTGAATCATGAATCATGAATCAAATCATGAATCATGAATTGAATCATGAATCATAATTCATGAATTGAATCATGAATCGAATCAAGAATCATGAATTGAATCATGAATCATGAATCATGAATAGAATCATGAATCATGAATCATGAATCATGAATTGAATCATGAATTGAATCATGAGTCATGAATAATGAATCATAAATTGAATCATGAATCATGAATTGAATCATAAATAATGAATCATGAATCGAATCATGAATCATGAATTGAATCATGAATAATGAATCATGAATCGAATCATGAATTGAATCATGAATCATGAATCAAATCTTGAATTATGAATCATGAATTGAATCTCGAATCATGAATCATGAATTGAATCAGGAAACGGATCATGAATTGAATCATGAATCATGAATTGAATCATGAATCAGGAATCATGAATTGAATCATGAATCATGAATCATGAATTGAATCATGAATTGAATCATGAATCAGAAATCATAAATCATGAATTGAATCATGAATCATGAATTGAATCATGAATCATGAATCATGAATCGAGTCATGAATCATGAATCATGAATCATGAATCATGAATTGAATCATGAATCATGAATCAAATCTTGAATTATGAATCATGAATTGAATCATGAATTGAATCTCGAATCATGAATCATGAATTGAATCAGGAAACGGATCATGAATTGAATCATGAATCATGAATTGAATCATGAATCAGGAATCATGAATTGAATCATGAATCATGAATCATGAATTGAATCATGAATTGAATCATGAATCATAAATCATAAATCATGAATTGAATCGTGAATCATGAATTGAATCATGAATCATGAATCATGAATTGAATCATGAATTGAATCATGAATCATGAATCATAAATCATGAATTGAATCGTGAATCATGAATTGAATCATGAATCATGAATCATGAATTGAATCACGAATCATGAATTATGAAACATGAATTGAATCATGAATCATGAATCGAATCATGAATCATGATTAATGAATTGAATCATAAGTCATGAATCAAGAATCATGAATCGAATCATGAATCATGAATTGAATCATGAATCATGAATCGAATCATGAATCATGAATCATGAATTATGAATTGAATCATGAATCATAAATCGAATTTTGAATTATGAATCATGAATTGAATCATGAATTGAATCATGAGTCATGAATCATGAATCATAAATTGAATCATGAATCATGAATTGAATCATAAATAATGAATCATGAATCGAACCATTAATCATGAATTGAATCATGAATAATGAATCATGAATCATGAATCATGAATCATGAATCATGAATTGAATCATGAATCATGAATCGAATCTTGAATTATGAATCATGAATTGAATCATGATCTGTATCTCTAATCATGAATCATGAATTGAATCAGGAAACGGATCATGAATTGAATCATGAATCATGAATTGAATCATGAATCAGGAATAATGAATAGAATCAGGAATCATGAATCATGAATTGAATCATGAATTGAATCATGAATCATGAATCATAAATCATGAATTGAATCGTGAATCATGAATTGAATCATGAATCATGAATCATGAATTGAATCATGAATTATGAAACATGAATTGAATCATGAATCATGAATCGAATCATGAATCATGATTAATGAATTGAATCATAAGTCATGAATCATGAATCATGAATTAAATCATGAATCATGAATCGAATCATGAATCATGAATCAAGAATCATGAATCGAATCATGAATCATGAATTGAATCATGAATCATGAATCATGAATCAAATCATGAATCATGAATCATGAATCGTGAATTGAATCATGAATCATGAATTGAATCTTGAATCATGAATCATGAATTGAACCATGAATTGAATCATGAATCATAAATTGAATCATGAATCATGTATCATGAATTTAATCATTAATTGAATCATGAATCATGATATTGAATCATGAATCATGAATTGAATAATAAATCATGAATTGAATCATAAATCATGAATCATGAATCATGAATTGAATAATGAATCATGAATCGAATCATGAATCATATATTGAATCATGAATCATGAATCGAATCATGAATCATGAATTAAGAATCATGAATCGAATCATGAATCATGAATTGAATCATGAATCATGAATCGCATAATGAATCATGAATCATGAATTGAATCATGAATCATGAATTGAATCATGAATTGGAATCATTAATCATGAATCATGAATCATGAATTTGAATTATAATTTGAATCATGAATCATGATTTGAATCATGAATTGAATCATGAATCATGAATCATGAATTGAATCATGAATCATGAATCATGAATCATGAATTGAATCATGAATCATGAATCATAAATCGAATCATGAATCATGAATTGAATCTGGAATCGAATCATGAATTGAATCATGAGTCATGAATTTAATCATGAATCATGAATTGTGAAGTCATGAATCATAATTCATGAATTGAATCATGAATCATGAATTGAATCATGAATCATGAATTGAATCATGAATCATTAGTCATGAATTGAATCATGAATCATGAATCATGAATCGAGTCATGAATCATGAATCCATGAATCATGAATCATGAATCGAGTCATGAATCATGAATCATGAATCATGAATCATGAATTGAATCATGAATCATGAATCAAATCTTGAATTATGAATCATGAATTGAATCATGAATTGAATCTCGAATCATGAATTGAATCAGGAAACGGATCATGAATTGAATCATGAATCATGAATTGAATCATGAATCAGGAATCATGAATTGAATCATGAATCATGAATCATGAATTGAATCATGAATTGAATCATGAATCATAAATCATAAATCATGAATTGAATCGTGAATCATGAATTGAATCATGAATCATGAATCATGAATTGAATCATGAATTGAATCATGAATCATGAATCATAAATCATGAATTGAATCGTGAATCATGAATTGAATCATGAATCATGAATCATGAATTGAATCACGAATCATGAATTATGAAACATGAATTGAATCATGAATCATGAATCGAATCATGAATCATGATTAATGAATTGAATCATAAGTCATGAATCAAGAATCATGAATCGAATCATGAATCATGAATTGAATCATGAATCATGAATCGAATCATGAATCATGAATCATGAATTATGAATTGAATCATGAATCATAAATCGAATTTTGAATTATGAATCATGAATTGAATCATGAATTGAATCATGAGTCATGAATCATGAATCATAAATTGAATCATGAATCATGAATTGAATCATAAATAATGAATCATGAATCGAACCATTAATCATGAATTGAATCATGAATAATGAATCATGAATCATGAATCATGAATCATGAATCATGAATCATGAATTGAATCATGAATCATGAATCGAATCTTGAAATTATGAATCATGAATTGAATCATGAATTGTATCTCTAATCATGAATCATGAATTGAATCAGGAAACGGATCATGAATTGAATCATGAATCATGAATTGAATCATGAATCAGGAATAATGAATAGAATCAGGAATCATGAATCATGAATTGAATCATGAATTGAATCATGAATCATGAATCATAAATTCATGAATTGAATGTGAATCATGAATTGAATCATGAATCATGAATCAGGAATCATGAATTGAATCATGAATTATGAAACATGAATTGAATCATGAATCATGAATCGAATCATGAATCATGATTAATGAATTGAATCATAAGTCATGAATCATGAATCATGAATTAAATCATGAATCATGAATCGAATCATGAATCATGAATCAAGAATCATGAATCGAATCATGAATCATGAATTGAATCATGAATCATGAATCATGAATCAAATCATGAAACATGAATCGTGAATTGAATCATGAATCATGAATTGAATCTTGAATCATGAATCATGAATTGAACCATGAATTGAATCATGAATCATAAATTGAATCATGAATCATGAATCATGAATTTAATCATTATTGAATCATGAATCATGAATTGAATCATAACATCATGAATCATGAATTGAATAATGAATCATGAATTGAATCATAAATCATGAATCATGAATCATGAATTGAATAATGAATCATGAATCGAATCATGAATCATATATTGAATCATGAATCATGAATCGAATCATGAATCATGAATTAAGAATCATGAATCGAATCATGAATCATGAATTGAATCATGAATCATGAATCGCATAATGGAATCATGAATCATGAATTGAATCATACATCATGAATTGAATCATGAATTGAATCATTAATCATGAATCATGAATCATGAATTGAATTATAATTTGAATCATGAATCATGATTTGAATCATGAATTGAATCATGAATCATGAATCGATCATGAATCATGAATCATGAATCATGAGAATTGAATCATGAATCATAAGTCATGAATTGAATCATGAATCATGAATTGAATCATGAATCATAATTCATGAATTGAATCATGAATCATGAATTGAATCATGAATCATGAATTGAATCATGAATCATTAGTCATGAATTGAATCATGAATCATGAATCATGAATCATGAATCGAATCATGAATCATGAATCGTGGAATTGAATCATGAATCATGGATGAATCTTGAATCATGAATCGATTCATGAATCATGAATTGAATCTTGAATCAAGAATCATGAATTGAATCATGAATTGAATCATGAATCATGAATTGAAATCATTAATTGAATCATGAACCATGAATCATAGAATTGAATCATAAATCCATGAATCATGAATCATGAATCGAATCATGAATCATGAATTGAATCATGAATCATTAATTTTGAATCGAATCATGAATCATGAAATCAAAGAATCATGAATCAGGAATCATGAATTGAATCATGAATCATGAATTGAATCATGGAATCATGAATTGATTCATGAATTGAATCATTAATAATGAATCATGAATCATGAATTAAATTATAATTTGAATCATGAATCATGAATTGAATCATGAATCATAAATCATGAATTGAATCATGAATCATGAATCATGAATTAAATCATGAATCATGAATCATAAATCGAATTATGAATCATGAATTGAATCATGAAACGAATCATAAATTGAATTATGAATCATGAATTGAATCATGAATCATGAACCATGAATTGAATCATGAATCATGAATCATGAATTGAATCATGAATTAAATCATGATTTATGAATCATAAATTGAATCATGAATCATGAATCATAAACTGAATCATGAATCATGAATTGAATCATGAATTAAATCATGAATCATGAATTGAATCATAAATCATGAATCATAAATCATGAATCGAATCATGAATCATGAATTGAATCATGAATCATAAATCTAATCATGAATCATGAATTGAATCATGAATCATGAATTGAATCATGAATCATGAATTATGAATCATGAATTGAATCATGAATCACTAATCATGAATTGAATCATGAATCATGAATTGAATCATGAATTAAATCATGAATCATGAATCATAAATTGAATCATGAATCATGAATCATAAACTGAATCATGAATCATGAATTGAATCATGAATTAAATCATGAATCATGAATTGAATGATGAATCATGAATCATGAATCATGAATTGAATCATGAATCATGAATCGAATCATGAATCATGAATTGAATCATGAATCATGAATCGAATCATGAATCATGAATTGAATCATGAATCATGAATCATGAATAGAATCATGAATCATGAATCATGAATCATGAATTGAATCATGAATCATGAATCAAATCATGAATCATGAATTGAATCATGAATCATAATTCATGAATTCAATCATGAATCGAATCAAGAATCATGAATTGAATCATGAATCATGAATCATGAATAGAATCATGAATCATGAATCATGAATCATGAATTGAATCATGAATTAAATCATGAATCATGAATCATGAATTAAATCATGAATCATGAATCATAAATCGAATTATGAATCATGAATTGAATCATGAAACGAATCATAAACTGAATTATGAATCATGAATTGAATCATGAATCATGAATCATGAATTGAATCATGAATCATGAATTGAATCATGAATTAAATCATGAATCATGAATTGAATGATGAATCATGAATCATGAATCATGAATTGAATCATGAATCACTAATCATGAATTGAATCATGAATCATGAATTGAATCATGAATTAAATCATGAATCATGAATCATGAATTGAATCATGAATCATGAATCATAAACTGAATCATGAATCATGAATTGAATCATGAATTAAATCATGAATCATGAATTGAATGATGAATCATGAATCATGAATCATGAATTGAATCATGAATCATGAATCGAATCATGAATCATGAATTGAATCATGAATCATGAATCGAATCATGAATCATGAATTGAATCATGAATCATGAATCATGAATAGAATCATGAATCATGAATCATGAATCATGAATTGAATCATGAATCATGAATCAAATCATGAATCATGAATTGAATCATGAATCATAATTCATGAATTCAATCATGAATCGAATCAAGAATCATGAATTGAATCATGAATCATGAATCATGAATAGAATCATGAATCATGAATCATGAATCATGAATTGAATCATGAATTAAATCATGAATCATGAATCATGAATTAAATCATGAATCATGAATCATAAATCGAATTATGAATCATAAATTGAATCATGAAACGAATCATAAACTGAATTATGAATCATGAATTGAATCATGAATCATGAATCATGAATTGAATCATGAATCATGAATTATGAATCATGAATTGAATCATGAATCACTAATCATGAATTGAATCATGAATCATGAATTGAATCATGAATTAAATCATGAATCATGAATCATAAATTGAATCATGAATCATGAATCATAAACTGAATCATGAATCATGAATTGAATCATGAATCATGATTCATGAATTGAATCATGAATCATGAATTATGAATCATGAATTGAATCATGAATCACTAATCATGAATTGAATCATGAATCATGAATTGAATCATGAATTAAATCATGAATCATGAATCATAAATTGAATCATGAATCATGAATCATAAACTGAATCATGAATCATGAATTGAATCATGAATTAAATCATGAATCATGAATTGAATCATGAATCATGAATCATGAATCATGAATTGAATCATGAATCATGAATCGAATCATGAATCATGAATTGAATCATGAATCATGAATCGAATCATGAATCATGAATTGAATCATGAATCATGAATCATGAATAGAATCATGAATCATGAATCATGAATCATGAATTGAATCATGAATCATGAATCAAATCATGAATCATGAATTGAATCATGAATCATAATTCATGAATTCCATCATGAATCGAATCAAGAATCATGAATTGAATCATGAATCATGAATCATGAATAGAATCATGAATCATGAATCATGAATCATGAATTGAATCATGAATTGAATAATGAGTCATGAATCATGAATCATAAATTGAATCATGAATCATGAATTGAATCATAAATAATGAATCATGAATCGAATCATGAATCATGAATTGAATCATGAATCATGAATCAAATCTTGAATTATGAATCATGAATTGAATCATGAATCATGAATTGAATCATGAATCAGGAAACGGATCTTGAATTGAATCATGAATCATGAATTGAATCATGAATCAGTAATCATGAATTGAATCATGAATCATGAATCATGAATTGAATCATGAATTGAATCATGAATCATAAATCATAAATCATGAATTAAATCGTGAATCATGAATCAAATCTTGAATTATGAATCATGAATTGAATCATGATTGAATCTCGAATCATGAATCATGAATTGAATCAGGAAACGGATCATGAATTGAATCATGAATCATGAATTGAATCATGAATCAGGAATCATGAATTGAATCATGAATCATGAATTGAATCATGAATTGAATCATGAATCATAAATCATAAATCATGAATTGAATCGTGAATCATGAATTGAATCATGAATCATGAATCATGAATTGAATCATGAATTGAATCATGAATCATGAATCATAAATCATGAATTGAATCGTGAATCATGAATTGAATCATGAATCATGAATCATGAATTGAATCACGAACCATGAATTATGAAACATGAATTGAATCATGAATCATGAATCGAATCATGAATCATGATTAATGAATTGAATCATAAGTCATGAATCAAGAATCATGAATCGAATCATGAATCATGAATTGAATCATGAATCATGAATCGAATCATGAATCATGAATCATGAATTATGAATTGAATCATGAATCATAAATCGAATTTTGAATTATGAATCATGAATTGAATCATGAATTGAATCATGAGTCATGAATCATGAATCATAAATTGAATCATGAATCATGAATTGAATCATAAATAATGAATCATGAATCGAACCATTAATCATGAATCATGAATCATGAATCATGAATTGAATCATGAATCATGAATCGAATCTTGAATTATGAATCATGAATTGAATCATGAATTGTATCTCTAATCATGAATCATGAATTGAATCAGGAAACGGATCATGAATTGAATCATGAATCATGAATTGAATCATGAATCAGGAATAATGAATAGAATCATGAATCATGAATCATGAATTGAATCATGAATTGAATCATGAATCATGAATCATAAATCATGAATTGAATCGTGAATCATGAATTGAATCATGAATCATGAATCATGAATCATGAATTGAATCATGAATCATGAATTATGAAACATGAATTGAATCATGAATCATGAATCGAATCATGAATCATGATTAATGAATTGAATCATAAGTCATGAATCATGAATCATGAATTAAATCATGAATCATGAATCGAATCATGAATCATGAATCAAGAATCATGAATCGAATCATGAATCATGAATTGAATCATGAATCATGAATCATGAATCAAATCATGAATCATGAATCATGAATCGTGAATTGAATCATGAATTGAATCTTGAATCATGAATCATGAATTGAACCATGAATTGAATCATGAATCATAAATTGAATCATGAATCATGAATCATGAATTTAATCATTAATTGAATCATGAATCATGAATTGAATCATAAATCATGAATCATGAATCATGAATTGAATAATGAATCATATATTGAATCATAAATCATGAATCAAGAATCATGAATCGAATCATGAATCATGAATTGAATCATGAATCATGAATCATGAATCATGAATTGAATCATGAATCATGAATCGCATAATGAATCATGAATCATGAATCATGAATCATGAATTGATTCATGAATCATGAATCGAATCATGAATCATGAATTGAATCATGAATCATGAATCGCATAATGAATCATGAATCATGAATCATGAATCATGAATTGAATCATGAATCATGAATCGAATCATGAATCATGAATTGAATCATGAATTGAATCATTAATCATGAATCATGAATCATGAATTGAATTATAATTTGAATCATGAATCATGAATTGAATCATGAATTGAATCATGAATCATGAATCATGAATTGAATCATGAATCATGAATCATGAATCATGAATTGAATCATGAATCATGAATCATAAATCGAATCATGAATCATGAATTGAATCTGGAATCGAATCATGAATTGAATCATGAGTCATGAATTGAATCATGAATCATGAATTGAATCATGAATCATAATTCATGAATTGAATCATGAATCATGAATTGAATCATGAATCATGAATTGAATCATGAATCATTAGTCATGAATTGAATCATGAATCATGAATCATGAATCATGAATCGAATCATGAATCATGAATCGTGAATTGAATCATGAATCATGGATTGAATCTTGAATCATGAATCGATTCATGAATCATGAATTGAATCTTGAATCATGAATCATGAATTGAATCATGAATTGAATCATGAATCATAAATTGAATCATGAATCATGAATCATGAATTGAATCATTAATTGAATCATGAACCATGAATCATGAATTGAATCATAAATCATGAATCATGAATCATGAATCGAATCATGAATCATGAATTGAATCATGAATCATTAATTTTGAATCGAATCATGAATCATGAATCAAGAATCATGAATCATGAATCATGAATTGAATCATGAATCATGAATTGAATCATGAATCATGAATTGATTCATGAATTGAATCATTAATAATGAATCATGAATCATGAATTAAATTATAATTTGAATCATGAATCATGAATTGAATCATGAATTGAATCATGAATCATGAATTGAATCATGAATCATGAATCATGAATTAAATCATGAATCATGAATCATAAATCGAATTATGAATCATGAATTGAATCATGAAACGAATCATAAATTGAATTATGAATCATGAATTGAATCATGAATCATGAATCATGAATTGAATCATGAATCATGAATTGAATCATGAATTAAATCATGATTTATTAATCATAAATTGAATCATGAATCATGAATCATAAACTGAATCATGAATCATGAATTAAATCATGAATCATGAATTGAATCATGAATCATGAATCATGAATCATGAATTGAATCATGAATCATGAATCATGAATTAAATCATGAATCATAAATTGAATCATGAATCATGAATCGAATCATGAATCATGAATTGAATCATGAATCATGAATAGAATCATGAATCATGAATCATGAATCATAATTTGAATCATAAATCATGAATCATGAATCAAATCATGAATCATGAATTGAATCATGAATCATGAATCATGAATTGAATTATGAATCATGAATCGAATCATGAATTATGAATTGAATCATAAATCATGAATCATGAATATAATCATGAATCATGAATCATGAATCATGAATTGAATCATAAATCATGAATCATGAATCGAATCATGAATCATAAATCATAAATCGAATCATGAATCATTAATTGAATCATGAATCATGAATCATGAATCATGAATTGAATCATGAATTATGAATCGAATCATAAATCATGATTCAAGATTCATGAATCGAATCATGAATCAAGAATTGAATCATGAATCATAAATAATGAATCATGAATTGAATCATGAATAATGAATCATGAATCGAATCATGAATCATGAATCATGAATTGAATCATGAATCATGAATCATGAATCGAGTCATGAATCATGAATCATGAATTGAATCATGAATTGAATCATGAATCATGAATCGAATCATGAATTGAATCATGAATAATAAATTGATTCATGAATTGAATCATGAAGTGAATCTTGAATCATGAATTGAATCATGAATCATGAATCAAGAATCATAAATCGAATCATGAATCATGAATCATGAATCGAATCATGAATCATGAAATGAATCAGGAATCGAATCATGAATTGAATCATGAATCATGAATTGAATCATGAATCATGAATTGAATCATCAATCATGAATCATCAATCATGAATTGAATCATGAATCATGAATTATGAAACATGAATTGAATCATGAATCATGAATTGAATCATGAATCATGATTAATGAATTGAATAATGAGACATGAATCATAAATCATGAATTAAATCATGAATCATGAATCATGAATCAAATCATGAATCATGAATCATGATTTGAATCATTAATCATGAATCATGAATCATAAATTGAATCAAGAATCATGAATCGAATCTTGAACCAAGAATCATGAATTGAATCATGAATCATGAATCATAAATCATGAATTGAATCATGAATCATTAATCGAATCATGAATCATGAATCATGAATAATAAATCGAATCATGAATCATGAATTGAATCAGGAATCGAATCATGAATTGTATCATGAATCATGAAATGAATCATGAATTGAAACATTAATCATGTATCATAAATCATGAATCATATATTGAATCTTGAATCATGAATTATGAATCATGAATTGAATCATGAATCATGAATTATGAATCATGAATTGAATCATGAATCATGAATCATGAATCATGAATTGAATCATGAATTGAATCATGAATCATGAAACATGAATTGAATCATGAATCATGAATCATAAATTGAATCATCAATCATGAATCATGAATTGAATCATGAATTGAATCATGAATAATCAATCATGAATTGAATCATGAATCATGAATCATGAATCATGAATTGAATCATGAATTGAATCATGAATCATGAATTGAATCATGAATCATGAATCATGAATCATGAATCATGAATTGAATCATGAATCATGAATCATGAATTAAATCATAAATTATGAATCATGAATCGAATCATGAATCATGAATCAAGAATCATGAATCGAATCATGAATCATGAATTGAATCATGAATCATGAATCGATTCATGAAAGATGAATCATGAATCATGAATCATGAATTGAATCATGAATCATAAATCGAATTTTGAATTATGAATCATGAATTGAATCATTAATTGAATCATGAGTCATGAATCATGAATCATAAATTGAATCATGAATCATGAATTGAATCATAAATAATGAATCATGAATCGAATCATGAATCATGAATTGAATAATGAATAATGAATCATGAATCAAATCATGAATCATGAATCATGAATCATGAATCATGAATTGAATCATGAATCATGAATCGAATCATGAATCATGAATTGAATCATGAATCATGAATCATGAATCGAATCATGAATCATGAATTAAATCATGAATCATCAATCATGAATTGAATGATGAATCATGAATCATGAATCATGAATTGAATCATGAATTGAATCATAAATCATGAATTGAATCATGAATCATGAATCGAATCATGAATTAAATCATGAATTATGAATCATGAATCGAATCATGAATCATGAATCATGAATCATGAATTGAATCATGAATCATAAATCGAATTTTGAATTATGAATCATGAATTGAATCATGAATTGAATCATGAGTCATGAATCATGAATCATAAATTGAATCATGAATCATGAATTGAATCATAAATAATGAATCATGAATCGAATCATGAATCATGAATTGAATCATGAATAATGAATCGTGAATCGAATCATGAATCATGAATCATGAATCATGAATCATGAATGATTAATTGAATCATGAATCATGAATCAAATCTTGAATTATGAATCATGGTTTGAATCATGAATTGAATCTTGAATCATGAATCATGAATTGAGTCAGGAAACGGATCATGAATTGAATAATGAATCATGAATTGAATCATGAATCAGGAATCATGAATTGAATCATGAATCATGAATCACGAATTGAATCATGAATCGAATCATGAATCATAAATCATAAATCATGAATTGAATCGTGAATCATGAATTGAATCATGAATCATGAATCATGAATCATGAATCGAGTCATGAATCATGAATCATGAATCATGAATTGAATCATGAATCATGAATTATGAAACATGAATTGAATCATGAATCATGAATCGAATCATGAATCATGATTAATGAATTGAATCATAAGTCATGAATCAAGAATCATGAATCGAATCATGAATCATGAATTGAATCATGAATCATGAATCGAATCATGAATCATGAATCATGAATCATGAATTATAAATTGAATCATGAATCATAAATCGAATTTTGAATTATGAATCATGAATTGAATCATGAGTCATGAATCATGAATCATAAATTGAATCATGAATCATGAATTGAATCATAAATAATGAATCATGAATCGAATCATTAATCATGAATTGAATCATGAATCATGAATCATGAATCATGAATCATGAATTGAATCATGAATCATGAATCGAATCTTGAATTATGAATCATGAATTGAATCATGAATTGAATCTCGAATCATGAATCATGAATTGAATCAGGAAACGGATCATGAATTGAATCATGAATCATGAATTGAATCATGAATCAGGAATAATGAATAGAATCATGAATCATGAATCATGAATTGAATCATGAATTGAATCATGAATCATGAATCATAAATCATGAATTGAATCGTGAATCATGAATTGAATCATGAATCATGAATCATGAATCATGAATTGAATCATGAATCATGAATTATGAAACATGAATTGAATCATGAATCATGAATCGAATCATGAATCATGATTTATGAATTGAATCATAAGTCATGAATCATGAATCATGAATTAAATCATGAATCATGAATCGAATCATGAATCATGAATCATGAATTGAATCATGAATCATGAATCATGAATTAAATCATAAATTATGAATCATGAATCGAATCATGAATCATGAATCAAGAATCATGAATCGAATCATGAATCATGAATTGAATCATGAATCATGAATCGATTCATGAAAGATGAATCATGAATCATGAATCATGAATTGAATCATGAATCATAAATCGAATTTTGAATTATGAATCATGAATTGAATCATTAATTGAATCATGAGTCATGAATCATGAATCATAAATTGAATCATGAATCATGAATTGAATCATAAATAATGAATCATGAATCGAATCATGAATCATGAATTGAATAATGAATAATGAATCATGAATCAAATCATGAATCATGAATCATGAATCATGAATCATGAATTGAATCATGAATCATGAATCGAATCATGAATCATGAATTGAATCATGAATCATGAATCATGAATCGAATCATGAATCATGAATTAAATCATGAATCATCAATCATGAATTGAATGATGAATCATGAATCATGAATCATGAATTGAATCATGAATTGAATCATAAATCATGAATTGAATCATGAATCATGAATCGAATCATGAATTAAATCATGAATTATGAATCATGAATCGAATCATGAATCATGAATCATGAATCATGAATTGAATCATGAATCATAAATCGAATTTTGAATTATGAATCATGAATTGAATCATGAATTGAATCATGAGTCATGAATCATGAATCATAAATTGAATCATGAATCATGAATTGAATCATAAATAATGAATCATGAATCGAATCATGAATCATGAATTGAATCATGAATAATGAATCGTGAATCGAATCATGAATCATGAATCATGAATCATGAATCATGAATGATTAATTGAATCATGAATCATGAATCAAATCTTGAATTATGAATCATGGTTTGAATCATGAATTGAATCTTGAATCATGAATCATGAATTGAGTCAGGAAACGGATCATGAATTGAATAATGAATCATGAATTGAATCATGAATCAGGAATCATGAATTGAATCATGAATCATGAATCACGAATTGAATCATGAATCGAATCATGAATCATAAATCATAAATCATGAATTGAATCGTGAATCATGAATTGAATCATGAATCATGAATCATGAATCATGAATCGAGTCATGAATCATGAATCATGAATCATGAATTGAATCATGAATCATGAATTATGAAACATGAATTGAATCATGAATCATGAATCGAATCATGAATCATGATTAATGAATTGAATCATAAGTCATGAATCAAGAATCATGAATCGAATCATGAATCATGAATTGAATCATGAATCATGAATCGAATCATGAATCATGAATCATGAATCATGAATTATAAATTGAATCATGAATCATAAATCGAATTTTGAATTATGAATCATGAATTGAATCATGAGTCATGAATCATGAATCATAAATTGAATCATGAATCATGAATTGAATCATAAATAATGAATCATGAATCGAATCATTAATCATGAATTGAATCATGAATCATGAATCATGAATCATGAATCATGAATTGAATCATGAATCATGAATCGAATCTTGAATTATGAATCATGAATTGAATCATGAATTGAATCTCGAATCATGAATCATGAATTGAATCAGGAAACGGATCATGAATTGAATCATGAATCATGAATTGAATCATGAATCAGGAATAATGAATAGAATCATGAATCATGAATCATGAATTGAATCATGAATTGAATCATGAATCATGAATCATAAATCATGAATTGAATCGTGAATCATGAATTGAATCATGAATCATGAATCATGAATCATGAATTGAATCATGAATCATGAATTATGAAACATGAATTGAATCATGAATCATGAATCGAATCATGAATCATGATTTATGAATTGAATCATAAGTCATGAATCATGAATCATGAATTAAATCATGAATCACGAATCGAATCATGAATCATGAATCAAGAATCATGAATCGAATCATGAATCATGAATTGAATCATGAATCATGAATCAAATCATGAATCATGAATCATGAATCGTGAATTGAATCATGAATCATGAATCGAAACATGAATCATGATTAATGAATTGAATCATAAGTCATGAATCATGAATCATGAATTAAATCATGAATCACGAATCGAATCATGAATCATGAATCAAGAATCATGAATCGAATCATGAATCATGAATTGAATCATGAATCATGAATCAAATCATGAATCATGAATCATGAATCGTGAATTGAATCATGAATCATGAATTGAATCTTGAATCATGAATCATGAATTGAACCATGAATTGAATCATGAATCATAAATTGAATCATGAATCATGAATCATGAATTTAATCATTAATTGAATCATGAATCATGAATTGAATCATAAATCATGAATCATGAATCATGAATTGAATAATGAATCATGAATCGAATCATGAATCATATATTGAATCATGAATCATGAATCGAGTCATGAATCATGAATCGAATCATGAATCATGAATCAAGAATCATGAATCGAATCATGAATCATGAATTGAATCATGAATCATGAATCATGAATCATGAATTGAATCATGAATCATGAATCGAATCATGAATCATGAATTGAATCATGAATTGAATCATTAATCATGAATCATGAATTGAATTATAATTTGAATCATGAATCATGAATTGAATCATGAATTGAATCATGAATCATGAATTGAATCATGAATCATGAATCATGAATCATGAATTGAATCATGAATCATGAATCTTAAATCGAATCATAAATCATGATTAATGAATTGAATAATGAGACATGAATCATCAATCATGAATTGAATCATGAATCATGAATTATGAAACATGAATTGAATCATGAATCATGAATTGAATCATGAATCATGATTAATGAATTGAATAATGAGACATGAATCATAAATCATAAATTAAATCATGAATCATGAATCATGAATCAAATCATGAATCATGAATCATGAATTGAATCAAGAATCATGAATCGAATCTTGAACCAAGAATCATGAATTGAATCATGAATCATGAATCATGAATCATGAATTGAATCATGAATCGTGAATCATGAATAATAAATCTAATCATGAATCATGAATTGAATCAGGAATCGAATCATGAATTGTATCATGTATCATGAAATGAATCATGAATTGAAACATTAATCATGTATCATAAATCATGAATCATATATTGAATCATGAATCATGAATTATGAATCATGAATTGAATCATGAATCATGAATTATGAATCATGAATTGAATCATGAATCATGAATCATGAATCATGAATCATGAATTGAATCATGAATTGAATCATGAATCATGAATCATGAATTGAATCATGAATCATGAATCATAAATTGAATCATCAATCATGAATCATGAATTGAATCATGAATTGAATCATGAATCATCAATCATGAATTGAATCATGAATCATGAATCATGAATTGAATCATGAATTGAATCATGAATCATGTATTGAATCATGAATCATGAATCGAATCATGAATCATTAATTGAATCATGAATCATGAATCATGAATTAAATCATGAATTATGAATCATGAATCGAATCATGAATCATGAATCAAGAATCATGAATCGAATCATGAATCATGAATTGAATCATGAATCATGAATCGATTCATGAATGATGAATCATGAATCATGAATCATGAATTGAATCATGAATCATAAATCGAATTTTGAATTATGAATCATGAATTGAATCATGAATTGAATCATGAGTCATGAATCATGAATCATAAATTGAATCATGAATCATGAATTGAATCATAAATAATGAATCATAAATCGAATCATGAATCATGAATTGAATAATGAATAATGAATCATGAATCGAATCATGAATCATGAATCATGAATCATGAATCATGAATTGAATCATGAATCATGAATCGAATCATGAATCATGAATTGAATCATGAATCATGAATCGAATCATGAATCATGAATTAAATCATGAATCATCAATCATGAATTGAATCATGAATCATGAATCATGAATCATGAATTGAATCATAAATCATGAATTGAATCATCAATCATGAATCGAATCATGAATTAAATCATGAATTATAAATCATGAATCGAATCATGAATCATAAATCGAATTTTGAATTATGAATCATGAATTGAATCATGAATTGAATCATGAGTCATGAATCATGAATCATAAATTGAATCATGAATCATGAATTGAATCATGAGTCATGAATCATGAATCATAAATTGAATCATGAATCATGAATTGAATCATAAATAATGAATCATGAATCGAATCATGAATCATGAATTGAATCATGAATCATGAATCATGAATTAAATCATGAATCATGAATCGAATCATGAATCATGAATCAAGAATCATGAATCGAATCATGAATCATGAATTGAATCATGAATCATGAATCAAATCATGAATCATGAATCATGAATCGTGAATTGAATCATGAATCATGAATTGAATCTTGAATCATGAATCATGAATTGAACCATGAATTGAATCATGAATCATAAATTGAATCATGAATCATGAATCATGAATTTAATCATTAATTGAATCATGAATCATGAATTGAATCATAAATCATGAATCATGAATCATGAATTGAATAATGAATCATGAATCGAATCATGAATCATATATTGAATCATGAATCATGAATCATGAATCGAATCATGAATCATGGATCAAGAATCATGAATCGAATCATGAATCATGAATTGAATCATGAATCATGAATCATGAATCATGAATTGAATCATGAATCAGGAATCGCATAATGAATCATGAATCATCAATCATGAATCATGAATTGAATCATGAATTGAATCATGAATCATCAATCATGAATTGAATCATGAATCATGAATCATGAATTGAATCATGAATTGAATCATGAATCATGTATTGAATCATGAATCATGAATCGAATCATGAATCATTAATTGAATCATGAATCATGAATCATGAATTAAATCATGAATTATGAATCATGAATCGAATCATGAATCATGAATCAAGAATCATGAATCGAATCATGAATCATGAATTGAATCATGAATCATGAATCGATTCATGAATGATGAATCATGAATCATGAATCATGAATTGAATCATGAATCATAAATCGAATTTTGAATTATGAATCATGAATTGAATCATGAATTGAATCATGAGTCATGAATCATGAATCATAAATTGAATCATGAATCATGAATTGAATCATAAATAATGAATCATAAATCGAATCATGAATCATGAATTGAATAATGAATAATGAATCATGAATCGAATCATGAATCATGAATCATGAATCATGAATCATGAATTGAATCATGAATCATGAATCGAATCATGAATCATGAATTGAATCATGAATCATGAATCGAATCATGAATCATGAATTAAATCATGAATCATCAATCATGAATTGAATCATGAATCATGAATCATGAATCATGAATTGAATCATGAATTGAATCATAAATCATGAATTGAATCATCAATCATGAATCGAATCATGAATTAAATCATGAATTATAAATCATGAATCGAATCATGAATCATAAATCGAATTTTGAATTATGAATCATGAATTGAATCATGAATTGAATCATGAGTCATGAATCATGAATCATAAATTGAATCATGAATCATGAATTGAATCATGAGTCATGAATCATGAATCATAAATTGAATCATGAATCATGAATTGAATCATAAATAATGAATCATGAATCGAATCATGAATCATGAATTGAATCATGAATCATGAATCATGAATTAAATCATGAATCATGAATCGAATCATGAATCATGAATCAAGAATCATGAATCGAATCATGAATCATGAATTGAATCATGAATCATGAATCAAATCATGAATCATGAATCATGAATCGTGAATTGAATCATGAATCATGAATTGAATCTTGAATCATGAATCATGAATTGAACCATGAATTGAATCATGAATCATAAATTGAATCATGAATCATGAATCATGAATTTAATCATTAATTGAATCATGAATCATGAATTGAATCATAAATCATGAATCATGAATCATGAATTGAATAATGAATCATGAATCGAATCATGAATCATATATTGAATCATGAATCATGAATCATGAATCGAATCATGAATCATGGATCAAGAATCATGAATCGAATCATGAATCATGAATTGAATCATGAATCATGAATCATGAATCATGAATTGAATCATGAATCAGGAATCGCATAATGAATCATGAATCATGAATCATGAATCATGAATTGAATCATGAATCATGAATCGAATCATGAATCATGAATTGAATCATGAATTGAATCATTAATCATGAATCATGAATCATGAATTGAATTATAATTTGAATCATGAATCATGAATTGAATCATGAATTGAATCATGAATCATGAATCATGAATTGAATCATGAATCATGAATCATGAATCATGAATTGAATCATGAATCATATATCATAAATCGAATCATGAATCATGAATTGAATCTGGAATCGAATCATAAATTGAATCATGAGTCATGAATTGAATCATGAATTATGAATTGAATCATGAATCATGAATTGAATCATGAATCATTAATCATGAATTGAATCATGAATCATGAATTGATTTATGAATCATGAATCATGAATCGAATCATGAATCATGAATCATGAATTGAATCATGAATCATGAATCGATTCATGAATCATGAATCATGAATCGTGAATTGAATCATGAATCATGAATTGAATCTTGAATCATGAATCGATTCATGAATCATGAATTGAATCTTGAATCATGAATCATGAATTGAATCATGAATTGAATCATGAATCATAAATGGAATCATGAATCATGAATCATGAATTGAATCATTAATTGAATCATGAACCATGAATCATGAATTGAATCATAAATCATGAATCATGAATCATGAATCGAATCTTGAATCATGAATTGAATCATGAATCATTAATTTTGAATCGAATCATGAATCATGAATCAAGAATCATGAATCATGAATTGAATCATGAATCATGAATCGAATCATGAATCATGATTAATGAATTGAATCATAAGTCATGAATCAAGAATAATGAATCGAATCATGAATCATGAATTGAATCATGAATCATGAATCGAATCATGAATCATGAATCATGAATCATGAATTATAAATTGAATCATGAATCATAAATCGAATTTTGAATTATTAATCATGAATTGAATCATGAATTGAATCATGAGTCATGAATCATGAATCATGAATTGAATCATGAATCATGAATTGAATCATAAATAATGAATCATGAATCGAATCATTAATCATGAATTGAATCATGAATAATGAATCATGAATCATGAATCATGAATCATGAATCATGAATCATGAATTGAATCATGAATCATGAATCGAATCTTGAATTATGAATCATGAATTGAATCATGAATTGAATCTCAAATCATGAATCATGAATTGAATCAGGAAACGGATCATGAATTGAATCATGAATCATGAATTGAATCATGAATCAGGAATAATGAATAGAATCATGAATCATGAATCATGAATTGAATCATGAATTGAATCATGAATCATGAATCATAAATCATGAATTGAATCGTGAATCATGAATTGAATCATGAATCATGAATCATGAATCATGAATTGAATCATGAATCATGAATTATGAAACATGAATTGAATCATGAATCATGAATCGAAACATGAATCATGATTAATGAATTGAATCATAAGTCATGAATCATGAATCATGAATTAAATCATGAATCACGAATCGAATCATGAATCATGAATCAAGAATCATGAATCGAATCATGAATCATGAATTGAATCATGAATCATGAATCAAATCATGAATCATGAATCATGAATCGTGAATTGAATCATGAATCATGAATTGAATCTTGAATCATGAATCATGAATTGAACCATGAATTGAATCATGAATCATAAATTGAATCATGAATCATGAATCATGAATTTAATCATTAATTGAATCATGAATCATGAATTGAATCATAAATCATGAATCATGAATCATGAATTGAATAATGAATCATGAATCGAATCATGAATCATATATTGAATCATGAATCATGAATCGAATCATGAATCATGAATCGAATCATGAATCATGAATCAAGAATCATGAATCGAATCATGAATCATGAATTGAATCATGAATCATGAATCATGAATCATGAATTGAATCATGAATCATGAATCGAATCATGAATCATGAATTGAATCATGAATTGAATCATTAATCATGAATCATGAATTGAATTATAATTTGAATCATGAATCATGAATTGAATCATGAATTGAATCATGAATCATGAATTGAATCATGAATCATGAATCATGAATCATGAATTGAATCATGAATCATGAATCTTAAATCGAATCATAAATCATGAATTGAATCGTGAATCATGAATTGAATCATGAATCATGAATCATGAATCATGAATTGAATCATGAATCATGAATTATGAAACATGAATTGAATCATGAATCATGAATCGAAACATGAATCATGATTAATGAATTGAATCATAAGTCATGAATCATGAATCATGAATTAAATCATGAATCACGAATCGAATCATGAATCATGAATCAAGAATCATGAATCGAATCATGAATCATGAATTGAATCATGAATCATGAATCAAATCATGAATCATGAATCATGAATCGTGAATTGAATCATGAATCATGAATTGAATCTTGAATCATGAATCATGAATTGAACCATGAATTGAATCATGAATCATAAATTGTATCATGAATCATGAATCATGAATTTAATCATTAATTGAATCATGAATCATGAATTGAATCATAAATCATGAATCATGAATCATGAATTGAATAATGAATCATGAATCGAATCATGAATCATATATTGAATCATGAATCATGAATCATGAATCGAATCATGAATCATGAATCAAGAATCATGAATCGAATCATGAATCATGAATTGAATCATGAATCATGAATCATGAATCATGAATTGAATCATGAATCATGAATCGCATAATGAATCATGAATCATGAATCATGAATCATGAATTGAATCATGAATCATGAATCGAATCATGAATCATGAATTGAATCATGAATTGAATCATTAATCATGAATCATGAATCATGAATTGAATTATAATTTGAATCATGAATCATGAATTGAATCATTAATTGAATCATGAATCATGAATCATGAATCGAATCTTGAATCATGAATTGAATCATGAATCATTAATTTTGAATCGAATCATGAATCATGAATCAAGAATCATGAATCATGAATTGAATCATGATTAATGAATTGAATCATAAGTCATGAATCATGAATCATGAATTATAAATTGAATCATGAATCATAAATCGAATTTTGAATTATTAATCATGAATTGAATCATGAATTGAATCATGAGTCATGAATCATGAATCATGAATTGAATCATGAATCATGAATTGAATCATAAATAATGAATCATGAATCGAATCATTAATCATGAATTGAATCATGAATAATGAATCATGAATCATGAATCATGAATCATGAATCATGAATCATGAATTGAATCATGAATCATGAATCAAATCTTGAATTATGAATCATGAATTGAATCATGAATTGAATCTCAAATCATAAATCATGAATTGAATCAGGAAACGGATCATGAATTGAATCATGAATCATGAATTGAATCATGAATCAGGAATAATGAATAGAATCATGAATCATGAATCATGAATTGAATCATGAATTGAATCATGAATCATGAATCATAAATCATGAATTGAATCGTGAATCATGAATTGAATCATGAATCATGAATCATGAATCATGAATTGAATCATGAATCATGAATTATGAAACATGAATTGAATCATGAATCATGAATCGAAACATGAATCATGATTAATGAATTGAATCATAAGTCATGAATCATGAATCATGAATTAAATCATGAATCACGAATCGAATCATGAATCATGAATCATGAATTTAATCATTAATTGAATCATGAATCATGAATTGAATAATGAATCATGAATCGAATCATGAATCATATATTGAATCATGAATCATGAATCGAATCATGAATCATGAATCGAATCATGAATCATGAATCAAGAATCATGAATCGAATCATGAATCATGAATTGAATCATGAATCATGAATCATGAATCATGAATTGAATCATGAATCATGAATCGCATAATGAATCATGAATCATGAATCATGAATCATGAAATGAATCATGAATCATGAATCGAATCATGAATCATGAATTGAATCATGAATTGAATCATTAATCATGAATCATGAATTGAATTATAATTTGAATCATGAATCATGAATTGAATCATGAATTGAATCATGAATCATGAATCATGAATTGAATCATGAATCATGAATCATGAATCATGAATTGAATCATGAATCATATATCATAAATCGAATCATGAATCATGAATTGAATCTGGAATCGAATCATAAATTGAATCATGAGTCATGAATTGAATCATGAATCATGAATTGAATCATGAATCATGAATTGAATCATGAATCATTAGTCATGAATTGAATCATGAATCATGAATTGATTTATGAATCATGAATCGAATCATGAATCATGAATCATGAATTGAATCATGAATCATGAATCGATTCATGAATCATGATTAATGAATTGAATCATAAGTCATGAATCATGAATCATGAATTAAATCATGAATCACGAATCGAATCATGAATCATGAATCAAGAATCATGAATCGAATCATGAATCATGAATTGAATCATGAATCATGAATCAAATCATGAATCATGAATCATGAATTGAATCATAAATCATGAATCATGAATCATGAATTGAATAATGAATCATGAATCGAATCATGAATCATATATTGAATCATGAATCATGAATCGAATCATGAATCATGAATCGAATCATGAATCATGAATCAAGAATCATGAATCGAATCATGAATCATGAATTGAATCATGAATCATGAATCATGAATCATGAATTGAATCATGAATCATGAATCACATAATGAATCATGAATCATGAATCATGAATCATGAAATGAATCATGAATCATGAATTGAATCATTAATCATGAATCATGAATTGAATTATAATTTGAATCATGAATCATGAATTGAATCATGAATTGAATCATGAATCATGAATCATGAATTGAATCATGAATCATGAATCATAAATCATGAATTGAATCATGAATCATATATCATAAATCGAATCATGAATCATGAATTGAATCTGGAATCGAATCATAAATTGAATCATGAGTCATGAATTGAATCATGAATCATGAATTGAATCATGAATCATGAATTGAATCATGAATCATTAGTCATGAATTGAATCATGAATCATGAATTGATTTATGAATCATGAATCGAATCATGAATCATGAATCATGAATTGAATCATGAATCATGAATCGATTCATGAATCATGAATCATGAATCGTGAATTGAATCATGAATCATGAATTGAATCTTGAATCATGAATCATGAATTGAATCATGAATTGAATCATGAATCATAAATTGAATCATGAATCATGAATCATGAATTGAATCATTAATTGAATCATGAATCATGAATCATGAATTGAATCATAAATCATGAATCATGAATCAAATCATTAATCATGAATTGAATCATGAATCATGAATCATGAATTGAATTATGAATCATGAATCGAATCATGAATTATGAATTGAATCATAAATCATGAATCATGAATCATGAATCATGAATCATGAATTGAATCATAAATCATGAATCATGAATCGAATCATGAATCATGAATTGAATCATGAATCATGAATCATGAATCATGAATTGAATCATGAATCATATATCATAAATCGAATCATGAATCATGAATTGAATCTGGAATCGAATCATAAATTGAATCATGAGTCATGAATTGAATCATGAATCATGAATTGAATCATGAATCATGAATTGAATCATGAATCATTAGTCATGAATTGAATCATGAATCATGAATTGATTTATGAATCATGAATCGAATCATGAATCATGAATCATGAATTGAATCATGAATCATGAATCGATTCATGAATCATGATTAATGAATTGAATCATAAGTCATGAATCATGAATCATGAATTAAATCATGAATCACGAATCGAATCATGAATCATGAATCAAGAATCATGAATCGAATCATGAATCATGAATTGAATCATGAATCATGAATCGCATAATGAATCATGAATCATGAATCATGAATCATGAAATGAATCATGAATCATGAATCGAATCATGAATCATGAATTGAATCATGAATTGAATCATTAATCATGAATCATGAATTGAATTATAATTTGAATCATGAATCATGAATTGAATCATGAATTGAATCATGAATCATGAATCATGAATTGAATCATGAATCATGAATCATGAATCATGAATTGAATCATGAATCATATATCATAAATCGAATCATGAATCATGAATTGAATCTGGAATCGAATCATAAATTGAATCATGAGTCATGAATTGAATCATGAATCATGAATTGAATCATGAATCATGAATTGAATCATGAATCATTAGTCATGAATTGAATCATGAATCATGAATTGATTTATGAATCATGAATCGAATCATGAATCATGAATCATGAATTGAATCATGAATCATGAATCGATTCATGAATCATGATTAATGAATTGAATCATAAGTCATGAATCATGAATCATGAATTAAATCATGAATCACGAATCGAATCATGAATCATGAATCAAGAATCATGAATCGAATCATGAATCATGAATTGAATCATGAATCATGAATCAAATCATGAATCATGAATCATGAATCGTGAATTGAATCATGAATCATGAATTGAATCTTGAATCATGAATCATGAATTGAACCATGAATTGAATCATGAATCATAAATTGAATCATGAATCATGAATCATGAATTTAATCATTAATTGAATCATGAATCATGAATTGAATCATAAATCATGAATCATGAATCATGAATTGAATAATGAATCATGAATCGAATCATGAATCATATATTGAATCATGAATCATGAATCGAATCATGAATCATGAATCGAATCATGAATCATGAATCAAGAATCATGAATCGAATCATGAATCATGAATTGAATCATGAATCATGAATCATGAATCATGAATTGAATCATGAATCATGAATCACATAATGAATCATGAATCATGAATCATGAATCATGAAATGAATCATGAATCATGAATTGAATCATTAATCATGAATCATGAATTGAATTATAATTTGAATCATGAATCATGAATTGAATCATGAATTGAATCATGAATCATGAATCATGAATTGAATCATGAATCATGAATCATAAATCATGAATTGAATCATGAATCATATATCATAAATCGAATCATGAATCATGAATTGAATCTGGAATCGAATCATAAATTGAATCATGAGTCATGAATTGAATCATGAATCATGAATTGAATCATGAATCATGAATTGAATCATGAATCATTAGTCATGAATTGAATCATGAATCATGAATTGATTTATGAATCATGAATCGAATCATGAATCATGAATCATGAATTGAATCATGAATCATGAATCGATTCATGAATCATGAATCATGAATCGTGAATTGAATCATGAATCATGAATTGAATCTTGAATCATGAATCATGAATTGAATCATGAATTGAATCATGAATCATAAATTGAATCATGAATCATGAATCATGAATTGAATCATTAATTGAATCATGAATCATGAATCATGAATTGAATCATAAATCATGAATCATGAATCAAATCATTAATCATGAATTGAATCATGAATCATGAATCATGAATTGAATTATGAATCATGAATCGAATCATGAATTATGAATTGAATCATAAATCATGAATCATGAATCATGAATCATGAATCATGAATCATGAATTGAATCATAAATCATGAATCATGAATCGAATCATGAATCATGAATTGAATCATGAATCATAAATCATAAATCGATTCATGAATCATTAATTGAATCATGAATCATGAATCATGAATCATGAATTGAATCATGAATCATGAATCATGAATCGAGTCATGAATCATGAATCATGAATTGAATCATGAATTGAATCATGAATCGAATCATGAATTGAATCATGAATAATAAATTGATTCATGAATTGAATCATGAATTGAATCTTGAATCATGAATTGAATCATGAATCATGAATCAAGAATCATAAATCGAATCATGAATCATGAATTGAATCATGAATCATGAAATTAATCAGGAATCGAATCATGAATTGAATCATGAATCATGAATTGAATCATGAATCATGAATTGAATCATCAATCACGAATCATCAATCATGAATTGAATCATGAATCATGAATTATGAAACATGAATTGAATCATGAATCATGAATTGAATCATGAATCATGATTAATGAATTGAATAATGAGACATGAATCATAAATCATGAATTAAATCATGAATCATGAATCATTAATCAAATCATGAATCATGAATCATGAATTGAATCATTAATCATGAATCATGAATCATAAATTGAATCAAGAATCATGAATCGAATCTTGAACCAAGAATCATGAATTGAATCATGAATCATGAATCATGAATTGAATCATGAATCATGAATCGAATCATGAATCATGAATTGAATCAGGAATCGAATCATGAATTGTATCATGAATCATGAAATGAATCATGAATTGAAACATTAATCATGTATCATAAATCATGAATCATATATTTAATCCTGAATCATGAATTATGAATCATGAATTGAATCATGAATCATGAATTATGAATCATGAATTGAATCATGAATCATGAATCATGAATCATGAATCATGAATTGAATCATGAATTGAATCATGAATCATGAATCATGAATTGAATCATGAATCATGAATCATAAATTGAATCATCAATCATGAATCATGAATTGAATCATGAATTGAATCATGAATCATCAATCATGAATTGAATCATGAATTGAATCATGAATCATGAATTGAATCATGAATCATGAATTGAATCATGAATCATGAATCGAATCATGAATCATGAATTGAATCATGAATCATGAATCATGAATCATGAATTAAATCATGAATTATAAATCATGAATCGAATCATGAATCATGAATCAAGCATCATGAATCGAATCATGAATCATGAATTGAATCATGAATCATGAATCGATTCATGAATTATGAATCATGAATCATGAATCATGAATTGAATCATGAATCATAAATCGAATTTTGAATTATGAATCATGAATTGAATCATGAATTGAATCATGAGTCATGAATCATGAATCATAAATTGAATCATGAATCATGAATTGAATCATAAATAATGAATCATGAATCGAATCATGAATCATGAATTGAATAATGAATAATGAATCATGAATCGAATCATGAATCATGAATCCTGAATCATGAATCATGAATTGAATCATGAATCATGAATCGAATCTTGAATTATGAATCATGAATTAAATCATGAATTGAATCTCGAATCATGAATCATGAATTGAATCAGGAAACGGATCATGAATTGAATCATGAATCATGAATTGAATCATGAATCAGGAATCATGAATTGAATCATGAATCATGAATCATGAATTGAATCATGAATTGAATCATGAATCATGAATCATAAATCATTAATTGAATCATAATTCATGAATTGAATCATGAATCATGAATCATGAATTGAATCATGAATAATGAATTATGAAACATGAATTGAATCATGAATCGAATCATGAATCATGATTAATGAATTGAATCATGAGTCATGAATCATGAATCATGAATTAAATCATGAATCATTAATCGAATCATGAATCATGAATCAAGAATCATGAATCAAATCATGAATCATGAATTGAATCATGAATCATGAATCATGAATCGTGAATTGAATCATGAATTGAATCTTGAATCATGAATTGAATCTTGAATTAAATCATGAATCATAAATTGAATCATAAATCATGAATCATGAATTGAATCATGAATCATGAATTGAATCTGGAATTGAATCATGAATTGAATCATGAGTCATGAATTGAATCATGAATCATGAATTGAATCATGAATCATAATTCATGAATTGAATCATGAATCATGAATTGAATCATGAATCATGAATTGAATCATGAATCATTAGTCATGAATTGAATCATGAATCATGAATTGATTTATGAATCATGAATCATGAATCGAATCATGAATCATGAATCATGAATTGAATCATGAATCATGAATCATGAATCATGAATCATGAATCGAATCATGAATCATGAATCGATTCATGAATCATGAATCATGAATCGTGAATTGAATCATGAATCATGAATTGAATCTTGAATCATGAATCGATTCATGAATCATGAATTGAATCTTGAATCATGAATCATGAATTGAATCATGAATTGAATCATGAATCATAAATTGAATCATGAATCATGAATCATGAATTGAATCATTAATTGAATCATGAACCATGAATCATGAATTGAATCATAAATCATGAATCATGAATCATGAATCGAATCATGAATCATGAATTGAATCATGAATCATTAATTTTGAATCGAATCATGAATCATGAATCAAGAATCATGAATCATGAATCATGAATTAAATCATGAATCATGAACCATAAATCGAATTATGAATCATGAATTGAATCATGAAACGAATCATAAATTGAATTATGAATCATGAATTGAATCATGAATCATAATTCATGAATTGAATCATGAATCATGGATTGAATCATAAATCATGAATCATGAATCATGAATTGAATAATGAATCATGAATGTATTCATGAATCATATATTGAATCATGAATCAAGAAACATGAATCGAATCATGAATCATGAATTGAATCATGAATCATGAATCGCATAATGAATCATGAATCATGAATCATGAATCATGAATTGAATCATGAATCATGAATCGAATCATGAATCATGAATTGAATCATGAATTGAATCATTAATCATGAATCATGAATTGAATTATAATTTGAATCATGAATCATGAATTGAATCATGAATTGAATCATGAATCATGAATCATGAATTGAATCATGAATCATGAATCATGAATCATGAATTGAATCATGAATCATGAATCATAAATCGAATCATGAATCATGAATTGAATCTGGAATCGAATCATGAATTGAATCATGAGTCATGAATTGAATCATGAATCATGAATTGAATCATGAATCATTAGTCATGAATTGAATCATGAATCATGAATTGATTTATGAATCATGAATCATGAATCGAATCATGAATCATGAATCATGAATCATGAATCATGAATCGAATCATGAATCATGAATCGATTCATGAATCATGAATCATGAATCGTGAATTGAATCATGAATCATGAATTGAATCTTGAATCATGAATCGATTCATGAATCATGAATTGAATCTTGAATCATGAATCATGAATTGAATCATGAATTGAATCATGAATCATAAATTGAATCATGAATCATGAATCATGAATTGAATCATTAATTGAATCATGAACCATGAATCATGAATTAAATCATGAATCATGAATCATAAATCGAATTATGAATCATGAATTGAATCATGAAACGAATCATAAATTGAATTATGAATCATGAATTGAATCATGAATCATGAATCATGAATTGAATCATGAATCATGAATCATGAATTGAATCATGAATTAAATCATGATTTATGAATCATAAATTAAATCATGAATCATGAATCATAAACTGAATCATGAATCATGAATTGAATCATGAATTAAATCATGAATCATGAATTGAATCATGAATCATGAATTGAATCATGAATCATGAATCATGAATCGAATCATGAATCATTAATTGAATCATGAATCATGAATCTAATCATGAATCATGAATTGAATCATGAATCATGAATCATGAATAGAATCATGAATCATGAATCATAATTTGAATCATGAATTAAATCATTAATCATGAATTGAATCATGAATCATGAATCATGAATCAAATCATGAATCATGAATTGAATCATGAATCATGAATCGAATCATGAATCATGAATTGAATCATGAATCATGAATAATGAATAGAATCATGAATCATGAATCATGAATCATGAATTGAATCATAAATCATGAATCATGAATCAAATCATGAATCATGAATTGAATCATGAATCATGAATCATGAATTGAATTATGAATCATGAATCGAATCATGAATTATGAATTGAATCATAAATCATGAATCATGAATCAAATCATGAATCATGAATTGAATCATAAATCATGAATCATGAATCAAATCATGAATCATGAATTGAATCATGAATCATAAATCATAAATCGATTCATGAATCATTAATTGAATCATGAATCATGAATCATGAATCATGAATTGAATCATGAATCATGAATCATGAATCGAGTCATGAATCATGAATTGAATCATGAATTGAATCATGAATCATGAATCGAATCATGAATTGAATCATGAATAATAAATTGATTCATGAATTGAATCATGAATTGAATCTTGAATCATGAATTGAATCATGAATCATGAATCAAGAATCATAAATTGAATCATTTATCATGAATTGAATCATGAATCATGAAATGAATCAGGAATCGAATCATGAATTGAATCATGAATCATGAATTGAATCATGAATCATGAATTGAATCATCAATCACGAATCATGAATCATGAATTGAATCATGAATCATGAATTATGAAACATGAATTGAATCATGAATCATGAATTGAATCATGAATCATGATTAATGAATTGAATAATGAGACATGAATCATAAATCATGAATTAAATCATGAATCATGAATCATTAATCAAATCATGAATCATGAATTGAATCATTAATCATGAATCATGAATCATAAATTGAATCAAGAATCATGAATCGAATCTTGAACCAAGAATCATGAATTGAATCATGAATCATGAATCATGAATTGAATCATGAATCATGAATCGAATCATGAATCATGAATTGAATCATGAATCGAATCATGAATTGTATCATGAATCATGAAATGAATCATGAATTGAAACATTAATCATGTATCATAAATCATGAATCATATATTGAATCCTGAATCATGAATTATGAATCATGAATTGAATCATGAATCATGAATTATGAATCATGAATTGAATCATGAATCATGAATCATGAATCATGAATTGAATCATGAATTGAATCATGAATCATGAATCATGAATTGAATCATGAATCATGAATCATAAATTGAATCATCAATCATGAATCATGAATTGAATCATGAATTGAATCATGAATCATCAATCATGAATTGAATCATGAATTGAATCATGAATCATGAATTGAATCATGAATCATGAATCGAATCATGAATCATGAATTGAATCATGAATCATGAATCATGAATCATGAATTAAATCATGAATTATAAATCATGAATCGAATCATGAATCATGAATCAAGAATCATGAATCGAATCATGAATAATGAATTGAATCATGAATCATGAATCGATTCATGAATTATGAATCATGAATCATGAATCATGAATTGAATCATGAATCATAAATCGAATTTTGAATTATGAATCATGAATTGAATCATGAATTGAATCATGAGTCATGAATCATGAATCATAAATTGAATCATGAATCATGAATTGAATCATAAATAATGAATCATGAATCGAATCATGAATCATGAATTGAATAATGAATAATGAATCATGAATCGAATCATGAATCATGAATCATGAATCATGAATCATGAATTGAATCATGAATCATGAATCGAATCTTGAATTATGAATCATGAATTAAATCATGAATTGAATCTCGAATCATGAATCATGAATTGAATCAGTAAACGGATCATGAATTGAATCATGAATCATGAATTGAATCATGAATCAGGAATCATGAATTGAATCATGAATCATGAATCATGAATTGAATCATGAATTGAATCATGAATCATGAATCATAAATCATTAATTGAATCATAATTCATGAATTGAATCATGAATCATGAATCATGAATTGAATCATGAATCATGAATTATGAAACATGAATTGAATCATGAATCATGAATCGAATCATGAATCATGATTAATGAATTGAATCATGAGTCATGAATCATGAATCATGAATTAAATCATGAATCATTAATCGAATCATGAATCAAGAATCATGAATCAAATCATGAATCATGAATTGAATCATGAATCATGAATCATGAATCATGAATCATGAATCATGAATCGTGAATTGAATCATGAATTGCATCTTGAATCAGGAATTGAATCTTGAATTAAATCATGAATCATAAATTGAATCATAAATCATGAATCATGAATTGAATCATTAATTGAATCATGAATCATGAATTGAATCATAAATCATGAATCATGAATCATGAATTGAATAATGAATCATGAATCGAATCATGAATCATGAATTGAATTATGAATCATGAATCATGAATCGAATCATGAATCATGAATCAAGAATCATGAATCGAATCATGAATCATGAATTGAATCATGAATAATGAATCATGAATTGAATCATGAATCATGAATCATGAATCGAATAATGAATCATGAATCATGAATCATGAATCATGAATTGAATCATGAATCATGAATCGAATCATGAATCATGAATTGAATCATGAATCATGAATTGAATCATGAATCATGAATCGAATCATGAATCATGAATTGAATCATGAATCATGAATCATGAATTGAATCATGAATCATGAATCATGAATTGAATCATGAATCATGAATCATGAATTGAATCATGAATCATGAATCATGAATCATGAATTGAATCATGAATCATGAATCATGAATCGAATCATGAATCATGAATCATGAATCATGAATTAAATCATGAATCATGAATAATAAATTGAATCATGAATCATGAATTGAATCAGGAATCGAATCATGAATTGTATCATGAATCATGAAATGAATCATGAATTGAAACATTAATCATGTATCATAAATCATGAATCATGAATTGAATCATGAATCATGAATTATGAATCATGAATTGAATCATGAATCATGAATTATGAATCATGAATTGAATCATGAATCATGAATCAGAATCATGAATCATGAATCATGAATTGAATCATGAATTGAATCATAAATCATGATTCATGAATTGAATCATGAATCATGAATCATAAATTGAATCATCAATCATGAATTATGAATTGAATCATGAATTAAATCATGAATCATCAATCATAAATTGAATCATGAATCATGAATTATGAATTGAATCATGAATTGAATCATGAATCATGAATTGAATCATGAATCGAATCATAAATCATAAATTGAATCATGAATTGAATCATGAATCATGAATCATGAATCATGAATTAAATCATGAATTATGAATCATGAATCAAGAATCATGAATCGAATCATGAATCATGAATTGAATCATGAATCATGAATCGAATCATGAATCATAAATCATGAATTATGAATCATGAATTGAATCATGAATCATAAATCGAATTTTGAATTATGAATCATGAATTGAATCATGAATTGAATCATGAGTCATGAATCATGAATCATAAATTGAATCATGAATCATGAATTGAATCATAAATAATGAATCATGAATCGAATCATGAATCATGAATTGAATCATGAATAATGAATCATGAATCGAATCATGAATCATGAATCATAAATCATGATTCATGAATTGAATCATGAATCATGAATCGAATCTTGAATTATGAATCATGAATTGAATCATGAATTGAATCTCGAATCATGAATCATGAATTGAATCAGGAAACGGATCATGAATTGAATCATGAATCATGAATTGAATCATTAATCAGGAATCATGAATTGAATCATGAATCATGAATTGAATCATGAATTGAATCATTAATCAGGAATCATGAATTGAATCATGAATCATAAATCATGAATTGAATCGTGAATCATGAATTGAATCATGAATCATGAATCATGAATCATGAATTGAATCATGAATCATGAATTATGAAACATGAATTGAATCATGAATCGAATCATGAATCATGATTAATAAATTGAATCTTGAGTCATGAATCATGAATCATGAATTAAATCATGAATCATGAATCGAATCATGAATCATGAAGCATGAATCGAATCATGAATCATGAATTGAATCATGAATCATGAATTATGAATCAAATCATGAATCATAAATCATGAATTGTGAATTGAATCATGAATCATGAATTGAATCATAAATCATGAATCATGAATTGAATCATTAATTGAATCATGAATCATGAATCATGAATTGAATCATAAATCATGAATCATGAATCATGAATTGAATAATGAATCATGAATCGAATCATGAATCATGAATTGAATCATAAATCATGAATCATGAATCGAATCATGAATCATGAATCAAGAATCATGAATCGAATCATGAATCATGAATTGAATCATGAATCATGAATCATGAATTGAATAATAAATCATGAATCATGAATCGAATAATGAATCATGAATCATGAATCATGAATCATGAATTGAATCATGAATCATGAATCAAATCATGAATCATGAATTGAATCATGAAGTAAATCATTAATCATGAATCATGAATCATGATTTGAATTATAATTTGAATCATGAATCATGAATTGAATCATGAATTGAATCATGAATCATGAATCATAAATCGAATAATGAATTATGAATTGAATCTGGAATCGAATCATGAATTGAATCATGAATCATGAATTGAATCATGAATCATGAATTGAATCATGAATCATGAATCATGAATTGAATCTTGAATCATGAATTGAACAATTAATCATTAATCATGAATTGATTTATGAATCATGAATCATGAATCGAATCATGAATCATGAATCATGAATTGAATCATGAATCATGAATCATGAATCGATTCATGAATCATGAATCATGAATCGAATCATGAATCATGAATCATGAATCATGAATTGAATCATGAATCATGAATCGAATCTTGAATTATGAATCATGAATTGAATCATGAATTGAATCTCGTATCATGAATCATGAATTGAATCAGGAAACGGATCATGAATTGAATCATGAATCATGAATTGAATCATGAATCAGGAATCATGAATTGCATCATGAATCATGAATCATGTATTGAATCATGAATTGAATCATGAATCATAAATCATGAATTGAATCGTGAATCATGAATTGAATCATGAATCATGAATCATGAATACAATCATGAATCATGAATTATGAAACATGAATTGAATCATGAATCGAATCATGAATCATGATTAATAAATTGAATCTTGAGTCATGAATCATGAATCATGAATTAAATCATGAATCATGAATCGAATCATGAATCATGAATCAAGAATCATGAATCGAATCATGAATCATGAATTGAATCATGAATCATGAATCGAATCATGAATCATAAATCATGAATCATGAATCAAATCATGAATCATGAATCATGAATCGTGAATTGAATCATGAATCATGAATCATGAATCATGAATCGTGAATTGAATCATGAATCATAAATCATGAATCATGAATCAAATCATGAATCATGAATCATGAATCGTGAATTGAATCATGAATCATGAATCATGAATCATGAATCAAATCATGAATCAAGAATCATGAATCGAATCATGAATCATGAATTGAATCATGAATCATGAATCATGAATCAAATCATGAATCATGGATCATGAATCGTGAATTGAATCATGAATCATGAATTGAATCTTGAATCATGAATCATGAATTGAATCATGAATTGAATCATGAATCATAAATTGAATCATGAATCATGAATCATGAATTGAATCATTAATTGAATCATGAATCATGAATCATGAATTGAATCATAAATCATGAATCATGAATCATGAATTGAATAATCAATCATGAATCGAATCATGAATCATGAATTGAATCATAAATCAAGAATCATGAATCGAATCATGAATCATGAATTGAATCATGAATCATGAATCATGAATCATGAATTGAATTATAAATCATGAATCATGAATCGAATAATGAATCATGAATCATGAATCATGAATTGAATCATGAATCATGAATCGAATCATGAATCATGAATTGAATCATGAAGTGAATCATTAATCATGAATCATGAATCATGATTTGAATTATAATTGGAATCATGAATCATGAATTGAATCATGAATTGAATCATGAATTGAATCATGAATCATGAATCATAAATCGAATCATGAATCATGAATTGAATCTGGAATCGAATCATGAATTGAATCATGAATCATGAATTGAATCATGAATCATGAATTGAATCATGAATCATGAATCATGAATTGAATCTTGAATCATGAATTGAATCATTAATCATGAATTGAATCATAAATCATGAATCATGAATCATGAATTGAATAATGAATCATGAATCGAATCATGAATCATGAATTGAATCATAAATCATGAATCATGAATCGAATCATGAATCATGAATCAAGAATCATGAATCGAATCATGAATCATGAATTGAATCATGAATCATGAATCACGAATTGAATTATAAATCATGAATCATGAATTGAATAATGAATCATGAATCATGAATCATGAATTGAATCATGAAGTGAATCATTAATCATGAATCATGAATCATTAATCATAAATTGAATCATGAATCGTGAATCATGAATCATGAATTGAATCATGAATTAAATCATGAATCATGAATCTTAAATTGAATCATGAATCATGAATCATAAATTGAATCATGAATCATGAATTGAATCATGAATTAAATCATGAATCATGAAGTGAATTATGAATCATGAATCATAAATCATGAATTGAATCATGAATCATGAATCGAATCATGAATCATGAATTGAATCATGAATCATGAATTGAATCATGAATCATGAATTTAATCATGAATCATGAATCATGAATAAAATCATGAATCATGAATCATGAATCATGAATCATGAATCATGAATTGAATCATGAATCATGAATCATGAATCAAATCATGAATTATGAATTGAATTAATTAATCATGAATCATGAATTGAATCATGAATCATGAATCGAATCATGAATCATGAATTGAATCATGAATCATGAATCATGAATAGAATCATGAATCATGAATCATGAATTGAATCATGAATCATGAATTGAATCATGAATCATGAATTGAATGATGAATCATGAATCATAAATCGAATCATGAATCATTAATTTAATCATGAATCATGAATCATGAATTGAATCATGAATAATGAATCATAAATTGAATCATGAATCATGAATTAAATCATGAATCCTGAATCATGAATTGAATCATGAATCATAAATCATGAATAATGAATTGATTCATGAATTGAATCATGAATTGAATCTTGAATAATGAATTGAATCATGAATCATGAATCAAGAATCATAAATCGAATCATGAATCAAAAATCATAAATCGAATCATGAATCATGAAATGAATCAGGAATCGAATCATGAATTGAATCATGAATCATGAATTGAATCATGAATCATGAATCATGAATCATGAATTGAATCATGAATCATGAATTATGAAACATGAATTGAATCATGAATCATGAATTGTATCATGAATCATGATTAATGAATTGAATAATGAGACATGAATCATAAATCATGAATTAAATCATGAATCATGAATCATGAATCAAATCATGAATCATGAATCGAATCATGAATCATGAATCATGAATTGAATCATGAATCATGAATCATGAATCATGAATTGAATCATAAATCATGAATCATGAATCATGAATTAAATCATGAATCATGAATAATAAATTGAATCATGAATCATGAATTGAATCATGAATTGAATCATGAATTGAATCATGAATCATAAATTGAATCATGAATCATGAATCAAATCTTGAATCATGAATCATGAATTGAATCATGAATCATGAATCATGAATCATGAATTGAATCATGAATCATGAATCATGAATCGAATCATGAATCATGAATCATGAATCATGAATTAAATCATGAATCATGAATAATAAATTGAATCATGAATCATGAATTGAATCAGGAATCAAATCATAAATTGTATCATGAATCATGAAATGAATCATGAATTGAAACATTAATCATGTATCATAAATCATGAATCATGAATTGAATCATGAATCATGAATTATGAATCATGAATTGAATCATGAATCATGAATTATGAATCATGAATCATGAATCATGAATCATGAATCATGAATTGAATCATGAATTGAATCATGAATCATGAATCATGAATTGAATCATGAATCATGAATCATAAATTGAATCATCAATCATGAATCATGAATTGAATCATGAATTGAATCATGAATCATCAATCATGAATTGAATCATGAATCATGAATCATGAATTGAATCATGAATTGAATCATGAATCATGAATTGAATCCTGAATCATGAATCGAATCATAATTCAGGAATTGAATCATGAATTGAATCATGAATCATGAATCATGAATCATGAATTAAATCATGAATCATGAATCATGAATCATAAATCAAATCATGAATCATGAATTTAATCTGGAATCGAATCATGAATTGAATCATGAATCATGAATTGAATCATGAATCATGAATCATGAATTGAATCATGAATCATGTATTAAATCATGAATCGTGAATTGAATCATGAATCATTAATCATGAATTGAATCATGAATCATGAATTGATTTATGAATCATGAATCATGAATCGAATCATAAATCATGAATCATGAATCATGAATTGAATCATGAATCATGAATCGTGAATTGAATCATGAATCATGAATCGTGAATTGAATCATGAATCATGAATAGAATCTTGAATCATGAATCATGAATTGAATCATGAATTGAATCATGAATCATAAATTGAATCATGAATCATGAATCATGAATTGAATCATAAATCATGAATCATGAATCATGAATTGAATCATGAATTGAATCATGAATTGAATCATGAATCATAAATTGAATCATGAATCATGAATCATGAATTGAATCATAAATCATGAATCATGAATCATGAATTAAATCATGAATCATGAATAATAAATTGAATCATGAATCATGAATTGAATCATGAATTGAATCATGAATTGAATCATGAATCATAAATTGAATCATGAATCATGAATCATGAATTGAATCATAAATCATGAATCATGAATCATGAATTAAATCATGAATCATGAATAATAAATTGAATCATGAATCATGAATTGAATCAGGAATCAAATCATAAATTGTATCATGAATCATGAAATGAATCATGAATTGAAACATTAATCATGTATCATAAATCATGAATCATGAATTGAATCATGAATCATGAATTATGAATCATGAATTGAATCATGAATCATGAATTATGAATCATGAATCATGAATCATGAATCATGAATTGAATCATGAATTGAATCATGAATCATGAATCATAAATTGAATCATGAATCATGAATCATAAATTGAATCATCAATCATGAATCATGAATTGAATCATGAATCATCAATCATGAATTGAATCATGAATCATCAATCATGAATCATGAATTGAATCATGAATTGAATCATGAATCATGAATTGAATCCTGAATCATGAATCGAATCATAATTCATGAATTGAATCATGAATTAAGTCATGAATCATGAATCATGAATTAAATCATGAATCATGAATCAAATCATGAATTATGAATTGAATTAATTAATCATGAATCATGAATTGAATCATGAATCATGAATCGAATCATGAATCATGAACTGAATCATGAATCATGAATCATGAATAGAATCATGAATCATGAGTCATGAATTGAATCATGAATCATGAATTGAATCATGAATCATGAATTGAATCATGAATCATGAATCATAAATCGAATCATGAATCATAAATTTAATCATGAATCATGAATCATGAATTGAATCATGAATCATGAATCATAAATTGAATCATGAATCATGAAATGAATCATGAATTGAAACATTAATCATGTATCATAAATCATGAATCATGAATTGAATCATGAATCATGAATTATGAATCATGAATTGAATCATGAATCATGAATTATGAATCATGAATCATGAATCATGAATCATGAATTGAATCATGAATTGAATCATGAATCATAAATCATAAATTGAATCATGAATCATGAATCATAAATTGAATCATCAATCATGAATCATGAATTGAATCATGAATCATCAATCATGAATTGAATCATGAATCATCAATCATGAATCATGAATTGAATCATGAATTGAATCATGAATCATGAATTGAATCCTGAATCATGAATCGAATCATAATTCATGAATTGAATCATGAATTGAATCATGAATCATGAATCATGAATTAAATCATGAATCATGAATCATAAATCGAATCATGAATCATGAATTTAATCTGGAATTGAATCATGAATTGAATCATGAATCATGAATCATGAATCATGAATTGAATCATGAATTGAATCATGAATCATGAATTATGAATCATGAATTGAATCATGAATCATTAATCATAAATTGAATCATGAATCGTGAATCATGAATCATGAATTGAATCATGAATTAAATCATGAATCATGAATCTTAAATTGAATCATGAATCATGAATAATAAATTGAATCATGAATCATGAATTGAATCATGAATTAAATCATGAATCATGAAGTGAATTATGAATCATGAATCATAAATCATGAATTGAATCATGAATCATGAATCGAATCATGAATCATGAATTGAATCATGAATCATGAATCGAATCATGAATCATAAATTTAATCATGAATCATGAATCATGAATAAAATCATGAATCATGAATCATGAATCATGAATCATGAATTGAATCATGAATCATGAATCATGAATCAAATCATGAATTATGAATTGAATTAATTAATCATGAATCATGAATTGAATCATGAATCATGAATCGAATCATGAATCATGAATTGAATCATGAATCATGAATCATGAATAGAATCATGAATCATAAATCATGAATTGAATCATGAATCATGAATTGAATCATGAATCATGAATTGAATCATGAATCATGAATCATAAATCGAATCATGAATCATTAATTTAATCATGAATCATGAATCATAAATTGAATCATGAATCATGAATTAAATCATGAATCCTGAATCATGAATTGAATCATGAATTGAATCTTGAATAATGAATTGAATCATGAATCATGAATCAAGAATCATAAATCGAATCATGAATCAAAAATCATAAATCGAATCATGAATCATGAAATGAATCAGGAATCGAATCATGAATTGAATCATGAATCATGAATTGAATCATGAATCATGAATCATGAATCATGAATTGAATCATGAATCATGAATTATGAAACATGAATTGAATCATGAATCATGAATTGTATCATGAATCATGATTAATGAATTGAATAATGAGACATGAATCATAAATCATGAATTAAATCATGAATCATGAATCATGAATCAAATCATGAATCATGAATCGAATCATGAATCATGAATCATAAATTGAATCATGAATCATGAATCAAATCTTGAATCATGAATCATGAATTGAATCATGAATCATGAATCATGAATCATGAATTGAATCATGAATCATGAATCATGAATCGAATCATGAATCATGAATCATGAATTAAATCATGAATCATGAATAATAAATTGAATCATGAATCATGAATTGAATCAGGAATCAAATCATAAATTGAATCATGAATCATGAAATGAATCATGAATTGAAACATTAATCATGTATCATAAATCATGAATCATGAATTGAATCATGAATCATGAATTATGAATCATGAATTGAATCATGAATCATGAATTATGAATCATGAATCATGAATCATGAATCATGAATCATGAATTGAATCATGAATTGAATCATGAATCATGAATCATGAATTGAATCATGAATCATGAATCATAAATTGAATCATCAATCATGAATCATGAATTGAATCATGAATTGAATCATGAATCATCAATCATGAATTGAATCATGAATCATGAATCATGAATTGAATCATGAATTGAATCATGAATCATGAATTGAATCCTGAATCATGAATCGAATCATAATTCAGGAATTGAATCATGAATTGAATCATGAATCATGAATCATGAATCATGAATTAAATCATGAATCATGAATCATGAATCATAAAACAAATCATGAATCATGAATTTAATCTGGAATCGAATCATGAATTGAATCATGAATCATGAATTGAATCATGAATCATGAATTGAATCATGAATCATGAATCATGAATTGAATCATGAATCATGTATTAAATCATGAATCGTGAATTGAATCATGAATCATTAATCATGAATTGAATCATGAATCATGAATTGATTTATGAATCATGAATCATGAATCGAATCATAAATCATGAATCATGAATCATGAATTGAATCATGAATCATGAATCGTGAATTGAATCATGAATCATGAATCGTGAATTGAATCATGAATCATGAATAGAATCTTGAATCATGAATCATGAATTGAATCATGAATTGAATCATGAATCATAAATTGAATCATGAATCATGAATCATGAATTGAATCATAAATCATGAATCATGAATCATGAATTAAATCATGAATTGAATCATGAATTGAATCATGAATCATAAATTGAATCATGAATCATGAATCATGAATTGAATCATAAATCATGAATCATGAATCATGAATTAAATCATGAATCATGAATAATAAACTGAATCATGAATCATGAATTGAATCATGAATTGAATCATGAATTGAATCATGAATCATAAATTGAATCATGAATCATGAATCATGAATTGAATCATAAATCATGAATCATGAATCATGAATTAAATCATGAATCATGAATAATAAATTGAATCATGAATCATGAATTGAATCAGGAATCAAATCATAAATTGTATCATGAATCATGAAATGAATCATGAATTGAAACATTAATCATGTATCATAAATCATGAATCATGAATTGAATCATGAATCATGAATTATGAATCATGAATTGAATCATGAATCATGAATCATGAATCATGAATCATGAATCATGAATCATGAATTGAATCATGAATTGAATCATGAATCATGAATCATAAATTGAATCATCAATCATGAATCATGAATTGAATCATGAATCATCAATCATGAATTGAATCATGAATCATCAATCATGAATCATGAATTAAATCATGAATTGAATCATGAATCATGAATTGAATCCTGAATCATGAATCGAATCATAATTCATGAATTGAATCATGAATTGAATCATGAATCATGAATCATGAATTAAATCATGAATCATGAATCATGAATCATAAATAGAATCATGAATCATGAATTTAATCTGGAATCGAATCATGAATTGAATCATGAATCATGAATCATGAATTGAATCATGAATTGAATCATGAATCATGAATTATGAATCATGAATTGAATCATGAATCATTAATCATAAATTGAATCATGAATCGTGAATCATGAATCATGAATTGAATCATGAATTAAATCATGAATCATGAATCATAAATTGAATCATGAATCATGAATCATAAATTGAATCATGAATCATGAATTGAATCATGAATTAAATCATGAATCATGAAGTGAATTATGAATCATGAATCATAAATCATGAATTGAATCATGAATCATGAATCGAATCATGAATCATGAATTGAATCATGAATCATGAATCGAATCATGAATCATGAATTTAATCATGAATCATGAATCATGAATAAAATCATGAATCATGAATCATGAATCATGAATCATGAATTGAATCATGAATCATGAATCATGAATCAAATCATGAATTATGAATTGAATCATGAATCATGAATCGAATCATGAATCATGAATTTAATCATGAATCATGAATCATGAATCAAATCATGAATTATGAATTGAATTAATTAATCATGAATCATGAATTGAATCATGAATCATGAATCGAATCATGAATCATGAATTGAATCATGAATCATGAATCATGAATAGAATCATGAATCATGAATCATGAATTGAATCATGAATCATGAATTGAATGATCAATCATGAATCATAAATCGAATCATGAATCATTAATTTAATCATGAATCATGAATCATGAATTGAATCATGAATCATGAATCATAAATTGAATCATGAATCATGAATTAAATCATGAATCCTGAATCATGAATTGAATCATGAATCATAAATCATGAATAATGAATTGATTCATGAATTGAATCATGAATTGAATCTTGAATCATGAATTGAATCATGAATCATGAATCAAGAATCATAAATCGAATCATGAATCAAAAATCATAAATCGAATCATGAATCATGAAATGAATCAGGAATCGAATCATGAATTGAATCATGAATCATGAATTGAATCATGAATCATGAATTGAATCATGAATCATGAATCATGAATCATGAATTGAATCATGAATCATGAATTATGAAACATGAATTGAATCATGAATCATGAATTGTATCATGAATCATGATTAATGAATTGAATAATGAGACATGAATCATAAATCATGAATTAAATCATGAATCATGAATCATGAATCAAATCATGAATCATGAATCGAATCATGAATCATGAATCATGAATCATAAATTGAATCATGAATCATGAATCAAATCTTGAATCATGAATCATGAATTGAATCATGAATCATGAATCATGAATCATGAATCATGAATCATGAATTGAATCATGAATCATGAATCATGAATCGAATCATGAATCATGAATCATGAATTAAATCATGAATCATGAATAATAAATTGAATCATGAATCATGAATTGAATCAGGAATCAAATCATAAATTGTATCATGAATCATGAAATGAATCATGAATTGAAACATTAATCATGTATCATAAATCATGAATCATGAATTGAATCATGAATCATGAATTATGAATCATGAATTGAATCATGAATCATGAATTATGAATCATGAATCATGAATCATGAATCATGAATCATGAATTGAATCATGAATTGAATCATGAATCATGAATCATGAATTGAATCATGAATCATGAATCATAAATTGAATCATCAATCATGAATCATGAATTGAATCATGAATTGAATCATGAATCATCAATCATGAATTGAATCATGAATCATGAATCATGAATCATGAATTGAATCATGAATTGAATCATGAATCATGAATTGAATCCTGAATCATGAATCGAATCATAATTCAGGAATTGAATCATGAATTGAATCATGAATCATGAATCATGAATCATGAATTAAATCATGAATCATGAATCATGAATCATAAATCAAATCATGAATCATGAATTTAATCTGGAATCGAATCATGAATTGAATCATGAATCATGAATTGAATCATGAATCATGAATTGAATCATGAATCATGAATCATGAACTGAATCATGAATCATGTATTAAATCATGAATCGTGAATTGAATCATGATTTATTAATCATGAATTGAATCATGAATCATGAATTGATTTATGAATCATGAATCATGAATCGAATCATAAATCATGAATCATGAATCATGAATTGAATCATGAATCATGAATCGTGAATTGAATCATGAATCATGAATCGTGAATTGAATCATGAATCATGAATTGAATCTTGAATCATGAATCATGAATTGAATCATGAATTGAATCATGAATCATAAATTGAATCATGAATCATGAATCATGAATTGAATCATAAATCATGAATCATGAATCATGAATTGAATCATGAATTGAATCATGAATTGAATCATGAATCATAAATTGAATCATGAATCTTGAATCATGAATTGAATCATAAATCATGAATCATGAATCATGAATTAAATCATGAATCATGAATAATAAATTGAATCATGAATCATGAATTGAATCATGAATTGAATCATGAATTGAATCATGAATCATAAATTGAATCATGAATCATGAATCATGAATTGAATCATAAATCATGAATCATGAATCATGAATTAAATCATGAATCATGAATAATAAATTGAATCATGAATCATGAATTGAATCAGGAATCGAATCATAAATTGTATAATGAATCATGAAATGAATCATGAATTGAAACATTAATCATGTATCATAAATCATGAATCATGAATTCAATCATGAATCATGAATTATGAATCATGAATTGAATCATGAATCATGAATCATGAATCATGAATCATGAATTGAATCATGAATCATCAATCATGAATTGAATCATGAATCATGAATCATAAATTGAATCATCAATCATGAATCATGAATTGAATCATGAATCATGAATCATGAATCATGAATCATCAATCATGAATTGAATCATGAATCATGAATCATAAATCATGAATTGAATCATGAATTGAATCATGAATCATGAATTGAATCATGAATCATGAATCAAATCATAATTCATGAATTGAATCATGAATCATGAATCAAATCATAATTCATGAATTGAATCATGAATTGAATCATGAATCATGAATCATGAATTGAATCATGAATCATGAATTGAATCATGAATCATGAATCATGAATTGAATCATGAATCATGTATTAAATCATGAATCATGAATTGAATCATGAATCATTAATCATGAATTGAATCATGAATCATGTATTAAATCATGAATCATGAATCATGAATCGAATCATAAATCATGAATCATGAATCATGAATTGAATCATGAATCATGAATCGTGAATTGAATCATGAATTGAATCTTGAATCATGAATCATGAATTGAATCATGAATTGAATCATGAATCATAAATTGAATCATGAATCATGAATCATGAATTGAATCATAAATCATGAATCATGAATCATGAATTGAATCATGAATCATTAATCGAATCATGAATCATTAATCTTGAATCGAATCATGAATCAAGAAGCATGAATCATGAATCATAAATTGAATCATGAATCATGAATTGAATCATGAATCATGAATTGATTCATGAATTGAATCATTAATCATGAATCATGATTTGAATTATAATTTTAATCATGAATCATGAATTGAATCATGAATTGAATCATGAATCATGAATTGAATAATGAATCATGAATCATGAATTGAATTATGAATTAAATCATGAATCATAAATCATAAATAGAATCATGAATCATGAATTGAATCATGAATTAAATCATGAATCATGAATTGAATCATGAATCATAAATCATGAATCATGAATTGAATCATGAATCATGAATCATGAATCGAATCATGAATTGAATCGTGAATCATGAATCATGAATTGAATCATGAATCATGAATCGAATCATGAATCATGAATTGAATCATGAATAATGAATCATGAATAGAATCATGAATCATGAATCATGAATCACGAATTGAATCATGAATCATGAATCGAATCATGAATCATGAATTAAATCATGAATCATGAATCATGAATTGAAACATTAATCATGTATCATAAATCATGAATCATGAATTGAATCATGAATCATGAATTATGAATCATGAATTGAATCATGAATTGAATCATGAATTGAATCATGAATCATAAATTGAATCATGAATCATGAATCATGAATTGAATCATAAATCATGAATCATGAATCATGAATTAAATCATGAATAATAAATTGAATCATGAATCATGAATTGAATCAGGAATCGAATCATAAATTGTATCATGAATCATGAAATGAATCATGAATTGAAACATTAATCATGTATCATAAATCATGAATCATGAATTCAATCATGAATCATGAATTATGAATCATAAATTGAATCATGAATCATGAATCATGAATCATGAATTGAATCATGAATCATCAATCATGAATTGAATCATAAATCATGAATCATAAATTGAATCATTAATCATGAATCATGAATTGAATCATCAATTATCAATCATGAATAATCAATCATCAATCATGAATTGAATCATGAATCATGAATCATGAATCATGAATTGAATCATGAATTGAATCATGAATCATGAATTGAATCATGAATCATGAATCAAATCATAATTCATGAATTGAATCATGAATTGAATCATGAATCATGAATCATGAATTGAATCATGAATCATGAATTGAATCATGAATCACGAATCATGAATTGAATCATGAATCATGTATTAAATCATTAATCATGAATTGAATCATGAATCATTAATCATGAATTGAATCATGAATCATGTATTAAATCATGAATCATGAATCATGAATCGAATCATAAATCATGAATCATGAATCATGAATTGAATCATGAATCATGAATCGTGAATTGAATCATGAATCATGAATCGTGAATTGAATCATGAATCATGAATTGAATCTTGAATCATGAATCATGAATTGAATCATGAATTGAATCATGAATCAAAAATTGAATCATGAATCATGAATTGAATCATAAATCATGAATCATGAATCATGAATTGAATCATGAATCATTAATCGAATCATGAATCATTAATCTTGAATCGAATCATGAATCAAGAAGCATGAATCATGAATCATAAATTGAATCATGAATCATGAATTGAATTATGAATCATGAATTGATTCATGAATTGAATCATTAGTCATGAATCATGATTTGAATTATAATTTGAATCATGAATCATGAATTGAATCATGAATGAATCATGAATCATGAATCATGAATTGAATAATGAATCATGAATCATGAATTGAATTATGAATTAAATCATGAATCATAAATCATAAATAGAATCATGAATCATGCATTGAATCATGAATTAAATCATGAATTGAATCATGAATCATAAATCATGAATCATGAATTGAATCATGAATCATGAATCATGAATCGAATCATGAATTGAATCGTGAATCATGAATCATGAATTGAATCATGAATCATGAATCGAATCATGAATCATGAATTGAATCATGAATAATGAATCATAAATAGAATCATGAATCATGAATCATGAATCACGAATTGAATCATGAATCATGAATCGAATCATGAATCATGAATTAAATCATGAATCATGAATCATGAATTGAAACATTAATCATGTATCATAAATCATGAATCATGAATTGAATCATGAATCATGAATTATGAATCATGAATTGAATCATGAATCATGAATTATGAATCAGGAATTGAATCATGAATCATGAATCATAAATTGAATCATCAATCATGAATCATGAATTGAATCATGAATCATCAATCATGAATTGAATCATGAATCATGAATCATGAATCATGAATTGAATCATGAATTGAATCATGAATCATTATTTGAATCATGAATCATGAATCAAATCATTATTCATGAATTGAATCATGAATTGAATCATGAATCATGAATCATGAATCATGAATTGAATCTTGAATCATGAATCATGAATTGAATCATGAATTGAATCATGAATCATAAATTGAATCATGAATCATGAATTGAATCATAAATCATGAATCATGAATCATGAATTGAATCATGAATTGAATCATGAATCATAAATTGAATCATGAATCATGAATCATGAATTGAATCATAAATCATGAATCATGAATTAAATCATGAATCATAAATAATAAATTGAATCATGAATCATGAATTGAATCAGGAATCGAATCATAAATTGTATCATGAATCATGAAATGAATCATGAATTGAAACATTAATCATGTATCATAAATCATGAATCATGAATTGAATCATGAATCATGAATTATGAATCATGAATTGAATCATGAATCATGAATCATGAATCATTAATTGAATCATGAATTGAATCATGAATCATCAATCATGAATTGAATCATGAATCATGAATCATAAATTGAATCATCAATCATGAATCATGAATTGAATCATGAATCATGAATCATGAATCATCAATCATGAATTGAATCATGAATCATGAATCATGAATCATGAATTGAATCATGAATTGAATCATGAATCATGAATTGAATCATGAATCATGAATCAAATCATAATTCATGAATTGAATCATGAATTGAATCATGAATCATGAATCGTGAATTGAATCATGAATCATGAATCATGAATTGAATCATAAATCATGAATCATGAATCATGAATTGAATCATGAATCATGAATTGAATCATGAATCATTAATCTTGAATCGAATCATGAATCAAGAAGCATGAATCATGAATCATAAATTGAATCATGAATCATGAATTGAATCATGAATCATGAATTGATTCATGAATTGAATCATTAATCATGAATCATGAATCATGATTTGAATTATAATTTGAATCATGAATCATGAATTGAATCATGAATTGAATCATGAATCATGAATCATGAATTGAATAATGAATCATGAATCATGAATTGAATTATGAATTAAATCATGAATCATAAATCATAAATAGAATCATGAATCCTGAATCATGAATTGAATCATGAATTGAATCGTGAATCATGAATCATGAATTGAATCATGAATCATGAATCGAATCATGAATCATGAATCGAATCATGAATCATGAATTGAATCATGAATAATGAATCATGAATAGAATCATGAATCACGAATTGAATCATGAATCGAATCATGAATCATGAATTAAATCATGAATCATGAATCATGAATCATGAATTGAAACATTAATCATGTATCATAAATCATGAATCATGAATTGAATCATGAATCATGAATTATGAATCATGAATTGAATCATGAATCATGAATCATGAATCATGAATTGAATCATGAATTGAATCATGAATCATGAATTGAATCATGAATCATGAATCAAATCATAATTCATGAATTGAATCATGAATTGAATCATGAATCATGAATCATGAATCATGAATTAAATCATGAATCATGAATCATGAATTGAATCATGAATCATGTATTAAATCATGAATCATGAATTGAATCATGAATCATTAATCATGAATTGAATCATGAATCATGTATTAAATCATGAATCATGAATCATGAATCGAATCATAAATCATGAATCATGAATCATGAATTGAATCATGAATCATGAATCGTGAATTGAATCATGAATCATGAATCGTGAATTGAATCATGAATCATGAATTGAATCTTGAATCATGAATCATGAATTAAATCATGAATTGAATCATGAATCATAAATTGAATTATGAATCATGAATCATGAATTGAATCATAAATCATGAATCATGAATCATGAATTGAATCATGAATCATTAATCGAATCATGAATCATTAATCTTGAATCGAATCATGAATCAAGAAGCATGAATCATGAATCATAAATTGAATCATGAATCATGAATTGAATCATGAATCATGAATTGATTCATGAATTGAATCATTAATCATGAATCATGATTTGAATTATAATTTGAATCATGAATCATGAATTGAATCATGAATTGAATCATGAATCATGAATCATGAATTGAATAATGAATCATGAATCATGAATTGAATTATGAATTAAATCATGAATCATAAATCATAAATAGAATCATGAATCCTGAATCATGAATTGAATCATGAATTAAATCATGAATCATGAATCATAAATCATGAATCATGAATCGAATCATGAATTGAATCGTGAATCATGAATCATGAATTGAATCATGAATCATGAATCGAATCATGATTCATGAATCGAATCATGAATCATGAATTGAATCATGAATAATGAATCATGAATAGAATCATGAATCACGAATTGAATCATGAATCGAATCATGAATCATGAATTAAATCATGAATCATGAATCATGAATCATGAATTGAAACATTAATCATGTATCATAAATCATGAATCATGAATTGAATCATGAATCATGAATTATGAATCATGAATTGAATCATGAATCATGAATCATGAATCATGAATTGAATCATGAATTGAATCATGAATCATGAATTGAATCATGAATCATGAATCAAATCATAATTCATGAATTGAATCATGAATTGAATCATGAATCATGAATCATGAATCATGAATTAAATCATGAATCATGAATCATGAATTGAATCATGAATCATGTATTAAATCATGAATCATGAATTGAATCATGAATCATTAATCATGAATTGAATCATGAATCATGTATTAAATCATGAATCATGAATCATGAATCGAATCATAAATCATGAATCATGAATCATGAATTGAATCATGAATCATGAATCGTGAATTGAATCATGAATCATGAATCGTGAATTGAATCATGAATCATGAATTGAATCTTGAATCATGAATCATGAATTAAATCATGAATTGAATCATGAATCATAAATTGAATTATGAATCATGAATCATGAATTGAATCATAAATCATGAATCATGAATCATGAATTGAATCATGAATCATTAATCGAATCATGAATCATTAATCTTGAATCGAATCATGAATCAAGAAGCATGAATCATGAATCATAAATTGAATCATGAATCATGAATTGAATCATGAATCATGAATTGATTCATGAATTGAATCATTAATCATGAATCATGATTTGAATTATAATTTGAATCATGAATCATGAATTGAATCATGAATTGAATCATGAATCATGAATCATGAATTGAATAATGAATCATGAATCATGAATTGAATTATGAATTAAATCATGAATCATAAATCATAAATAGAATCATGAATCATGAATTGAATCATGATTTAAATCATGAATCATGAATTGAATCATGAATCATAAATCATGAATCATGAATTGAATCATGAATCATGAATCATGAATCGAATCATGAATTGAATCGTGAATCATGAATCATGAATTGAATCATGAATCATGAATCGAATCATGAATCATGAATTGAATCATGAATAATGAATCATGAATAGAATCATGAATCATGAATTACGAATTGAATCATGAATCATGAATCGAATCATGAATCATGAATTAAATCATGAATCATGAATCATGAATCATGAAATGAAATATTAATCATGTATCATAAATCATGAATCATGAATTGAATCATGAATCATGAATTATGAATCATGAATTGAATCATGAATTGAATCATGAATTGAATCATGAATCATAAATTGAATCATGAATCATGAATCATGAATTGAATCATAAATCATGAATCATGAATCATGAATTAAATCATGAATCATGAATAATAAATTGAATCATGAATCATGAATTGAAACAGGAATCGAATCATAAATTGTATCATGAATCATGAAATGAATCATGAATTGAAACATTAATCATGTATCATATATCATGAATCATGAATTGAATCATGAATCATGAATTATGAATCATGAATTGAATCATGAATTGAATCATGAATTATGAATTAAATCATGAATCATGAATCATGAATTGAAACATTAATCATGTATCATAAATCATGAATCATGAATTGAATCATGAATCATGAATTATGAATCAGGAATTGAATCATGAATCATGAATCATAAATTGAATCATCAATCATGAATCATGAATTGAATCATGAATTGAATCATGAATCATCAATCATGAATTGAATCATGAATCATGAATCATGAATCATGAATTGAATCATGAATTGAATCATGAATCATTATTTGAATCATGAATCATGAATCAAATCATAATTCATGAATTGAATCATGAATTGAATCTTGAATCATGAATCATGAATTGAATCATGAATTGAATCATGAATCATAAATTGAATCATGAATCATGAATTGAATCATAAATCATGAATCATGAATCATGAATTGAATCATGAATTGAATCATGAATCATAAATTGAATCATGAATCATGAATCATGAATTGAATCATAAATCATGAATCATGAATTAAATCATGAATCATAAATAATAAATTGAATCATGAATCATGAATTGATTTAGGAATCGAATCATAAATTGTATCATGAATTATGAAATGAATCATGAATTGAAACATTAATCATGTATCATAAATCATGAATTGAATCATGAATCATGAATTATGAATCATGAATTGAATCATGAATCATGAATCATGAATCATTAATTGAATCATGAATTGAATCATGAATCATCAATCATGAATTGAATCATGAATCATGAATCATAAATTGAATCATCAATCATGAATCATGAATTGAATCATGAATCATGAATCATCAATCATCAATCATGAATTGAATCATGAATCATGAATCATGAATCATGAATTGAATCATGAATTGAATCATGAATCATGAATTGAATCATGAATCATGAATCAAATCATAATTCATGAATTGAATCATGAATTGAATCATGAATCATGAATCGTGAATTGAATCATGAATCGTGAATTGAATCATGAATCATGAATTGAATCTTGAATCATGAATCATGAAGTGAATCATGAATTGAATCATGAATCATAAATTGAATCATGAATCATGAATCATGAATTGAATCATAAATCATGAATCATGAATCATGAATTGAATCATGAATCATTAATCGAATCATGAATCATTAATCTTGAATCGAATCATGAATCAAGAAGCATGAATCATGAATCATAAATTGAATCATGAATCATGAATTGAATCATGAATCATGAATTGATTCATGAATTGAATCATGAATCCTGAATCATGAATCATGATTTGAATTATAATTTGAATCATGAATTGAATCATGAATTGAATCATGAATCATGAATCATGAATTGAATAATGAATCATGAATCATGAATTGAATTATGAATTAAATCATGAATCATAAATCATAAATAGAATCATGAATCCTGAATCATGAATTGAATCATGAATTAAATCATGAATCATGAATTGAATCATGAATCATAAATTATGAATCATGAATTGAATCATGAATCATGAATCATGAATCGAATCATGAATTGAATCGTGAATCATAAATCATGAATTGAATCATGAATCATGAATCGAATCATGAATCATGAATTGAATCATGAATAATGAATCATGAATAGAATCATGAATCATGAATCATAAATCACGAATTAAATCATGAATCGAATCATGAATCATGAATTAAATCATGAATCATGAATCATGAATTGAAACATTAATCATGTATCATAAATCATGAATCATGAATTGAATCATGAATCATGAATTATGAATCATGAATTGAATCATGAATCATGAATTATGAATCATAAATTGAATCATGAATCATGAATCATAAATTGAATCATCAATCATGAATCATGAATTGAATCATGAATTGAATCATGAATCATCAATCATGAATTGAATCATGAATCATGAATCATGAATCATGAATTGAATCATGAATTGAATAATGAATCATGAATCATGAATTGAATCATGAATCATGAATCATGAATCGATTCATGAATCATGAATCATGAATCGAATCATGAATCATGAATCATTAATCATGAATCATGAATTGAATCTCGAATCATGAATCATGAATTGAATCATGAATCAGGAATCATGAATTGAATCATGAATCATGAATCATGAATTGAATCATGAATTGAATTATGAATCATGAATCATAAATCATGAATTGAATCGTGAATCATGAATTGAATCTTGAATCATGAATCATGAATCATGAATTGAATCATGAATCATGAATTATGAAACATGAATTGAATCATGAATCGAATCATGAATCATGATTAATAAATTGAATCTTGAGTCATGAATCATGAATCATGAATTAAATCATGAATCATGAATCGAATCATGAATCATGAATCATAAATTGAATCATGAATCATGAATTGAATCATGAATTAAATCATGAATCATGAAGTGAATTATGAATCATGAATCATAAATCATGAATTGAATCATGAATCATGAATTGAATCATGAATCATGAACTGAATCATGAATCATGAATCGAATCATGAATCATGAATCATGAATCATGAATAAAATCATGAATCATGAATCATGAATCATGAATCATGAATTGAATCATGAATCATGAATCAAATCATGAATTATGAATTGAATTAATGAATCATGAATCATGAATTGAATCATGAATCATGAATCGAATCATGAATCATGAATCATAAATTGAATCATGAATCATTAATTGAATCATGAATCATGAATCATGAATCATGAATTGAATCATGAATCATGAATCATAAATTGAATCATGAATCATGAATTAAATCATGAATCCTGAATCATGAATTGAATCATGAATCATAAATCATGAATAATGAATTGATTCATGAATTGAATCATGAATTGAATCTTGAATCATGAATTGAATCATGAATCATGAATCAAGAATCATAAATCGAATCATGAATCAAAAATCATAAATCGAATCATGAATCATGAAATGAATCAGGAATCGAATCATGAATTGAATCATGAATCATGAATTGAATCATGAATCATGAATTGAATCATCAATCATGAATCATGAATCATGAATTGAATCATGAATCATGAATTATGAAACATGAATTGAATCATGAATCATGAATTGTATTATGAATCATGATTAATGAATTGAATAATGAGACATGAATCATAAATCATGAATTAAATCATGAATCATGAATCATGAATCAAATCATGAATCATGAATCATGAATTGAATCATGAATCATAAATTAAATCATGAATCATGAATCAAATCTTGAATCATGAATCATGAATTGAATCATGAATCATGAATCATGAATTGAATCATGAATCATGAATCATGAATCTAATCATAAATCATGAATCATGAATCATGAATTAAATCATGAATCATGAATAATAAATTGAAACATGAATCATGAATTGAATCTGGAATCAAATCATAAATTGTATCATGAATCATGAAATGAATCATGAATTGAAACATTAATCATGTATCATAAATCATGAATCATGAATTGAATCATGAATCATGAATTATGAATCATGAATTGAATCATGAATCATGAATTATGAATCATGAATCATGAATCATGAATCATGAATCATGAATTGAATCATGAATTGAATCATGAATCATGAATCATGAATTGAATCATGAATCATGAATCATGAATCATGAATTGAATCATGAATTGAATCATGAATTGAATCATGAATCATCAATCATGAATTGAATCATGAATCATGAATCATGAATCATGAATTGAATCATGAATTGAATCATGAATCATGAATCATAAATCATGAATTGAATCGTTAATCATGAATTGAATCATGAATCATGAATCATGAATCATGAATTGAATCATGAATCATGAATTATGAAACATGAATTGAATCATGAATCGAATCATGAATCATGATTAATAAATTGAATCTTGAGTCATGAATCATGAATTAAATCATGAATCGAATCATGAATCATGAATCATAAATTGAATCATGAATCATGAATTAAATCATGAATTAAATCATGAATCATGAATCGAATCATGAATCATGAATTGAATCATGAATCATGAATCGAATCATGAATCATGAATCATGAATCATGAATAAAATCATGAATCATGAATCATGAATCATGAATTGAATCATGAATCATGAATCATGAATCAAATCATGAATTATGAATTGAATTAATGAATCATGAATCATGAATTGAATCATGAATCATGAATCGAATCATGAATCATGAATTGAATCATGAATCATGAATCATGAATAGAATCATGAATCATGAATCATGAATTGAATCATGAATCATGAATCATGAATTGAATCATGAATCATGAATCATAAATCGAATCATGAATCATTAATTGAATCATGAATCATGAATCATGAATCATGAATTGAATCATGAATCATGAATCATAAATTGAATCATGAATCATGAATTAAATCATGAATCCTGAATCATGAATTGAATCATGAATCATAAATCATGAATAATGAATTGATTCATGAATTGAATCATGAATTGAATCTTGAATCATGAATTGAATCATGAATCATGAATCAAGAATCATAAATCGAATCATGAATCAAAAATCATAAATTGAATCATTAATCATGAAATGAATCAGGAATCGAATCATGAATTGAATCATGAATCATGAATTATGAAACATGAATTGAATCATGAATCATGAATTGTATCATGAATCATGATTAATGAATTGAATAATGAGACATGAATCATAAATCATGAATTAAATCATGAATCATGAATCATGAATCAAATCATGAATCATGAATCATGAATTGAATCATGAATCATGAATCATAAATTGAATCATGAATCATGAATCAAATCTTGAATCATGAATCATGAATTGAATCATGAATCATGAATCATGAATCATGAATTGAATCATGAATCATGAATCATGAATCGAATCATGAATCATGAATAATAAATTGAATCATGAATCATGAATTGAATCAGGAATCAAATCATAAATTCTATCATGAATCATGAAATGAATCATGAATTGAAACATTAATCATGTATCATAAATCATGAATCATGAATTGAATCATGAATCATAAATTATGAATCATGAATTGAATCATGAATCATGAATTATGAATCATGAATCATGAATCATGAATCATGAATTGAATCATGAATTGAATCATGAATCATGAATCATGAATTGAATCATGAATCATGAATCATAAATTGAATCATCAATCATGAATCATGAATTGAATCATGAATTGAATCATGACTCATCAATCATGAATTGAATCTTGAATCATGAATCATAAATCATGAATCATGAATTGAATCATGAATTAAATCATGAATCATGAATTGAATCCTGAATCATGAATCGAATCATAATTCATGAATTGAATCATGAATTGAATCATAAATCATGAATCATGAATCATGAATTAAATCATGAATCATGAATCATGAATCATAAATCGAATCATGAATCATGAATTTAATCTGGAATCGAATCATGAATTGAATCATGAATCATGAATTGAATCATGAATCATGAATCATGAATTGAATCATGAATCATGTATTAAATCATGAATTGAATCATGAATCATTAATCATGAATTGAATCATGAATCATGAATTGATTTATGAATCATGAATCATGAATTGAATCATAAATCATGAATCATGAATCATGAATTGAATCATGAATCATGAATCATGAATCGTGAATTGAATCATGAATCATGAATCGTGAATTGAATCATGAATCATGAATTGAATCTTGAATCATGAATCATGAATTGAATCATGAATTGAATCATGAATCATGAATCATGAATTGAATCATAAATCATGAATCATGAATCATGAATTGAATCATGAATTGAATAATGAATTGAATCATGAATCATAAATTGAATCATGAATCATGAATCATGAATTGAATCATAAATCATGAATCATGAATCATGAATTAAATCATGAATCATGAATAATAAATTGAATCATGAATCATGAATTGAATCAGGAATCGAATCATAAATTGTATCATGAATCATGAAATGAATCATGAATTGAAACATTAATCATGTATCATAGATCATGAATCATGAATTATGAATCATGAATTGAATCATGAATCATGAATAATGAATCATGAATTGAATCATGAATCATTAATCATGAATCATTCAGTTTATGATTCATGATTCATGATTCAATTTATGATTCATGATTTATGATTTAATTCATGATTCAATTCATGATTCATGATTCATGATTCATGATTCTATTCATGATTCATGATTCATGATTCAATTCATGATTCTTGTTTCGATTCATGATTCATGATTTAATTCATGAATTATGATTCATGATTCAATTCATGATTCATGATTTGATTCATGATTCATGATTCAATTCATGATTCATGATTCATGATTCATGATTCTATTCATGATTCATGATTCATGATTCAATTCATGATTCATGATTCGATTCATGATTCATGATTCAATTCATGATTCATGATTCGATTCATGATTCATGATTCAATTCATGATTCATGATTCATGATTCATGATTCAATTCATGATTCATGATTTAATTCATGATTCAATTCATGATTCATGATTCAGTTTATGATTCATGATTCATGATTCAATTTATGATTCATGATTCATGATTTAATTCATGATTCAATTCATGATTCATGATACAGTTTATGATTCATGATTCATGATTCAATTTATGATTCATGATTCATGATTTAATTCATGATTCATGATTCATGATTTAATTCATGATTCAATTCATGATTAGTGATTCATGATTCAATTCATGATTCATATTTCATGATTCATGATTCAATTCATGATTCATGATTCATGATTCAATTCATGATTCATAATTCAGTTTATGATTCGTTTCATGATTCAATTCATGATTCATAATTCGATTTATGATTCACGATTCATGGTTTAATTCATGATTCATGATTCATGATTCAATTCATGATTCATGATTCATGATGCAATTCATGATTCAATTCATGATTCATGATTCATGATTCTATTCATGATTCATGATTCATGATTCAATTCATGATTCTTGATTCGATTCATGATTCATGATTCAATTCATGAATTATGATTCATGATTCAATTCATGATTCATGATTTGAGTCATGATTCATGATTCAATTCATGATTCATGATTCTATTCATGATTCATGATTCATGATTCAATTCATGATTCATGATTCGATTCATGATTCATGATTCAATTCATGATTCATGATTCGATTTATGATTCATGATTCAATTCATGATTCATGATTCATGATTCATGATTCAATTCATGATTCATGATTCATGATTCATGATTCAATTCATGATTCATGATTCAGTTTATGATTCATGATTCAATTTATGATTCATGATTCATGATTTAATTCATGATTCAATTCATGATTCATGATTCATGATTCAATTCATGATTCATAATTCAGTTTATGATTCGTTTCATGATTCAATTCATGATTCATAATTCGATTTATGATTCATGATTCATGATTTAATTCATGATTCATGATTCATGATTCAATTCATGATTCATGATTCATGATTCAATTCATGATTCAATTCATGATTCATGATTCAAATTATAATTCAATTCATGATTCATGATTCATTATTAATGATTCAATTCATGAATCAATTCATGATTCATGATTCAATTCATGATTCATGATTCAATTCATGATTCATAATTCATGATTCTTGATTCATGATTCATGATTTGATTCAAGATTAATGATTCATCATTCAATTCATGATTCATGATTCGATTTATGATTCATGATTCATGATTTATGATTCAATTCATGATTCATGGTTCATGATTCAATTAATGATTCAATCCATGATTCATGATTCATGATTCAATTTATGATTCATGATTCAATTCATGATTCAATTCATGATTCATGATTCAAGATTTAATTCATGATTCATGATTTAATTCATGATTCAAGATTCAATTCATGATTCATGATTCAATTCATGATTCATGATTCGATTCATGATTCATTATTTATGATTCAATTAATGATTCATGATTCAATTTATGATTCATGATTCATGACTCATGATTCAATTCATGATTCAATTCATGATTCATAATTCAAAATTTGATTTATGATTCATGATTCAATTCTTAATTCATGATTCATGATTCATGATTCATGATTCGATTCATGATTCATGATTCAATTCATGATTCATGATTCGATTCATGATTCTTGATTCATGACTTATGATTCAATTCATTAATCATGATTCATGATTCGATTCATGATTCATGATTCAATTCATGTTTTATAATTCATGATTCGTGATTCAATTCATGATTCATGATTCATGATTCATGATTCAATTCATGATTCACGATTCAATTCATGATTTATGATTCATGATTCAATTCATGATTCAATTCATGATTCCTGATTCATGATTCAATTCATGATTCATGATTCAATTCATGATCCGTTTCCTGATTCAATTCATGATTCATGATTCGAGATTCAATTCATGATTCAATTCATGATTCATTTCATGATTCATTTCATGATTCATGATACAATTTATGATTCGATTCCTGATTCAATTCATGATTCATGATTCAATTTATTATTCATGATTCATGATTTAATTCATGATTCATGATTCATGATTCGATTCATTGTTCACGATTCATGATTCAATTCATGATTCATGATTCATGATTCATGATTCAATTCATTATTCATGATTCAAGATTCGATTCATGATTCTTGATTCAATTTATGATTCATGATTCATGATTCGAATCATGATTCATGATTCATGATTTGATTCATGATTCATGATTTAATTCATGATTTATGATTCATGTCTCATTATTTAATTCATTAATCATGATTCATGATTCAATTCATGATTCATGATTCAATTCATGTTTCATAATTCATGATTCATGATTCAATTCATGATTCATGATTCAATTCATGATTCAATTCATGATTCATGATTCATGATTCATGATTCAATTCATGATTCATAATTCATGATTCATGATTCAATTCATGATTCATAATTCATGATTCATGATTCAATATATGATTCATGATTTATGATACATGATTAATGTTTCAATCCATGATTCATTTCATGATTCATGATACAATTCATGATTCGATTCCTGATTCAATTCATGATTCATGATTCAATTTATTATTCATGATTCATGATTTAATTCATGATTCATGATTCATGATTCGATTCATTATTCATGATTCATGATTCAATTCATGATTCATGATTCAATTCATGATTCATGATTCAAGATTCGATTCATGATTCTTGATTCAATTTATGATTCATGATTCATGATTCATGATTCGATTCATGATTCATGATTCATGATTTGATTCATGATTCATGATTTGATTCATGATTCATGATTTAATTCATGATTTATGATTCATGTCTCATTATTTAATTCATTAATCATGATTCATGATTCAATTCATGATTCATGATTCAATTCATGTTTCATAATTCATGATTTATGATTCAATTCATGATTGATGATTCATGATTGATGATTCAATTCATGATTCATGATTCAATTTATGATTCATGATTCATGACTCATGATTCAATTCATGATTCAATTCATGATTCATAATTCAAAATTCGATTTATGATTCATGATTCAATTCATGATTCACGATTCATGATTCATGATTCGATTCATGATTCATGATTCAATTCATGATTCATGATTCGATGCAGGATTCTTGATTCATGATTCATGATTCAATTCATGAATCATAATTCATGATTTAATTCATGATTCATAATTCATGATTCATGATTCGATTCATGATTCAATTCATGATTCAATTCATGATTCATGATTCGATTCATGATTCATGATTCAATTCATGATTTAATTCATGATTCATAATTCATGATTCATGATTCAATTCATGATTCAATTCATGATTCATGATTCGATTCATGATTCATGATTCAATTCATGATTCATGATTCAATTCATGATTCAATTCATGATTCATGATTCATGATTCAATTCATGATTCATGATTCATGATTCAATTCATGATTCAATTCATGATTCATGATTGATGATTCAATTTATGATTCATGATTCATGATTCAATTCATGATTCATGATTTAATTCATGATTCAATTCATGATTCATGATTCATGATTCATGATTCAATTCATGATTCATAATTCATGATTCTTGATTCAATTCATGATTCATAATTCATGATTCATTATTCAATATATGATTCATGATTTATGATACATGATTAATGTTTCAATTCATGATTCATTTCATGATTCATGATACAATTCATGATTCGATTCCTGATTCAATTCATGATTCATGATTCAATTTATTATTCATGATTCATGATTTAATTCATGATTCATGATTCATGATTCGATTCATTATTCACGATTCATGATTCAATTCATGATTCATGATTCATGATTCATGATTCAATTCATGATTCATGATTCAAGTTTCGATTCATGATTCTTGATTCAATTTATGATTCATGATTCATGATTCGATTCATGATTCATGATTCATGATTTGATTCATGATTCATGATTCATGATTTAATTCATGATTTATGATTCATGTCTCATTATTTAATTCATTAATCATGATTCATGATTCAATTCATGATTCATGATTCAATTCATGTTTCATAATTCATGATTCATGATTCAATTCATGATTCATGATTCAATTCATGATTCAATTCATGATTCATGATTCATGATTCAATTCATGATTCATAATTCATGATTCATGATTCAATTCATGATTCATAATTCATGATTCATGATTCAATTCATGATTCATAATTCATGATTCATGATTCAATATATGATTCATGATTTATGATACATGATTAATGTTTCAATTCATGATTCATTTCATGATTCATGATACAATTCATGATTCAATTCCTGATTCAATTCATGATTCATGATTCAATTTATTATTCATGATTCATGATTTAATTCATGATTCATGATTCGATTCATTATTCATGATTCATGATTCAATTCATGATTCATGATTCATGATTCATGATTCAATTCATGATTCATGATTCAAGATTCGATTCATGATTCTTGATTCAATTTATGATTCATGATTCATGATTCATGATTCGATTCTTGATTCATGATTCATGATTTGATTCATGATTCATGATTCATGATTTGATTCATGATTCATGATTCAATTCATGATTCATGATTCAATTCATGTTTCATAAATCATGATTGATGATTCAATTCATGATTGATGATTCAATTCATTATTCATGATTCAATTCATGATTCATGATTTAATTCATGATTCGATTCCTGATTCATTTTATGATTCATGATTCAATTCATGATTCATGATTCATGATTCGATTTATGATTCTTGATTCATGATTCATGATTCAATTCATGATTTAAAATTCAATTCATAATTCAATTCATGAATGAATTCATTATTCATGATTCAATTCATGATTCGATTCATGATTCATGATTCAATTCATGATTCAATTCATGATTCATGATTCATGACTCGATTCATGATTCATGATTCATGATTCAATTCATGATTCAGGATTCATGATTCATAATTCATGATTCGATTCATGATTCATTATTCATGATTCAATTCATGATTCATGATTTATGATTCATGATTCAATTCATGATTCATGATTCGATTCATGATTCATGATTCGATTTATGATTCATGATTCATGATTCAATTCATGATTCATGATTCGATTCATGATTCATGATTCATGATTCTATTCATGATTCATGATTCATGATTCTATTCATGATTCGTGATTCATGATTCAATTCATGATTCATGATTCGATTCATGATTCATGATTCAATTCATGATTCATGATTTGATTCATGATTCATGATTCAATTCATGATTCATGATTCATGATTCATGATTCTATTCATGATTCATGATTCAATTCATGATTCATGATTCGATTCATGATTCATGATTCAATTCATGATCCATGATTCGATTCATGATTCATGATTCATGATTAAATTAAGATTCATGATTCATGATTCATGATTCAATTCATGATTCATGATTCAATTTATGATTCATGATTCATGATTTAATTCATGATTCAATTCTTGATTCTTGATTCATGATTCATGATTCAATTCATGATTAATGATTCATGATTCAATTCATGATTCATAATTCATGATTCATGATTCAATTCATGATTCATGATTCATGATTCAATTCATGATTCGTTTCATGATTCAATTCATGATTCATAATTCGATTTATGATTCATGATTCATGATTTAATTCATGATTCATGATTCATGATTCAATTCATGATTCATGATTCATGATTCAATTCATGATTCAATTCATGATTCATGATTCAAATTATAATTCAATTCATGATTCAAGATTCAATTCATGATTCAATTCATGAATCAATTCATTATTCATGATTCAATTCATGATTCGATTCATGATTCATGATTCAATTCATGATTCAATTCATGATTCATGATTCATGACTCGATTCATGATTCATGATTCAATTCATGATTCATGATTCATGATTCATGATTCATGATTCGATTCATGATTCATTATTCATGATTCAATTCATGATTCATGATTCAATTCATGATTCAATTCATGATTCATGATTCATGACTCGATCCATGATTCATGATTCAATTCATGATTCATGATTCATGATTCGATTCATGATTCATTATTCATGATTCAATTCATTATTCAAGATTCAATTCATGATTTATGATTCAATTCACGATTCATGATTCATGATTCATGATTCATGAATCGATTCATGATTCATGATTCATGAATCGATTCATGATTCATGATTCATGAATCGATTCATGATTCATAAATCAATTCATGATTCATGATTCAATTGATGACTAATGATTCATGATTCATGATTCAATTCATGATTCATGATTCATGATTCAATTCATGATTCAATTCATGATTCATGATTCAAATTATAATTCAATTCATGATTCATGATTCATGATTAATGATTCATGATTCAATTCATGATTCATCATTCATGATTCAATTCATGATTCAATTCATGATTCATGATTCAATTGATGACTAATGATTCATGATTCATGATTCAATTCATGATTCATGATTCATGATTCAATTCATGATTCAATTCATGATTCATGATTCAATTCATGATTCAATTCATGATTCATGATTCGATTCATGATTCATGATTCAATTCATGATTCATCATTCATGATTAATGATTCAATTCATGATTCATGATTCGATTCATGATTCATGATTCATGATTCAATATATGATTCATGATTCGATTCATGATTCATTTATCAATTCATGATTCATGATTCATGATTTATGATTCAATTCATGATTCATGATTCAATTAATGATTCAATTCATGATTCATGATTCATGATTTATGATTCATGATTCAATTCATGATTCAATTCATGATTCAAGATTCAATTCATGATTCAATTCAAGATTCATGATTCATGATTCATGATTTGATTCATGATTCATGATTCATGATTCAATTCATGATTCATGATTCGATTCATGATTCTTGATTCATGATTCATGATTCGATTCATGATTCATGATTTAATTCATGATTCATGATTCAATTCACGATTCATGATTCATGATTCATGAATCGATTCATGATTCATGATTCATGAATCGATTCATGATTCATGATTCATGAATCGATTCATGATTCATGATTCAATTCACGATTCATGATTCATGATTCAATTCACGATTCATGATTCATGATTCATGAATCGATTCATGATTCATGATTCATGAATCGATTCATGATTCATGATTCATGAATCGATTCATGATTCATGATTCATGAATCGATTCATGATTCATGATTCATGAATCGATTCATGATTCATGATTCAATTCATGTTTCATAATTCATTATTCATGATTCAATTCATGATTCATGATTCATGATTCAATTCATGATTCACGATTCAATTCATGATTTATGATTCATGATTCATGATTCAATTCATGATTTAATTCATGATTCATGATTCAATTCATGATTCCTGATTCATGATTCAATTCATGATTCATGATTCAATTCATGATCCGTTTCCTGATTCAATTCATGATTCATGATTCGAGATTCAATTCATGATTCAATTCATGATTCATAATTCAAGATTCGATTCATGATTCATGATTCAATTCATGATTCGATTCATGATTCCTTATTTATAATTCAATTCATGATTCATGATTCAATTTATGATTCATGATTCATGACTCATGATTGAATTCATGATTCAATTCCTGATTCATAATTCAAAATTCAATTTATGATTCATGATTCAATTCATGATTCATGATTCATGATTCATGATTCATGATTCGATTCATGATTCATGATTCAATTCATGATTCATGATTCGATTCATGATTCTTGATTCATGATTCATGATTCGATTCATGATTCATAATTCATGATTTAATTCATGATTCATGATTCATGATTCAGTTCATGATTCAATTCATGATTCATGATTCGATTCATGATTCATGATTCAATTCATGATTCATGATTCAATTCATTATTCAATTCATGATTGATGATTCATGATTCAATTCATGATTCAATTCATGATTTATGATTGATGATTCAATTTATGATTCATGATTCATGATTCAATTCATGATTCATGATTCATGATTCAATTCATGATTCAATTCATGATTCATGATTCATGATTCATGATTCATGATTCATAATTCATGATTCATGATTCAATTCATGATTCATAATTCATGATTCATGATTTATGATACAAGATTAATGTTTCAATTCATGATTCATTTCATGATTCATGATACAATTCATGATTCATGATTCGATTCATGATTCATGATTCATGATTCAATTCATGATTCATGATTCGATTCGTGATTCATGATTCAATTCATGATTCATGATTCATGATTCAATTCATGATTCATGATTCAATTCATGATTCATGATTCGATTCATGAATCTTGAATCATGATTTATGATTCGATTCATGATTCATGATTCAATTCATGATTCATGATTCATGATTCATGATTCAATTCATGATTCATGATTCGATTTATGATTCATGATTCAATTCATGATTCATGATTCGATTTATGATTCATGATTCATGATTCAATTCATGATTCATGATTCGATTCATGATTCATGATTCATGATTCATGATTCATGATTCAATTCATGATTCGATTCGTGATTCATGATTCAATTCATGATTCATGATTCATGATTCAATTCATGATTCATGATTCATGATTCAATTCATGATTCATGATTCGATTCATGATTCATGATTCATGATTCAATTCATGATTCATGATTCATGATTCATGATTCATGATTCAATCCATGAATCATGATTTAATTCATGATTCAATTCATGATTCATGATTCATGATTCATGATTCAATTCATTATTCATGATTAAATTTATGATTCATGATTCATGATTTAATTCATGATTCAATTCATGATTCATGATTCATGATTCATGATTCAATTCATGATTCATGATTCGATTCATGATTAATTATGCATGATTCAATTCATGATTCATGATTTATGATTCATGATTCAATTCATGATTCATGATTCGATTCATGAATCTTGAATCATGATTTATGATTTGATTCATGATTCATGATTCAATTCATGATTCATTGTTCATGATTCATGATTCAATTCATGATTCATGATTCGATTTATGATTCATGATTCATGATTCAATTCATGATTCATGATTCGATTCATGATTCATGATTCAATTCATGATTCATGATTCGATTCATGATTCATGATTCAATTCATGATTCATGATTCATGATTCAATTCATGATTCATGATTCATGATTCATGATTCTATTCATGATTCATGATTCAATTCATGATTCATGATTCGATTCATGATTCATGATTCAATTCATGATTCATGATTCGATTCATGATTCATGATTCATGATTCAATTCATGATTCATGATTCATGATTCATGATTTAATTCATGAATCAATTCATGATTCATGATTCAATTTATGATTCATGATTCATGATTTAATTCATGATTCAATTCATGTTTCATGATTCATGATTCAATTCATGATTAATGATTCATGATTCAATACATGATTCATAATTCATGATTCATGATTCAATTCATGATTAATGATTCATGATTCAATATATGATTCATAATTCATGATTCATGATTCAATTCATGATTCATGATTCAATTCATGATTCATGATTCAATTTATGATTTGTTTCATGATTCAATTCATGATTCGATTTATGATTCATGATTCATGATTCAATTCATGATTCATGATTCATGATTCAATTCATGATTCATGATTCATGATTCATGATTCAATCCATGAATCATGATTTAATTCATGATTCAATTCATGATTCATACTTCATGATTCATGATTCAATTCATTATTCATGATTCAATTTATGATTCATGATTCATGATTTAATTCATGATTCAATTCATGATTCATGATTCATGATTCATGATTCATGATTCAATTCATGATTCATGATTCGATTCATGATTAATTATGCATGATTCAATTCATGATTCATGATTTATGATTCATGATTCAATTCATGATTCATGATTCGATTCATGATTCATGATTCATGATTCATGATTCATGATTCAATTCATGATTCATGATTCGATTCGTGATTCATGATTCAATTCATGATTCATGATTCATGATTCAATTCATGATTCATGATTCATGATTCAATTCATGATTCATGATTCGATTCATGATTCATGATTCATGATTCAATTCATGATTCATGATTCATGATTCATGATTCAATCCATGAATCATGATTTAATTCATGATTCAATTCATGATTCATGATTCATGATTCATGATTCAATTCATTATTCATGATTAAATTTATGATTCATGATTCATGATTTAATTCATGATTCAATTCATGATTCATGATTCATGATTCATGATTCAATTCATGATTCATGATTCGATTCATGATTAATTATGCATGATTCAATTCATGATTCATGATTTATGATTCATGATTCAATTCATGATTCATGATTCGATTCATGAATCTTGAATCATGATTTATGATTCGATTCATGATTCATGATTCAATTCATGATTCATTGTTCATGATTCATGATTCAATTCATGATTCATGATTCGATCTATGATTCATGATTCATGATTCAATTCATGATTCATGATTCGATTCATGATTCATGATTCAATTCATGATTCATGATTCGATTCATGATTCATGATTCAATTCATGATTCATGATTCATGATTCAATTCATGATTCATGATTCATGATTCATTATTCTATTCATGATTCATGATTCAATTCATGATTCATGATTCGATTCATGATTCATGATTCAATTCATGATTCATGATTCGATTCATGATTCATGATTCATGATTCAATTCATGATTCATGATTCATGATTCATGATTCATGATTCAATTCATGATTCATGATTTAATTCATGAATCAATTCATGATTCATGATTCAATTTATGATTCATGATTCATGATTTAATTCATGATTCAATTCATGTTTCATGATTCATGATTCAATTCATGATTATTGATTCATGATTCAATACATGATTCATAATTCATGATTCATGATTCAATTCATGATTAATGATTCATGATTCAATACATGATTCATAATTCATGATTCATGATTCAATTCATGATTCATGATTCAATTCATGATTCATGATTCAATTTATGATTCGTTTCATGATTCAATTCATGATTCGATTTATGATTCATGATTCATGATTCAATTCATGATTCATGATTCATGATTCAATTCATGATTCATGATTCATGATTCAATCCATGAATCATGATTTAATTCATGATTCAATTCATGATTCATGATTCATGATTCATGATTCAATTCATTATTCATGATTCAATTTATGATTCATGATTCATGATTTAATTCATGATTCAATTCATGATTCATGATTCATGATTCATGATTCAATTCATGATTCATGATTCGATTCATGATTAATTATGCATGATTCAATTCATGATTCATGATTTATGATTCATGATTCAATTCATGATTCATGATTCAATTCATGATTCATTGTTCATGATTCATGATTCAATTCATGATTCATGATTCGATTTATGATTCATGATTCATGATTCAATTCATGATTCATGATTCGATTCATGATTCATGATTCAATTCATGATTCATGATTCGATTCATGATTCATGATTCAATTCATGATTCATGATTCATGATTCAATTCATGATTCATGATTCATGATTCATGATTCTATTCATGATTCATGATTCAATTCATGATTCATGATTCGATTCATGATTCATGATTCAATTCATGATTCATGATTCGATTCATGATTCATGATTCAATTCATGATTCATGATTCATGATTCATGATTCAATTTATGATTCATGATTCATGATTTAATTCATGATTCAATTCATGATTCATGATTCAATTCATGATTAATGATTCATGATTCAATACATGATTCATAATTCATGATTCATGATTCAATTCATGATTAATGATTCATGATTCAATACATGATTCATAATTCATGATTCATGATTCAATTCATGATTCATGATTCAATTCATGATTCATGATTCGATTCATGATTCATGATTCAATTCATGATTCATGATTCGATTCATGATTCATGATTCATGATTCAATTCATGATTCATGATTCATGATTCATGATTCAATTCATGATTCATGATTTAATTCATGAATCAATTCATGATTCATGATTCAATTTATGATTCATGATTCATGATTTAATTCATGATTCATGATTCAATTCATGATTAATGATTCATGATTCAATACATGATTCATAATTCATGATTCATGATTCAATTCATGATTCATGATTCAATTCATGATTCATGATTCAATTTATGATTCGTTTCATGATTCAATTCATGATTCGATTTATGATTCATGATTCATGATTCAATTCATGATTCATGATTCATGATTCAATTCATGATTCATGATTCATGATTCATGATTCAATCCATGAATCATGATTTAATTCATGATTCAATTCATGATTCATGATTCATGATTCAATTCATTATTCATGATTCAATTTATGATTCATGATTCATGATTTAATTCATGATTCAATTCATGATTCATGATTCATGATTCAATTCATGATTCATGATTCGATTCATGATTAATTATGCATGATTCAATTCATGATTCATGATTTATGATTCATGATTCAATTCATGATTCATGATTCGATTCATGAATCTTGAATCATGATTTATGATTCGATTCATGATTCATGATTCAATTCATGATTCATGATTCATGATTCATGATTCAATTCATGATTCATAATTCGATTTATGATTCATGATTCATGATTCAATTCATGATTCATGATTCGATTCATGATTCATGATTCAATTCATGATTCATGATTCGATTCATGATTCATGATTCAATTCATGATTCATGATTCATGATTCAATTCCTGATTCATGATTCATGATTCATGATTCTATTCATGATTCATGATTCAATTCATGATTCATGATTCGATTCATGATTCATGATTCAATTCATGATTCATGATTCGATTCATGATTCATGATTCAATTCATGATTCATGATTCATGATTCATGATTCAATTCATGATTCATGATTTAATTCATGAATCAATTCATGATTCATGATTCAATTTATGATTCATGATTCATGATTTAATTCATGATTCAATTCATGATTCATGATTCATGATTCAATTCATGATTAATGATTCATGATTCAATACATGATTCATAATTCATGATTCATGATTCAATTCATGATTCATGATTCAATTCATGATTCATGATTCAATTTATGATTCGTTTCATGATTCAATTCATGATTCGATTTATGATTCATGATTCATGATTCAATTCATGATTCATGATTCATGATTCAATTCATGATTTAATTCATGATTCATGATTCAAATTAAAATTCAATTCATGATTCATGATTCGATTTATGATTCATGATTCAATTCATGATTCATGATTTAATTCATGATTCAATTCATGATTCATGATTCATGATTCAATTCATGATTAGTGATTCATGATTCAATTCATGATTCATAATTCATGATTCATGATTCAATTCATGATTCATGATTCATGATTCAATTCATGATTCATAATTCAGTTTATGATTCGTTTCATGATTCAATTCATGATTCATAATTCGATTTATGATTCATGATTCATGATTTAATTCATGATTCATGATTCATGATTCAATTCATGATTCATGATTCATGATTCAATTCATGAATCAATTCATGATTCATGATTCAATTCATGATTCATGATTCAATTCATGATTCATGATTCATGATTCTTGATTCATGATTCATGATTCGATTCAAGATTAATGATTCATGATTCAAATCATGATTCATGATTCGATTCATGATTCATGATTCATGATTTATGATTCAATTCATGATTCATGGTTCATGATTCAATTAATGATTCAATCCATGATTCATGATTCATGATTCAATTTATGATTCATGATTCAATTCATGATTCAATTCATGATTCATGATTCAATTCATGATTCATGATTCAATTCATGATTCAAGATTCAATTCATGATTCATGATTCAATTCATGATTCATGATTCGATTCATGATTCATTATTTATGATTCAATTCATGATTCATAATTCAAAATTCGATTTATGTTTCATGATTCAATTCTTAATTCATGATTCATGATTCATGATTCGATTCATGATTCTTGATTCATGACTTATGATTCAATTCATTAATCATGATTCATGATTCGATTCATGATTCATGATTCAATTCATGTTTTATAATTCATGATTCGTGATTCAATTCATGATTCATGATTCATGATTCATGATTCAATTCATGATTCACGATTCAATTCATGATTTATGATTCATGATTCATGATTCAATTCATGATTCAATTCATGATTCCTGATTCATGATTCAATTCATGATCCATGATTCAATTCATGATCCGTTTCCTGATTCAATTCATGATTCATGATTCGAGATTCAATTCATGATTCATGATTCATGATTCGATTCATGATTCACAATTCATGATTCAATTCATGATTCATGATTCGATTCATGATTCATTATTTATGATTCAATTCATGATTCATGATTCAATTTATGATTCATGATTCAATTCATGATTCATAATTCAAAATTCGATTTATGATTCATGATTCAATTCATGATTCATGATTCATGATTCATGATTCATGATTCGATTCATGATTCATGATTCATGATTCAATTCATGATTCATGATTCGATTCATGATTCTTGATTCATGATTCATGATTCGATTCATGATTCATAATTCATGATTTAATTCATGATTCATGATTCGATTCATGATTCATGATTCAATTCATGATTCATGATTCAATTCATGATTCAATTCATGATTCATGATTCATGATTCAATTCATGATTGATGATTCATGATTCAATTCATGATTCAATTCATGATTCATGATTCAATTTATGATTCATGATTCATGATTCAATTCATGATTCATGATTCATGATTCAATTCATGATTCAATTCATGATTCATGATTCATGATTCATGATTCAATTCATGATTCATAATTCATGATTCATGATTCAATTCATGATTCATAATTCATGATTCAATATATGATTCATGATTTATGATACATGATTAATGTTTCAATTCATGATTCATTTCATGATTCATGATACAATTCATGATTCATAATTCATGATTCAATATATGATTCATGATTTATGATACATGATTAATGTTTCAATTCATGATTCATTTCATGATTCATGATACAATTCATGATTCGATTCCTGATTCAATTCATGATTCATGATTCGATTTATTATTCATGATTCATGATTCATGATTCGATTCATGATTCATGATTCATGATTCAATTCATGATTCATGATTCATGATTCATGATTCAATTCATGATTCATGATTCAAGATTCGATTCAAGATTCTTGATTCAATTTATGATTCATGATTCATGATTCGATTCATGATTTATGATTCAATTCATGATTCAATTCATGATTCATGATTCATGATTCATGATTCAATTCATGATTGATGATTCATGATTTAATTTATGATTCATGATTCCATTCATGATTCATGATTCAATTCATGATTCATGATTCCATTCATGATTCATGATTCAATTCATGATTCATGATTCATGATTCAATTCATGATTCATTATTTAATTCATGATTCAATTCATGATTCATGATTCAGTTTATGATTCATGATTCATTATTCAATTCATGATTCACGATTCAATTCATGATTTATGATTCATGATTCATGATTCAATTCATGATTCAATTCATGATTCCTGATTCATGATTCAATTCATGATTCATGATTCATGATTCATGATTCAATTCATGATTCACGATTCAATTCATGATTTATGATTCATGATTCATGATTCAATTCATGATTCAATTCATGATTCCTGATTCATGATTCAATTCATGATTCATGAATCAATTCATGATCCGTTTCCTGATTCAATTCATGATTCATGATTCGAGATTCAATTCATGATTCATGATTCATGATTCGATTCATGATTCACAATTCATGATTCAATTCATGATTCATGATTCGATTCATGATTCATTATTTATGATTCAATTCATGATTCATGATTCAATTTATGATTCATGACTCATGATTCAATTCATGATTCAATTCATGATTCATAATTCAAAATTCGATTTATGATTCATGATTCAATTCATGATTCATGATTCATGATTCATGATTCATGATTCGATTCATGATTCATGATTCATGATTCAATTCATGATTCATGATTCGATTCATGATTCTTGATTCATGATTCATGATTCGATTCATGATTCATAATTCATGATTTAATTCATGATTCATAATTCGATTCATGATTCATGATTCAATTCATGATTCATGATTCAATTCATGATTCAATTCATGATTCATGATTCATGATTCAATTCATGATTGATGATTCATGATTCAATTCATGATTCAATTCATGATTCATGATTCATGATTCAATTTATGATTCATGATTCATGATTCAATTCATGATTCATGATTCATGATTCAATTCATGATTCAATTCATGATTCATGATTCATGATTCATGATTCAATTCATGATTCATAATTCATGATTCATGATTCAATTCATGATTCATAATTCATGATTCAATATATGATTCATGATTTATGATACATGATTAATGTTTCAATTCATGATTCATTTCATGATTCATGATACAATTCATGATTCATAATTCATGATTCAATATATGATTCATGATTTATGATACATGATTAATGTTTCAATTCATGATTCATTTCATGATTCATGATACAATTCATGATTCGATTCCTGATTCAATTCATGATTCATGATTCGATTTATTATGCATGATTCATGATTCATGATTCGATTCATGATTCATGATTCAGTTCATGATTCATGATTCATGATTCATGATTCAATTCATGATTCATGATTCAAGATTCGATTCAAGATTTTTGATTCAATTTATGATTCATGATTCATGATTCGATTCATGATTTATGATTCAATTCATGATTCAATTCATGATTCATGATTCATGATTCATGATTCAATTCATGATTGATGATTCATGATTTAATTTATGATTCATGATTCCATTCATGATTCATGATTCAATTCATGATTCATGATTCCATTCATGATTCATGATTCAATTCATGATTCATGATTCATGATTCAATTCATGATTCATGATTTAATTCATGATTCAATTCATGTTTCATGATTCATGATTCATGATTCTATTAATGATTCATGATTCATGATTCAATTCATGATTCTTGATTCGATTCATGATTCATGATTCAATTCATGAATTATGATTCATGATTCAATTCATGATTCATGATTTGATTCATTATTCATGATTCAATTCATGATTCATGATTCATGATTCTATTCATGATTCATGATTGAATTCATGATTCATGATTCGATTCATGATTCATGATTCAATTCATGATTCATGATTCGATTCATGATTCATGATTCAATTCATGATTCATGATTTAATTCATGATTCAATTCATGATTCATGATTCAGTTTATGATTCATGATTCATGATTCAATTTATGATTCATGATTCATGATTTAATTCATGATTCAATTCATGATTCATGATTCATGATTCATGATTCAATTCATGATTAGTGATTCATGATTCAATTCATGATTCATGATTAGTGATTCATGATTCAATTCATGATTCATGATTCATGATTCAATTCATGATTCATAATTCAGTTTATGATTCGTTTAATGATTCAATTCATGATTCATAATTCGATTTATGATTCATGATTCATGATTTAATTCATGATTCATGATTCATGATTCAATTCATGATTCATGATTCATGATTCAATTCATGACTCATGATTCATGATTCATGATTCGATTCATGATTCATGATTCATGATTCAATTCATGATTCATGATTCGATTCATGATTCTTGATTCATGATTCATGATTCGATTCATGATTCATAATTCATGATTTAATTCATGATTCATGATTCGATTCATGATTCATGATTCAATTCATGATTCATGATTCAATTCATGATTCAATTCATGATTCATGATTCATGATTCAATTCATGATTGATGATTCATGATTCAATTCATGATTCAATTCATGATTCATGATTCATGATTCAATTTATGATTCATGATTCATGATTCAATTCATGATTCAAGATTCATGATTCAATTCATGATTCAATTCATGATTTATGATTCATGATTCATGATTCAATTCATGATTCATAATTCATGATTCATGATTCAATTCATGATTCATAATTCATGATTCAATATATGATTCATGATTTATGATACATGATTAATGTTTCAATTCATGATTCATTTCATGATTCATGATACAATTCATGATTCATAATTCATGATTCAATATATGATTCATGATTTATGATACATGATTAATGTTTCAATTCATGATTCATTTCATGATTCATGATACAATTCATGATTCGATTCCTGATTCAATTCATGATTCATGATTCGATTTATTATTCATGATTCATGATTCATGATTCGATTCATGATTCATGATTCATGATTCAATTCATGATTCATGATTCATGATTCATGATTCAATTCATGATTCATGATTCAAGATTCGATTCAAGATTCTTGATTCAATTTATGATTCATGATTCATGATTCGATTCATGATTTATGATTCAATTCATGATTCAATTCATGATTCATGATTCATGATTCATGATTCAATTCATGATTGATGATTCATGATTTAATTTATGATTCATGATTCCATTCATGATTCATGATTCAATTCATGATTCATGATTCCATTCATGATTCATGATTCAATTCATGATTCATGATTCATGATTCATGATTTAATTCATGATTCAATTCATGTTTCATGATTCATGATTAATGATTCATGATTCATGATTCAATTCATGATTCTTGATTCGATTCATGATTCATGATTCAATTCATGAATTATGATTCATGATTCAATTCATGATTCATGATTTGATTCATTATTCATGATTCAATTCATGATTCATGATTCATGATTCTATTCATGATTCATGATTCAATTCATGATTCATGATTCGATTCATGATTCATGATTCAATTCATGATTCATGATTCGATTCATGATTCATGATTCAATTCATGATTCATGATTCATGATTCAATTCATGATTCATGATTTAATTCATGATTCAATTCATGATTCATGATTCAGTTTATGATTCATGATTCATGATTCAATTTATGATTCATGATTCATGATTTAATTCATGATTCAATTCATGATTCATGATTCATGATGCATGATTCAATTCATGATTAGTGATTCATGATTCAATTCATGATTCATGATTAGTGATTCATGATTCAATTCATGATTCATGATTCATGATTCAATTCATGATTCATAATTCAGTTTATGATTCGTTTAATGATTCAATTCATGATTCATAATTCGATTTATGATTCATGATTCATGATTTAATTCATGATTCATGATTCATGATTCAATTCATGATTCATGATTCATGATTCAATTCATGATTCAATTCATGATTCATGATTCAAATTATAATTCAATTCATGATTCATGATTCATTATTAATGATTCAATTCATGAATCAATTCATGATTCATGATTCAATTCATGATTCATGATTCAATTCATGATTCATGATTCATGATTCTTGATTCATGATTCATGATTCGATTCAAGATTGATGATTCATGATTCAATTCATGATTCATGATTCGATTCATGATTCATGATTTATGATTCAATTCATGATTCATGGTTCATGATTCAATTAATGATTCAATCCATGATTCATGATTCATGATTCAATTTATGATTCATGATTAAATTCATGATTCAATTCATGATTCATGATTCAAGATTCAATTCATGATTCATGATTCAATTCATGATTCATGATTCAATTCATGATTCAAGATTCAATTCATGATTCATGATTCAATTCATGATTCATAATTCGATTCATGATTCATTATTTATGATTCAATTCATGATTCATGATTCATGACTCATGATTCAATTCATGATTCAATTCATGATTCATAATTCAAAATTCGATTTATGATTCATGATTCAATTCTTAATTCATGATTCATGATTCATGATTCATGATTCGATTCATGATTCATGATTCAATTCATGATTCATGATTCGATTCATGATTCTTGATTCATGACTTATGATTCAATTCATAAATCATGATTCATGATTCGATTCATGATTCATGATTCAATTCATGTTTTATAATTCATGATTCGTGATTTAATTCATGATTCATGATTCATGATTCATGATTCAATTCATGATTCACGATTCAATTCATGATTTATGATTCATGATTCATGATTAAATTCATGATTCAATTCATGATTCCTGATTCATGATTCAATTCATGATTCATGATTCAATTCATGATCCGTTTCCTGATTCAATTCATGATTCATGATTCGAGATTCAATTCATGATTCAATTCATGATACATTTCATGATTCATGATACAATTCATGATTCGATTCCTGATTCAATTCATGATTCATGATTTAATTCATGATTCATGATTCATGATTCGATTCATTGTTCACGATTCATGATTCAATTCATGATTCATGATTCATGATTCATGATTCAATTCATGATTCATGATTCAAGATTCGATTCATGATTCTTGATTCATATTATGATTCATGATTCATGATTCTATTCATGATTCATGATTCATGATTTGATTCATGATTCATGATTCATGATTTAATTCATGATTTATGATTCATGTCTCATTATTTAATTCATTAATCATGATTCATGATTCAATTCATGATTCATGATTTAATTCATGTTTCATAATTCATGATTCATGATTCAATTCATGATTCATGATTCATGATTCAATTCATGATTCAATTCATGATTCATGATTCATGATTCATGATTCATGATTCAATTCATGATTCATAATTCATGATTCATGATTCAATTCATGATTCATAATTCATGATTCATGATTCAATATATGATTCATGATTTATGATACATGATTAATGTTTCAATTCATGATTCATTTCATGATTCATGATACAATTCATGATTCGATTCCTGATTCAATTCATGATTCATGATTCAATTTATTATTCATGATTCATGATTTAATTCATGATTTATGATTCATGATTCGATTCATTGTTCACGATTCATGATTCAATTCATGATTCATGATTCATGATTCATGATTCAATTCATGATTCATGATTCAAGATTCGATTCATGATTCTTGATTCAATTTATGATTCATGATTCATGATTCGATTCATGATTCATGATTCATGATTTGATTCATGATTCATGATTCATGATTCATGATTTAATTCATGATTCAATTCATGTTTCATGATTCATGATTCATGATTCTATTAATGATTCATGATTCATGATTCAATTCATGATTCTTGATTCGATTCATGATTCATGATTCAATTCATGAATTATGATTCATGATTCAATTCATGATTCATGATTTGATTCATTATTCATGATTCAATTCATGATTCATGATTCATGATTCTATTCATGATTCATGATTCAATTCATGATTCATGATTCGATTCATGATTCATGATTCAATTCATGATTCATGATTCGATTCATGATTCATGATTCAATTCATGATTCATGATTCATGATTCAATTCATGATTCATGATTTAATTCATGATTCAATTCATGATTCATGATTCAGTTTATGATTCATGATTCATGATTCAATTTATGATTCATGATTCATGATTTAATTCATGATTCAATTCATGATTCATGATTCATGATTCATGATTCAATTCATGATTCATGATTAGTGATTCATGATTCAATTCATGATTCATGATTCATGATTCAATTCATGATTCATAATTCAGTTTATGATTCGTTTAATGATTCAATTCATGATTCATAATTCGATTTATGATTCATGATTCATGATTTAATTCATGATTCATGATTCATGATTCAATTCATGATTCATGATTCATGATTCAATTCATGATTCAATTCATGATTCATGATTCAAATTATAATTCAATTCATGATTCATGATTCATTATTAATGATTCAATTCATGAATCAATTCATGATTCATGATTCAATTCATGATTCATGATTCAATTCATGATTCATGATTCATGATTCTTGATTCATGATTCATGATTCGATTCAAGATTGATGATTCATGATTCAATTCATGATTCATGATTCGATTCATGATTCATGATTTATGATTCAATTCATGATTCATGGTTCATGATTCAATTAATGATTCAATCCATGATTCATGATTCATGATTCAATTTATGATTCATGATTAAATTCATGATTCAATTCATGATTCATGATTCAAGATTCAATTCATGATTCATGATTCAATTCATGATTCATGATTCAATTCATGATTCAAGATTCAATTCATGATTCATGATTCAATTCATGATTCATAATTCGATTCATGATTCATTATTTATGATTCAATTCATGATTCATGATTCATGACTCATGATTCAATTCATGATTCAATTCATGATTCATAATTCAAAATTCGATTTATGATTCATGATTCAATTCTTAATTCATGATTCATGATTCATGATTCATGATTCGATTCATGATTCATGATTCAATTCATGATTCATGATTCGATTCATGATTCTTGATTCATGACTTATGATTCAATTCATAAATCATGATTCATGATTCGATTCATGATTCATGATTCAATTCATGTTTTATAATTCATGATTCGTGATTTAATTCATGATTCATGATTCATGATTCATGATTCAATTCATGATTCACGATTCAATTCATGATTTATGATTCATGATTCATGATTAAATTCATGATTCAATTCATGATTCCTGATTCATGATTCAATTCATGATTCATGATTCAATTCATGATCCGTTTCCTGATTCAATTCATGATTCATGATTCGAGATTCAATTCATGATTCAATTCATGATACATTTCATGATTCATGATACAATTCATGATTCGATTCCTGATTCAATTCATGATTCATGATTTAATTCATGATTCATGATTCATGATTCGATTCATTGTTCACGATTCATGATTCAATTCATGATTCATGATTCATGATTCATGATTCAATTCATGATTCATGATTCAAGATTCGATTCATGATTCTTGATTCATATTATGATTCATGATTCATGATTCTATTCATGATTCATGATTCATGATTTGATTCATGATTCATGATTCATGATTTAATTCATGATTTATGATTCATGTCTCATTATTTAATTCATTAATCATGATTCATGATTCAATTCATGATTCATGATTTAATTCATGTTTCATAATTCATGATTCATGATTCAATTCATGATTCATGATTCATGATTCAATTCATGATTCAATTCATGATTCATGATTCATGATTCATGATTCATGATTCAATTCATGATTCATAATTCATGATTCATGATTCAATTCATGATTCATAATTCATGATTCATGATTCAATATATGATTCATGATTTATGATACATGATTAATGTTTCAATTCATGATTCATTTCATGATTCATGATACAATTCATGATTCGATTCCTGATTCAATTCATGATTCATGATTCAATTTATTATTCATGATTCATGATTTAATTCATGATTTATGATTCATGATTCGATTCATTGTTCACGATTCATGATTCAATTCATGATTCATGATTCATGATTCATGATTCAATTCATGATTCATGATTCAAGATTCGATTCATGATTCTTGATTCAATTTATGATTCATGATTCATGATTCGATTCATGATTCATGATTCATGATTTGATTCATGATTCATGATTCTTGATTCAATTTATGATTCATGATTCATGATTCGATTCATGATTCATGATTCATGATTTGATTCATGATTCATGATTCATTATTTAATTCATGATTTATGATTCATGTCTCATTATTTAATTCATTAATCATGATTCATGATTTAATTCATGATTCATGATTCAATTCATGTTTCATAATTCATGATTCATGATTCAATTCATGATTCATGATTCATGATTCAATTCATGATTCAATTCATGATTCATGATTCATGATTCAATTCATGATTCATAATTCATGATTCATGATTCAATTCATGATTCATTTCATGATTCATGATACAATTCATGATTCGATTCCTGATTCAATTCATGATTCATAATTCAATTTATTATTCATGATTCATGATTTAATTCATGATTCATGATTCATGAATCGAATCATTATTCATGATTCATGATTCAATTCATGATTCATGATTCATGATTCATGATTCAATTCATGATTCATGATTCAAGATTCGATTCATGATTCTTGATTCAATATATGATTCCTGATTCATGATTCATGATTCGATTCATGATTCATGATTCATGATTTGATTCATGATTCATGATTTAATTCATGATTTATGATTCATGTCTCATTATTTAATTCATTAATCATGATTCATGATTCAATTCATGATTCATGATTCAATTCATGTTTCATAATTCATGATTCATGATTCAATTCATGATTCATGATTCAATTTATGATTCATGATTCATGACTCATGATTCAATTCATGATTCAATTCATGATTTATAATTCAAAATTCAATTTATGATTCATGATTCAATTCATGATTCATGATTCATGATTCGATTCATGATTCATGATTCAATTCATGATTCATGATTCGATGCATGATTCTTGATTCATGATTCATGATTCGATTCATGATTCATAATTTATGATTTAATTCATGATTCATAATTCATGATTCATGATTCAATTCATGATTCAATTCATAATTCATGATTCGATTCATGATTCATGATTCAATTCATGATTTAATTCATGATTCATAATTCATGATTCATGATTCAATGCATGATTCAATTCATGATTCATGATTCGATTCATGATTCATGATTCAATTCATTAATCATGATTCAATTCATGATTCAATTCATGATTCATGATTCATGATTGATGATTCAATTCATGATTGATGATTCATGATTCAATTCATGATTCAATTCATGATTCATGATTGATGATTCAATTTATGATTCATGATTCATGATTCAATTCATGATTCATGATTCATGATTTAATTCATGATTCAATTCATGATTCATGATTCATGATTCATGATTCAATTCATGATTCATAATTCATGATTCATGAATCAATTCATGATTCATAATTCATGATTCATTATTCAATATATGATTCATGATTTATGATACATGATTAATGTTTCAATTCATGATTCATTTTATGATTCATGATTCAATTCATGATTCATGATTCATGATTTAATTCATGATTCAATTCATGTTTCATGATTCATGATTCATGATTCTATTAATGATTCATGATTCATGATTCAATTCATGATTCTTGATTCGATTCATGATTCATGATTCAATTCATGAATTATGATTCATGATTCAATTCATGATTCATGATTTGATTCATGATTCATGATTCAATTCATGATTCATGATTCATGATTCTATTCATGATTCATGATTCAATTCATGATTCATGATTCGATTCATGATTCATGATTCAATTCATGATTCATGATTCGATTCATGATTCATGATTCAATTCATGATTCATGATTCATGATTCAATTCATGATTCATGATTTAATTCATGATTCAATTCATGATTCATGATTCAGTTTATGATTCATGATTCATGATTCAATTTATGATTCATGATTCATGATTTAATTCATGATTCAATTCATGGTTCATGATTCATGATTCATGATTCAATTCATGATTAGTGATTCATGATTCAATTCATGATTCATGATTAGTGATTCATGATTCAATTCATGATTCATGATTCATGATTCAATTCATGATTCATAATTCAGTTTATGATTCGTTTAATGATTCAATTCATGATTCATAATTCGATTTATGATTCATGATTCATGATTTAATTCATGATTCATGATTCATGATTCAATTCATGATTCATGATTCATGATTCAATTCATGATTCAATTCATGATTCATGATTCAAATTATAATTCAATTCATGATTCATGATTCATTATTAATGATTCAATTCATGAATCAATTCATGATTCATGATTCAATTCATGATTCATGATTCAATTCATGATTCATGATTCATGATTCTTGATTCATGATTCATGATTCGATTCAAGATTAATGATTCATGATTCAATTCATGATTCATGATTCGATTCATGATTCATGATCTATGATTCAATTCATGATTCATGGTTCATGATTCAATTAATGATTCAATCCATGATTCATGATTCATGATTCAATTTATGATTCATGATTCAATTCATGATTCAATTCATGATTCATGATTCAAGATTCAATTCATGATTCATGATTCAATTCATGATTCAAGTTTCAATTCATGATTCAAGATTCAATTCATGATTCATGATTCAATTCATGATTCATGATTCGATTCATGATTCATTATTTATGATTCAATTTATGATTCATGATTCATGACTCATGATTCAATTCATGATTCAATTCATGATTCATAATTCAAAATTCGATTTATGATTCATGATTCAATTCTTAATTCATGATTCATGATTCATGATTCATGATTCGATTCATGATTCATGATTCAATTCATGATTCATGATTCGATTCATGATTCTTGATTCATGACTTATGATTCAATTCATAAATCATGATTCATGATTCGATTCATGATTCATGATTCAATTCATGTTTTATAATTCATGATTCGTGATTCAATTCATGATTCATGATTCATGATTCATGGTTCAATTCATGATTCACGATTCAATTCATGATTTATGATTCATGATTCATGATTAAATTCATGATTCAATTCATGATTCCTGATTCATGATTCAATTCATGATTCATGATTCAATTCATGATCCGTTTCCTGATTCAATTCATGATTCATGATTCGAGATTCAATTCATGATTCAATTCATGATTCATTTCATGATTCATGATACAATTCATGATTCGATTCCTGATTCAATTCATGATTCATGATTCAATTTATTATTCATGATTCATGATTTAATTCATGATTCATGATTCATGATTCGATTCATTGTTCACGATTCATGATTCAATTCATGATTCATGATTCATGATTCATGATTCAATTCATGATTCATGATTCAAGATTCGATTCATGATTCTTGATTCAATTTATGATTCATGATTCATGATTCATGATTCGATTCATGATTCATGATTCATGATTTGATTCATGATTCATGATTCATGATTTAATTCATGATTTATGATTCATGTCTCATTATTTAATTCATTAATCATGATTCATGATTCGATTCATGATTCAATTCATGTTTCATAATTCATGATTCATGATTCAATTCATGATTGATGATCCATGATTGATGATTCAATTCATGATTCAATTTATGATTCATGATTCATGACTCATGATTCAATTCATGATTCAATTCATGATTTATAATTCAAAATTCGATTTATGATTCATGATTCAATTCATGATTCATGATTCATGATTCGATTCATGATTCATGATTCAATTCATGATTCATAATTTATGATTTAATTCATGATTCATAATTCATGATTCATGATTCAATTCATGATTCAATTCATAATTCATGATTCGATTCATGATTCATGATTCAATTCATGATTTAATTCATGATTCATAATTCATGATTCATAATTCAATTCATGATTCAATTCATGATTCATGATTCGATTCATGATTCATGATTCAATTCATTAATCATGATTCAATTCATGATTCAATTCATGATTCATGATTCATGATTGATGATTCAATTCATGATTGATGATTCATGATTCAATTCATGATTCAATTCATGATTCATGATTGATGATTCAATTTATGATTCATGATTCATGATTCAATTCATGATTCATGATTCATGATTTAATTCATGATTCAATTCATGATTCATGATTCATGATTTATGATTCAATTCATGATTCATAATTCATGATTCATGATTCAATTCATGATTCATAATTCATGATTCATTATTCAATATATGATTCATGATTTATGATACATGATTAATGTTTCAATTCATGATTCATTTTATGATTCATGATACAATTCATGATTCGATTCCTGATTCAATTCATGATTCATGATTCAATTTATTATTCATGATTCATGATTTAATTCATGATTCATGATTCATGATTCGATTCATTATTCACGATTCATGATTCAATTCATGATTCATGATTCATGATTCATGATTCAATTCATGATTCATGATTCAAGATTCGATTCATGATTCTTGATTCAATTTATTATTCATGATTCATGATTCATGATTCGATTCATGATTCATGATTCATGATTTGATTCATGATTCATGATTCATGATTCAATTCATGATTCATGATTCAATTCATGTTTCATAATTCATGATTCATGATTCAATTCATGATTCATGATTCATGATTCAATTCATGATTCAATTCATGATTCATGATTCATGATTCATGATTCATGATTCAATTCATGATTCATAATTCATGATTCATTATTCAATATATGATTCATGATTTATGATACATGATTAATGTTTCAATTCATGATTCATTTCATGATTCATGATACAATTCATGATTCAATTCCTGATTCAATTCATGATTCATGATTCAATTTATTATTCATGATTCATGATTTAATTCATGATTCATGATTCATGATTCGATTCATTATTCAATCCATGATTCATGATTCATGATTCAATTTATGATTCATGATTCAATTCATGATTCATGATTCAATTCATGATTCATGATTCAATTCATGATTCAAGATTCAATTCATGATTCATGATTCAATTCATGATTCATGATTCGATTCATGATTCATTATTTATGATTCAATTCATGATTCATGATTCAATTTATGATTCAAGATTCATGACTCATGATTCAATTCATGATTCAATTCATGATTCATAATTCAAAATTCGATTTATGATTCATGATTCAATTCTTAATTCATGATTCATGATTCATGATTCATGATTCAATTCATGATTCATGATTCGATTCATGATTCTTGATTCATGACTTATGATTCAATTCATTAATCATGATTCATGATTCGATTCATGATTCATGATTCAATTCATGTTTTATAATTCATGATTCGTGATTTAATTCATGATTCATGATTCATGATTCATGATTCAATTCATGATTTACGATTCAATTCATGATTTATGATTCATGATTCATGATTCAATTCATGATTCAATTCATGATTCCTGATTCATGATTCAATTCATGATTCATGATTCAATTCATGATCCGTTTCCTGAATTAATTCATGATTCATGATTCGAGATTCAATTCATGATTCAATTCATGATTCATGATTCATGATTCGATTCATGATTCACAATTCATGATTCAATTCATGATTCATGATTCGATTCATGATTCAGTATTTATGATTCAATTCATGATTCATGATTCAATTTATGATTCATGACTCATGATTCAATTCATGATTCAATTCATGATTCATAATTCAAAATTCGATTTATGATTCATGATTCAATTCATGATTCATGATTCATGATTCATGATTCATGATTTCATTCATGATTCATGATTCATGATTCAATTCATGATTCATGATTCGATTCATGATTCTTGATTCATGATTCGATTCATGATTCATAATTCATGATTTAATTCATGATTCATGATTCGATTCATGATTCATGATTCGATTCATGATTCATGATTCAATTCATGATTCATGATTCAATTCATGATTCAATTCATGATTCATGATTCATGATTCAATTCATGATTAATGATTCATGATTCAATTCATGATTTAATTCATGATTCATGATTCAATTTATGATTCATGATTCATGATTCAATTCATGATTCATGATTCATGATTCAATTCATGATTCAATTCATGATTCATGATTCATGATTCATGATTCAATTCATGATTCATAATTCATGATTCATGATTCAATTCATGATTCATAATTCATGATTCAATATACGATTCACGATTTATGATACATGATTAATGTTTCAATTCATGATTCATTTCATGATTCATGATACAATTCATGATTCGATTCCTGATTCAATTCATGATTCATGATTCGATTTATTATTCATGATTCATGATTCAATTCATGATTCATGATTCATGATTCTTGATTCAATTTATGATTCATGATTCATGATTCGATTCATGATTTATGATTCAATTCATGATTCATGATTCATGATTCAATTCATGATTGAAGATTCATGATTTAATTCATGATTCATGATTCGATTCATGATTCATGATTCAATTCATGATTCATGATTCAATTCATGATTCATGATTCATGATTCATGATTCAATTCATGATTCATGATTCTTGATTCAATTCATGATTTATGATTCATGTCTCATTATTTAATTCATTAATCATGATTCATGATTTAATTCATGATTCATGATTCAATTCATGTTTCATAATTCATGATTCATGATTCAATTCATGATTCATGATTCATGATTCAATTCATGATTCAATTCATGATTCATGATTCATGATTCAATTCATGATTCATAATTCATGATTCATGATTCAATTCATGATTCATTTCATGATTCATGATACAATTCATGATTCGATTCCTGATTCAATTCATGATTCATGATTCAATTTATTATTCATGATTCATGATTTATTTCATGATTTATGATTCATGATTCGATTCATTGTTCACGATTCATGATTCAATTCATGATTCATGATTCAATTCATGATTCATGATTCAAGATTCGATTCATGATTCTTGATTCAATTTATGATTCATGATTCATGATTCGATTCATGATTCATGATTCATGATTTGATTCATGATTCATGATTTAATTCATGATTTATGATTCATGTCTCATTATTTAATTCATTAATCATGATTCATGATTTAATTCATGATTCATGATTCAATTCATGTTTCATAATTCATGATTCATGATTCAATTCATGATTCATGATTCATGATTCAATTCATGATTCAATTCATGATTCATGATTCATGATTCATGATTCAATTCATGATTCATAATTCATGATTCATGATTCAATTCATGATTCATTTCATGATTCATGATACAATTCATGATTCGATTCCTGATTCAATTCATGATTCATGATTCAATTTATTATTCATGATTCATGATTTAATTCATGATTCATGATTCATGAATCAAATCATTATTCATGATTCTTGATTCAATTCATGATTCATGATTCATGATTCATGATTCAATTCATGATTCATGATTCAAGATTCGATTCATGATTCTTGATTCAATATATGATTCATGATTCATGATTCATGATTCGATTCATGATTCATGATTCATGATTTGATTCATGATTCATGATTTAATTCATGATTTATGATTCATGTCTCATTATTTAATTCATTAATCATGATTCATGATTCAATTCATGATTCATGATTCAATTCATGTTTCATAATTCATGATTCATGATTCAATTCATGATTGATGATCCATGATTGATGATTCAATTCATGATTCATGATTCAATTTATGATTCATGATTCATGACTCATGATTCAATTCATGATTCAATTCATGATTTATAATTCAAAATTCGATTTATGATTCATGATTCAATTCATGATTCATGATTCATGATTCTTGATTCGATTCATGATTCATGATTCAATTCATGATTCATAATTTATGATTTAATTCATGATTCATAATTCATGATTCATGATTCAATTCATGATTCAATTCATAATTCATGTTTCGATTCATGATTCATGATTCAATTCATGATTTAATTCATGATTCATAATTCATGATTCATAATTCAATTCATGATTCAATTCATGATTCATGATTCGATTCATGATACATGATTCAATTCATTAATCATGATTCAATTCATGATTCAATTCATGATTCATGATTCATGATTGATGATTCAATTCATGATTGATGATTCATGATTCAATTCATGATTCAATTCATGATTCATGATTGATGATTCAATTTATGATTCATGATTCATGATTCAATTCATGATTCATGATTCATGATTTAATTCATGATTCAATTCATGATTCATGATTCATGATTTATGATTCAATTCATGATTCATAATTCATGATTCATGATTCAATTCATGATTCATAATTCATGATTCATTATTCAATATATGATTCATGATTTATGATACATGATTAATGTTTCAATTCATGATTCATTTTATGATTCATGATACAATTCATGATTCGATTCCTGATTCAATTCATGATTCATGATTCAATTTATTATTCATGATTCATGATTTAATTCATGATTCATGATTCATGATTCGATTCATTATTCACGATTCATGATTCAATTCATGATTCATGATTCATGATTCATGATTCAATTCATGATTCATGATTCAAGATTCGATTCATGATTCTTGATTCAATTTATTATTCATGATTCATGATTCATGATTCGATTCATGATTCATGATTCATGATTTGATTCATGATTCATGATTCATGATTCAATTCATGATTCATGATTCAATTCATGTTTCATAATTCATGATTCATGATTCAATTCATGATTCATGATTCATGATTGAATTCATGATTCAATTCATGATTCATGATTCATGATTCATGATTCATGATTCAATTCATGATTCATAATTCATGATTCATTATTCAATATATGATTCATGATTTATGATACATGATTAATGTTTCAATTCATGATTCATTTCATGATTCATGATACAATTCATGATTCGATTCCTGATTCAATTCATGATTCATGATTCAATTTATTATTCATGATTCATGATTTAATTCATGATTCATGATTCATGATTCGATTCATTATTCAATCCATGATTCATGATTCATGATTCAATTTATGATTCATGATTCAATTCATGATTCATGATTCAATTCATGATTCATGATTCAATTCATGATTCAAGATTCAATTCATGATTCATGATTCAATTCATGATTCATGATTCGATTCATGATTCATTATTTATGATTCAATTCATGATTCATGATTCAATTTATGATTCAAGATTCATGACTCATGATTCAATTCATGATTCAATTCATGATTCATAATTCAAAATTCGATTTATGATTCATGATTCAATTCTTAATTCATGATTCATGATTCATGATTCATGATTCGATTCATGATTCATGATTCAATTCATGATTCATGATTCGATTCATGATTCTTGATTCATGACTTATGATTCAATTCATTAATCATGATTCATGATTCGATTCATGATTCATGATTCAATTCATGTTTTATAATTCATGATTCGTGATTTAATTCATGATTCATGATTCATGATTCATGATTCAATTCATGATTTACGATTCAATTCATGATTTATGATTCATGATTCATGATTCAATTCATGATTCAATTCATGATTCCTGATTCATGATTCAATTCATGATTCATGATTCAATTCATGATCCGTTTCCTGAATTAATTCATGATTCATGATTCGAGATTCAATTCATGATTCAATTCATGATTCATGATTCATGATTCGATTCATGATTCACAATTCATGATTCAATTCATGATTCATGATTCGATTCATGATTCAGTATTTATGATTCAATTCATGATTCATGATTCAATTTATGATTCATGACTCATGATTCAATTCATGATTCATTTCATGATTCATGATACAATTCATGATTCGATTCCTGATTCAATTCATGATTCATGATTCGATTTATTATTCATGATTCATGATTCAATTCATGATTCATGATTCATGATTCTTGATTCAATTTATGATTCATGATTCATGATTCGATTCATGATTTATGATTCAATTCATGATTCAATTCATGATTCATGATTCATGATTCAATTCATGATTGAAGATTCATGATTTAATTCATGATTCATGATTCGATTCATGATTCATGATTCAATTCATGATTCATGATTCAATTCATGATTCATGATTCATGATTCATGATTCAATTCATGATTCATGATTTAATTCATGATTCAATTCATGATTCATGATTCAGTTTATGATTCATGATTCATGATTCAATTTATGATTCATGATTCATGATTTAATTCATGATTCAATTCATGTTTCATGATTCATGATTCATGATTCTATTCATGATTCATGATTCATGATTCAATTCATGATTCTTGATTCGATTCATGATTCATGATTCAATTCATGAATTATGATTCATGATTCAATTCATGATTCATGATTTGATTCATGATTCATGATTCAATTCATGATTCATGATTCATGATTCAATTCATGATTCATGATTTGATTCATGATTCATGATTTGATTCATGATTCATGATTCAATTCATGATTCTTGATTCGATTCATGATTCATGATTCAATTCATGAATTATGATTCATGATTCAATTCATGAATCAATGATTTGATTCATGATTCATGATTCAATTCATGATTCATGATTCATGATTCATGATTCTATTCATGATTCATGATTCATGATTCAATTCATGATTCATGATTTGATTCATGATTCATGATTCAATTCATGATTCATGATTCATGATTCATGATTCAATTCATGATTCATGATTTAATTCATGATTCAATTCATGATTCATGATTCAGTTTATGATTCATGATTCATGATTCAATTTATGATTCATGATTCATGATTTAATTCATGATTCAATTCATGATTCATGATTCATGATTCATGATTCAATTCATGATTAGTGATTCATGATTCAATTCATGATTCATAATTCATGATTTATGATTCAATTCATGATTCATGATTCATGATTCAATTCATGATTCAATTCATGATTCATGATTCAAATTATAATTCAATTCATGATTCATGATTCATTATTAATGATTCAATTCATGATTCAATTCATGATTCATGATTCAATTCATGATTCATGATTCAATTCATGATTCATGATTCTTAATTCATGATTCATGATTCGATTCAAGATTAATGATTCATGATTCAATTCATGATTCATGATTCGATTCATGATTCATGATTCATGATTTGTGATTCAATTCATGATTCATGGTTCATGATTCAATTAATGATTCAATCCATGATTCATGATTCATGATTCAATTTATGATTCATGATTCAATTCATGATTCAATTCATGATTCATGATTCAAGATTCAATTCATGATTCATGATTCAATTCATGATTCATGATTCAATTCATGATTCAAGATTCAATTCATGATTCATGATTCAATTCATGATTCATGATTCGATTCATGATTCATTATTTATGATTCAATTCATGATTCATGATTCAATTTATGATTCATGATTCATGACTCATGATTCAATTCATGATTCAATTCATAATTCATAATTCAAAATTCGATTTATGATTCATGATTCAATTCTTAATTCATGATTTATGATTCATGATTCGATTCATGATTCATGATTCAATTCATGATTCATGATTCGATTCATGATTCTTGATTCATGACTTATGATTCAATTCATTAATCATGATTCATGATTCGATTCATGATTCATGATTCAATTCATGTTTTATAATTCATGATTCGTGATTCAATTCATGATTTATGATTCATGATTCATGATTCGATTCATGATTCATGATTCAATTCATGTTTTATAATTCATGATTCATGATTCAATTCATGATTTATGATTCATGATTCATGATTCAATTCATGATTCACGATTCAATTCATGATTTATGATTCATGATTCATGATTAAATTCATGATTCAATTCATGATTCCTGATTCATGATTCAATTCATGATTCATGATTCAATTCATGATCCGTTTCCTGATTCAATTCATGATTCATGATTCGAGATTCAATTCATGATTCAATTCATGATTCATTTCATGATTCATGATACAATTAATGATTCGATTCCAGATTCAATTCATGATTCATGATTCAATTTATTATTCATGATTCATGATTTAATTCATGATTCATGATTCATGATTCGATTCATTGCTCATGATTCATGATTCAATTCATGATTCATGATTCATGATTCATCATTCAATTCATGATTCATCATTCAAGATTTGATTCATGATTCTTGATTCAATTTATGATTCATGATTCATGATTCATGATTCGATTCATGATTCATGATTCATGGTTTGATTGGTGATTCATGATTCATGATTTAATTCATGATTTATGATTCATGTCTCATTATTTTATTCATTAATCATGATTCATGATTCAATTCATGATTCATGATTAAATTCATGTTTCATAATTCATGATTCATGATTCAATTCATGATTCATGATTCATGATTCAATTCATGATTCAATTCATGATTCATGATTCATGATTCATGATGCATGATTCAATTCATGATTCATAATTCATGATTCATGATTCAATTCATGATTCATAATTCATGATTCATGATTCAATATATGATTTATGATTCGATTCATGATTTATTATTTATGATTCAATTCATGATTCATGATTCAATTTATGATTCATGATTCATGACTCATGATTCAATTCATGATTCAATTCATAATTCATAATTCAAAATTCGATTTATGATTCATGATTCAATTCTTAATTCATGATTCATGATTCATGATTCGATTCATGATTCAATTCATGATTCATGATTCGATTCATGATACTTGATTCATGACTTATGATTCAATTCATTAATCATGAATCATGATTCGATTCATGATTCATGATTCAATTCATGTTTTATAATTCATGATTCGTGATTCAATTCATGATTTATGATTCATGATTCATGATTCAATTCATGATTCACGATTCAATTCATGATTTATGATTCATGATTCATGATTAAATTCATGATTCAATTCATGATTCCTGATTCATGATTCAATTCATGATTCATGATTCAATTCATGATCCGTTTCCTGATTCAATTCATGATTCATGATTCGAGATTCAATTCATGATTCAATTCATGATTCATTTCATGATTCATGATACAATTCATGATTCGATTCCTGATTCAATTCATGATTCATGATTCAATTTATTATTCATGATTCATGATTTAATTCATGATTCATGATTCATGATTCGATTCATTGTACATGATTCATGATTCAATTCATGATTCATGATTCATGATTCATGATTCAATTCATGATTCATGATTCAAGATTCGATTCATGATTCTTGATTCAATTTATGATTCATGATTCATGATTCATGATTCGATTCATGATTCATGATTCATGGTTTGATTCATGATTCATGATTCATGATTTAATTCATGATTTATGATTCATGTCTCATTATTTAATTCATTAATCATGATTCATGATTCAATTCATGATTCATGATTCAATTCATGTTTCATAATTCATGATTCATGATTCAATTCATGATTCATGATTCATGATTCAATTCATGATTCAATTCATGATTCATGATTCATGATTCATGATTCAATTCATGATTCGTAATTCATGATTCATGATTCAATTCATGATTCATAATTCATGATTCATGATTCAATATATGATTAATGATTTATGATACATGATTAATGTTTCAATTCATGATTCATTTCATGATTCATGATACAATTCATGATTCGATTCCTGATTCAATTCATGATTCATGATTCAATTTATTATTCATGATTCATGATTTAATTCATGATTCATGATTCATGATTCGATTCATTATTCACGATTCATGATTCATGATTCATGATTCATGATTCAATTCATGATTCATGATTTAAGATTCGATTCATGATTCTTGATTCAATTTATGATTCATTATTCATGATTCATGATTCGATTCATGATTCATGATTCATGATTTGATTCATGATTCATGATTCATGATTCATGATTTAATTCATGATTTATGATTCATGTCTCATTATTTAATTCATTAATCATGATTCATGATTCAATTCATGATTCATGATTCAATTCATGTTTCATAATTCATGATTTATGATTCAATTCATGATTCATGATTCATGATTCAATTCATGATTCAATTCATGATTCATGATTCATGATTCATGATTCATGATTCAATTCATGATTCATAATTCATGATTCATTATTCAATATATGATTCATGATTTATGATACAAGATTAATGTTTCAATTCATGATTCATTTCATGATTCATGATACAATTCATGATTCGATTCCTGATTCAATTCATGATTCATGATTCAATTTATTATTCATGATTCATGATTTAATTCATGATTCATGATTCATGATTCGATTCATTATTCATGATTCATGATTCAATTCATGATTCATGATTCATGATTCATGATTCAATTCATGATTCATGATTCAAGATTTGATTCATGATTCTTGATTCAATTTATGATTCATGATTCATGATTCATGATTCGATTCATGATTCATGATTCATGATTTGATTCATGATTCATGATTTGATTCATGATTTATGATTCATGTCTCATTATTTAATTCATTAATCATGAATAATGATTCAATTCATGATTCATGATTCAATTCATGTTTCATAATTCATGATTCATGATTCAATTCATGATTGATGATTCATGATTGATGATTCAATTCATGATTCATGATTCAATTCTTGATTCGATTCCTGATTCATTTCATGATTCATGATTCAATTCATGATTCATGATTCATGATTCGATTTATGATTCTTGATTCATGATTCATGATTCAATTCATGATTCAAGATTCAATTCATAATTCAATTCATGAATCAATTCATTATTCATGATTCAATTCATGATTCGATTCATGATTCATGATTCAATTCATGATTCAATTCATGATTCATGATTCATGACTCGATTCATGATTCATGATTCATGATTCAATTCATGAATTATGATTCATGATTCATGATTCATGATTCGATTCATGATTCATTATTCATGATTCAATTCATGATTCATAATTTATGATTCATGATTCAATTCATGATTCATGATTCGATTCATGATTTATGATTCGATTTATGATTCATGATTCATGATTCAATTCATGATTCATGATTCGATTCATGATTCATGATTCATGATTCAATTCATGATTCATGATTCATGATTCTATTCATGATTCGTGATTCATGATTCAATTCATGATTCATGATTCGATTCATGATTCATGATTCAAATCACGATTCATAATCCGATTCATGATTTATGATTCAATTCATGAATCATGGTTCATGATTCATGATTCTCTTCATGATTCATGATTCAATTCATGATTCATGATTCGATTCATGATTCATGATTCAATTCATGATTCATGATTCGATTTATGATTCATGATTCAATTCATGATTCATGATTCATGATTTAATTCATGATTCAATTCATGATTCATGATTCATGATTCATGATTCAATTCATGATTCATGATTCGATTCATGATTCATGATTCATGATTCAATTCATGATTCATAATTCATGATTCATGATTCAATTCATGATTCATGATTCATGATTCAATTCATGATTTATGATTAATGATTCAATTCATGATTCAATTCATGATTCATGATTCAAATTATAATTCAATTCATGATTCAAGATTCAATTCATGATTCAATTCATGAATCAATTCATTATTCATGATTCAATTCATGATTCGATTCATGATTCATGATTCAATTCATGATTCAATTCATGATTCATGATTCATGACTCGATTCATGATTCATGATTCATGATTTAATTCATGATTCATGATTCATGATTCATGATTCATGATTCGATTCATGATTCATTATTCATGATTCAATTCATGATTCAATTCATGATTCATGATTCATGACTCGATCCATGATTCATGATTCATGATTCAATTCATGATTCATGATTCATGAATCGATTCATGATTCATAAATCAATTCATGATTCATGATTCAATTCATGAATAATGATTCATGATTCATGATTCAATTCATGATTCATGATTCATGATTCAATTCATGATTCAATTCATGATTCATGATTCAAATTATAATTCAATTCATGATTCATGATTCATGATTAATGATTCAATTCATGATTCAATTCATGATTCATGATTCGATTCATGATTCATGATTCAATTCATGATTCATGATTCATGATTCATGATTCATTATGCGATTCATGATTCATGATTCAATTCATTATTCATGATTCATGATTAATGATTCAATTCATGATTCATGATTCGATTCATGATTCTTGATTCATGATTAATGATTCAATTCATGATTGATGATTCGATTCATGATTCTTGATTCATGATTCATGATTCGATTCATGATTCATGATTCATGATTCAGTATATGATTCATGATTCGATTTATGATTCATTTATCAATTCATGATTCATGATTCAATTAATGATTCAATTCATGATTTATGATTCAATTCATGATTCATGATTCAATTAATGATTCAATTCATGATTCATGATTCAAGATTTAATTCATGATTCATGATTCAATTCACGATTCATGATTCATGATTCATGATTTGATTAATGATTCATGATTCATGATTCAATTCATGATTCATGATTCATGATTCAATTCACGATTCATGATTCATGATTCATGATTCGATTTATGATTCTTGATTCATGATTCATGATTCAATTCATGATTCAAGATTCAATTCATAATTCAATTCATGAATCAATTCATTATTCATGATTCAATTCATGATTCGATTCATGATTCATGATTCAATTCATGATTCAATTCATGATTCATGATTCATGACTCGATTCATGATTCATGATTCATGATTCAATTCATGAATTATGATTCATGATTCATGATTCATGATTCGATTCATGATTCATTATTCATGATTCAATTCATGATTCATAATTTATGATTCATGATTCAATTCATGATTCATGATTCGATTCATGATTTATGATTCGATTTATGATTCATGATTCATGATTCAATTCATGATTCATGATTCGATTCATGATTCATGATTCATGATTCAATTCATGATTCATGATTCATGATTCTATTCATGATTCGTGATTCATGATTCAATTCATGATTCATGATTCGATTCATGATTCATGATTCAAATCACGATTCATAATCCGATTCATGATTTATGATTCAATTCATGAATCATGATTCATGATTCATGATTCTCTTCATGATTCATGATTCAATTCATGATTCATGATTCGATTCATGATTCATGATTCAATTCATGATTCATGATTCGATTTATGATTCATGATTCAATTCATGATTCATGATTCATGATTTAATTCATGATTCAATTCATGATTCATGATTCATGATTCATGATTCAATTCATGATTCATGATTCGATTCATGATTCATGATTCATGATTCAATTCATGATTCATAATTCATGATTCATGATTCAATTCATGATTCATGATTCATGATTCAATTCATGATTTATGATTAATGATTCAATTCATGATTCATGATTCAAATTATAATTCAATTCATGATTCAAGATTCCATTCATGATTCAATTCATGAATCAATTCATTATTCATGATTCAATTCATGATTCGATTCATGATTCATGATTCAATTCATGATTCAATTCATGATTCATGATTCATGACTCGATTCATGATTCATGATTCATGATTTAATTCATGATTCATGATTCATGATTCATGATTCGATTCATGATTCATTATTCATGATTCAATTCATGATTCAATTCATGATTCATGATTCATGACTCGATCCATGATTCATGATTCATGATTCAATTCATGATTCATGATTCATGAATCGATTCATGATTCATAAATCAATTCATGATTCATGATTCAATTCATGAATAATGATTCATGATTCATGATTCAATTCATGATTCATGATTCATGATTCAATTCATGATTCAATTCATGATTCATGATTCAAATTATAATTCAATTCATGATTCATGATTCATGATTAATGATTCAATTCATGATTCAATTCATGATTCATGATTCGATTCATGATTCATGATTCAATTCATGATTCATGATTCATGATTCATGATTCATTATGCGATTCATGATTCATGATTCAATTCATTATTCATGATTCATGATTAATGATTCAATTCATGATTCATGATTCGATTCATGATTCTTGATTCATGATTAATGATTCAATTCATGATTGATGATTCGATTCATGATTCTTGATTCATGATTCATGATTCGATTCATGATTCATGATTCATGATTCAGTATATGATTCATGATTCGATTTATGATTCATTTATCAATTCATGATTCATGATTCAATTAATGATTCAATTCATGATTTATGATTCAATTCATGATTCATGATTCAATTAATGATTCAATTCATGATTCATGATTCAAGATTTAATTCATGATTCATGATTCAATTCACGATTCATGATTCATGATTCATGATTTGATTAATGATTCATGATTCATGATTCAATTCATGATTCATGATTCATGATTCAATTCACGATTCATGATTCATGATTCATGATTTGATTAATGATTCATGATTCATGATTCAATTCACGATTCATGATTCATGATTCATGAATCGATTCATGATTCATGATTCATGAATCGATTCATGATTCATGATTCATGAATCGATTCATGATTCATGATTCATTGAATCGATTCATGATTCATGATTCATGAATCGATTCATGATTCATGATTCAATTCATGTTTCATAATTCATTATTCATGATTCAATTCATGATTCATGATTCAATTCATGATTCACGATTCAATTCATGATTTATGATTCATGATTCATGATTCAATTCATGATTTAATTCATGATTCATGATTCATGATTCAATTCATGATTCCTGATTCATGATTCAATTCATGATTCATGATTCAATTCATGATCCGTTTCCTGATTGAATTCATGATTCATGATTCGAGATTCAATTCATGATTCAATTCATGATTCATAATTCAAGATTCGATTCATGATTCATGATTCAATTCATGATTCATGATTCATGATTCATAATTCATGATTCGATTCATGATTCATGATTCGATTCATGATTCCTTATTTATGATTCAATTCATGATTCATGATTCAATTTATGATTCATGATTCATGACTCATGATTCAATTCATGATTCAATTCATGATTCATAATTCAAAATTTGATTTATGATTCATGATTAAATTCATGATTCATGATTTATGATTCATGATTCGATTCATGATTCATGATTCAATTCATGATTCATGATTCGATTCATGATTCTTGATTCATGATTCATGATTCGATTCATGATTCATAATTCATGATTTAATTCATGATTCATGATTAAATTCATGATTCAATTCATGATTCATGATTCGATTCATGATTCATGATTGAATTCATGATTCATGATTCAATTCATGATTCAATTCATGATTGATGATTCATGATTCAATTCATGATTGATGATTCATGATTCAATTCATGATTCAATTCATGATTCAATTCATGATTTATGATTAATGATTCAATTTATGATTCATGATTCATGATTCAATTCATGATTCATGATTCATGATTCAATTCATGATTCAATTCATGATTCATGATTCATGATTCATGATTCATGATTCAATTCATGATTCATAATTCATGATTCATGATTCAATTCATGATTCATGATTTATGATACAAGATAAATGTTTCAATTCATGATTCATTTCATGATTCATAATACAATTCATGATTCATGATTCGATTCATGATTCATGATTCAATTCATGATTCATGATTCATGATTCAATTCATGATTCATGATTCGATTCATGATTCATGATTCATGATTCAATTCATGATTCATGATTCGATTCGTGATTCATGATTCAATTTATGATTCATGATTCATGATTCAATTCATGATTCATGTTTTATGATTCAATTCATGATTCATTATTCGATTCATGATTCATGATTCAATTCATGATTCATGATTCATGATTCATGATTCATGATTTAATTCATGATTCAATTCATGATTAATGATTCATGATTCATGATTCAATTCATGATTCATGATTCAATTTATGATTCATGATTCATGATTTAATTCATGATTCAATTCATGATTCATGATTCATGATTCATGATTCAATTCATGATTCATGATTCGATTTATGATTCATGATTCATGATTCATGATTCGATTCATGATTCATGATTCATGATTCATGATTCAATTCATGATTCATGATTCGATTCATGATTAATTATGCATGATTCAATTCATGATTCATGATTTATGATTCATGATTCAATTCATGAATCTTGAATCATGATTTATGATTCGATTCATGATTCATGATTCATGATTCTATTCATGATTCATGATTCATGATTCTATTCATGATTCATGATTCATGATTCAATTCATGATTCATGATTCATGATTCAATTCATGATTCCTGATTCGATTCATGATTCATGATTCAATTCATGATTCATGATTCGATTCAAGATTCATGATTCATGATTCAATTCATGATTCATGATTTAATTCATGAATCAATTCATGATTCATGATTCAATTTATGATTCATGATTCATGATTTAATTCATGATTCAATTCATGATTCATGATTCATGATTCAATTCATGATTAATGATTCATTATTTAATTCATGATTCAATTCACGATTCATGATTCATGATTCAATTCATGATTCATGATTCGATTCATGATTCATGATTCATGATTCATGATTCAATTCATGATTCATGATTTAATTCATGAATCAATTCATGATTCATGATTCAATTTATGATTCATGATTCATGATTTAATTCATGATTCAATTCATGATTCATGATTCATGATTCATGATTCAATTCATTATTCATGATTCAATTTATGATTCATGATTAATTATGCATGATTCAATTCATGATTCATGATTCATGATTCATGATTCAATTCATGATTCATGATTCGATTCATGATTAATTATGCATGATTCAATTCATGATTCATGATTTATGATTCATGATTCAATTCATGATTCATGATTCGATTCATGAATCTTGAATCATGATTTATGATTCGATTCATGATTCATGATTCAATTCATGATTCATGATTCATGATTCATGATTCAATTCATGATTCATGATTCGATTTATGATTCATGATTCATGATTCAATTCATGATTCATGATTCATGATTCTATTCATGATTCATGATTCATGATTCAATTCATGATTCATGATTCGATTCATGATTCATGATTCAATTCATGATTCATGATTCATGATCCAATTCATGATTCATGATTCATGATTCATGATTCTATTCATGATTCATGATTCATGATTCAATTCATGATTCATGATTCGATTCATGATTCATGATTCAATTCATGATTTATGATTCATGATTCATGATTCAATTCATGATTCATGATTTAATTCATGAATCAATTCATGATTCATGATTCAATTTATGATTCATGATTCATGATTTAATTCATGATTCAATTCATGATTCATGATTCATAATTCAATTCATGATTAATGATTCATGATTTAATTCATGATTCAATTCATGATTCATGATTCATGATTCAATTCATGATTCATGATTCGATTCATGATTCATGATTCAATTCATGATTCATGATTCGATTCATGATTCATGATTCATGATTCAATTCATGATTCATGATTTAATTCATGAATCAATTCATGATTCATGATTCAATTTATGATTCATGATTCATGATTTAATTCATGATTCAATTCATGATTCATGATTCATGATTCAATTCATGATTAATGATTCATGATTTAATTCATGATTCAATTCATGATTCATGATTTCATTCATGAATCAATTCATGATTCATGATTCAATTTATGATTCATGATTCATGATTTAATTCATGATTCAATTCATGATTCATGATTCATGATTCAATTCATGATTAATGATTCATGATTTAATTCATGATTCAATTCATGATTCAAGATTCATGATTCATGATTCAATTCATGATTCATGATTTAATTCATGAATCAATTCATGATTCATGATTCAATTTATGATTCATGATTCATGATTTAATTCATGATTCAATTCATGATTCATGATTCATAATTCAATTCATGATTAATGATTCATGATTTAATTCATGATTCAATTCATGATTCATGATTCATGATTCAATTCATGATTCATGATTCGATTCATGATTCATGATTCAATTCATGATTCATGATTCGATTCATGATTCATGATTCATGATTCAATTCATGATTCATGATTTAATTCATGAATCAATTCATGATTCATGATTCAATTTATGATTCATGATTCATGATTTAATTCATGATTCAATTCATGATTCATGATTCATGATTCAATTCATGATTAATGATTCATGATTCAATTCATGATTCAAGATTCATGATTCATGATTCAATTCATGATTCATGATTTAATTCATGAATCAATTCATGATTCATGATTCAATTTATGATTCATGATTCATGATTTAATTCATGATTCAATTCATGATTCATGATTCATAATTCAATTCATGATTAATGATTCATGATTTAATTCATGATTCAATTCATGATTCATGATTCATGATTCAATTCATGATTCATGATTCGATTCATGATTCATGATTCAATTCATGATTCATGATTCGATTCATGATTCATGATTCATGATTCAATTCATGATTCATGATTTAATTCATGAATCAATTCATGATTCATGATTCAATTTATGATTCATGATTCATGATTTAATTCATGATTCAATTCATGATTCATGATTCATGATTCAATTCATGATTAATGATTCATGATTTAATTCATGATTCAATTCATGATTCATGATTTCATTCATGAATCAATTCATGATTCATGATTCAATTTATGATTCATGATTCATGATTTAATTCATGATTCAATTCATGATTCATGATTCATGATTCAATTCATGATTAATGATTCATGATTTAATTCATGATTCAATTCATGATTCAAGATTCATGATTCATGATTCAATTCATGATTCATGATTTAATTCATGAATCAATTCATGATTCATGATTCAATTTATGATTCATGATTCATGATTTAATTCTTGATTCAATTCATGATTTATGATTCATGATTCAATTCATGATTAATGATTCATGATTCAATACATGATTCATAATTCATGATTCATGATTCAATTCATGATTCATGATTCATGATTCAATTCATGATTCATGATTCAATTTATAATTTGTTTCATGATTCAATTCATGATTCATGATTCGATTTATGATTCATGATTTATGATTCAATTCATGATTCATGATTCATGATTCAATTCATGATTTAATTCATGATTCATGATTCAAATTATAATTCAATTCATGATTCATGATTCATTATTAATGATTCAATTCATGAATCAATTCATGATTCATGATTCAATTCATGATTCATGATTCATGATTCTAGATTCATGATTCATGATTTGATTAAAGATTAATGATTCATGATTCAATTTATGATTCATGATCCATTATTCAATTTATGATTCATGATTCATGATTCAATTCATGATTAATGATTCATGATTCAATTCATGATTCATAATTCATGATTCATGATTCAATTCATGATTCATGATTCATGATTCAATTCATGATTCATGATTCAATTTATGATTCGTTTCATGATTCAATTCATGATTCATGATTTAATTCATGATTCATGATTCATGATTCAATTCATAATTCATGGTTCATGATTCAATTCATGATTTAATTCATGATTCATGATTCAAATTATAATTCAATTCATGATTCATTATTAATGATTCAATTCATGAATCATGATTCATGATTCGATTCATGATTCATGATTCAATTCATGATTCACGATTCAATTCATGATTTATGATTCATGATTCATGATTCGATTCATGATTCTTGATTCATGACTTATGATTCAATTCATTATTCATGATTCATGATTGGATTCATGATTCATGATTCAATTCATGTTTCATAATTCATGATTCGTGATTCAATTCATGATTCATGATTCATGATTCAATTCATGATTCACGATTCAATTCATGATTTATGATTCATGATTCATGATTCAATTCATGATTCAATTCATGATTCATGATTCATGATTCAATTCATGATTCCTGATTTATGATTCAATTCATGATGCATGATTCAATTCATGATCCGTTTCCTGATTCAATTCATGATTCATGATTCGAGATTCAATTCATGATTCAATTCATGATTCATAATTCAAGATTTGATTCATGATTCATGATTCAATTCATGATTCATGATTCATGATTCATGATTCGATTCATGATTCATGATTCATGATTCGATTCATGATTCATTATTGATGATTCAATTCATGATTCATGATTCGATTCATGATTCATTATTTATGATTCAATTCATGATTCATGATTCAATTTATGATTCATGATTCATGACTCATGATTCAATTCATGATTCAATTCATGATTCATAATTCAAAATTCGATTTATGATTCATGATTTAATTCATGATTCATGATTCATGATTCATGATTCATGATTCGATTCATGATTCATGATTCATGATTCAATTCATGATTCATGATTCGATTCATGATTCTTGATTCATGATTCATTATTCGATTCATGATTCATAATTCATGATTTAATTCATGATTCATGATTCGATTCATGATTCATGATTCAATTCATGATTCATGATTCAATTCATGATTCATGATTGATGATTCAATTTATGATTCATGATTCAATTCATAATTCATGATTCATGATTCAATTCATGATTCATAATTCATGATTCATGATTCAATTCATGATTCATGATTCAATTCATGATTCATAATTCATGATTCATGATTCAATTCATGATTCATAATTCATGATTCATGATTCAATTCATGATTCATGATTTATGATACATGATTAATGTTTCAATTGATGATTCATTTCATGATTCATGATACAATTCATGATTCGATTCCTGATTCAATTCATGATTCATGATTCGATTAATTATTCATGATTCATGATTTAATTCATGATTCATGATTCATGATTCGATTCATGATTCATGATTCATGATTCAATTCATGATTCATGATTCATGATTCAATTCATGATTCATGATTCATGATTCAATTCATGATTCATGATTCATGATTCAATTCATGATTCATGATTCGATTCATGATTCATGATTCATGATTTAATTCATGATTTATGATTCATGTCTCATTATTCAATTCATTAATCATGATTCATGATTCAATTCATGATTCATGATTCAATTCATGTTTTTTATAATTCATGATTCATGATTCATGATTGATGATTCATGATTCATGATTGATGATTCAATTCATGATTCATGATTCAATTCATGATTCATGATTCAATTCATGATTCGAATCCTGATTCATTTCATGATTCATGATTCGATTTATGATTCTTGATTCATGATTCGATTTAATATTCTAGATTCATGATTCATGATTCAATTCATGATTCATGATTCAATTCATGATTCATGATTCTTGATTCTTGATTCATGATTCATGATTCATGATTCATGATTCAATTCATGATTCAAGATTCAATTCATGATTCAATTCATGAATCAATTCATTATTCATGATTCAATTCATGATTCGATTCATGATTCCTAAATCAATTCATGATTCAATTCATGATTCATGATTCGATTCATGATTCATTATTCATGATTCAATTCATGATTCATGATTCAATTCATGAATCTTGAATCAAGATTTATGATTCGATTCATGATTCATGATTCATGATTCAATTCATGATTCATGATTCATGATTCATGATTCAATTAATGATTCATGATTCGATTTATGATTCATGATTCATGATTCAATTCATGATTCATGATTCGATTCATGATTCATGATTAATGATTCAATTCATGATTCATGATTCATAATTCATGATTCTATTCATGATTCATGATTCATGATTCAATTCATGATTCATGATTCGATTCATGATTCATGATTCAATTTATGATTAATGATTCATGATTCAATTCATGATTCATGATTCGATTCATGATTCATGATTCAATTCATGATTCATGATTCATGATTCTATTCATGATTCATGATTCATGATTCAATTCATGATTCATGATTCGATTCGTGATTCATGATTCAATTCATGATTCATGATTCAAGATTCATGATTCATGATTCATGATTCAATTCATGATTTAGGATTCGATTCATGATTCATGATTCATGATTCAATTCATGATTCATGATTCATGATTCAATCCATGATTCATGATTTAATTCATGATTCAATTCATGATTCATGATTCATGATTCATGATTCAATTCATGATTCATGATTCAATTCATGATTCATGATTCATGATTTAATTCATGATTCAATTCATGATTCATGATTCATGATTCATGATTCAATTCATGATTCATGATTCATGATTCATGATTCGATTCATGATTCATTATTCATGATTCAATTCATGATTCATGATTTATGATTCATGATTTATGATTCATGATTCAATTCATGATTCATGTTTCGATTCATGAATCTTGAATCATGATTTATAATTCGATTCATTATTCATGATTCAATTCATGATTCATGATTCATGATTCATGATTCAATTCATGATTCATGATTCGATTTATGATTCATGATTCATGATTCAATTCATGATTCATGATTCGATTCATGATTCATGATTCATGATTCAATTCATGATTCATGATTCATGATTCATGATTCGATTTATGATTCATGATTCATGATTCAATTCATGATTCATGATTCGATTCATGATTCATGATTCATGATTCAATTCATGATTCATGATTCATGATTCATGATTCATGATTCAATTCATGATTCATGATCCGATTCATGATTCATGATTCAATTCATGATTCATGATTCATGATTCAATTCATGATTCATGATTCTATTCATGATTCATGATTCATTATTCAATTCATGATTCATGATTCGATTCATAATTCATGATTCAATTCATGATTCATGATTCGATTCATGATTAAATTCATTAATCATGATTCATGATTCGATTCATGATTCATGATTCGATTCATGATTCATGATTCGATTCATGATTCATGATTCAATTCATGTTTCATAATTCATGATTAATGATTTAATTCATGATTCATGATTCATGATTCAATTCATGATTCGAGATTCAATTCATGATTCAATTCATGATTCATAATTCAAGATTCGATTCATGATTCATGATTCAATTCATGATTCATGATTCATGATTCATGATTCATTATTCATGATTCAATTCATGATTCATGATTCGATTCATGATTCATTATTTATGATTCAATTCATGATTCATGATTCAATTTATGATTCATGATTCATGACTCATGATTCAATTCATGATTCAATTCATGATTCATAATTCAAAATTTGATTTATGATTCATGATTCAATTCATGATTCATGATTTATGATTCATGATTTGTGATTCGATTCATGATTCATGATTCAATTCATGATTCATGATTCGATTCATGATTCTTGATTCATGATTCATGATTCGATTCATGATTCATAATTCATGATTTAATTCATGATTCATAATTCATGATTCATGATTCAATTCATGATTCAATTCATGATTCATGATTCGATTCATGATTCATGATTCAATTCATGATTCATGATTCAATTCATGATTCAATTCATGATTCATGATTCATGATTCAATTCATGATTCATGATTCATGATTCAATTCATGATTCAATTCATGATTCATGATTCATGATTCAATTTATGATTCATGATTCATGATTCAATTCATGATTCATGATTCAATTCATGATTCAATTCATGATTCATGATTCATGATTCATGATTCAATTCATGATTCATAATTCATGATTCATGATTCAATTCATGATTCATAATTCATGATTCAATATATGATTCATGATTTATGATACATGATTAATGTTTCAATTCATGATTCATTTCATGATTCATGATACAATTCATGATTCGATTCCTGATTCAATTCATGATTCATGATTCAATTTATTATTCATGATTCATGATTTAATTCATGATTCATGATTCATGATTCGATTCATGATTCATGATTCATGATTCAATTCATGATTCATGATTCATGATTCATGATTCAATTCATGATTCATGATTCATGATTCATGATTCAATTCATGATTCATGATTCAAGATTCGATTCAAGATTCTTGATTCAATTTATGATTCATTAATTTATGATTCGATTTATGATTTATGATTCAATTCATGATTCAATTCATGATTCATGATTCAATTCATGATTGATGAGTCATGATTTAATTCATGATTCATGATTCGATTCATGATTCATGATTCAATTCATGATTCATGATTCGATTCATGATTCATGATTCAATTCATGCTTAAATTCATGATTCATGATTCATGATTCAATTCATGATTGATGATTCATGATTTAATTCATGATTCATGATTCGATTCATGATTCATGATTCAATTCATGATTCATGATTCGATTCATGATTCATGATTCAATTCATGATTCATGATTCATGATTCATGATTCAATTCATGATTCATGATTTAATTCATGATTCAATTCATGATTCATGATTCATGATTCGATTCATGATTCATGATTCAATTCATGATTCATGATTCAATTCATGATTCAATTCATGATTCATGATTCATGATTCAATTCATGATTGATGATTCATGATTCAATTCATAATTCAATTTATGATTCATGATTCATGATTCAATTTATGATTCATGATTCAATTCATGATTCATGATTCATGATTCAATTCATGATTCAATTCATGATTCATGATTCAATTCATGATTCATAATTCATGATTCATGATTCAATTCATGATTCATAATTCATGATTCATGATTCAATATATGATTCATGATTTATGATACATGATTAATGTTTCAATTCATGATTCATTTCATGATTCATGATACAATTCATGATTCGATTCCTGATTCAATTCATGATTCATGATTCGATTTATTATTCATGATTCATGATTTAATTCATGATTCATGATTCATGATTCGATTCATGATTCATGAATTATGATTCAATTCATGATTCATGATTCATGATTCAATTCATGATTCATGATTCAAGATTCGATTCAAGATTCTTGATTCAATTTAAGATTCATTAATTCATGATTCGATTTATGATTTATGATTCAATTCATGATTCAATTCATGATTGATGATTCATGATTTAATTCATGATTCATGATTCGATTCATGATTCATGATTCAATTCATGATTCATGATTCGATTCATGATTCATGATTCAATTCATGATTCAATTCATGATTCATGATTCATGATTCAATTCATGATTGATGATTCATGATTTAATTCATGATTCATGATTCAATTCATGATTCATGATTCAATTCATGATTCATGATTCGATTCATGATTCATGATTCAATTCATGATTCATGATTCATGATTCATGATTCAATTCATGATTCATGATTTAATTCATGATTCAATTCATGATTCATGATTCATGATTCAATTCATGATTCTTGATTCGATTCATGATTCATGATTCAATTCATGAATTATGATTCATGATTCAATTCATGATTCATGATTTGATTCATGATTCATGATTCAATTCATGATTCATGATTCATGATTCATGATTCTATTCATGATTCATGATTTATGATTCAATTCATGATTCATGATTCGATTCATGATTCATGATTCCTGATTTAATTCATGATTCAATTCATGATTCATGATTCAGTTTATGATTCATGATTCATGATTCAATTTATGATTCATGATTCATGATTTAATTCATGATTCAATTCATGATTCATGATTCATGATTCATGATTCAATTCATGATTAGTGATTCATGATTCAATTCATGATTCATAATTCATGATTCATGATTCAATTCATGATTCATGATTCATGATTCAATTCATGATTCATAATTCAGTTTATGATTCGTTTCATGATTCATTTCATGATTCATAATTCGATTTATGATTCATGATTCATGATTCAATTCATGATTCATGACTCATGATTCAATTCATGATTCAATTCATGATTCATGATTAAAATTATAATTCAATTCATGATTCATTATTAATGATTCAATTCATGAATCAATTCATGATTCATGATTCAATTCATAATTCATGATTTAATTCATGATTCATGATTCATGATTCTTGATTCATGATTCATGATTCGATTCAAGATTAATGATTCATGATTCAATTCATGATTCATGATTCATGATTCATGATTTATGATTCAATTCATGATTCATGGTTCATGATTCAATTAATGATTCAATCCATGATTCATGATTCATGATTCAATTTATGATTCATGATTCAATTCATGATTCAATTCATGATTCATGATTCAAGATTCAATTCATGATTCATGATTCAATTCATGATTCATGATTCAATTCATGATTCAAGATTCAATTCATGATTCATGATTCAATTCATGATTCATGATTCGATTCATGATTCATTATTTATGATTCAATTCATGATTCATGATTCAATTTATGATTCATGATTCATGACTCATGATTCAATTCATGATTCAATTCATGATTCATAATTCAAAATTCGATTTATGATTCATGATTCAATTCTTAATTCATGATTCATGATTCATGATTCATGATTCGATTCATGATTCATGATTCAATTCATGATTCATGATTCGATTCATGATTCTTGATTCATGACTTATGATTCAATTCATTAATCATGATTCATGATTCGATTCATGATTCATGATTCGATTCATGTTTTATAATTCATGATTCGTGATTCAATTCATGATTCATGATTCATGCTTCATGATTCAATTCATGATTCACGATTCAATTCATGATTTATGATTCATGATTCAATTCATGATTCAATTCATGATTCCTGATTCATGATTCAATTCATGATTCATGATTCAATTCATGATCCGTTTCCTGATTCAATTCATGATTCATGATTCGAGATTCAATTCATGATTCAATTCATGATTCATAATTCAAGATTTGATTCATGATTCATGATTCATGATTCATGATTCATGATTCATGATTCGATTCATGATTCACAATTCATGATTCAATTCTTGATTCATGATTCGATTCATGATTCATTATTTATGATTCAATTCATGATTCATGATTCAATTTATGATTCATGATTCATGACTCATGATTCAATTCATGATTCAATTCATGATTCATAATTCAAAATTCGATTTATGATTCATGATTCAATTCATGATTCATGATTCATGATTCATGATTCATGATTCGATTCATGATTCATGATTCAATTCATGATTCATGATTTGATTCATGATTCTTGATTCAATTCATGATTCAATTCATGATTCATGATTCATGATTCATGATTCAATTCATGATTGATGATTCATGATTCAATTCATGATTCATGATTGATGATTCAATTTATGATTCATGATTCATGATTCAATTCATGATTCATGATTCAATTCATGATTCATGATTTGATTCATGATTCATGATTCAATTCATGATTCAATTCATGATTCATGATTCATGATTCATGATTCTATTCATGATTGATGATTCATGATTCAATTCATGATTCATGATTCATGATTCAGTTTATGATTCATGATTCAATTTATGATTCATGAATCATGATTTAATTTATGATTCAATTCATGATTCATGATTCATGATTCATGATTCAATTCATGATTCATGATTCAATTCATGATTCATGATTTGATTCATGATTCATGATTCAATTCATGATTCATGATTCATGATTCTATTCATGATTCATGATTCAATTCATGATTCATGATTCGATTCCTGATTCATGATTCAATTCATGATTCATGATTCGATTCATGATTCATGATTCAATTCATGATTCATGATTCATGATTCATGATTCAATTCATGATTCATGATTTAATTCATGATTCATGATTTAATTCATGATTCAATTCATGATTCATGATTCAGTTTATGATTCATGATTCATGATTCAATTTATGATTCATGATTCATGATTTAATTCATGATTCAATTCATGATTAGTGATTCATGATTCAATTCATGATTAGTGATTCATGATTCAATTCATGATTCATAATTCATGATTCATGATTCAATTCATGATTCATGATTCATGATTCAATTCATGATTCATAATTCAGTTTATGATTCGTTTCATGATTCAATTCATGATTCATAATTCGATTTATGATTCATGATTCATGATTTAATTCATGATTCATGATTCATGATTCTTGATTCATGATTCATGATTCGATTCAAGATTAATGATTCATGATTCAATTCATGATTCATGATTCGATTCATGATTCATGATTCATGATTTATGATTCAATTCATGATTCATGGTTCATGATTCAATTAATGATTCAATTCATGATTCATGATTCATGATTCAATTTATGATTCATGATTCAATTCATGATTCATGATTCATGATTCAATTCATGATTCATGATTTAATTCATGATTCATGATTTAATTCATGATTCAATTCATGATTCATGATTCAGTTTATGATTCATGATTCATGATTCAATTTATGATTCATGATTCATGATTTAATTCATGATTCAATTCATGATTAGTGATTCATGATTCAATTCATGATTAGTGATTCATGATTCAATTCATGATTCATAATTCATGATTCATGATTCAATTCATGATTCATGATTCATGATTCAATTCATGATTCATAATTCAGTTTATGATTCGTTTCATGATTCAATTCATGATTCATAATTCGATTTATGATTCATGATTCATGATTTAATTCATGATTCATGATTCATGATTCTTGATTCATGATTCATGATTCGATTCAAGATTAATGATTCATGATTCAATTCATGATTCATGATTCGATTCATGATTCATGATTCATGATTTATGATTCAATTCATGATTCATGGTTCATGATTCAATTAATGATTCAATTCATGATTCATGATTCATGATTCAATTTATGATTCATGATTCAATTCATGATTCATGATTCAAGATTCAATTCATGATTCAATTCATGATTCATGATTCATGATTCAATTTATGATTCATGATTCAATTCATGATTCAATTCATGATTCATGATTCAAGATTCAATTCATGATTCATGATTCAATTCATGATTCAAGATTCAATTCATGATTCATGATTCAATTCACGATTCAAGATTCATGATTCGATTCATGATTCATGATTCATAAATCAATTCATGATTCATGATTCAATTCATGACTAATGATTCATGATTCAATTCATGATTCATGATTCAATTCATGATTCATGATTCAATTCATGAATTATGATTCATGATTCAAATCATGATTCATGATTCAATTCATGACTCATGATTCAATTCATGATTCGATTCCAGATTCAATTCATGATTCATGATTCGATTTATGATTCATGATTCATGATTCAATTCATGATTCATGATTCATGATTCATGATTCAATTCATGATTCATGTTTCATGATTCAATTCATGATTCAATTCATGATTCATGATTCAAATTATAATTCAATTCATGATTCATGATTTGATTCATGATTCATGATTCAATTCATAATTCATGATTCATGATTCATGATTCATTATGCGATTCATGATTCATGATTCAATTCATAATTCATGATTCATGATTCATGATTCATGATTCGATTCATGATTCATGATTCAATTCATGATTCATGATTCATGATTCATGATTCATTATTTGATTCATGATTCATGATTCAATATATGATTTATGATTCAATTCATGATTCAATTCATGATTCATGATTCATGATTCATGATTCGAATTATGATTCATGATTCATGATTCAATTCATGATTCGATTCCAGATTCAATTCATGATTCATGATTCGATTTATGATTCATGATTCATGATTCAATTCATGATTCATGATTCATGATTCATGATTCAATTCATGATTCATGATTCATGATTCAATTCATGATTCAATTCATGATTCATGATTCAAATTATAATTCAATTCATGATTCATGATTCATGATTAATGATTCAATTCATGAGTCAATTCATGATTCGATTCATGATTCATGATTCAATTCATGATTCATGATTCATGATTCATTATGCGATTCATGATTCATGATTCAATTCATGATTCATGATTCATGATTCAATTCATGATTCATGATTCGATTCATGATTCATGATTCAATTCATGATTCATGATTCATGATTCATGATTCAATTCATGATTCATGATTCATGATTTATGATTCAATTCATGATTCATTATTCAATTAATGATTAAATTCATGATTCATGATTCATGATTCAATTTATGATTCATGATTCAATTCATGATTCAATTCATGATTCATGATTCATGTTTCATGATTCGATTTATGATTCATGATTCATGATTCAATTCATGATTCATGATTCATGATTAATGATTCAATTCATGATTCAATTCATGATTCATGATTCGATTCATGATTCATGATTCAATTCATGATTCATGATTCATGATTCATGATTCATTATGCGATTCATGATTCATGATTCAATTCATGATTCATGATTCATGATTCAATTCATGATTCATGATTCGATTCATGATTCATGATTCAACTCATGATTCATGATTCATGATTCATGATTCATTATTTGATTCATGATTCATGATTCAATATATGATTCATGATTCGATTCATGATTCATTATTCAATTCATGATTCATGATTCATGATTTATGATTCAATTCATGATTCATGATTCAATTAATGATTAAATTCATGATTCATGATTCATGATTCAATTTATGATTCATGATTCAATTCATGATTCAATTCATGATTCATGATTCATGTTTCATGATTCGATTTATGATTCATGATTCATGATTCAATTCATGATTCATGATTCATGATTCAATTCATGATTCAATTCATGATTCAATTCATGATTCATGATTCAATTTATGATTCATGATTCATGATTTAATTCATGATTTATGATTCATGTCTCATTATTCAATTCATTAATCATGATTCATGATTCAATTCATGATTCATGATTCAATTCATGTTTCATAATTCATGATTCCTGATTCAATTCATGATTCATGATTGATGATTCAATTCATGATTCATGATTCAATTCATGATTCATGATTCAATTCATGATTTATGATTCATGATTCAATTCATGATTCAATTCATGATTCCTGATTCATGATTCAATTCATGATTCAATTCATGATTCCTGATTCATGATTCAATTCATGATTCATGATTCAATTCATGATTTATGATTCATGATTCAATTCATGATTCAATTCATGATTCCTGATTCATGATTCGATTCCTGATTCATTTCATGATTCATGATTCGATTTATGATTCACGATTCAATTCATGATTTATGATTCATGATTCAATTCATGATTCAATTCATGATTCCTGATTCATGATTCAATTCATGATTCATGATTCAATTCATGATCCGTTTCCTGATTCAATTCATGATTCATGATTCGAGATTCAATTCATGATTCAATTCATGATTCATAATTCAAGATTTGATTCATGATTCATGATTCAATTCATGATTCATGATTCATGATTCATGATTCGATTCATGATTCACAATTCATGATTCAATTCATGATTCATGATTCGATTCATGATTCATTATTTATGATTCAATTCATGATTCATGATTCAATTTATGATTCATGATTCATGACTCATGATTCAATTCATGATTCAATTCATGATTCATAATTCAAAATTCGATTTATGATTCATGATTCAATTCATGATTCATGATTCATGATTCATGATTCATGATTCGATTCATGATTCATGATTCAATTCATGATTCATGATTTGATTCATGATTCATGATTCAATTCATGATTCAATTCATGATTCATGATTCATGATTCATGATTCAATTCATGATTGATGATTCATGATTCAATTCATGATTGATGATTCAATTTATGATTCATGATTCAATTCATGATTCATGATTTAATTCATGATTCAATTCATGATTCATGATTCAGTTTATGATTCATGATTCAATTTATGATTCATGAATCATGATTTAATTTATGATTCAATTCATGATTCATGATTCATGATTCATGATTCTATTCATGATTCATGATTCATAAATCAATTCATGATTCTTGATTCGATTCATGATTCATGATTCAATTCATGATTCATGATTCAATTCATGATTCATGATTTGATTCATGATTCAATTCATGATTCATGATTCATGATTCTATTCATGATTCATGATTCAATTCATGATTCATGATTCGATTCCTGATTCATGATTCAATTCATGATTCATGATTCATGATTCATGATTCAATTCATGATTCATGATTTAATTCATGATTCAATTCATGATTCATGATTCATGATTCGATTCATGATTCATGATTCAATTCATGATTCATGATTCAATTCATGATTCAATTCATGATTCATGATTCATGATTCAATTCATGATTGATGATTCATGATTCAATTCATAATTCAATTTATGATTCATGATTCATGATTCAATTTATGATTCATGATTCAATTCATGATTCATGATTCATGATTCAATTCATGATTCAATTCATGATTCATGATTCAATTCATGATTCATAATTCATGATTCATGATTCAATTCATGATTCATAATTCATGATTCATGATTCAATATATGATTAATGATTTATGATACATGATTAATGTTTCAATTCATGATTCATTTCATGATTCATGATACAATTCATGATTCGATTCCTGATTCAATTCATGATTCATGATTCGATTTATTATTCATGATTCATGATTTAATTCATGATTCATGATTCATGATTCGATTCATGATTCATGAATTATGATTCAATTCATGATTCATGATTCATGATTCAATTCATGATTCATGATTCAAGATTCGATTCAAGATTCTTGATTCAATTTAAGATTCATTAATTCATGATTCGATTTATGATTTATGATTCAATTCATGATTCAATTCATGATTGATGATTCATGATTTAATTCATGATTCATGATTCGATTCATGATTCATGATTCAATTCATGATTCATGATTCGATTCATGATTCATGATTCAATTCATGATTCAATTCATGATTCATGATTCATGATTCAATTCATGATTGATGATTCATGATTTAATTCATGATTCATGATTCAATTCATGATTCATGATTCAATTCATGATTCATGATTCGATTCATGATTCATGATTCAATTCATGATTCATGATTCATGATTCATGATTCAATTCATGATTCATGATTTAATTCATGATTCAATTCATGATTCATGATTCATGATTCAATTCATGATTCTTGATTCGATTCATGATTCATGATTCAATTCATGAATTATGATTCATGATTCAATTCATGATTCATGATTTGATTCATGATTCATGATTCAATTCATGATTCATGATTCATGATTCATGATTCTATTCATGATTCATGATTTATGATTCAATTCATGATTCATGATTCGATTCATGATTCATGATTCCTGATTTAATTCATGATTCAATTCATGATTCATGATTCAGTTTATGATTCATGATTCATGATTCAATTTATGATTCATGATTCATGATTCATGATTCAATTCATGATTAGTGATTCATGATTCAATTCATGATTCATAATTCATGATTCATGATTCAATTCATGATTCATGATTCATGATTCAATTCATGATTCATAATTCAGTTTATGATTCGTTTCATGATTCATTTCATGATTCATAATTCGATTTATGATTCATGATTCATGATTCAATTCATGATTCATGACTCATGATTCAATTCATGATTCAATTCATGATTCATGATTAAAATTATAATTCAATTCATGATTCATTATTAATGATTCAATTCATGAATCAATTCATGATTCATGATTCAATTCATAATTCATGATTTAATTCATGATTCATGATTCATGATTCTTGATTCATGATTCATGATTCGATTCAAGATTAATGATTCATGATTCAATTCATGATTCATGATTCATGATTCATGATTTATGATTCAATTCATGATTCATGGTTCATGATTCAATTAATGATTCAATCCATGATTCATGATTCATGATTCAATTTATGATTCATGATTCAATTCATGATTCAATTCATGATTCATGATTCAAGATTCAATTCATGATTCATGATTCAATTCATGATTCATGATTCAATTCATGATTCAAGATTCAATTCATGATTCATGATTCAATTCATGATTCATGATTCGATTCATGATTCATTATTTATGATTCAATTCATGATTCATGATTCAATTTATGATTCATGATTCATGACTCATGATTCAATTCATGATTCAATTCATGATTCATAATTCAAAATTCGATTTATGATTCATGATTCAATTCTTAATTCATGATTCATGATTCATGATTCATGATTCGATTCATGATTCATGATTCAATTCATGATTCATGATTCGATTCATGATTCTTGATTCATGACTTATGATTCAATTCATTAATCATGATTCATGATTCGATTCATGATTCATGATTCGATTCATGTTTTATAATTCATGATTCGTGATTCAATTCATGATTCATGATTCATGCTTCATGATTCAATTCATGATTCACGATTCAATTCATGATTTATGATTCATGATTCAATTCATGATTCAATTCATGATTCCTGATTCATGATTCAATTCATGATTCATGATTCAATTCATGATCCGTTTCCTGATTCAATTCATGATTCATGATTCGAGATTCAATTCATGATTCAATTCATGATTCATAATTCAAGATTTGATTCATGATTCATGATTCATGATTCATGATTCATGATTCATGATTCGATTCATGATTCACAATTCATGATTCAATTCTTGATTCATGATTCGATTCATGATTCATTATTTATGATTCAATTCATGATTCATGATTCAATTTATGATTCATGATTCATGACTCATGATTCAATTCATGATTCAATTCATGATTCATAATTCAAAATTCGATTTATGATTCATGATTCAATTCATGATTCATGATTCATGATTCATGATTCATGATTCGATTCATGATTCATGATTCAATTCATGATTCATGATTTGATTCATGATTCTTGATTCAATTCATGATTCAATTCATGATTCATGATTCATGATTCATGATTCAATTCATGATTGATGATTCATGATTCAATTCATGATTCATGATTCATGATTCAATTTATGATTCATGATTCATGATTCAATTCATGATTCATGATTCAATTCATGATTCATGATTTGATTCATGATTCATGATTCAATTCATGATTCAATTCATGATTCATGATTCATGATTCATGATTCTATTCATGATTGATGATTCATGATTCAATTCATGATTCATGATTCATGATTCAGTTTATGATTCATGATTCAATTTATGATTCATGAATCATGATTTAATTTATGATTCAATTCATGATTCATGATTCATGATTCATGATTCAATTCATGATTCATGATTCAATTCATGATTCATGATTTGATTCATGATTCATGATTCAATTCATGATTCATGATTCATGATTCTATTCATGATTCATGATTCAATTCATGATTCATGATTCGATTCCTGATTCATGATTCAATTCATGATTCATGATTCGATTCATGATTCATGATTCAATTCATGATTCATGATTCATGATTCATGATTCAATTCATGATTCATGATTTAATTCATGATTCATGATTTAATTCATGATTCAATTCATGATTCATGATTCAGTTTATGATTCATGATTCATGATTCAATTTATGATTCATGATTCATGATTTAATTCATGATTCAATTCATGATTAGTGATTCATGATTCAATTCATGATTAGTGATTCATGATTCAATTCATGATTCATAATTCATGATTCATGATTCAATTCATGATTCATGATTCATGATTCAATTCATGATTCATAATTCAGTTTATGATTCGTTTCATGATTCAATTCATGATTCATAATTCGATTTATGATTCATGATTCATGATTTAATTCATGATTCATGATTCATGATTCTTGATTCATGATTCATGATTCGATTCAAGATTAATGATTCATGATTCAATTCATGATTCATGATTCGATTCATGATTCATGATTCATGATTTATGATTCAATTCATGATTCATGGTTCATGATTCAATTAATGATTCAATTCATGATTCATGATTCATGATTCAATTTATGATTCATGATTCAATTCATGATTCATGATTCATGATTCAATTCATGATTCATGATTTAATTCATGATTCATGATTTAATTCATGATTCAATTCATGATTCATGATTCAGTTTATGATTCATGATTCATGATTCAATTTATGATTCATGATTCATGATTTAATTCATGATTCAATTCATGATTAGTGATTCATGATTCAATTCATGATTAGTGATTCATGATTCAATTCATGATTCATAATTCATGATTCATGATTCAATTCATGATTCATGATTCATGATTCAATTCATGATTCATAATTCAGTTTATGATTCGTTTCATGATTCAATTCATGATTCATAATTCGATTTATGATTCATGATTCATGATTTAATTCATGATTCATGATTCATGATTCTTGATTCATGATTCATGATTCGATTCAAGATTAATGATTCATGATTCAATTCATGATTCATGATTCGATTCATGATTCATGATTCATGATTTATGATTCAATTCATGATTCATGGTTCATGATTCAATTAATGATTCAATTCATGATTCATGATTCATGATTCAATTTATGATTCATGATTCAATTCATGATTCATGATTCAAGATTCAATTCATGATTCAATTCATGATTCATGATTCATGATTCAATTTATGATTCATGATTCAATTCATGATTCAATTCATGATTCATGATTCAAGATTCAATTCATGATTCATGATTCAATTCATGATTCAAGATTCAATTCATGATTCATGATTCAATTCATGATTCAAGATTCATGATTCGATTCATGATTCATGATTCATAAATCAATTCATGATTCATGATTCAATTCATGACTAATGATTCATGATTCAATTCATGATTCATGATTCAATTCATGATTCATGATTCAATTCATGAATTATGATTCATGATTCAAATCATGATTCATGATTCAATTCATGACTCATGATTCAATTCATGATTCGATTCCAGATTCAATTCATGATTCATGATTCGATTTATGATTCATGATTCATGATTCAATTCATGATTCATGATTCATGATTCATGATTCAATTCATGATTCATGTTTCATGATTCAATTCATGATTCAATTCATGATTCATGATTCAAATTATAATTCAATTCATGATTCATGATTTGATTCATGATTCATGATTCAATTCATAATTCATGATTCATGATTCATGATTCATTATGCGATTCATGATTCATGATTCAATTCATAATTCATGATTCATGATTCATGATTCATGATTCGATTCATGATTCATGATTCAATTCATGATTCATGATTCATGATTCATGATTCATTATTTGATTCATGATTCATGATTCAATATATGATTTATGATTCAATTCATGATTCAATTCATGATTCATGATTCATGATTCATGATTCGATTCATGATTCATGATTCATGATTCAATTCATGATTCGATTCCAGATTCAATTCATGATTCATGATTCGATTTATGATTCATGATTCATGATTCAATTCATGATTCATGATTCATGATTCATGATTCAATTCATGATTCATGATTCATGATTCAATTCATGATTCAATTCATGATTCATGATTCAAATTATAATTCAATTCATGATTCATGATTCATGATTAATGATTCAATTCATGAGTCAATTCATGATTCGATTCATGATTCATGATTCAATTCATGATTCATGATTCATGATTCATTATGCGATTCATGATTCATGATTCAATTCATGATTCATGATTCATGATTCAATTCATGATTCATGATTCGATTCATGATTCATGATTCAATTCATGATTCATGATTCATGATTCATGATTCAATTCATGATTCATGATTTATGATTCAATTCATGATTCATTATTCAATTAATGATTAAATTCATGATTCATGATTCATGATTCAATTTATGATTCATGATTCAATTCATGATTCAATTCATGATTCATGATTCATGTTTCATGATTCGATTTATGATTCATGATTCATGATTCAATTCATGATTCATGATTCATGATTAATGATTCAATTCATGATTCAATTCATGATTCATGATTCGATTCATGATTCATGATTCAATTCATGATTCATGATTCATGATTCATGATTCATTATGCGATTCATGATTCATGATTCAATTCATGATTCATGATTCATGATTCAATTCATGATTCATGATTCGATTCATGATTCATGATTCAACTCATGATTCATGATTCATGATTCATGATTCATTATTTGATTCATGATTCATGATTCAATATATGATTCATGATTCGATTCATGATTCATTATTCAATTCATGATTCATGATTCATGATTTATGATTCAATTCATGATTCATGATTCAATTAATGATTAAATTCATGATTCATGATTCATGATTCAATTTATGATTCATGATTCAATTCATGATTCAATTCATGATTCATGATTCATGTTTCATGATTCGATTTATGATTCATGATTCATGATTCAATTCATGATTCATGATTCATGATTCAATTCATGATTCAATTCATGATTCAATTCATGATTCATGATTCAATTTATGATTCATGATTCATGATTTAATTCATGATTTATGATTCATGTCTCATTATTCAATTCATTAATCATGATTCATGATTCAATTCATGATTCATGATTCAATTCATGTTTCATAATTCATGATTCCTGATTCAATTCATGATTCATGATTGATGATTCAATTCATGATTCATGATTCAATTCATGATTCATGATTCAATTCATGATTTATGATTCATGATTCAATTCATGATTCAATTCATGATTCCTGATTCATGATTCAATTCATGATTCAATTCATGATTCCTGATTCATGATTCAATTCATGATTCATGATTCAATTCATGATTTATGATTCATGATTCAATTCATGATTCAATTCATGATTCCTGATTCATGATTCGATTCCTGATTCATTTCATGATTCATGATTCGATTTATGATTCACGATTCAATTCATGATTTATGATTCATGATTCAATTCATGATTCAATTCATGATTCCTGATTCATGATTCAATTCATGATTCATGATTCAATTCATGATCCGTTTCCTGATTCAATTCATGATTCATGATTCGAGATTCAATTCATGATTCAATTCATGATTCATAATTCAAGATTTGATTCATGATTCATGATTCAATTCATGATTCATGATTCATGATTCATGATTCGATTCATGATTCACAATTCATGATTCAATTCATGATTCATGATTCGATTCATGATTCATTATTTATGATTCAATTCATGATTCATGATTCAATTTATGATTCATGATTCATGACTCATGATTCAATTCATGATTCAATTCATGATTCATAATTCAAAATTCGATTTATGATTCATGATTCAATTCATGATTCATGATTCATGATTCATGATTCATGATTCGATTCATGATTCATGATTCAATTCATGATTCATGATTTGATTCATGATTCATGATTCAATTCATGATTCAATTCATGATTCATGATTCATGATTCATGATTCAATTCATGATTGATGATTCATGATTCAATTCATGATTGATGATTCAATTTATGATTCATGATTCATGATTCAATTCATGATTCATGATTTAATTCATGATTCAATTCATGATTCATGATTCAGTTTATGATTCATGATTCAATTTATGATTCATGAATCATGATTTAATTTATGATTCAATTCATGATTCATGATTCATGATTCATGATTCTATTCATGATTCATGATTCATAAATCAATTCATGATTCTTGATTCGATTCATGATTCATGATTCAATTCATGATTCATGATTCAATTCATGATTCATGATTTGATTCATGATTCAATTCATGATTCATGATTCATGATTCTATTCATGATTCATGATTCAATTCATGATTCATGATTCGATTCCTGATTCATGATTCAATTCATGATTCATGATTCGATTCATGATTCATGATTCAATTCATGATTCATGATTCATGATTCATGATTCATGATTCAATTCATGATTCATGATTTAATTCATGATTCATGATTTAATTCATGATTCAATTCATGATTCATGATTCAGTTTATGATTCATGATTCATGATTCAATTTATGATTAATGATTCATGATTTAATTCATGATTCAATTCATGATTCATGATTCATGATTCAATTCATGATTCATAATTCATGATTCATGATTCATGATTCAATTCATGATTCATAATTCATGATTCATGATTCAATTCATGATTCATGATTCATGATTCAATTCATGATTCATAATTCATGATTCATGATTCAATTCATGATTCATGATTCATGATTCAATTCATGATTCATAATTCAGTTTATGATTCGTTTCATGATTCAATTCATGATTCATAATTCGATTTATGATTCATGATTCACGATTTAATTCATGATTCATGATTCAATTCATGATTCAATTCATGATTCATGATTCAAATTATAATTCAATTCATGATTCATGATTCATGATTAATGATTCAATTCATGATTCATGATTCATGATTCAATTCATGATTCATGATTCATGATTCGATTCAAGATTAATGATTCATGATTCAATTCATGATTCATGATTCGATTCATGATTCATGATTCATGATTTATGATTCAATTCATGATTCATGGTTCATGATTCAATTAATGATTCAATTCATGATTCATGATTCATGATTCAATTTATGATTCATGATTCAATTCATGATTCATGATTCAAGATTCAATTCATGATTCAATTCATGATTCATGATTCATGATTCAATTTATGATTCATGATTCAATTCATGATTCAATTCATGATTCATGATTCAAGATTCAATTCATGATTCATGATTCAATTCATGATTCAAGATTCAATTCATGATTCATGATTCAATTCACGATTCAAGATTCATGATTCGATTCATGATTCATGATTCATAAATCAATTCATGATTCATGATTCAATTCATGACTAATGATTCATGATTCAATTCATGATTCATGATTCAATTCATGATTCATGATTCAATTCATGAATTATGATTCATGATTTAAATCATGATTCATGATTCAATTCATGACTCATGATTCAATTCATGATTCGATTCCAGATTCAATTCATGATTCATGATTCGATTTATGATTCATGATTCATGATTCAATTCATGATTCATGATTCATGATTCAATTCATGATTCATGTTTCATGATTCAATTCATGATTCAATTCATGATTCAAATTATAATTCAATTCATGATTCATGATTCGATTCATGATTCATGATTCAATTCATAATTCATGATTCATGATTCATGATTCATTATGCGATTCATAATTCATGATTCAATTCATGATTCATGATTCATGATTCATGATTCATGATTCGATTCATGATTCATGATTCAATTCATGATTCATGATTCATGATTCATTATTTGATTCATGATTCATGATTCAATATATCATTTATGATTCAATTCATGATTCATGATTCAATTAATGATTAAATTCATGATTCATGATTCAATTTATGATTCATGATTCAATTCATGATTCAATTCATGATTCATGATTCATGAGTCATGATTCGATTCATGATTCATGATTCATGATTCAATTCATGATTCGATTCCAGATTCAATTCATGATTCATGATTCGATTTATGATTCATGATTCATGATTCAATTCATGATTCATGATTCATGATTCAATTCATGATTCATGATTCATGATTCAATTCATGATTCAATTCATGATTCATGATTCAAATTATAATTCAATTCATGATTCATGATTCATGTTTAACGATTCAATTCATGAGTCAATTCATGATTCATGATTCGATTCATGATTCATGATTCAATTCATGATTCATGATTCATGATTCATGATTCATTATGCGATTCATGATTCATGATTCAATTCATGATTCATGATTCATGATTCAATTCATGATTCATGATTCGATTCATGATTCATGATTCAATTCATGATTCATGATTCATGATTCATGATTCAATTCATGATTCATGATTCATGATTTATGATTCAATTCATGATTCATGATTCAATTAATGATTAAATTCATGATTCATGATTCATGATTCAATTTATGATTCATGATTCAATTCATGATTCAATTCATGATTCATGTTTCATGATTCGATTTATGATTCATGATTCATGATTCAATTCATGATTCATGATTCATGATTCAATTCATGATTCAATTCATGATTCATGATTCAAATTATAATTCAATTCATGATTAATGATTCAATTCATGATTCAATTCATGATTCATGATTCGATTCATGATTCATGATTCAATTCATGATTCGTGATTCATGATTAATGATTCATTATGCGATTCATGATTCATGATTCAATTCATGATTCATGATTCATGATTCATGATTCAATTCATGATTCATGATTCGATTCATGATTCATGATTCAACTCATGATTCATGATTCATGATTCATGATTCATTATTTGATTCATGATTCATGATTCAATATATGATTCATGATTCGATTCATGATTCATTATTCAATTCATGATTCATTATTCATGATTTATGATTCAATTCATGATTCATGATTCAATTAATGATTAAATTCATGATTCATGATTCATGATTCAATTTATGATTCATGATTCAATTCATGATTCAATTCATGATTCATGATTCATGTTTCATGATTCGATTTATGATTCATGATTCATGATTCAATTCATGATTCATGATTCATGATTCAATTCATGATTCAATTCATGATTCAATTCATGATTCATGATTCAATTTATGATTCATGATTCATGATTTAATTCATGATTTATGATTCATGTCTCATTTTTCAATTCATTAATCATGATTCATGATTCAATTCATGATTCATGATTCAATTCATGTTTCATAATTCATGATTCCTGATTCAATTTATGATTCATGATTCATGATTGATGATTCAATTCATGATTCATGATTCAATTCATGATTCATGATTCAATTCATGATTCGATTCCTGATTCATTTCATGATTCATGATTCGATTTATGATTCACGATTCAATTCATGATTTATGATTCATGATTCAATTCATGATTCAATTCATGATTCCTGATTCATGATTCAATTCATGATTCATGATTCAATTCATGATCCGTTTCCTGATTCAATTCATGATTCATGATTCGAGATTCAATTCATGATTCAATTCATGATTCATAATTCAAGATTTGATTCATGATTCATGATTCAATTCATGATTCATGATTCATGATTCATGATTCATGATTCGATTCATGATTCACAATTCATGATTCAATTCATGATTCATGATTCGATTCATGATTCATTATTTATGATTCAATTCATGATTCATGATTCAATTTATGATTCATGATTCATGACTCATGATTCAATTCATGATTCAATTCATGATTCATAATTCAAAATTCAATTTATGATTCATGATTCAATTCATGATTCATGATTCATGATTCATGATTCATGATTCGATTCATGATTCATGATTCAATTCATGATTCATGATTTGATTCATGATTCATGATTCAATTCATGATTCAATTCATGATTCATGATTCATGATTCATGATTCAATTCATGATTGATGATTCATGATTCAATTCATGATTCATGATTGATGATTCAATTTATGATTCATGATTCATGATTCAATTCATGATTCATGATTTAATTCATGATTCAATTCATGATTCATGATTCAGTTTATGATTCATGATTCAATTTATGATTCATGAATCATGATTTAATTTATGATTCAATTCATGATTCATGATTCATGATTCATGATTCTATTCATGATTCATGATTCATAAATCAATTCATGATTCTTGATTCGATTCATGATTCATGATTCAATTCATGATTCATGATTCAATTCATGATTCATGATTTGATTCATGATTCATGATTCAATTCATGATTCATGATTCATGATTCATGATTCTATTCATGATTCATGATTCAATTCATGATTCATGATTCGATTCCTGATTCATGATTCAATTCATGATTCATGATTCGATTCATGATTCATGATTCAATTCATGATTCATGATTCATGATTCATGATTCAATTCATGATTCATGATTTAATTCATGATTCATGATTTAATTCATGATTCAATTCATGATTCATGATTCAGTTTATGATTCATGATTCATGATTCAATTTATGATTAATGATTCATGATTTAATTCATGATTCAATTCATGATTCATGATTCATGATTCATGATTCAATTCATGATTAGTGATTCATGATTCAATTCATGATTCATAATTCATGATTCATGATTCAATTCATGATTCATGATTCATGATTCAATTCATGATTCATAATTCAGTTTATGATTCGTTTCATGATTCAATTCATGATTCATAATTCGATTTATGATTCATGATTCATGATTTAATTCATGATTCATGATTCAATTCATGATTCAATTCATGATTTATGATTCAAATTATAATTCAATTCATGATTCATGATTCATGATTAATGATTCAATTCATGATTCATGATTCAATTCATGATTCATGATTCAATTCATGATTCATGATTCATGATTCTTGATTCATGATTCATGATTCGATTCAAGATTAATGATTCATGATTCAATTCATGATTCATGATTCGATTCATGATTCATGATTCATGATTTATGATTCAATTCATGATTCATGGTTCATGATTCAATTAATGATTCAATTCATGATTCATGATTCATGATTCAATTTATGATTCATGATTCAATTCATGATTCATGATTCAAGATTCAATTCATGATTCAATTCATGATTCATGATTCATGATTCAATTTATTATTCATGATTCAATTCATGATTCAATTCATGATTCATGATTCAAGATTCAATTCATGATTCATGATTCAATTCATGATTCAAGATTCAATTCATGATTCATGATTTAATTCACGATTCAAGATTCATGATTCGATTCATGATTCATGATTCATAAATCAATTCATGATTCATGATTCAATTCATGACTAATGATTCATGATTCAATTCATGATTCATGATTCAATTCATGATTCATGATTCAATTCATGAATTATGATTCATGATTCAAATCATGATTCATGATTCATGATTCATGATTCAATTCATGATTCATGTTTCATGATTCAATTCATGATTCAATTCATGATTCAAATTATAATTCAATTCATGATTCATGATTCAATTCATGATTCATGATTCAAATTATAATTCAATTCATGATTCATGATTAACGATTCAATTCATGAGTCAATTCATGATTCATGATTCGATTCATGATTCATGATTCAATTCATGATTCATGATTCATGATTCATGATTCATTATGCGATTCATGATTCATGATTCAATTCATGATTCATGATTCATGATTCAATTCATGATTCATGATTCGATTCATGATTCATGATTCAATTCATGATTCATGATTCATGATTCATGATTCAATTCATGATTCATGATTCATGATTTATGATTCAATTCATGATTCATGATTCAATTAATGATTAAATTCATGATTCATGATTCATGATTCAATTTATGATTCATGATTCAATTCATGATTCAATTCATGATTCATGTTTCATGATTCGATTTATGATTCATGATTCATGATTCAATTCATGATTCATGATTCATGATTCAATTCATGATTCAATTCATGATTCATGATTCAAATTATAATTCAATTCATGATTCATGATTCATGATTAATGATTCAATTCATGATTCAATTCATGATTCGATTCATGATTCATGATTCAATTCATGATTCGTGATTCATGATTCATGATTCATTATGCGATTCATGATTCATAATTCAATTCATGATTCATGATTCATGATTCATGATTCAATTCATGATTCATGATTCGATTCATGATTCATGAATTAACTCATGATTCATGATTCATGATTCATGATTCATTATTTGATTCATGATTCATGATTCAATATATGATTCATGATTCGATTCATGATTCATTATTCAATTTATGATTCATGATTCATGATTTATGATTCAATTCATGATTCATGATTCAATTAATGATTAAATTCATGATTCATGATTCATGATTCAATTTATGATTCATGATTCAATTCATGATTCAATTCATGATTCATGATTCATGTTTCATGATTCGATTTATGATTCATGATTCATGATTCAATTCATGATTCATGATTCATGATTCAATTCATGATTCAATTCCTGATTCATTTCATGATTCATGATTCGATTTATGATTCACGATTCAATTCATGATTTATGATTCATGATTCAATTCATGATTCAATTCATGATTCCTGATTCATGATTCAATTCATGATTCATGATTCAATTCATGATCCGTTTCCTGATTCAATTCATGATTCATGATTCGAGATTCAATTCATGATTCAATTCATGATTCATAATTCAAGATTTGATTCATGATTCATGATTCAATTCATGATTCATGATTCATGATTCATGATTCATGATTCGATTCATGATTCACAATTCATGATTCAATTCATGATTCATGATTCGATTCATGATTCATTATTTATGATTCAATTCATGATTCATGATTCAATTTATGATTCATGATTCATGACTCATGATTCAATTCATGATTCAATTCATGATTCATAATTCAAAATTCGATTTATGATTCATGATTCAATTCATGATTCATGATTCATGATTCATGATTCATGATTCGAATCATGATTCATGATTCAATTCATGATTCATGATTTGATTCATGATTCATGATTCAATTCATGATTCAATTCATGATTCATGATTCATGATTCATGATTCAATTCATGATTGATGATTCATGATTCAATTCATGATTCATGATTGATGATTCAATTTATGATTCATGATTCATGATTCAATTCATGATTCATGATTTAATTCATGATTCAATTCATGATTCATGATTCAGTTTATGATTCATGATTCAATTTATGATTCATGAATCATGATTTAATTTATGATTCAATTCATGATTCATGATTCATGATTCATGATTCTATTCATGATTCATGATTCATAAATCAATTCATGATTCTTGATTCGATTCATGATTCATGATTCAATTCATGATTCATGATTCAATTCATGATTCATGATTTGATTCATGATTCATGATTCAATTCATGATTCATGATTCATGATTCTATTCATGATTCATGATTCAATTCATGATTCATGATTCGATTCATGATTCATGATTCAATTCATGATTCATGATTCATGATTCATGATTCAATTCATGATTCATGATTTAATTCATGATTCATGATTTAATTCATGATTCAATTCATGATTCATGATTCAGTTTATGATTCATGATTCATGATTCAATTTATGATTAATGATTCATGATTTAATTCATGATTCAATTCATGATTCATGATTCATGATTCAATTCATGATTAGTGATTCATGATTCAATTCATGATTCATAATTCATGATTCATGATTCAATTCATGATTCATGATTCATGATTCAATTCATGATTCATAATTCAGTTTATGATTCGTTTCATGATTCAATTCATGATTCATAATTCGATTTATGATTCATGATTCATGATTTAAATCATGATTCATGATTCAATTCATGATTTAATTCATGATTTATGATTCAAATTATAATTCAATTCATGATTCATGATTCATGATTAATGATTCAATTCATGATTCATGATTCATGATTCAATTCATGATTCATGATTCAATTCATGATTCATGATTCATGATTCTTGATTCATGATTCATGATTCGATTCAAGATTAATGATTCATGATTCAATTCATGATTCATGATTCGATTCATGATTCATGATTCATGATTTATGATTCAATTCATGATTCATGGTTCATGATTCAATTAATGATTCAATTCATGATTCATGATTCATGATTCAATTTATGATTCATGATTCAATTCATGATTCATGATTCAAGATTCAATTCATGATTCAATTCATGATTCATGATTCATGATTCAATTTATGATTCATGATTCAATTCATGATTCAATTCATGATTCATGATTCAAGATTCAATTCATGATTCATGATTCAATTCATGATTCAAGATTCAATTCATGATTCATGATTCAATTCACGATTCAAGATTCATGATTCGATTCATGATTCATGATTCATAAATCAATTCATGATTCATGATTCAATTCATGATTCATGATTCAATTCATGATTCATGATTCAATTCATGAATTATGATTCATGATTCAAATCATGATTCATGATTCATGATTCATGATTCAATTCATGATTCATGTTTCATGATTCAATTCATGATTCAATTCATGATTCAAATTATAATTCAATTCATGATTCATGATTCGATTCATGATTCATGATTCAATTCATGATTCATGATTCAATTCATGATTCATGATTCATGATTCATGATTCATGATTCGATTCATGATTCATGATTCAATTCATGATTCATGATTCAATTAATGATTAAATTCATGATTCATGATTCAATTTATGATTCATGATTCAATTCATGATTCAATTCATGATTCATGATTCATGATTCATGATTCGATTCATGATTCATGATTCATGATTCAATTCATGATTCGATTCCAGATTCAATTCATGATTCATGATTCGATTTATGATTCATGATTCATGATTCAATTCATGATTCATGATTCATGATTCATGATTCAATTCATGATTCATGATTCAATTCATGATTCATGATTCAAATTATAATTCAATTCATGATTCATGATTCATGATTAATGATTCAATTCATGAGTCAATTCATGATTCATGATTCGATTCATGATTCATGATTCAATTCATGATTCATGATTCATGATTCATGATTCATTATGCGATTCATGATTCATGATTCAATTCATGATTCATGATTCATGATTCAATTCATGATTCATGATTCGATTCATGATTCATGATTCAATTCATGATTCATGATTCATGATTCATGATTCAATTCATGATTCATGATTCATGATTTATGATTCAATTCATGATTCATGATTCAATTAATGATTAAATTCATGATTCATGATTCATGATTCAATTTATGATTCATGATTCAATTCATGATTCAATTCATGATTCATGATTCATGTTTCATGATTTGATTTATGATTCATGATTCATGATTCAATTCATGATTCATGATTCAATTCATGATTCAATTCATGATTCATGATTTAAATTATAATTCAATTCATGATTCATGATTCATGATTAATGATTCAATTCATGATTCAATTCATGATTCATGATTCGATTCATGATTCATGATTCAATTCATGATTCATGATTCATGATTCATGATTCATTATGCGATTCATGATTCAATTCATGATTCATGATTCATGATTCATGATTCAATTCATGATTCATGATTCGATTCATGATTCATGATTCAACTCATGATTCATGATTCATGATTCATGATTCATTATTTGCTTCATGATTCATGATTCAATATATGATTCATGATTCGATTCATGATTCATTATTCAATTCATGATTCATGATTCATGATTTATGATTCAATTCATATTTCATGATTCAATTAATGATTAAATTCATGATTCATGATTCAATTTATGATTCATGATTCAATTCATGATTCAATTCATGATTCATGATTCATGTTTCATGATTCAATTTATGATTCATGATTCATGATTCAATTCATGATTCATGATTCATGATTCAATTCATGATTCAATTCATGATTCAATTCATGATTCATGATTCAATTTATGATTCATGATTCATGATTTAATTCATGATTTATGATTCATGTCTCATTATTCAATTCATTAATCATGATTCATGATTCAATTCATGATTCATGATTCAATTCATGTTTCATAATTCATGATTCCTGATTCAATTCATGATTCATGATTCATGATTGATGATTCAATTCATGATTCATGATTCAATTCATGTTTCATGATTCAATTCATGATTCGATTCCTGATTCATTTCATGGGAAATGATTCGATTTATGATTCTTGATTCATGATTCGATTTATGATTCTTGATTCATGATTCAATTCATGATTCATGATTCAATTCATGATTCATGATTCTTGATTCTTGATTCATGATTCATGTTTCAATTCATGATTCAAGATTCAATTCATGATTCAATTCATGAATCAATTCATTATTCATGATTCAATTCATGATTCGATTCATGATTCCTGATTCAATTCATGATTCAATTCATGATTCATGATTCGATTCATGAATCTTGAATCAAGATTTATGATTCGATTCATGATTCATGATTCATGATTCAATTCATGATTCATGATTCATGATTCATGATTCAATTAATGATTCATGATTCGATTTATGATTCATGATTCATGATTCAATTCATGATTCATGATTTAATTCATGATTCAATTCATGATTCATGATTCAGTTTATGATTCATGATTCAATTTATGATTCATGAATCATGATTTAATTTATGATTCAATTCATGATTCATGATTCATGATTCATGATTCTATTCATGATTCATGATTCATAAATCAATTCATGATTCTTGATTCGATTCATGATTCATGATTCAATTCATGATTCATGATTCAATTCATGATTCATGATTTGATTCATGATTCATGATTCAATTCATGATTCATGATTCATGATTCATGATTCTATTCATGATTCATGATTCAATTCATGATTCATGATTCGATTCATGATTCATGATTCAATTCATGATTCATGATTCATGATTCATGATTCAATTCATGATTCATGATTTAATTCATGATTCATGATTTAATTCATGATTCAATTCATGATTCATGATTCAGTTTATGATTCATGATTCATGATTCAATTTATGATTAATGATTCATGATTTAATTCATGATTCAATTCATGATTCATGATTCATGATTCATGATTCAATTCATGATTAGTGATTCATGATTCAATTCATGATTCATAATTCATGATTCATGATTCAATTCATGATTCATGATTCATGATTCAATTCATGATTCATAATTCAGTTTATGATTCGTTTCATGATTCAATTCATGATTCATAATTCGATTTATGATTCATGATTCATGATTTAAATCATGATTCATGATTCAATTCATGATTTAATTCATGATTTATGATTCAAATTATAATTCAATTCATGATTCATGATTCATGATTAATGATTCAATTCATGATTCATGATTCATGATTCAATTCATGATTCATGATTCAATTCATGATTCATGATTCATGATTCTTGATTCATGATTCATGATTCGATTCAAGATTAATGATTCATGATTCAATTCATGATTCATGATTCGATTCATGATTCATGATTCATGATTTATGATTCAATTCATGATTCATGGTTCATGATTCAATTAATGATTCAATTCATGATTCATGATTCATGATTCAATTTATGATTCATGATTCAATTCATGATTCATGATTCAAGATTCAATTCATGATTCAATTCATGATTCATGATTCATGATTCAATTTATGATTCATGATTCAATTCATGATTCAATTCATGATTCATGATTCAAGATTCAATTCATGATTCATGATTCAATTCATGATTCAAGATTCAATTCATGATTCATGATTCAATTCACGATTCAAGATTCATGATTCGATTCATGATTCATGATTCATAAATCAATTCATGATTCATGATTCAATTCATGATTCATGATTCAATTCATGATTCATGATTCAATTCATGAATTATGATTCATGATTCAAATCATGATTCATGATTCATGATTCATGATTCAATTCATGATTCATGTTTCATGATTCAATTCATGATTCAATTCATGATTCAAATTATAATTCAATTCATGATTCATGATTCGATTCATGATTCATGATTCATTATGCGATTCATGATTCATGATTCAAATTATAATTCAATTCATGATTCATGATTCGATTCATGATTCATGATTCAATTCATGATTCATGATTCAATTCATGATTCATGATTCATGATTCATGATTCATGATTCGATTCATGATTCATGATTCAATTCATGATTCATGATTCAATTAATGATTAAATTCATGATTCATGATTCAATTTATGATTCATGATTCAATTCATGATTCAATTCATGATTCATGATTCATGATTCATGATTCGATTCATGATTCATGATTCATGATTCAATTCATGATTCGATTCCAGATTCAATTCATGATTCATGATTCGATTTATGATTCATGATTCATGATTCAATTCATGATTCATGATTCATGATTCATGATTCAATTCATGATTCATGATTCATGATTCAATTCATGATTCATGATTCAAATTATAATTCAATTCATGATTCATGATTCATGATTAATGATTCAATTCATGAGTCAATTCATGATTCATGATTCGATTCATGATTCATGATTCAATTCATGATTCATGATTCATGATTCATGATTCATTATGCGATTCATGATTCATGATTCAATTCATGATTCATGATTCATGATTCAATTCATGATTCATGATTCGATTCATGATTCATGATTCAATTCATGATTCATGATTCATGATTCATGATTCAATTCATGATTCATGATTCATGATTTATGATTCAATTCATGATTCATGATTCAATTAATGATTAAATTCATGATTCATGATTCATGATTCAATTTATGATTCATGATTCAATTCATGATTCAATTCATGATTCATGATTCATGTTTCATGATTTGATTTATGATTCATGATTCATGATTCAATTCATGATTCATGATTCAATTCATGATTCAATTCATGATTCATGATTTAAATTATAATTCAATTCATGATTCATGATTCATGATTAATGATTCAATTCATGATTCAATTCATGATTCATGATTCGATTCATGATTCATGATTCAATTCATGATTCATGATTCATGATTCATGATTCATTATGCGATTCATGATTCAATTCATGATTCATGATTCATGATTCATGATTCAATTCATGATTCATGATTCGATTCATGATTCATGATTCAACTCATGATTCATGATTCATGATTCATGATTCATTATTTGCTTCATGATTCATGATTCAATATATGATTCATGATTCGATTCATGATTCATTATTCAATTCATGATTCATGATTCATGATTTATGATTCAATTCATATTTCATGATTCAATTAATGATTAAATTCATGATTCATGATTCATGATTCAATTTATGATTCATGATTCAATTCATGATTCAATTCATGATTCATGATTCATGTTTCATGATTCAATTTATGATTCATGATTCATGATTCAATTCATGATTCATGATTCATGATTCAATTCATGATTCAATTCATGATTCAATTCATGATTCATGATTCAATTTATGATTCATGATTCATGATTTAATTCATGATTTATGATTCATGTCTCATTATTCAATTCATTAATCATGATTCATGATTCAATTCATGATTCATGATTCAATTCATGTTTCATAATTCATGATTCCTGATTCAATTCATGATTCATGATTCATGATTGATGATTCAATTCATGATTCATGATTCAATTCATGTTTCATGATTCAATTCATGATTCGATTCCTGATTCATTTCATGGGAAATGATTCGATTTATGATTCTTGATTCATGATTCGATTTATGATTCTTGATTCATGATTCAATTCATGATTCATGATTCAATTCATGATTCATGATTCTTGATTCTTGATTCATGATTCATGTTTCAATTCATGATTCAAGATTCAATTCATGATTCAATTCATGAATCAATTCATTATTCATGATTCAATTCATGATTCGATTCATGATTCCTGATTCAATTCATGATTCAATTCATGATTCATGATTCGATTCATGAATCTTGAATCAAGATTTATGATTCGATTCATGATTCATGATTCATGATTCAATTCATGATTCATGATTCATGATTCATGATTCAATTAATGATTCATGATTCGATTTATGATTCATGATTCATGATTCAATTCATGATTCATGATTCGATTCATGAATCTTGAATCAAGATTTATGATTCGATTCATGATTCATGATTCATGATTCAATTCATGATTCATGATTCATGATTCATGATTCAATTAATGATTCATGATTCGATTTATGATTCATGATTCATGATTCAATTCATGATTCGATTCATGATTCATGATTAATGATTCAATTCATGTTTCATGATTCATAATTCATGATTCTATTCATGATTCATGATTCATGATTCAATTCATGATTCATGATTCGATTCATGATTCATGATTCAATTTATGATTCATGATTCATGATTCAATTCATGATTCATGATTCGATTCGTGATTCATGATTCAATTCATGATTCATGATTCAAGATTCATGATTCATGATTCATGATTCAATTCATGATTTATGATTCGATTCATAATTCATGATTCATGATTCAATTCATGATTCATGATTCGATTCGTGATTCATGATTCAATCCATGATTCATGATTTAATTCATGATTCAATTCATGATTCATGATTCATGATTCAATTCATGATTCATGATTCAATTCATGATTCATGATTCATGATTTAATTCATGATTCAATTCATGATTCATGATTCAATTCATGATTCATGATTCATGATTCATGATTCGATTCATGATTCATTATTCATGATTCAATTCATGATTCATGATTTATGATTCATGATTTATGATTCATGATTCAATTCATGATTCATGTTTCGATTCATGAATCTTGAATCATGATTTATGATTCGATTCATGATTCATGATTCAATTCATGATTCATGATTCATGATTCAATTCATGATTCATGATTCGATTTATGATTCATGATTCAAGATTCAATTCATGATTCATGATTTGATTCATGATTCATGATTCATGATTCAATTCATGATTCATGATTCATGATTCATGATTCTATTCATGATTCATGATTCTTGATTCAATTCATGATTCATGATTCGATTCATGATTCATGATTCAATTCATGATTCATGATTCATGTTTCAATTCATGATTCATGATTCGATTCATGATTCATGATTCATGATTCAATTCATGATTCATGATTCGATTCGTGATTCATGATTCAATTTATGATTCATGATTCATGATTCAATTCATGATTCATGTTTTATGATTCAATTCATGATTCATTATTCGATTCATGATTCATGATTCATGATTCAATTCATGATTCATGATTCATGATTCATGATTCATGATTTAATTCATGATTCAATTCATGATTAATGATTCATGATTCATGATTCAATTCATGATTCATGATTCAATTTATGATTCATGATTCATGATTTAATTCATGATTCAATTCATGATTCATGATTTATGATTCATGATTCAATTCATGATTCATGATTCGATTCATGAATCTTGAATCATGATTTATGATTCGATTCATGATTCATGATTCAATTCATGATTCATGATTCATGATTCAATTCATGATTCATGATTCATGATTCAATTCATGATTCATGATTCGATTCATGATTCATGATTCATGATTCAATTCATGATTCATGATTCATGATTCAATCCATGAATCATGATTTAATTCATGATTCAATTCATGATTCATGATTCATGATTCATGATTCAATTCATTATTCATGATTCAATTTATGATTCATGATTAATGATTAATTATGAATGATTCAATTCATGATTCATGATTCGATTCGTGATTCATGATTCAATTCATGATTCATTATTCATGATTCAATTCATGATTCATGATTCATGATTCAATTCATGATTCATGATTCGATTCATGATTCATGATTCATGATTCAATTCATGATTCATGATTCATGATTCAATCCATGAATCATGATTTAATTCATGATTCAATTCATGATTCATGATTCATGATTCATGATTCAATTCATTATTCATGATTCAATTTATGATTCATGATTAATGATTAATTATGCATGATTCAATTCATGATTCATGATTCATGATTCAATTCATGATTCATGATTCGATTCATGATTAATTATGCATGATTCAATTCATGATTCATGATTTATGATTCATGATTCAATTCATGATTCATGATTCGATTCATGAATCTTGAATCATGATTTATGATTCGATTCATGATTCATGATTCAATTCATGATTCATGATTCATGATTCTATTCATGATTCATGATTCATGATTCAATTCATGATTCATGATTCGATTCATGATTCATGATTCAATTCATGTTTCATGATTCGATTCATGATTCATGATTCATGATTCATGATTCAATTCATGATTCATGATTTAATTCATGAATCAATTCATGATTCATGATTCAATTTATGATTCATGATTCATGATTTAATTCATGATTCAATTCATGATTCATGATTCATGATTCAATTCATGATTAATGATTCATGATTTAATTCATGATTCAATTAATGATTCATGATTTAATTCATGAATCAATTCATGATTCATGATTCAATTTATGATTCATGATTCATGATTTAATTCATGATTCAATTCATGATTCATGATTCAATTCATGATTCATGATTCAATTCATGATTCATGATTCATGATTCAATACATGATTCATAATTCATGATTCATGATTCAATTCATGATTCATGATTCATGATTCAATTCATGATTCATGATTCAATTTATGATTCGTTTCATGATTCAATTCATGATTCATGATTCGATTTATGATTCATGATTCATGATTCAATTCATGATTCATGATTCATGATTCAATTCATTAATCATGATTCATGATTCAATTTATGATTCGATTCCAGATTCAATTCATGATTCATGATTCGATTTATGATTCATGATTCATGATTCAATTCATGATTCATGATTCATGATTCATGATTCAATTCATGATTCATGATTCATGATTCAATTCATGATTCAATTCATGATTCATGATTCAAATTATAATTCAATTCATGATTCATGATTCATGATTAATGATTCAATTCATGATTCAATTCATGATTCATGATTCGATTCATGATTCATGATTCAATTCATGATTCATGATTCATGATTCATGATTCATTATGCGATTCATGATTCATTATGCGATTCATGATTCATGATTCAATTCATGATTCATGATTCAATTCATGATTCATGATTCGATTCATAATTCATGATTCAATTCATGATTCATGATTCATGATTCATGATTCATTATTTGATTCATGATTCATGATTCAATATATGATTCATGATTCGATTTATGATTCATTATTAAATTCATGATTCATGATTCATGATTTATGATTCAATTCATGATTCATGATTCTAATAATGATTAAATTCATGATTCATGATTCATGATTCAATTTATGATTCATGATTCAATTCATGATTCAATTCATGATTCATGTTTCATGATTCGATTTATGATTCATGATTCATGATTCAATTCATGATTCATGATTCATGATTCAATTTATGATTCAATTCATGATTCATGATTCAAATTATAATTCAATTCATGATTCATGATTCATGATTAATGATTCAATTCATGATTCAATTCATGATTCATGATTCGATTCATGATTCATGATTCAATTCATGATTCATGATTCATGATTCAATTTATGATTCAATTCATGATTCATGATTCAAATTATAATTCAATTCATGATTCATGATTCATGATTAATGATTCAATTCATGATTCAATTCATGATTCATGATTCGATTCATGATTCATGATTCAATTCATGATTCATGATTCATGATTCATTATGCGATTCATGATTCATGATTCAATTCATGATTCATGATTCATGATTCATGATTCAATTTATGATTCATGATTCGATTCATGATTCATGATTCAATTCATGATTCATGATTCATGATTCATGATTCATTATTTGATTCATGATTCATGATTCAATATATGATTCATGATTCGATTCATGATTCATTATTCAATTCATGATTCATGATTCATGATTTATGATTCAATTCATGATTCATGATTCAATTAATGATTAAATTCATGATTCATGATTCATGATTCAATTTATGATTCATGATTCAATTTATGATTCAATTCATGATTCATGATTCATGTTTCATGATTCGATTTATGATTCATGATTCATGATTCAATTCATGATTCATGATTCATGATTCAATTCATGATTCATGATTCATGATTCAATTCATGATTCATGATTCAATTTATGATTCATGATTCATGATTTAATTCATGATTTATGATTCATGTCTCATTATTCAATTCATTAATCATGATTCATGATTCAATTCATGATTCATGATTCAATTCATGTTTCATAATTCATGATTCCTGATTCAATTCATGATTCATGATTCATGATTCATGATTAAATTCATGATTCATGATTCAATTCATGATTCGATTCCTGATTCATTTCATGATTCATGATTCGATTTATGATTCTTGATTCGTGATTCGATTTATGATTCTTGATTCATGATTCATGATTCAATTCATGATTCATGATTCAATTCATGATTCATTATTCTTGATTCTTGATTCATGATTCATGATTCAATTCATGATTCAAGATTCAATTCATGATTGAATTCATGAATCAATTCATTATTCATGATTCAATTCATGATTCGATTCATGATTCCTGATTCAATTCATGATTCAATTCATGATTCATGATTCGATTCATGATTCATTATTCATGATTCAATTCATGATTCATGATTCGATTCATGAATCTTGAATCAAGATTTATGATTCGATTCATGATTCATGATTCATGATTCAATTCATGATTCATGATTCATGATTCAATTAATGATTCATGATTCGATTTATGATTCATGATTCATGATTCAATTCATGATTCATGATTCAATTCATGAATCTTGAATCAAGATTTATGATTCGATTCATGATTCATGATTCATGATTCAATTCATGATTCATGATTCATGATTCAATTAATGATTCATGATTCGATTTATGATTCATGATTCATGATTCAATTCATGATTCGATTCATGATTCATGATTAATGATTCAATTCATGTTTCATGATTCATAATTCATGATTCTATTCATGATTCATGATTCATGATTCAATTCATGATTCATGATTCGATTCATGATTCATGATTCAATTTATGATTCATGATTCATGATTCAATTCATGATTCATGATTCGATTCGTGATTCATGATTCAATTCATGATTCATGATTCAAGATTCATGATTCATGATTCATGATTCAATTCATGATTTATGATTTGATTCATGATTCATGATTCATGATTCAATTCATGATTCATGATTCGATTCGTGATTCATGATTCAATCCATGATTCATGATTTAATTCATGATTCAATTCATGATTCATGATTCATGATTCAATTCATGATTCATGATTCTATTCATGATTCATGATTCATAAATCAATTCATGATTCTTGATTCGATTCATGATTCATGATTCAATTCATGATTCATGATTCAATTCATGATTCATGATTTGATTCATGATTCATGATTCAATTCATGATTCATGATTCATGATTCATGATTCTATTCATGATTCATGATTCAATTCATGATTCATGATTCGATTCCTGATTCATGATTCAATTCATGATTCATGATTCGATTCATGATTCATGATTCAATTCATGATTCATGATTCATGATTCATGATTCAATTCTTGATTCATGATTTAATTCATGATTCATGATTTAATTCATGATTCAACTCATGATTCATGATTCAGTTTATGATTCATGATTCATGATTCAATTTATGATTAATGATTCATGATTTAATTCATGATTCAATTCATGATTCATGATTCATGATTCATGATTCAATTCATGATTAGTGATTCATGATTCAATTCATGATTCATAATTCATGATTCATGATTCAATTCATGATTCATGATTCATGATTCAATTCATGATTCATAATTCAGTTTATGATTCGTTTCATGATTCAATTCATGATTCATAATTCGATTTATGATTCATGATTCATGATTTAATTCATGATTCATGATTCAATTCATGATTCAATTCATGATTCATTATTCAAATTATAATTCAATTCATGATTCATGATTCATGATTAATGATTTAATTCATGATTCATGATTCAATTCATGATTCATGATTCAATTCATGATTCATGATTCATGATTCAAGATTAATGATTCACGATTCAATTCATGATTCATGATTCGATTCATGATTCATGATTCATGATTTATGATTCAATTCATGATTCATGGTTCATGATTCAATTAATGATTCAATTCATGATTCATGATTCAATTTATGATTCATGATTCAATTCATGATTCATGATTCAAGATTCAATTCATGATTCAATTCATGATTCATGATTCATGATTCAATTTATGATTCATGATTCAATTCATGATTCAATTCATGATTCATGATTCAAGATTCAATTCATGATTCATGATTCAATTCACGATTCAAGATTCATGATTCGATTCATGATTCATGATTCATAAATCAATTCATGATTCATGATTCAATTCATGACTAATGATTCATGATTCAATTCATGATTCATGATTCAATTCATGATTCATGATTCAATTCATGAATTATGATTCATGATTCAAATCATGATTCATGATTCAATTCATGACTCATGATTCAATTCATGATTCGATTCCAGATTCAATTCATGATTCATGATTCGATTTATGATTCATGATTCATGATTCAATTTATGATTCATGATTCATGATTCATGATTCAATTCATGATTCATGTTTCATGATTCAATTCATGATTCAATTCATGATTCATGATTCAAATTATAATTCAATTCATGATTCATGATTCAATTCATGATTCATGATTCATGATTCATGATTCATGATTCGATTCATGATTCATGATTCAATTCATGATTCATGATTCATGATTCATGATTCATTATTTGATTCATGATTCATGATTCAATATATGATTTATGATTCAATTCATGATTCATGATTCAATTAATGATTAAATTCATGATTCATGATTCAATTTATGATTCATGATTCAATTCATGATTCAATTCATGATTCAATTCATGATTCATGATTCATGATTCAATTCATGATTCGATTCCAGATTCAATTCATGATTCATGATTCGATTTATGATTCATGATTCATGATTCAATTCATGATTCATGATTCATGATTCAATTCATGATTCAATTCATGATTCATGATTCAAATTATAATTCAATTCATGATTCATGATTCATGATTAATGATTCAATTCATGAGTCAATTCATGATTCATGATTCGATTCATGATTCATGATTCAATTCATGATTCATGATTCATGATTCATGATTCATTATGCGATTCATGATTCATGATTCAATTCATGATTCATGATTCATGATTCAATTCATGATTCATGATTCGATTCATGATTCATGATTCAATTCATGATTCATGATTCATGATTCATGATTCAATTCATGATTCATGATTCATGATTTATGATTCAATTCATGATTCATGATTCAATTAATGATTAAATTCATGATTCATGATTCATGATTCAATTTATGATTCATGATTCAATTCATGATTCAATTCATGATTCATGATTCATGTTTCATGATTCGATTTATGATTCATGATTCATGATTCAATTCATGATTCATGATTCATGATTCAATTCATGATTCAATTCATGATTCATGATTCAAATTATAATTCAATTCATGATTCATGATTCATGATTAATGATTCAATTCATGATTCAATTCATGATTCATGATTCGATTCATGATTCATGATTCAATTCATGATTCATGATTCATGATTCATGATTCATTATGCGATTCATGATTCATGATTCAATTCATGATTCATGATTCATGATTCAATTCATGATTCATGATTCATGATTCAACTCATGATTCATGATTCATGATTCATGATTCATTATTTGATTCATGATTCATGATTCAATATATGATTCATGATTCGATTCATGATTCATTATTCAATTCATGATTCATGATTCATGATTTATGATTCAATTCATGATTCATGATTCAATTAATGATTAAATTCATGATTCATGATTCATGATTCAATTTATGATTCATGATTCAATTCATGATTCAATTCATGATTCATGATTCATGTTTCATGATTCGATTTATGATTCATGATTCATGATTCAATTCATGATTCATGATTCATGATTCAATTCATGATTCAATTCATGATTCAATTCATGTTTCATAATTCATGATTCCTGATTCATGATTCATGATTTAATTCATGATTCATGATTCAATTCATGTTTCATAATTCATGATTCCTGATTCAATTCATGAGTCATGATTAATGATTGATGATTCAATTCATGATTCATGATTCAATTCATGATTCATGATTCAATTCATGATTCGATTCCTGATTCATTTCATGATTCATGATTCGATTTATGATTCACGATTCAATTCATGATTTATGATTCATGATTCAATTCATGATTCAATTCATGATTCCTGATTCATGATTCAATTCATGATTCATGATTCGAGATTCAATTCATGATTCAATTCATGATTCATAATTCAAGATTTGATTCATGATTCATGATTCAATTCATGATTCATGATTCATGATTCATGATTCATGATTCGATTCATGATTCACAATTCATGATTCAATTCATGATTCATGATTCGATTCATGATTCATTATTTATGATTCAATTCATGATTCATGATTCAATTTATGATTCATGATTCATGACTCATGATTCAATTCATGATTCAATTCATGATTCATAATTCAAAATTCGATTTATGATTCATGATTCAATTCATGATTCATGATTCATGATTCATGATTCGATTCATGATTCATGATTCAATTCATGATTCATGATTTGATTCATGATTCATGATTCAATTCATGATTCAATTCATGATTCATGATTCATGATTCATGATTCAATTCATGATTGATGATTCATGATTCAATTCATGATTCATGATTGATGATTCAATTTATGATTCATGATTCATGATTCAATTCATGATTCATGATTTAATTCATGATTCAATTCATGATTCATGATTCAGTTTATGATTCATGATTCAATTTATGATTCATAAATCATGATTTAATTTATGATTCAATTCATGATTCATGATTCATGATTCATGATTCTATTCATGATTCATGATTCATAAATCAATTCATGATTCTTGATTTGATTCATGATTCATGATTCAATTCATGATTCATGATTCAATTCATGATTCATGATTTGATTCATGATTCATGATTCAATTCATGATTCATGATTCATGATTCATGATTCTATTCATGAATCATGATTCAATTCATGATTCATGATTCGATTCCTGATTCATGATTCAATTCATGATTCATGATTCGATTCATGATTCATGATTCAATTCATGATTCATGATTCATGATTCATGATTCAATTCATGATTCATGATTTAATTCATGATTCATGATTTAATTCATGATTCAATTCATGATTCATGATTCAGTTTATGATTCATGATTCATGATTCAATTTATGATTAATGATTCATGATTTAATTCATGATTCAATTCATGATTCATGATTCATGATTCATGATTCAATTCATGATTAGTGATTCATGATTCAATTCATGATTCATAATTCATGATTCATGATTCAATTCATGATTCATGATTCATGATTCAATTCATGATTCATAATTCAGTTTATGATTCGTTTCATGATTCAATTCATGATTCATAATTCGATTTATGATTCATGATTCATGATTTAATTCATGATTCATGATTCAATTCATGATTCAATTCATGATTCATGATTCAAATTATAATTCAATTCATGATTCATGATTCATGATTAATGATTCAATTCATGATTCATGATTCATGATTCAATTCATGATTCATGATTCAATTCATGATTCATGATTCATGATTCTTGATTCATGATTCATGATTCGATTCAAGATTAATGATTCATGATTCAATTCATGATTCATGATTCATGATTTATGATTCAATTCATGATTCATGGTTCATGATTCAATTAATGATTCAATTCATGATTCATGATTCATGATTCAATTTATGATTCATGATTCAATTCATGATTCATGATTCAAGATTCAATTCATGATTCAATTCATGATTCATGATTCATGATTCAATTTATGATTCATGATTCAATTCATGATTCAATTCATGATTCATGATTCAAGATTCAATTCATGATTCATGATTCAATTCATGATTCAAGATTCAATTCATGATTCATGATTCAATTCACGATTCAAGATTCATGATTCGATTCATGATTCATGATTCATAAATCAATTCATGATTCAAGATTCAATTCATGACTAATGATTCATGATTCAATTCATGATTCATGATTCAATTCATGATTCATGATTCAATTCATGAATTATGGTTCATGATTCAAATCATGATTCATGATTCAATTCATGACTCATGATTCAATTCATGATTCGATTCCAGATTCAATTCATGATTCATGATTCGATTTATGATTCATGATTCATGATTCAATTCATGATTCATGATTCATGATTCATGATTCAATTCATGATTCATGTTTCATGATTCAATTCATGATTCAATTCATGATTCATGATTCAAATTATAATTCAATTCATGATTCATGATTCGATTCATAATTCATGATTCAATTCATAATTCATGATTCATGATTCATGATTCATTATGCGATTCATGATTCATGATTCAATTCATGATTCATGATTCATGATTCATGATTCATGATTCGATTTATGATTCATGATTCAATTCATGATTCATGATTCATGATTCATGATTCATTATTTGATTCATGATTCATGATTCAATATATGATTTACGATTCAATTCATGATTCAATTAATGATTAAATTCATGATTCATGATTCAATTTATGATTCATGATTCAATTCATGATTCAATTCATGATTCATGATTCATGATTCATGATTCGATTCATGATTCATGATTCATGATTCGATTCATGATTCATGATTCATGATTCAATTCATGATTCGATTCCAGATTCAATTCATGATTCATGATTCGATTTATGATTCATGATTCATGATTCAATTCATGATTCATGATTCATGATTCATGATTCAATTCATGATTCATGATTCATGATTCAATTCATGATTCAATTCATGATTCATGATTCAAATTATAATTCAATTCATGATTCATGATTAATGATTCAATTCATGAGTCAATTCATGATTCATGATTCGATTCATGATTCATGATTCAATTCATGATTCATGATTCATGATTCATGATTCATTATGCGATTCATGATTCATGATTCAATTCATGATTCATGATTCATGATTCAATTCATGATTCATGATTCGATTCATGATTCATGATTCAATTCATGATTCATGATTCATGATTCATGATTCAATTCATGATTCATGATTCATGATTTATGATTCAATTCATGATTCATGATTCAATTAATGATTAAATTCATGATTCATGATTCAATTTATGATTCATGATTCAATTCATGATTCAATTCATGATTCATGATTCATGTTTCATGATTCGATTTATGATTCATGATTCATGATTCAATTCATGATTCATGATTCATGATTCAATTCATGATTCAATTCATGATTCATGATTCAAATTATAATTCAATTCATGATTCATGATTCATGATTAATGATTCAATTCATGATTCAATTCATGATTCATGATTCGATTCATGATTCATGATTCAATTCATGATTCATGATTCATGATTCATGATTCATTATGCGATTCATGATTCATGATTCAATTCATGATTCATGATTCATGATTCATGATTCAATTCATGATTCATGATTCGATTCATGATTCATGATTCAACTCATGATTCATGATTCATGATTCATGATTCATTATTTGATTCATGATTCATGATTCAATATATGATTCATGATTCGATTCATGATTCATTATTCAATTCATGATTCATGATTCATGATTTATGATTCAATTCATGATTCATGATTCAATTAATGATTAAATTCATGATTCATGATTCAATTTATGATTCATGATTCAATTCATGATTCAATTCATGATTCATGATTCATGTTTCATGATTCGATTTATGATTCATGATTCATGATTCAATTCATGATTCATGATTTATGATTCAATTCATGATTCAATTCATGATTCAATTCATGATTCATGATTCAATTTATGATTCATGATTCATGATTTAATTCATGATTTATGATTCATGTCTCATTATTCAATTCATTAATCATGATTCATGATTCAATTCATGATTCATGATTCAATTCATGTTTCATAATTCATGATTCCTGATTCAATTCATGATTCATGATTCATGATTGATGATTCAATTCATGATTCATGATTCAATTCATGATTCATGATTCAATTCATGATTCGATTCCTGATTCATTTCATGATTCATGATTCGATTTATGATTCTTGATTCATGATTCGATTTATGATTCTTGATTCATGATTCAATTCATGATTCATGATTCAATTCATGATTCATGATTCTTGATTCTTGATTCATGATTCATGTTTCAATTCATGATTCAAGATTCAATTCATGATTCAATTCATGAATCAATTCATTATTCATGATTCAATTCATGATTCGATTCATGATTCCTGATTCAATTCATGATTCAATTCATGATTCATGATTCGATTCATGAATCTTGAATCAAGATTTATGATTCGATTCATGATTCATGATTCATGATTCAATTCATGATTCATGATTCATGATTCATGATTCATGATTCATGATTCAATTCATGATTCATGATTCATGATTCATGATTCAATTCATGATTCATGATTCGATTCATGAATCTTGAATCAAGATTTATGATTCGATTCATGATTCATGATTCATGATTCAATTCATGATTCATGATTCATGATTCATGATTCAATTAATGATTCATGATTCAATTTATGATTCATGATTCATGATTCAATTCATGATTCGATTCATGATTCATGATTAATGATTCAATTCATGTTTCATGATTCATAATTCATGATTCTATTCATGATTCATGATTCATGATTCAATTCATGATTCATGATTCGATTCATGATTCATGATTCAATTTATGATTCATGATTCATGATTCAATTCATGATTCATGATTCGATTCGTGATTCATGATTCAATTCATGATTCATGATTCAAGATTCATGATTCATGATTCATGATTCAATTCATGATTTATGATTCGATTCATGATTCATGATTCATGATTCAATTCATGATTCATGATTCGATTCGTGATTCATGATTCAATCCATGATTCATGATTTAATTCATGATTCAATTCATGATTCATGATTCATGATTCAATTCATGATTCATGATTCAATTCATGATTCATGATTCATGATTTAATTCATGATTCAATTCATGATTCATGATTCATGATTCATGATTCAATTCATGATTCATGATTCATGATTCATGATTCGATTCATGATTCATTATTCATGATTCAATTCATGATTCATGATTTATGATTCATGATTTATGATTCATGATTCAATTCATGATTCATGTTTCGATTCATGAATCTTGAATCATGATTTATGATTCGATTCATGATTCATGATTCAATTCATGATTCATGATTCATGATTCATGATTCAATTCATGATTCATGATTCGATTTATGATTCATGATTCAAGATTCAATTCATGATTCATGATTTGATTCATGATTCATGATTCATGATTCAATTCATGATTCATGATTCATGATTCATGATTCTATTCATGATTCATGATTCTTGATTCAATTCATGATTCATGATTCGATTCATGATTCATGATTCAATTCATGATTCATGATTCATGTTTCAATTCATGATTCATGATTCGATTCATGATTCATGATTAATGATTCGATTCGTGATTCATGATTCAATTTATGATTCATGATTCATGATTCAATTCATGATTCATGTTTTATGATTCAATTCATGATTCATTATTCGATTCATGATTCATGATTCATGATTCATGATTCAATTCATGATTCATGATTCATGATTCATGATTCATGATTCATGATTTAATTCATGATTCAATTCATGATTAATGATTCATGATTCATGATTCAATTCATGATTCATGATTCAATTTATGATTCATGATTCATGATTTAATTCATGATTCAATTCATGATTCATGATTCATGATTCATGATTCAATTCATGATTCATGATTTATGATTCATGATTCAATTCATGATTCATGATTCGATTCATGAATCTTGAATCATGATTTATGATTCGATTCATGATTCATGATTCAATTCATGATTCATGATTCATGATTCATGATTCGATTTATGATTCATGATTCATGATTCATGATTCGATTCATGATTCATGATTCATGATTCATGATTCAATTCATGATTCATGATTCAACTCATGATTCATGATTCATGATTCATGATTCATTATTTGATTCATGATTCATGATTCAATATATGATTCATGATTCGATTCATGATTCATTATTCAATTCATGATTCATGATTCATGATTTATGATTCAATTCATGATTCATGATTCAATTAATGATTAAATTCATGATTCATGATTCAATTTATGATTCATGATTCAATTCATGATTCAATTCATGATTCATGATTCATGTTTCATGATTCGATTTATGATTCATGATTCATGATTCAATTCATGATTCATGATTTATGATTCAATTCATGATTCAATTCATGATTCAATTCATGATTCATGATTCAATTTATGATTCATGATTCATGATTTAATTCATGATTTATGATTCATGTCTCATTATTCAATTCATTAATCATGATTCATGATTCAATTCATGATTCATGATTCAATTCATGTTTCATAATTCATGATTCCTGATTCAATTCATGATTCATGATTCATGATTGATGATTCAATTCATGATTCATGATTCAATTCATGATTCATGATTCAATTCATGATTCGATTCCTGATTCATTTCATGATTCATGATTCGATTTATGATTCTTGATTCATGATTCGATTTATGATTCTTGATTCATGATTCAATTCATGATTCATGATTCAATTCATGATTCATGATTCTTGATTCTTGATTCATGATTCATGTTTCAATTCATGATTCAAGATTCAATTCATGATTCAATTCATGAATCAATTCATTATTCATGATTCAATTCATGATTCGATTCATGATTCCTGATTCAATTCATGATTCAATTCATGATTCATGATTCGATTCATGAATCTTGAATCAAGATTTATGATTCGATTCATGATTCATGATTCATGATTCAATTCATGATTCATGATTCATGATTCATGATTCATGATTCATGATTCAATTCATGATTCATGATTCATGATTCATGATTCAATTCATGATTCATGATTCGATTCATGAATCTTGAATCAAGATTTATGATTCGATTCATGATTCATGATTCATGATTCAATTCATGATTCATGATTCATGATTCATGATTCAATTAATGATTCATGATTCAATTTATGATTCATGATTCATGATTCAATTCATGATTCGATTCATGATTCATGATTAATGATTCAATTCATGTTTCATGATTCATAATTCATGATTCTATTCATGATTCATGATTCATGATTCAATTCATGATTCATGATTCGATTCATGATTCATGATTCAATTTATGATTCATGATTCATGATTCAATTCATGATTCATGATTCGATTCGTGATTCATGATTCAATTCATGATTCATGATTCAAGATTCATGATTCATGATTCATGATTCAATTCATGATTTATGATTCGATTCATGATTCATGATTCATGATTCAATTCATGATTCATGATTCGATTCGTGATTCATGATTCAATCCATGATTCATGATTTAATTCATGATTCAATTCATGATTCATGATTCATGATTCAATTCATGATTCATGATTCAATTCATGATTCATGATTCATGATTTAATTCATGATTCAATTCATGATTCATGATTCATGATTCATGATTCAATTCATGATTCATGATTCATGATTCATGATTCGATTCATGATTCATTATTCATGATTCAATTCATGATTCATGATTTATGATTCATGATTTATGATTCATGATTCAATTCATGATTCATGTTTCGATTCATGAATCTTGAATCATGATTTATGATTCGATTCATGATTCATGATTCAATTCATGATTCATGATTCATGATTCATGATTCAATTCATGATTCATGATTCGATTTATGATTCATGATTCAAGATTCAATTCATGATTCATGATTTGATTCATGATTCATGATTCATGATTCAATTCATGATTCATGATTCATGATTCATGATTCTATTCATGATTCATGATTCTTGATTCAATTCATGATTCATGATTCGATTCATGATTCATGATTCAATTCATGATTCATGATTCATGTTTCAATTCATGATTCATGATTCGATTCATGATTCATGATTAATGATTCGATTCGTGATTCATGATTCAATTTATGATTCATGATTCATGATTCAATTCATGATTCATGTTTTATGATTCAATTCATGATTCATTATTCGATTCATGATTCATGATTCATGATTCAATTCATGATTCATGATTCATGATTCATGATTCATGATTCATGATTTAATTCATGATTCAATTCATGATTAATGATTCATGATTCATGATTCAATTCATGATTCATGATTCAATTTATGATTCATGATTCATGATTTAATTCATGATTCAATTCATGATTCATGATTCATGATTCATGATTCAATTCATGATTCATGATTTATGATTCATGATTCAATTCATGATTCATGATTCGATTCATGAATCTTGAATCATGATTTATGATTCGATTCATGATTCATGATTCAATTCATGATTCATGATTCATGATTCATGATTCGATTTATGATTCATGATTCATGATTCATGATTCGATTCATGATTCATGATTCATGATTCATGATTCAATTCATGATTCATGATTCGATTCGTGATTCATGATTCAATTCATGATTCATGATTCATGATTCAATTCATGATTCATGATTCATGATTCAATTCATGATTCATGATTCGATTCATGATTCATGATTCATGATTCAATTCATGATTCATGATTCATGATTCAATCCATGAATCATGATTTAATTCATGATTCAATTCATGATTCATGATTCATGATTCATGATTCAATTCATTATTCATGATTCAATTTATGATTCATGATTAATGATTAATTATGCATGATTCAATTCATGATTCATGATTCAATTCATGATTCATGATTCGATTCATGATTAATTATGCATGATTCAATTCATGATTCATGATTTATGATTCATGATTCAATTCATGATTCATGATTCGATTCATGAATCTTGAATCATGATTTATGATTCGATTCATGATTCATGATTCAATTCATGATTCATGATTCATGATTCTATTCATGATTCATGATTCATGATTCAATTCATGATTCATGATTCGATTCATGATTCATGATTCAATTCATGATTCATGATTCGATTCATGATTCATGATTCATGATTCATGATTCATGATTCATGATTCATGATTCAATTCATGATTCATGATTTAATTCATGAATCAATTCATGATTCATGATTCAATTTATGATTCATGATTCATGATTTAATTCATGATTCAATTCATGATTCATGATTCAATTCATGATTAATGATTCATGATTCAATACATGATTCATAATTCATGATTCATGATTCAATTCATGATTCATGATTCAATTCATGATTCATGATTCAATTTATGATTCGTTTCATGATTCAATTCATGATTCATGATTCGATTTATGATTCATGATTCATGATTCAATTCATGATTCATGATTCATGATTCAATTCATTAATCATGATTCATGATTCAATTTATGATTCGATTCCAGATTCAATTCATGATTCATGATTCGATTTATGATTCATGATTCATGATTCAATTCATGATTCATGATTCATGATTCATGATTCAATTCATGATTCATGATTCATGATTCAATTCATGATTCAATTCATGATTCATGATTCAAATTATAATTCAATTCATGATTCATGATTCATGATTAATGATTCAATTCATGATTCAATTCATGATTCATGATTCGATTCATGATTCATGATTCAATTCATGATTCATGATTCATGATTCATGATTCATTATGCGATTCATGATTCATTATGCGATTCATGATTCATTATGCGATTCATGATTCATGATTCAATTCATGATTCATGATTCAATTCATGATTCATGATTCGATTCATAATTCATAATTCAATTCATGATTCATGATTCATGATTCATGATTCATTATTTGATTCATGATTCATGATTCAATATATGATTCATGATTCGATTTATGATTCATTATTAAATTCATGATTCATGATTCATGATTTATGATTCAATTCATGATTCATGATTCAATTAATGATTAAATTCATGATTCATGATTCATGATTCAATTTATGATTCATGTTTCATGATTCGATTTATGATTCAATTCATGATTCATGTTTCATGATTCGATTTATGATTCATGATTCATGATTCAATTCATGATTCATGATTCATGATTCAATTTATGATTCAATTCATGATTCATGATTCATGATTAATGATTCAATTCATGATTCAATTCATGATTCATGATTCAATTCATGATTCATGATTCAATTCATGATTCATGATTCATGATTCATGATTCATTATGCGATTCATGATTCATGATTCAATTCATGATTCATGATTCATGATTCATGATTCAATTTATGATTCATGATTCGATTCATGATTCATGATTCAATTCATGATTCATGATTCATGATTCATGATTCATTATTTGATTCATGATTCATGATTCAATATATGATTCATGATTCGATTCATGATTCATTATTCAATTCATGATTCATGATTCATGATTTATGATTCAATTCATGATTCATGATTCAATTAATGATTAAATTCATGATTCATGATTCATGATTCAATTTATGATTCATGATTCAATTTATGATTCAATTCATGATTCATGATTCATGTTTCATGATTCGATTTATGATTCATGATTCATGATTCAATTCACGATTCATGATTCATGATTCAATTCATGATTCATGATTCATGATTCAATTCATGATTCATGATTCAATTTATGATTCATGATTCATGATTTAATTCATGATTTATGATTCATGTCTCATTATTCAATTCATTAATCATGATTCATGATTCAATTCATGATTCATGATTCAATTCATGTTTCATAATTCATGATTCCTGATTCAATTCATGATTCATGATTCATGATTGATGATTCAATTCATGATTCATGATTCAATTCATGATTCGATTCCTGATTCATTTCATGATTCATGATTCGATTTATGATTCTTGATTCGTGATTCGATTTATGATTCTTGATTCATGATTCATGATTCAATTCATGATTCATGATTCAATTCATGATTCATTATTCTTGATTCTTGATTCATGATTCATGATTCAATTCATGATTCAAGATTCAATTCATGATTCAATTCATGAATCAATTCATTATTCATGATTCAATTCATGATTCGATTCATGATTCCTGATTCAATTCATGATTCAATTCATGATTCATGATTCGATTCATGATTCATTATTCATGATTCAATTCATGATTCATGATTCGATTCATGAATCTTGAATCAAGATTTATGATTCGATTCATGATTCATGATTCATGATTCAATTCATGATTCATGATTCATGATTCATGATTCAATTAATGATTCATGATTCGATTTATGATTCATGATTCATGATTCAATTCATGATTCATGATTCAATTCATGAATCTTGAATCAAGATTTATGATTCGATTCATGATTCATGATTAATGATTCAATTCATGTTTCATGATTCATAATTCATGATTCTATTCATGATTCATGATTCATGATTCAATTCATGATTCATGATTCGATTCATGATTCATGATTCAATTTATGATTCATGATTCATGATTCAATTCATGATTCATGATTCGATTCGTGATTCATGATTCAATTCATGATTCATGATTCAAGATTCATGATTCATGATTCATGATTCATGATTCAATTCATGATTTATGATTCGATTCATGATTCATGATTCATGATTCAATTCATGATTCATGATTCGATTCGTGATTCATGATTCAATCCATGATTCATGATTTAATTCATGATTCAATTCATGATTCATGATTCATGATTCAATTCATGATTCATGATTCAATTCATGATTCATGATTCATGATTTAATTCATGATTCAATTCATGATTCATGATTCATGATTCATGATTCATGATTCATGATTCAATTCATGATTCATGATTCATGATTCATGATTCGATTCATGATTCATTATTCATGATTCAATTCATGATTCATGATTTATGATTCATGATTTATGATTCATGATTCAATTCATGATTCATGTTTCGATTCATGAATCTTGAATCATGATTTATGATTCGATTCATGATTCATGATTCAATTCATGATTCATGATTCATGATTCATGATTCAATTCATGATTCATGATTCGATTTATGATTCATGATTCAAGATTCAATTCATGATTCATGATTCGATTCATGATTCATGATTCATGATTCAATTCATGATTCATGATTCATGATTCATGATTCTATTCATGATTCATGATTCATGATTCAATTCATGATTCATGATTCGATTCATGATTCATGATTCAATTCATGATTCATGATTCATGATTCAATTCATGATTCATGATTCGATTCATGATTCATGATTCATGATTCAATTCATGATTCATGATTCGATTCGTGATTCATGATTCATGATTCGATTCGTGATTCATGATTCAATTTATGATTCATGATTCATGATTCAATTCATGATTCATGTTTTATGATTCAATTCATGATTCATTATTCGATTCATGATTCATGATTCATGATTCAATTCATGATTCATGATTCATGATTCATGATTTAATTCATGATTCAATTCATGATTAATGATTCATGATTCAAGATTCAATTCATGATTCATGATTCAATTTATGATTCATGATTCATGATTTAATTCATGATTCAATTCATGATTCATGATTCATGATTCATGATTCAATTCATGATTCATGATTTATGATTCATGATTCAATTCATGATTCATGATTCGATTCATGAATCTTGAATCATGATTTATGATTCGATTCATGATTCATGATTCAATTCATGATTCATGATTCATGATTCATGATTCAATTCATGATTCATGATTCGATTTATGATTCATGATTCATGATTCATGATTCGATTCATGATTCATGATTCATGATTCATGATTCAATTCATGATTCATGATTCGATTCGTGATTCAGGATTCAATTCATGATTCATGATTCATGATTCAATTCATGATTCATGATTCGATTCATGAATCTTGAATCAAGATTTATGATTCGATTCATGATTCATGATTCATGATTCAATTCATGATTCATGATTCGATTTATGATTCATGATTCAATTCATGATTCATGATTCAATTCATGAATCTTGAATCAAGATTTATGATTCGATTCATGATTCATGATTCATGATTCAATTCATGATTCATGATTCATGATTCAATTAATGATTCATGATTCAATTCATGATTCATGATTCATGATTTAATTCATGATTCAATTCATGATTCATGATTCATGATTCATGATTCAATTCATGATTCATGATTCATGATTCATGATTCGATTCATGATTCATTATTCATGATTCAATTCATGATTCATGATTTATGATTCATGATTTATGATTCATGATTCAATTCATGATTCATGTTTCCATTCATGAATCTTGAATCATGATTTATGATTCGATTCATGATTCATGATTCAATTCATGATTCATGATTCATGATTCATGATTCAATTCATGATTCATGATTCGATTTATGATTCATGATTCAAGATTCAATTCATGATTCATGATTCGATTTATGATTCATGATTCATGATTCAATTCATGATTCATGATTCATGATTCATGATTCTATTCATGATTCATGATTCATGATTCAATTCCTGATTCATGATTCGATTCATGATTCATGATTCAATTCATGATTCATGATTCATGATTCAATTCATGATTCATGATTCGATTCATGATTCATGATTCATGATTCAATTCATGATTCATGATTCGATTCGTGATTCATGATTCAATTTATGATTCATGATTCATGATTCAATTCATGATTCATGTTTTATGATTCAATTCATGATTCATTATTCGATTCATGATTCATGATTCATGATTCAATTCATGATTCATGATTCATGATTCATGATTCATGATTCATGATTTAATTCATGATTCAATTCATGATTAATGATTCATGATTCAAGATTCAATTCATGATTCATGATTCAATTTATGATTCATGATTCATGATTTAATTTATGATTCAATTCATGATTCATGATTCATGATTCATGATTTAATTCATGATTCATGATTTATGATTCATGATTCAATTCATGATTCATGATTCGATTCATGAATCTTGAATCATGATTTATGATTCGATTCATGATTCATGATTCAATTCATGATTCATGATTCATGATTCATGATTCAATTCATGATTCATGATTCGATTTATGATTCATGATTCATGATTCATGATTCGATTCATGATTCATGATTCATGATTCATGATTCAATTCATGATTCATGATTCGATTCGTGATTCATGATTCAATTCATGATTCATGATTCATGATTCAATTCATGATTCATGATTCATGATTCAATTCATGATTCATGATTCGATTCATGATTCATGATTCATGATTCAATTCATGATTCATGATTCAATCCATGAATCATGATTTAATTCATGATTCAATTCATGATTCATGATTCATGATTCATGATTCAATTTATTATTCATGATTCAATTTATGATTCATGATTAATGATTAATTATGCATGATTCAATTCATGATTCATGATTCATGATTCATGATTCAATTCATGATTCATGATTCGATTCATGATTAATTATGCATGATTCAATTCATGATTCATGATTTATGATTCATGATTCAATTCATGATTCATGATTCGATTCATGAATCTTGAATCATGATTTATGATTCGATTCATGATTCATGATTCAATTCATGATTCATGATTCATGATTCTATTCATGATTCATGATTCATGATTCTATTCATGATTCATGATTCAATTCATGATTCATGATTCGATTCATGATTCATGATTCAATTCATGATTCATGATTCGATTCATGATTCATGATTCATGATTCATGATTCAATTCATGATTCATGATTTAATTCATGAATCAATTCATGATTCATGATTCAATTTATGATTCATGATTCATGATTTAATTCATGATTCAATTCATGATTCATGATTCAATTCATGATTAATGATTCATGATTTAATTCATGATTCAATTAATGATTCATGATTTAATTCATGAATCAATTCATGATTCATGATTCAATTTATGATTCATGATTCATGATTTAATTCATGATTCAATTCATGATTCATGATTCAATTCATGATTAATGATTCATGATTCAATACATGATTCATAATTCATGATTCATGATTCAATTCATGATTCATGATTCAATTCATGATTCATGATTCAATTTATGATTCGTTTCATGATTCAATTCATGATTCATGATTCGATTTATGATTCATGATTCATGATTCAATTCATGATTCATGATTCATGATTCAATTCATGATTCATGATTCATGATTCAATTCATGATTCATTATTAATGATTCAATTCATGAATCAATTCATGATTCATGATTCAATTCATGATTCATGATTCAATTCATGATTCATGATTCATTATTTAATTCATTAATCAATTCATGATTCAATTTATGATTCATGATCCATGATTCAATTTATGATTCATGATTCATGATTCATGATTCAATTCATGATTAATGATTCATGATTCAATTCATGATTCATGATTCATGATTCATGATTCAATTCACGATTCATGATTCATGATTCAATTCATGATTCATGATTCATGATTCATGATTCAATTCATGATTCATGATTTGATTTATGATTCATGATTCAAGATTCAATTCATGATTCATGATTCGATTCATGATTCATGATTCATGATTCAATTCATGATTCATGATTCATGATTCATGATTCTATTCATGATTCATGATTCATGATTCAATTCATGATTCATGATTCGATTCATGATTCATGATTCAATTCATGATTCATGATTCATGATTCAATTCATGATTCATGATTCGATTCATGATTCATGATTCATGATTCAATTCATGATTCATGATTCGATTCGTGATTCATGATTCAATTTATGATTCATGATTCATGATTCAATTCATGATTCATGTTTTATGATTCAATTCATGATTCATTATTCGATTCATGATTCATGATTCATGATTCATGATTCATGATTTAATTCATGATTCAATTCATGATTAATGATTCATGATTCAAGATTCAATTCATGATTCATGATTCAATTTATGATTCATGATTCATGATTTAATTCATGATTCAATTCATGATTCATGATTCATGATTCATGATTCAATTCATGATTCATGATTTATGATTCATGATTCAATTCATGATTCATTATTCGATTCATGAATCTTAAATCATGATTTATGATTCGATTCATGATTCATGATTCAATTCATGATTCATGATTCATGATTCATGATTCAATTCATGATTCATGATTCGATTTATGATTCATGATTCATGATTCATGATTCGATTCATGATTCATGATTCATGATTCAATTCATGATTCATGATTCGATTCGTGATTCATGATTCAATTCATGATTCATGATTCATGATTCAATTCATGATTCATGATTCATGATTCAATTCATGATTCATGATTCGATTCATGATTCATGATTCATGATTCAATTCATGATTCATGATTCAATCCATGAATCATGATTTAATTCATGATTCAATTCATGATTCATGATTCATGATTCATGATTCAATTTATTATTCATGATTCAATTTATGATTCATGATTAATTATTAATTATGCATGATTCAATTCATGATTCATGATTCATGATTCATGATTCAATTCATGATTCATGATTCGATTCATGATTAATTATGCATGATTCAATTCATGATTCATGATTTATGATTCATGATTCAATTCATGATTCATGATTTGATTCATGAATCTTGAATCATGATTTATGATTCGATTCATGATTCATGATTCAATTCATGATTCATGATTCATGATTCTATTCATGATTCATGATTCATGATTCTATTCATGATTCATGATTCATGATTCAATTCATGATTCATGATTCGATTCATGATTCATGATTCATGATTCATGATTCAATTCATGATTCATGATTTAATTTATGAATCAATTCATGATTCATGATTCAATTTATGATTCATGATTCATGATTTAATTCATGATTCAATTCATGATTCATGATTCATGATTCAATTCATGATTAATGATTCATGATTTAATTCATGATTCAATTAATGATTCATGATTTAATTCATGAATCAATTCATGATTCATGATTCAATTTATGATTCATGATTCATGATTTAATTCATGATTCAATTCATGATTCATGATTCAATTCATGATTAATGATTCATGATTCAATACATGATTCATAATTCATGATTCATGATTCAATTCATGATTCATGATTCAATTCATGATTCATGATTCAATTTATGATTCGTTTCATGATTCAATTCATGATTCATGATTCGATTTATGATTCATGATTCATGATTCAATTCATGATTCATGATTCATGATTCAATTCATGATTCATGATTCATGATTCAATTCATGATTCAATTCATGATTCATGATTCATGATTCAATTCATGATTCATTATTAATGATTCAATTCATGAATCAATTCATGATTCATGATTCAATTCATGATTCATGATTCAATTCATGATTCATGATTCATTATTTAATTCATGAATCAATTCATGATTCAATTTATGATTCATGATCCATGATTCAATTTATGATTCATGATTCATGATTCATGATTCAATTCATGATTAATGATTCATGATTCAATTCATGATTCATGATTCATGATTCATGATTCAATTCACGATTCATGATTCATGATTCAATTCATGATTCATGATTCAATTTATGATTCGTTTCATGATTCAATTCATGATTTAATTCATGATTCATGATTCATGATTCAATTCATAATTCATGGTTCATGATTCAATTCATGATTTAATTCATGATTCATGATTAAAATTATAATTCAATTCATGATTCATTATTAATGATTCAATTCATTAATCATGATTCATGATTCGATTCATGATTCATGATTCAATTCATGTTTCATAATTCATGATTCGTGATTCAATTCATGATTCATGATTCATGATTCATGATTCAATTCATGATTCATGATTCGTGATTCAATTCATGATTCATGATTCATGATTCAATTCATGATTCATGATTCATGATTCATGATTCAATTCATGACTCATGATTCAATTCATGAATCTTGAATCATGATTTATGATTTGATTCATGATTCATGATTCAATTCATGATTCATGATTCATGATTCATGATTCAATTCATGATTCATGATTCGATTTATGATTCATGATTCATGATTCAATTCATGATTCATGATTCGATTCATGATTCATGATTCATGATTCAATTCATGATTCATGATTTATGATTCAATCCATGAATCATGATTTAATTCATGATTCAATTCATGATTCATGATTCATGATTCAAGATTCAATTCATTATTCATGATTCAATTTATGATTCATGATTCATGATTAATTTTGCATGATTCAATTCATGATTCATGATTCATGATTCATGATTCAATTCATGATTCATGATTCGATTCATGATTAATTATGCATGATTCAATTCATGATTCATGATTTATGATTCATGATTCAATTCATGATTCATGATTCGATTCATGAATCTTGAATCATGATTTATGATTCGATTCATGATTCATGATTCAATTCATGATTCATGATTCATGATTCAATTCATGATTCATGATTCGATTTATGATTCATGATTCATGATTCAATTCATGATTCATGATTCATGATTCTATTCATGATTCATGATTCATGATTCAATTCATGATTCATGATTCGATTCATGATTCATGATTCAATTCATGATTTATGATTCATGATTCAATTCATGATTCATGATTCATGATTCATGATTCTATTCATGATTCATGATTCAATTCATGATTCATTATTCATGATTCATGATTCATGATTCATGATTCAATTCATGATTCATGATTTAATTCATGAATCAATTCATGATTCATGATTCAATTTATGATTCATGATTCATGATTTAATTCATGATTCAATTCATGATTCATGATTCATAATTCAATTCATGATTAATGATTCATGATTTAATTCATGATTCAATTCATGATTCATGATTCATGATTTCAATTCATGATTCATGATTCGATTCATGATTCATGATTCAATTCATGATTCATGATTCGATTCATGATTCATGATTCATGATTCATGATTCATGATTCAATTCATGATTCATGATTTAATTCATGAATCAATTCATGATTCATGATTCAATTTATGATTCATGATTCATGATTTAATTCATGATTCAATTCATGATTCATGATTCATGATTCAATTCATGATTAATGATTCATGATTTAATTCATGATTCAATTCATGATTCAAGATTCATGATTCAATTCATGATTTATGATTTAATTCATGAATCAATTCATGATAAATGATTCAATTTATGATTCATGATTCATGATTTAATTCATGATTCACTTCATGATTCATGATTCATGATTCAATTCATGATTAATGATTCATGATTCAATACATGATTCATAATTCATGATTCATCATTCAATTCATGATTCATGATTCATGATTCAATTCATGATTCATGATTCAATTTATGATTCGTTTCATGATTCAATTCATGAATCATGATTCGATTTATGATTCATGATTCATGATTCAATTCATGATTCATGATTCAATTCATGATTTAATTCATGATTCATGATTCAAATTATAATTCAATTCATGATTCATGATTCATTATTAATGATTCAATTCATGAATCAATTCATGATTCAATTCATGATTCATGATTCATGATTCTAGATTCATGATTCATGATTTGATTCAAGATTAATGATTCATGATTCAATTCATGATTCATGATTCAATTCATGATTCATGATTCATTATTTAATTCATGAATCAATTCATGATTCAATTTATGATTCATAATCCATGATTCAATTTATGATTCATGATTCATGATTCAATTCAAGATTAATGATTCATTATTCAATTCATGATTCATAATTCATGATTCATGATTCAATTCATGATTCATGATTCATGATTCAATTCATGATTCATGATTCAATTTATGATTCGTTTCATGATTCAATTCATGATTCATGATTTAATTCATGATTCATGATTCATGATTCAATTCATAATTCATGGTTCATGATTCAATTCATGATTTAATTCATGATTCATGATTCAAATAATAATTCAATTCATGATTCATGATTCATTATTAATGATTCAATTCATGAATCATGATTCATGATTCGATTCATGATTCATGATTCAATTCATGATTCACGATTCAATTCATGATTTATAAATCATGATTCGATTCATGATTCTTGATTCATGACTTATGATTCAATTCATTAATCATGATTCATGATTCGATTCATGATTCATGATTCAATTCATGTTTCATAATTCATGATTCGTGATTCAATTCATGATTCATGATTCATGATTCATGATTCAATTCATGATTCACAATTCAATTCATGATTTATGATTCATGATTCATGATTCAATTCATGATTCAATTCATGATTCATGATTCATGATTCAATTCATGATTCCTGATTCATGATTCAATTCATGATGCATGATTCAATTCATGATCCGTTTCCTGATTCAATTCATGATTCATGATTCGAGATTCAATTCATGATTCAATTCATGATTCATAATTCAAGATTTGATTCATGATTCATGATTCAATTCATGATTCATGATTCATGATTCATGATTCGATTCATGATTCATTATTCATGATTCAATTCATGATTCATGATTCGATTCATGATTCATTATTTATGATTCAATTCATGATTCATGATTCAATTTATGATTCATGATTCATGACTCATGATTCAATTCATGATTCAATTCATGATTCATAATTCAAAATTCGATTTATGATTCATGATTTAATTCATGATTCATGATTCATGATTCATGATTCGAATTATGATTCATGATTCATGATTCATGATTCAATTCATGATTCATGATTCGATTCATGATTCTTGATTCATGATTCATTATTCGATTCATGATTCATAATTCATGATTTAATTCATGATTCATGATTCGATTCATGATTCATGATTCAATTCATGATTCATGATTCATGATTCAATTCATGATTCATGATTGATGATTCAATTTATGATTCATGATTCAATTCATAATTCATGATTCATGATTCAATTCATGATTCATAATTCATGATTCATGATTCAATTCATGATTCATGATTCAATTCATGATTCATAATTCATGATTCATGATTCAATTCATGATTCATAATTCATGATTCATGATTCAATTCATGATTCATGATTTATGATACATGATTAATGTTTCAATTGATGATTCATTTCATGATTCATGATACAATTCATGATTCGATTCCTGATTCAATTCATGATTCATGATTCGATTTATTATTCATGATTCATGATTTAATTCATGATTCATGATTCATGATTCGATTCATGATTCATGATTCATGATTCAATTCATGATTCATGATTCATGATTCAATTCATGATTCATGATTCATGATTCAATTCATGATTCATGATTCAATTCATGATTCATGATTCGATTCATGATTCATGATTCATGATTTAATTCATGATTTATGATTCATGTCTCATTATTCAATTCATTAATCATGATTCATGATTCAATTCATGATTCATGATTCAATTCATGTTTCATAATTCATGATTCATGATTCAATTCATGATTCATGATTCATGATTGATGATTCAATTCATGATTCATGATTCAATTCATGATTCATGATTCAATTCATGATTCGAATCCTGATTCATTTCATGATTCATGATTCGATTTATGATTCTTGATTCATGATTCGATTTATGATTCTTGATTCATGATTCATGATTCAATTCATGATTCATGATTCAATTCATGATTCATGATTCTTGATTCTTGATTCATGATTCATGATTCATGATTCATGATTCAATTCATGATTCAAGATGCAATTCATGATTCAATTCATGAATCAATTCATTATTCATGATTCAATTCATGATTCGATTCATGATTCCTGATTCAATTCATGATTCAATTCATGATTCATGATTCGATTCATGATTCATTATTCATGATTCAATTCATGATTCATGATTCAATTCATGAATCTTGAATCAAGATTTATGATTCGATTCATGATTCATGATTCATGATTCAATTCATGATTCATGATTCATGATTCATGATTCAATTAATGATTCATGATTCGATTTATGATTCATGATTCATGATTCAATTCATGATTCGATTCATGATTCATGATTAATGATTCAATTCATGATTCATGATTCATAATTCATGATTCTATTCATGATTCATGATTCATGATTCAATTCATGATTCATGATTCGATTCATGATTCATGATTCAATTTATGATTCATGATTCATGATTCAATTCATGATTCATGATTCGATTCATGATTCATGATTCAATTCATGATTCATGATTCATGATTCTATTCATGATTCATGATTCATGATTCAATTCATGATTCATGATTCGATTCGTGATTCATGATTCGATTCGTGATTCATGATTCAATTCATGATTCATGATTCAAGATTCATGATTCATGATTCATGATTCAATTCATGATTTAGGATTCGATTCATGATTCATGATTCATGATTCAATTCATGATTCATGATTCATGATTCATGATTCAATCCATGATTCATGATTTAATTCATGATTCAATTCATGATTCATGATTCATGATTCATGATTCATGATTCAATTCATGATTCATGATTCAATTCATGATTCATGATTCATGATTTAATTCATGATTCAATTCATGATTCATGATTCATGATTCAATTCATGATTCATGATTCATGATTCATGATTCGATTCATGATTCATTATTCATGATTCAATTCATGATTCATGATTTATGATTCATGATTTATGATTCATGATTCAATTCATGATTCATGTTTCGATTCATGAATCATGATTTATGATTCGATTCATTATTCATGATTCAATTCATGATTCATGATTCATGATTCATGATTCAATTCATGATTCATGATTCGATTTATGAATTATGATTCATGATTCAATTCATGATTCATGATTCGATTCATGATTCATGATTCATGATTCAATTCATGATTCATGATTCATGATTCATGATTCTATTCATGATTCATGATTCATGATTCAATTCATGATTCATGATCCGATTCATGATTCATGATTCAATTCATGATTCATGATTCATGATTCAATTCATGATTCATGATTCATGATTCTATTCATGATTCATGATTCATTATTCAATTCATGATTCATGATTCGATTCATGATTCATGATTCAATTCATGATTCATGATTCGATTCATGATTCATAATTCATGATTCAATTCATTAATCATGATTCATGATTCGATTCATGATTCATGATTCAATTCATGTTTCATAATTCATGATTCATGATTTAATTCATGATTCATGATTCATGATTCACTTCATGATTCGAGATTCAATTCATGATTCAATTCATGATTCATAATTCAAGATTCGATTCATGATTCATGATTAAATTCATGATTCATGATTCATGATTCATGATTCATGATTCAATTCATGATTCATGATTCAATTTATGATTCATGATTCATGATTCAATTCATGATTCAATTCATGATTCATAATTCAAAATTCGATTTATGATTCATGATTCAATTCATGATTCATGATTTATGATTCATGATTCGTGATTCGATTCATGATTCATGATTCAATTCATGATTCATGATTCGATTCATGATTCTTGATTCATGATTCATGATTCGATTCATGATTCATAATTCATGATTTAATTCATGATTCATAATTTATGATTCATGATTCAATTCATGATTCAATTCATGATTCATGATTCGATTCATGATTCATGATTCAATTCATGATTCATGATTCAATTCATGATTCAATTCATGATTCATGATTCATGATTCAATTCATGACTGATGATTCATGATTCAATTCATGATTCAATTCATGATTCATGATTCATGATTCAATTCATGACTGATGATTCATGATTCAATTCATGATTCAATTCATGATTCATGATTCATGATTCAATTTATGATTCATGATTCATGATTCAATTCATGATTCATGATTCATGATTCAATTCATGATTCAATTCATGATTCATGATTCATGATTCATGATTCAATTCATGATTCATAATTCATGATTCATGATTCAATTCATGATTCATAATTCATGATTCATGATTCAATATATGATTCATGATTTATGATACATGATTAATGTTTCAATTCATGATTCATGATACAATTCATGATTCGATTCCTGATTCAATTCATGATTCATGATTCGATTTATTATTCATGATTCATGATTTAATTCATGATTCATGATTCATGATTCGATTCATGATTCATGATTCATGATTCAATTCATGATTCATGATTCATGATTCATGATTCAATTCATGATTCATGATTCAAGATTCGATTCAAGATTCTTGATTCAATTTATGATTCATTAATTCATGATTCGATTTATGATTTATGATTCAATTCATGATTCGATTCGTGATTCATGATTCAATTCATGATTCATGATTCAAGATTCATGATTCATGATTCATGATTCAATTCATGATTTAGGATTCGATTCATGATTCATGATTCATGATTCAATTCATGATTCATGATTCATGATTCATGATTCAATCCATGATTCATGATTTAATTCATGATTCAATTCATGATTCATGATTCATGATTCATGATTCATGATTCAATTCATGATTCATGATTCAATTCATGATTCATGATTCATGATTTAATTCATGATTCAATTCATGATTCATGATTCATGATTCAATTCATGATTCATGATTCATGATTCATGATTCGATTCATGATTCATTATTCATGATTCAATTCATGATTCATGATTTATGATTCATGATTTATGATTCATGATTCAATTCATGATTCATGTTTCGATTCATGAATCATGATTTATGATTCGATTCATTATTCATGATTCAATTCATGATTCATGATTCATGATTCATGATTCAATTCATGATTCATGATTCGATTTATGAATTATGATTCATGATTCAATTCATGATTCATGATTCGATTCATGATTCATGATTCATGATTCAATTCATGATTCATGATTCATGATTCATGATTCTATTCATGATTCATGATTCATGATTCAATTCATGATTCATGATCCGATTCATGATTCATGATTCAATTCATGATTCATGATTCATGATTCAATTCATGATTCATGATTCATGATTCTATTCATGATTCATGATTCATTATTCAATTCATGATTCATGATTCGATTCATGATTCATGATTCAATTCATGATTCATGATTCGATTCATGATTCATAATTCATGATTCAATTCATTAATCATGATTCATGATTCGATTCATGATTCATGATTCAATTCATGTTTCATAATTCATGATTCATGATTTAATTCATGATTCATGATTCATGATTCACTTCATGATTCGAGATTCAATTCATGATTCAATTCATGATTCATAATTCAAGATTCGATTCATGATTCATGATTAAATTCATGATTCATGATTCATGATTCATGATTCATGATTCAATTCATGATTCATGATTCAATTTATGATTCATGATTCATGATTCAATTCATGATTCAATTCATGATTCATAATTCAAAATTCGATTTATGATTCATGATTCAATTCATGATTCATGATTTATGATTCATGATTCGTGATTCGATTCATGATTCATGATTCAATTCATGATTCATGATTCGATTCATGATTCTTGATTCATGATTCATGATTCGATTCATGATTCATAATTCATGATTTAATTCATGATTCATAATTTATGATTCATGATTCAATTCATGATTCAATTCATGATTCATGATTCGATTCATGATTCATGATTCAATTCATGATTCATGATTCAATTCATGATTCAATTCATGATTCATGATTCATGATTCAATTCATGACTGATGATTCATGATTCAATTCATGATTCAATTCATGATTCATGATTCATGATTCAATTCATGACTGATGATTCATGATTCAATTCATGATTCAATTCATGATTCATGATTCATGATTCAATTTATGATTCATGATTCATGATTCAATTCATGATTCATGATTCATGATTCAATTCATGATTCAATTCATGATTCATGATTCATGATTCATGATTCAATTCATGATTCATAATTCATGATTCATGATTCAATTCATGATTCATAATTCATGATTCATGATTCAATATATGATTCATGATTTATGATACATGATTAATGTTTCAATTCATGATTCATGATACAATTCATGATTCGATTCCTGATTCAATTCATGATTCATGATTCGATTTATTATTCATGATTCATGATTTAATTCATGATTCATGATTCATGATTCGATTCATGATTCATGATTCATGATTCAATTCATGATTCATGATTCATGATTCATGATTCAATTCATGATTCATGATTCAAGATTCGATTCAAGATTCTTGATTCAATTTATGATTCATTAATTCATGATTCGATTTATGATTTATGATTCAATTCATGATTCAATTCATGATTCATGATTCATGATTCAATTCATGATTGATGATTCATGATTTAATTCATGATTCATGATTCGATTCATGATTCATGATTCAATTCATGATTCATGATTCATGATTCATGATTCAATTCATGATTCATGATTTAATTCATGATTCAATTCATGATTCATGATTCATGATTCAATTCATGATTTAATTCATGATTCATGATTCATGATTCATGATTCAATTCATGATTCATAATTCATGATTCATGATTCAATTCATGATTCATAATTCATGATTCATGATTCAATATATGATTCATGATTTATGATACATGATTAATGTTTCAATTCATGATTCATGATACAATTCATGATTCGATTCATGATTCAATTCATGATTCATGATTCGATTTATTATTCATGATTCATGATTTAATTCATGATTCATGATTCATGATTCGATTCATGATTCATGATTCATGATTCAATTCATGATTCATGATTCATGATTCATGATTCAATTCATGATTCATGATTCAAGATTCGATTCAAGATTCTTGATTCAATTTATGATTCATTAATTCATGATTCGATTTATGATTTATGATTCAATTCATGATTCAATTCATGATTCATGATTCATGATTCAATTCATGATTGATGATTCATGATTTAATTCATGATTCATGATTCGATTCATGATTCATGATTCAATTCATGATTGATGATTCGATTCATGATTCATGATTCAATTCATGATTCAATTCATGATTCATGATTCATGATTCAATTCATGATTGATGATTCATGATTTAATTCATGATTCATGATTCGATTCATGATTCATGATTCAATTCATGATTCATGATTCGATTCATGATTCATGATTCAATTCATGATTCATGATTCATGATTCATGATTCAATTCATGAATCATGATTTAATTCATGATTCAATTCATGATTCATGATTCATGATTCTATTCATGATTCATGATTCATGATTCAATTCATGATTCTTGATTCGATTCATGATTCATGATTCAATTCATGAATTATGATTCATGATTCAATTCATGATTCATGATTTGATTCATGATTCATGATTCAATTCATGATTCATGATTCATGATTCATGATTCTATTCATGATTCATGATTCATGATTCAATTCATGATTCATGATTCGATTCATGATTCATGATTCAATTCATGATTCATGATTCGATTCATGATTCATGATTCAATTCATGATTCATGATTCATGATTCATGATTCAATTCATGATTCATGATTTAATTCATGATTCAATTCATGATTCATGATTCATTTTATGATTCATGATTCATGATTCAATTTATGATTCATGATTCATGATTTAATTCATGATTCAATTCATGATTCATGATTCATGATTCAATTCATGATTAGTGATTCATGATTCAATTCATGATTCATAATTCATGATTCATGATTCATTTCATGATTCATGATTCATGATTCAATTCATGATTCATGATTCAATTCATGATTCATGATTCTTGATTCATGATTCATGATTCGATTCAAGATTAATGATTCATGATTCAATTCATGATTCATGATTCAATTTATGATTCATGATTCATGATTCAATTCATGATTCATGATTCGATTCATGATTCATGATTCAATTCATGATTCATGATTCATGATTCTATTCATGATTCATGATTCATGATTCAATTCATGATTCATGATTCGATTCGTGATTCATGATTCGATTCGTGATTCATGATTCAATTCATGATTCATGATTCAAGATTCATGATTCATGATTCATGATTCAATTCATGATTTAGGATTCGATTCATGATTCATGATTCATGATTCAATTCATGATTCATGATTCATGATTCATGATTCAATCCATGATTCATGATTTAATTCATGATTCAATTCATGATTCATGATTCATGATTCATGATTCAATTCATGATTCATGATTCAATTCATGATTCATGATTCATGATTTAATTCATGATTCAATTCATGATTCATGATTCATGATTCATGATTCAATTCATGATTCATGATTCATGATTCATGATTCGATTCATGATTCATTATTCATGATTCAATTCATGATTCATGATTTATGATTCATGATTTATGATTCATGATTCAATTCATGATTCATGTTTTGATTCATGAATCATGATTTATGATTCGATTCATTATTCATGATTCAATTCATGATTCATGATTCATGATTCATGATTCAATTCATGATTCATAATTCGATTTATGAATTATGATTCATGATTCAATTCATGATTCATGATTCGATTCATGATTCATGATTCATGATTCAATTCATGATTCATGATTCATGATTCATGATTCTATTCATGATTCATGATTCATGATTCAATTCATGATTCATGATCCGATTCATGATTCATGATTCAATTCATGATTCATGATTCATGATTCAATTCATGATTCATGATTCATGATTCTATTCATGATTCATGATTCATTATTCAATTCATGATTCATGATTCGATTCATGATTCATGATTCAATTCATGATTCATGATTCGATTCATGATTCATAATTCATGATTCAATTCATTAATCATGATTCATGATTCGATTCATGATTCATGATTCAATTCATGTTTCATAATTCATGATTCATGATTTAATTCATGATTCATGATTCATGATTCACTTCATGATTCGAGATTCAATTCATGATTCAATTCATGATTCATAATTCAAGATTCGATTCATGATTCATGATTAAATTCATGATTCATGATTCATGATTCATGATTCATGATTCAATTCATGATTCATGATTCAATTTATGATTCATGATTCATGACTCATGATTCAATTCATGATTCAATTCATGATTCATAATTCAAAATTCGATTTATGATTCATGATTCAATTCATGATTCATGATTTATGATTCATGATTCGTGATTCGATTCATGATTCATGATTCAATTCATGATTCATGATTCGATTCATGATTCTTGATTCATGATTCATGATTCGATTCATGATTCATAATTCATGATTTAATTCATGATTCATAATTTATGATTCATGATTCAATTCATGATTCAATTCATGATTCATGATTCGATTCATGATTCATGATTCAATTCATGATTCATGATTCAATTCATGATTCAATTCATGATTCATGATTCATGATTCAATTCATGACTGATGATTCATGATTCAATTCATGATTCAATTCATGATTCATGATTCATGATTCAATTCATGACTGATGATTCATGATTCAATTCATGATTCAATTCATGATTCATGATTCATGATTCAATTTATGATTCATGATTCATGATTCAATTCATGATTCATGATTCATGATTCAATTCATGATTCAATTCATGATTAGTGATTCATGATTCAATTCATGATTCATAATTCATGATTCATGATTCATTTCATGATTCATGATTCATGATTCATTTCATGATTCATGATTCAATTCATGATTCATGATTCATGATTCTTGATTCATGATTCATGATTCGATTCAAGATTAATGATTCATGATTCAATTCATGATTCATGATTCAATTTATGATTCATGATTCATGATTCAATTCATGATTCATGATTCGATTCATGATTCATGATTCAATTCATGATTCATGATTCATGATTCTATTCATGATTCATGATTCATGATTCAATTCATGATTCATGATTCGATTCGTGATTCATGATTCGATTCGTGATTCATGATTCAATTCATGATTCATGATTCAAGATTCATGATTCATGATTCATGATTCAATTCATGATTTAGGATTCGATTCATGATTCATGATTCATGATTCAATTCATGATTCATGATTCATGATTCATGATTCAATCCATGATTCATGATTTAATTCATGATTCAATTCATGATTCATGATTCATGATTCATGATTCATGATTCAATTCATGATTCATGATTCAATTCATGATTCATGATTCATGATTTAATTCATGATTCAATTCATGATTCATGATTCATGATTCATGATTCAATTCATGATTCATGATTCATGATTCATGATTCGATTCATGATTCATTATTCATGATTCAATTCATGATTCATGATTTATGATTCATGATTTATGATTCATGATTCAATTCATGATTCATGTTTCGATTCATGAATCATGATTTATGATTCGATTCATTATTCATGATTCAATTCATGATTCATGATTCATGATTCATGATTCAATTCATGATTCATGATTCGATTTATGAATTATGATTCATGATTCAATTCATGATTCATGATTCGATTCATGATTCATGATTCATGATTCAATTCATGATTCATGATTCATGATTCTATTCATGATTCATGATTCATGATTCAATTCATGATTCATGATCCGATTCATGATTCATGATTCAATTCATGATTCTTGATTCATGATTCAATTCATGATTCATGATTCATGATTCTATTCATGATTCATGATTCATTATTCAATTCATGATTCATGATTCGATTCATGATTCATGATTCAATTCATGATTCATGATTCGATTCATGATTCATAATTCATGATTCAATTCATTAATCATGATTCATGATTCGATTCATGATTCATGATTCAATTCATGTTTCATAATTCATGATTCATGATTTAATTCATGATTCATGATTCATGATTCACTTCATGATTCGAGATTCAATTCATGATTCAATTCATGATTCATAATTCAAGATTCGATTCATGATTCATGATTAAATTCATGATTCATGATTCATGATTCATGATTCATGATTCAATTCATGATTCATGATTCAATTTATGATTCATGATTCATGACTCATGATTCAATTCATGATTCAATTCATGATTCATAATTCAAAATTCGATTTATGATTCATGATTCAATTCATGATTCATGATTTATGATTCATGATTCGTGATTCGATTCATGATTCATGATTCAATTCATGATTCATGATTCGATTCATGATTCTTGATTCATGATTCATGATTCGATTCATGATTCATAATTCATGATTTAATTCATGATTCATAATTTATGATTCATGATTCAATTCATGATTCAATTCATGATTCATGATTCGATTCATGATTCATGATTCAATTCATGATTCATGATTCAATTCATGATTCAATTCATGATTCATGATTCATGATTCAATTCATGACTGATGATTCATGATTCAATTCATGATTCAATTCATGATTCATGATTCATGATTCAATTCATGACTGATGATTCATGATTCAATTCATGATTCAATTCATGATTCATGATTCATGATTCAATTTATGATTCATGATTCATGATTCAATTCATGATTCATGATTCATGATTCAATTCATGATTCAATTCATGATTCATGATTCATGATTCATGATTCAATTCATGATTCATAATTCATGATTCATGATTCAATTCATGATTCATAATTCATGATTCATGATTCAATATATGATTCATGATTTATGATACATGATTAATGTTTCAATTCATGATTCATGATACAATTCATGATTCGATTCCTGATTCAATTCATGATTCATGATTCGATTTATTATTCATGATTCATGATTTAATTCATGATTCATGATTCATGATTCGATTCATGATTCATGATTCATGATTCAATTCATGATTCATGATTCATGATTCATGATTTAATTCATGATTCATGATTCAAGATTCGATTCAGGATTCTTGATTCAATTTATGATTCATTAATTCATGATTCGATTTATGATTTATGATTCAATTCATGATTCAATTCATGATTCATGATTCATGATTCAATTCATGATTGATGATTCATGATTTAATTCATGATTCATGATTCGATTCATGATTCATGATTCAATTCATGATTCATGATTCATGATTCAATTCATGATTCATGATTTAATTCATGATTCAATTCATGATTCATGATTCATGATTCAATTCATGATTCAATTCATGATTCATGATTCATGATTCAATTCATGATTCATAATTCATGATTCATGATTCAATTCATGATTCATAATTCATGATTCATGATTCAATATATGATTCATGATTTATGATACATGATTAATGTTTCAATTCATGATTCATGATACAATTCATGATTCGATTCCTGATTCAATTCATGATTCATGATTCGATTTATTATTCATGATTCATGATTTAATTCATGATTCATGATTCATGATTCGATTCATGATTCATGATTCATGATTCAATTCATGATTCATGATTCATGATTCATGATTCAATTCATGATTCATGATTCAAGATTCGATTCAAGATTCTTGATTCAATTTATGATTCATTAATTCATGATTCGATTTATGATTTATGATTCAATTCATGATTCAATTCATGATTCATGATTCATGATTCAATTCATGATTGATGATTCATGATTTAATTCATGATTCATGATTCGATTCATGATTCATGATTCAATTCATGATTGATGATTCGATTCATGATTCATGATTCAATTCATGATTCAATTCATGATTGATGATTCATGATTCAATTCATGATTGATGATTCATGATTTAATTCATGATTCATGATTCGATTCATGATTCATGATTCAATTCATGATTCATGATTCGATTCATGATTCATGATTCAATTCATGATTCATGATTCATGATTCATGATTCAATTCATGAATCATGATTTAATTCATGATTCAATTCATGATTCATGATTCATGATTCTATTCATGATTCATGATTCATGATTCAATTCATGATTCTTGATTCGATTCATGATTCATGATTCAATTCATGAATTATGATTCATGATTCAATTCATGATTCATGATTTGATTCATGATTCATGATTCAATTCATGATTCATGATTCATGATTCATGATTCTATTCATGATTCATGATTCATGATTCAATTCATGATTCATGATTGGATTCATGATAAATGATTCAATTCATGATTCATGATTCGATTCATGATTCATGATTCAATTCATGATTCATGATTCATGATTCATGATTCAATTCATGATTCATGATTTAATTCATGATTCAATTCATGATTCATGATTCAGTTTATGATTCATGATTCATGATTCAATTTATGATTCATGATTCATGATTTAATTCATGATTCAATTCATGATTCATGATTCATGATTCAATTCATGATTAGTGATTCATGATTCAATTCATGATTCATAATTCATGATTCATGATTCATTTCATGATTCATGATTCATGATTCAATTCATGATTCATAATTCAGTTTATGATTCGTTTCATGATTCATTTCATGATTCATAATTCGATTTATGATTCATGATTCATGATTTAATTCACGATTCATGATTCATGATTCATAATTCATGATTCATGATTCAATTCATGATTCATAATTCATGATTCATGATTCAATATATGATTCATGATTTATGATACATGATTAATGTTTCAATTCATGATTCATGATACAATTCATGATTCGATTCCTGATTCAATTCATGATTCATGATTTGATTTATTATTCATGATTCATGATTTAATTCATGATTCATGATTCATGATTCGATTCATGATTCATGATTCATGATTCAATTCATGATTCATGATTCATGATTCATGATTTAATTCATGATTCATGATTCAAGATTCGATTCAGGATTCTTGATTCAATTTATGATTCATTAATTCATGATTCGATTTATGATTTATGATTCAATTCATGATTCAATTCATGATTCATGATTCATGATTCAATTCATGATTGATGATTCATGATTTAATTCATGATTCATGATTCGATTCATGATTCATGATTCAATTCATGATTCATGATTCATGATTCATGATTCAATTCATGATTCATGATTTAATTCATGATTCAATTCATGATTCATGATTCATGATTCAATTCATGATTCAATTCATGATTCATGATTCATGATTCAATTCATGATTCATAATTCATGATTCATGATTCAATTCATGATTCATAATTCATGATTCATGATTCAATATATGATTCATGATTTATGATACATGATTAATGTTTCAATTCATGATTCATGATACAATTCATGATTCGATTCCTGATTCAATTCATGATTCATGATTCGATTTATTATTCATGATTCATGATTTAATTCATGATTCATGATTCATGATTCGATTCATGATTCATGATTCATGATTCAATTCATGATTCATGATTCATGATTCATGATTCAATTCATGATTCATGATTCAAGATTCGATTCAAGATTCTTGATTCAATTTATGATTCATTAATTCATGATTCGATTTATGATTTATGATTCAATTCATGATTCAATTCATGATTCATGATTCATGATTTAATTCATGATTGATGATTCATGATTTAATTCATGATTCATGATTCGATTCATGATTCATGATTCAATTCATGATTGATGATTCGATTCATGATTCATGATTCAATTCATGATTCAATTCATGATTCATGATTCATGATTCAATTCATGATTGATGATTCATGATTTAATTCATGATTCATGATTCGATTCATGATTCATGATTCAATTCATGATTCATGATTCGATTCATGATTCATGATTCAATTCATGATTCATGATTCATGATTCATGATTCAATTCATGAATCATGATTTAATTCATGATTCAATTCATGATTCATGATTCATGATTCTATTCATGATTCATGATTCATGATTCAATTCATGATTCTTGATTCGATTCATGATTCATGATTCAATTCATGAATTATGATTCATGATTCAATTCATGATTCATGATTTGATTCATGATTCATGATTCAATTCATGATTCATGATTCATGATTCATGATTCTATTCATGATTCATGATTCATGATTCAATTCATGATTCATGATTCGATTCATGATTCATGATTCAATTCATGATTCATGATTCGATTCATGATTCATGATTCAATTCATGATTCATGATTCATGATTCATGATTCAATTCATGATTCATGATTTAATTCATGATTCAATTCATGATTCATGATTCAGTTTATGATTCATGATTCATGATTCAATTTATGATTCATGATTCATGATTTAATTCATGATTCAATTCATGATTCATGATTCATGATTCAATTCATGATTAGTGATTCATGATTCAATTCATGATTCATAATTCATGATTCATGATTCATTTCATGATTCATGATTCATGATTCAATTCATGATTCATAATTCAGTTTATGATTCGTTTCATGATTCATTTCATGATTCATAATTCGATTTATGATTCATGATTCATGATTTAATTCATGATTCATGATTCATGATTCAATTCATGATTCATGATTCATGATTCAATTCATGATTCAATTCATGATTCATGATTCAAATTATAATTCAATTCATGATTCATGATTCATGATTAATGATTCAATTCATGATTCATGATTCATGATTCAATTCATGATTCATGATTCAATTCATGATTCATGATTCATGATTCTTGATTCATGATTCATGATTCGATTCAAGATTAATGATTCATGATTCAATTCATGATTCATGATTCGATTCATGATTCATGATTTATGATTCAATTCATGATTCATGGTTCATGATTCAATTATTGATTCAATTCATGATTCATGATTCATGATTCAATTTATGATTCATGATTCAATTCATGATTCAATTCATGATTCATGATTCAAGATTCAATTCATGATTCAATTCATGATTCATGATTCATGATTCAATTTATGATTCATGATTCAATTCATGATTCAATTCATGATTCATGATTCAAGATTCAATTCATGATTCAATTCATGATTCATGATTCATGATTCAATTTATGATTCATGATTCAATTCATGATTCAATTCATGATTCATGATTCATGATTCTATTCATGATTCATGATTCATGATTCAATTCATGATTCATGATCCGATTCATGATTCATGATTCAATTCATGATTCATGATTCATGATTCAATTCATGATTCATGATTCATGATTCTATTCATGATTCATGATTCATTATTCAATTCATGATTCATGATTCGATTCATGATTCATGATTCAATTCATGATTCATGATTCGATTCATGATTCATGATTCATGATTCAATTCATTAATCATGATTCATGATTCGATTCATGATTCATGATTCAATTCATGTTTCATAATTCATGATTCATGATTTAATTCATGATTCATGATTCATAATTCACTTCATGATTCGAGATTCAATTCATGATTCAATTCATGATTCATAATTCAAGATTCGATTCATGATTCATGATTAAATTCATGATTCATGATTCATGATTCATGATTCATGATTCAATTCATGATTCATGATTCAATTTATGATTCATGATTCATGACTCATGATTCAATTCATGATTCAATTCATGATTCATAATTCAAAATTCGATTTATGATTCATGATTCAATTCATGATTCATGATTTATGATTCATGATTCGTGATTCGATTCATGATTCATGATTCAATTCATGATTCATGATTCGATTCATGATTCTTGATTCATGATTCATGATTCGATTCATGATTCATAATTCATGATTTAATTCATGATTCATAATTTATGATTCATGATTCAATTCATGATTCAATTCATGATTCATGATTCGATTCATGATTCATGATTCAATTCATGATTCATGATTCAATTCATGATTCAATTCATGATTCATGTTTCATGATTCAATTCATGATTGATGATTCATGATTCAATTCATGATTCAATTCATGATTCATGATTCATGATTCAATTTATGATTCATGATTCATGATTCAATTCATGATTCATGATTCATGATTCAATTCATGATTCAATTCATGATTCATGATTCATGATTCATGATTCAATTCATGATTCATGATTCATGATTCATGATTCAATTCATGATTCATAATTCATGATTCATGATTCAATATATGATTCATGATTTATGATACATGATTAATGTTTCAATTCATGATTCATTTCATGATTCATGATACAATTCATGATTCGATTCCTGATTCAATTCATGATTCATGATTCGATTTATTATTCATGATTCATGATTTAATTCATGATTCATGATTCATGATTCGATTCATGATTCATGATTCATGATTCAATTCATGATTCATGATTCATGATTCATGATTCAATTCATGATTCATGATTCAAGATTTGATTCAAGATTCTTGATTCAATTTATGATTCATTAATTCATGATTCGATTTATGATTTATGATTCAATTCATGATTCAATTCATGATTCATGATTCATGATTCAATTCATGATTGATGATTCATGATTTAATTCATGATTCATGATTCGATTCATGATTCATGATTCAATTCATGATTCATGATTCAAGATTCAATTCATGATTCAATTCATGATTCATGATTCATGATTCAATTTATGATTCATGATTCAATTCATGATTCAATTCATGATTCATGATTCAAGATTCAATTCATGATTCAATTCATGATTCATGATTCATGATTCAATTTATGATTCATGATTCAATTCATGATTCAATTCATGATTCATGATTCTATTCATGATTCATGATTCATGATTCAATTCATGATTCATGATCCGATTCATGATTCATGATTCAATTCATGATTCATGATTCATGATTCAATTCATGATTCATGATTCATGATTCTATTCATGATTCATGATTCATTATTCAATTCATGATTCATGATTCGATTCATGATTCATGATTCAATTCATGATTCATGATTCGATTCATGATTCATGATTCATGATTCAATTCATTAATCATGATTCATGATTCGATTCATGATTCATGATTCAATTCATGTTTCATAATTCATGATTCATGATTTAATTCATGATTCATGATTCATAATTCACTTCATGATTCGAGATTCAATTCATGATTCAATTCATGATTCATAATTCAAGATTCGATTCATGATTCATGATTAAATTCATGATTCATGATTCATGATTCATGATTCATGATTCAATTCATGATTCATGATTCAATTTATGATTCATGATTCATGACTCATGATTCAATTCATGATTCAATTCATGATTCATAATTCAAAATTCGATTTATGATTCATGATTCAATTCATGATTCATGATTTATGATTCATGATTCGTGATTCGATTCATGATTCATGATTCAATTCATGATTCATGATTCGATTCATGATTCTTGATTCATGATTCATGATTCGATTCATGATTCATAATTCATGATTTAATTCATGATTCATAATTTATGATTCATGATTCAATTCATGATTCAATTCATGATTCATGATTCGATTCATGATTCATGATTCAATTCATGATTCATGATTCAATTCATGATTCAATTCATGATTCATGTTTCATGATTCAATTCATGATTGATGATTCATGATTCAATTCATGATTCAATTCATGATTCATGATTCATGATTCAATTTATGATTCATGATTCATGATTCAATTCATGATTCATGATTCATGATTCAATTCATGATTCAATTCATGATTCATGATTCATGATTCATGATTCAATTCATGATTCATGATTCATGATTCATGATTCAATTCATGATTCATAATTCATGATTCATGATTCAATATATGATTCATGATTTATGATACATGATTAATGTTTCAATTCATGATTCATTTCATGATTCATGATACAATTCATGATTCGATTCCTGATTCAATTCATGATTCATGATTCGATTTATTATTCATGATTCATGATTTAATTCATGATTCATGATTCATGATTCGATTCATGATTCATGATTCATGATTCAATTCATGATTCATGATTCATGATTCATGATTCAATTCATGATTCATGATTCAAGATTTGATTCAAGATTCTTGATTCAATTTATGATTCATTAATTCATGATTCGATTTATGATTTATGATTCAATTCATGATTCAATTCATGATTCATGATTCATGATTCAATTCATGATTGATGATTCATGATTTAATTCATGATTCATGATTCGATTCATGATTCATGATTCAATTCATGATTCATGATTCGATTCATGATTCAATTCATGATTCAATTCATGATTCATGATTTATGATTCAATTCATGATTCATGATTCATGATTTAATTCATGATTCATGATTCGATTCATGATTCATGATTCAATTCATGATTCATGATTCGATTCATGATTCATGATTCAATTCATGATTCATGATTCATGATTCATGATTCAATTCATGATTCATGATTTAATTCATGATTCAATTCATGATTCATGATTCATGATTCAATTCATGATTCAATTCATGATTCATGATTCATGATTTATGATTCAATTCATGATTCATAATTCATGATTCATGATTCAATTCATGATTCATAATTCATGATTCATGATTCAATATATGATTCATGATTTATGATACATGATTAATGTTTCAATTCATGATTCATTTCATGATTCATGATACAATTCATGATTCGATTCCTGATTCAATTCATGATTCATGATTCGATTTATTATTCATGATTCATGATTTAATTCATGATTCATGATTCATGATTCGATTCATGATTCATGATTCATGATTCAATTCATGATTCATGATTCAAGATTCGATTCAAGATTCTTGATTCAATTTATGATTCATTAATTCATGATTCGATTTATGATTTATGATTCAATTCATGATTCAATTCATGATTCATGATTCATGATTCAATTCATGATTCATGATTCATGATTTAATTCATGATTCATGATTCATGATTCAATTCATGATTGATGATTCGATTCATGATTCATGATTCAATTCATGATTCAATTCATGATTCATGATTCATGATTCAATTCATGATTGATGATTCATGATTTAATTCATGATTCATGATTCGATTCATGATTCATTATTCAATTCATGATTCATGATTCGATTCATGATTCATGATTCAATTCATGATTCATGATTCATGATTCATGATTCAATTCATGATTCATGATTTAATTCATGCTTCAATTCATGATTCATGATTCATGATTCTATTCATGATTCATGATTAATGATTCAATTCATGATTCTTGATTCGATTCATGATTCATGATTCAATTCATGAATTATGATTCATGATTCAATTCATGATTCATGATTTGATTCATGATTCATGATTCAATTCATGATTCATGATTCATGATTCATGATTCTATTCATGATTCATGATTCATGATTCAATTCATGATTCATGATTCGATTCATGATTCATGATTCAATTCATGATTCATGATTCGATTTATGATTCATGATTCAATTCATGATTCATGATTCATGATTCATGATTCAATTCATGATTCATGATTTAATTCATGATTCAATTCATGATTCATGATTCAATTCATGATTCAATTCATGATTCATGATTCATGATTTATGATTCAATTCATGATTCATAATTCATGATTCATGATTCAATTCATGATTCATAATTCATGATTCATGATTCAATATATGATTCATGATTTATGATACATGATTAATGTTTCAATTCATGATTCATTTCATGATTCATGATACAATTCATGATTCGATTCCTGATTCAATTCATGATTCATGATTCGATTTATTATTCATGATTCATGATTTAATTCATGATTCATGATTCATGATTCGATTCATGATTCATGATTCATGATTCAATTCATGATTCATGATTCAAGATTCGATTCAAGATTCTTGATTCAATTTATGATTCATTAATTCATGATTCGATTTATGATTTATGATTCAATTCATGATTCAATTCATGATTCATGATTCATGATTCAATTCATGATTCATGATTCATGATTTAATTCATGATTCATGATTCATGATTCAATTCATGATTGATGATTCGATTCATGATTCATGATTCAATTCATGATTCAATTCATGATTCATGATTCATGATTCAATTCATGATTGATGATTCATGATTTAATTCATGATTCATGATTCGATTCATGATTCATTATTCAATTCATGATTCATGATTCGATTCATGATTCATGATTCAATTCATGATTCATGATTCATGATTCATGATTCAATTCATGATTCATGATTTAATTCATGCTTCAATTCATGATTCATGATTCATGATTCTATTCATGATTCATGATTAATGATTCAATTCATGATTCTTGATTCGATTCATGATTCATGATTCAATTCATGAATTATGATTCATGATTCAATTCATGATTCATGATTTGATTCATGATTCATGATTCAATTCATGATTCATGATTCATGATTCATGATTCTATTCATGATTCATGATTCATGATTCAATTCATGATTCATGATTCGATTCATGATTCATGATTCAATTCATGATTCATGATTCGATTTATGATTCATGATTCAATTCATGATTCATGATTCATGATTCATGATTCAATTCATGATTCATGATTTAATTCATGATTCAATTCATGATTCATGATTTAATTCATGATTCAATTCATGATTCATGATTCATGATTCATGATTCATTTCATGATTAGTGATTCATGATTCAATTCATGATTCATAATTCATGATTCATGATTCATTTCATGATTCATGATTCATGATTCAATTCATGATTCATAATTCAGTTTATGATTCGTTTCATGATTCATTTCATGATTCATAATTTGATTTATGATTCATGATTCATGATTTAATTCATGATTCATGATTCATGATTCAATTCATGATTCATGACTCATGATTCAATTCATGATTCAATTCATGATTCATGATTAAAATTATAATTCAATTCATGATTCATGATTCATTATTAATGATTCAATTCATGAATCAATTCATGATTCATGATTCAATTCATGATTCATGATTCAATTCATGATTCATGATTCATGATTCTTGATTCATGATTCATGATTCGATTCAAGATTAATGATTCATGATTCAATTCATGATTCATGATTCGATTCATGATTCATGATTCATGATTTATGATTCAATTCATGATTCATGGTTCATGATTCAATTAATGATTCAATCCATGATTCATGATTCATGATTCAATTTATGATTCATGATTCAATTCATGATTCAATTCATGATTCATGATTCAAGATTCAATTCATGATTCATGATTCAATTCATGATTCATGATTCAATTCATGATTCAAGATTCAATTCATGATTCATGATTCAATTCATGATTCATGATTCGATTCATGATTCATTATTTATGATTCAATTCATGATTCATGATTCAATTTATGATTCATGATTCATGACTCATGATTCAATTCATGATTCAATTCATGATTCATAATTCAAAATTCGATTTATGATTCATGATTCAATTCTTAATTCATGATTCATGATTCATGATTCATGATTCGATTCATGATTCATGATTCAATTCATGATTCATGATTCGATTCATGATTCTTGATTCATGACTTATGATTCAATTCATTAATCATGATTCATGATTCGATTCATGATTCATGATTCGATTCATGTTTTATAATTCATGATTCGTGATTCAATTCATGATTCATGATTCATGATTCATGATTCAATTCATGATTCACGATTCAATTCATGATTTATGATTCATGATTCAATTCATGATTCAATTCATGATTCCTGATTCATGATTCAATTCATGATTCATGATTCAATTCATGATCCGTTTCCTGATTCAATTCATGATTCATAATTTAAGATTTGATTCATGATTCATGATTCAATTCATGATTCATGATTCATGATTCATGATTCGATTCATGATTCACAATTCATGATTCAATTCATGATTCATGATTCGATTCATGATTCATTATTTATGATTCAATTCATGATTCATGATTCAATTTATGATTCATGATTCATGACTCATGATTCAATTCATGATTCAATTCATGATTCATAATTCAAAATTCGATTTATGATTCATGATTCAATTCATGATTCATGATTCATGATTCATGATTCATGATTCATGATTCAATTCATGATTCATGATTTGATTCATGATTCATGATTCAATTCATGATTCAATTCATGATTCATGATTCATGATTCATGATTCAATTCATGATTGATGATTCATGATTCAATTCATGATTCAATTCATGATTCATGATTGATGATTCAATTTATGATTCATGATTCATGATTCAATTCATGATTCATGATTCATGATTCAATTCATGATTCGATTCATGATTCTTGATTCATGATTCATGATTCGATTCATGATTCATAATTCATAATTTAATTCATGATTCATGATTCGATTCATGATTCGTGATTCAATTCATGATTTATGATTCAATTCATGATTTATGATTCAATTCATGATTCAATTCATGATTCATGATTCATGATTCATGATTCAATTCATGATTCATGATTCATGATTTAATTCATGATTCATGATTCGATTCATGATTCATGATTCAATTCATGATTCATGATTCGATTCATGATTCATGATTCAATTCATGATTCATGATTCATGATTCATGATTCAATTCATGATTCATGATTTAATTCATGATTCAATTCATGATTCATGATTCAGTTTATGATTCATGATTCAATTTATCATTCATGATTCATGATTTAATTTATGATTCAATTCATGATTCATGATTCATGATTCATAATTCTATTCATGATTCATGATTCATAAATCAATTCATGATTCTTGATTCGATTCATGATTCATGATTCAATTCATGATTCATGATTCAAATTATGATTCATGATTTGATTCATGATTCATGATTCAATTCATGATTCATGATTCATGATTCTATTCATGATTCATGATTAAATTCATGATTCATGATTCGATTCCTGATTCATGATTCAATTCATGATTCATGATTCGATTCATGATTCATGATTCAATTCATGATTCATGATTCATGATTCATGATTTAATTCATGATTCATGATTTAATTCATGATTCATGATTTAATTCATGATTCAATTCATGATTCATGATTCAGTTTATGATTCATGATTCATGATTCAATTTATGATTCATGATTCATGATTTAATTCATGATTCAATTCATGATTCATGATTCATGATTCATGATTCAATTCATGATTAGTGATTCATGATTCAATTCATGATTCATAATTCATGATTCATGATTCAATTCATGATTCATGATTTATGATTCAATTCATGATTCATAATTCAGTTTATGATTCGTTTCATGATTCAATTCATGATTCATAATTCGATTTATGATTCATGATTCATGATTTAATTCATGATTCATGATTCATGATTCAATTCATGATTCATGATTCATGATTCAATTCATGATTCAATTCATGATTCATGATTCAAATTATAATTCAATTCATGATTCATGATTCATGATTAATGATTCAATTCATGATTCATGATTCATGATTCAATTCATGATTCATGATTCAATTCATGATTCATGATTCATGATTCTTGATTCATGATTCATGATTCGATTCAAGATTAATGATTCATGATTCAATTCATGATTCATGATTCGATTCATGATTCATGATTTATGATTCAATTCATGATTCATGGTTCATGATTCAATTAATGATTCAATTCATGATTCATGATTCATGATTCAATTTATGATTCATGATTCAATTCATGATTCAATTCATGATTCATGATTCAAGATTCAATTCATGATTCAATTCATGATTCATGATTCATGATTCAATTTATGATTCATGATTCAATTCATGATTCAATTCATGATTCATGATTCAAGATTCAATTCATGATTCATGATTCAATTCATGATTCAAGATTCAATTCATGATTCATGATTCAATTCACGATTCAAGATTCATGATTCGATTCATGATTCATGATTCATAAATCAATTCATGATTCATGATTCAATTCATGACTAATGATTCATGATTCAATTCATGATTCATGATTCAATTCATGATTCATGATTCAATTCATGAATTATGATTTATGATTCAAATCATGATTCATGATTCAATTCATGACTCATGATTCAATTCATGATTCGATTCCAGATTCAATTCATGATTCATGATTCGATTAATGATTCATGATTCATGATTCAATTCATGATTCATGATTCATGATTCATGATTCAATTTATGATTCATGTTTCATGATTCAATTCATGATTCAATTCATGATTCATGATTCAAATTATAATTCAATTCATGATTCATGATTCATGATTAATGATTCATTATGCGATTCATGATTCATGATTCAATTCATGATTCATGATTCATGATTCATGATTCATGATTCATGATTCGATTCATGATTCATGATTCAATTCATGATTCATGATTCATGATTCATTATTTGATTCATGATTCATGATTCAATATATGATTCATGATTCGATTCATGATTCATTTTTCAATTCATGATTCATGATTCATGATTTATGATTCAATTCATGATTCATGATTCAATTAATGATTAAATTCATGATTCATGATTCAATTTATGATTCATGATTCAATTCATGATTCAATTCATGATTCATGATTCATGATTCATGATTCGATTCATGATTCATGATTCATGATTCAATTCATGATTCGATTCCAGATTCAATTCATGATTCATGATTCGATTTATGATTCATGATTCATGATTCAATTCATGATTCATGATTCATGATTCATGATTCAATTCATGATTCATGATTCATGATTCAATTCATGATTCAATTCATGATTCATGATTCAAATTATAATTCAATTCATGATTCATGATTCATGATTAATGATTCAATTCATGATTCAATTCATGATTCATGATTCGATTCGTGATTCATGATTCAATTCATGATTCATGATTCATGATTCATGATTCAATTCATGATTCATGATTTATGATTGATGATTCGATTCATGATTCATTATTCTTGATTCAATTCATGATTCATGATTTATGATTCATGATTTATGATTCATGATTCAATTCATGATTCATGTTTCGATTCATGAATCTTGAATCATGATTTATGATTCGATTCATGATTCATGATTCAATTCATGATTCATGATTCATGATTCAATTCATGATTCATGATTCAATTTATGATTCATGATTCAAGATTCAATTCATGATTCATGATTCGATTCATGATTCATGATTCATGATTCAATTCATGATTCATGATTCATGATTCATGATTCTATTCATGATTCATGATTCTATTCATGATTCATGATTCATGATTCAATTCATGATTCATGATTCGATTCATGATTCATGATTCAATTCATGATTCATGATTCATGATTCAATTCATGATTCATGATTCATGATTCTATTCATGATTCATGATTCATGATTCAATTCATGATTCATGATTCGATTCATGATTCATGATTCAATTCATGATTCATGATTCGATTCATGATTCATGATTCAATTCATGATTCATGATTCATGATTCAATTCATGATTCATGATTCATGATTCTATTCATGATTCATGATTCATGATTCAATTCATGATTCATGATTCAATTTATGATTCATGATTCAATTCATGATTCAATTCATGATTCATGATTCAAGATTCAATTCATGATTCATGATTCAATTCATGATTCAAGATTCAATTCATGATTCATGATTCAATTCACGATTCAAGATTCATGATTCGATTCATGATTCATGATTCATAAATCAATTCATGATTCATGATTCAATTCATGACTAATGATTCATGATTCAATTCATGATTCATGATTCAATTCATGATTCATGATTCAATTCATGAATTATGATTTATGATTCAAATCATGATTCATGATTCAATTCATGACTCATGATTCAATTCATGATTCGATTCCAGATTCAATTCATGATTCATGATTCGATTAATGATTCATGATTCATGATTCAATTCATGATTCATGATTCATGATTCATGATTCAATTTATGATTCATGTTTCATGATTCAATTCATGATTCAATTCATGATTCATGATTCAAATTATAATTCAATTCATGATTCATGATTCATGATTAATGATTCATTATGCGATTCATGATTCATGATTCAATTCATGATTCATGATTCATGATTCATGATTCATGATTCGATTCATGATTCATGATTCAATTCATGATTCATGATTCATGATTCATTATTTGATTCATGATTCATGATTCAATATATGATTCATGATTCGATTCATGATTCATTTTTCAATTCATGATTCATGATTCATGATTTATGATTCAATTCATGATTCATGATTCAATTAATGATTAAATTCATGATTCATGATTCAATTTATGATTCATGATTCAATTCATGATTCAATTCATGATTCATGATTCATGATTCGATTCATGATTCATGATTCATGATTCAATTCATGATTCGATTCCAGATTCAATTCATGATTCATGATTCGATTTATGATTCATGATTCATGATTCAATTCATGATTCATGATTCATGATTCATGATTCAATTCATGATTCATGATTCATGATTCAATTCATGATTCAATTCATGATTCATGATTCAAATTATAATTCAATTCATGATTCATGATTCATGATTAATGATTCAATTCATGATTCAATTCATGATTCATGATTCGATTCGTGATTCATGATTCAATTCATGATTCATGATTCATGATTCATGATTCAATTCATGATTCATGATTTATGATTGATGATTCGATTCATGATTCATTATTCTTGATTCAATTCATGATTCATGATTTATGATTCATGATTTATGATTCATGATTCAATTCATGATTCATGTTTCGATTCATGAATCTTGAATCATGATTTATGATTCGATTCATGATTCATGATTCAATTCATGATTCATGATTCATGATTCATGATTCAATTCATGATTCATGATTCGATTTATGATTCATGATTCAAGATTCAATTCATGATTCATGATTCGATTCATGATTCATGATTCATGATTCAATTCATGATTCATGATTCATGATTCTATTCATGATTCATGATTCTATTCATGATTCATGATTCATGATTCAATTCATGATTCATGATTCGATTCATGATTCATGATTCAATTCATGATTCATGATTCATGATTCAATTCATGATTCATGATTCATGATTCTATTCATGATTCATGATTCATGATTCATGATTCATGATTCGATTCATGATTCATGATTCAATTCATGATTCATGATTCGATTCATGATTTATGATTCATGATTCAATTCATTAATCATGATTCATGATTCGATTCATGATTCATGATTCAATTCATGTTTCATAATTCATGATTCATGATTCAATTCATGATTCATGATTCATGATTCAATTCATGATTTATGATTCGAGATTCAATTCATTATTCAATTCATGATTCATAATTCAAGATTCGATTCATGATTCATGATTCAATTCATGATTCATGATTCATAATTCATGATTCGATTCATGATTCATTATTCATGATTCAATTCATGATTCATGATTCAATTTATGATTCATGATTCATGACTCATGATTCAATTCATGATTCAATTCATGATTCATAATTCAAAATTCGATTTATGATTCATGATTCAATTCATGATTCATGATTCATGATTCATGATTCGTGATTCGATTCATGATTCATGATTCAATTCATGATTCATGATTCGATTCATGATTCTTGATTCATGATTCATGATTCGATTCATGATTCATAATTCATGATTTAATTCATGATTCATAATTCATGATTCATGATTCAATTCATGATTCAATTCATGATTCATGATTCGATTCATGATTCATGATTCAATTCATGATTTATGATTCAATTCATGATTCAATTCATGATTCATGATTCATGATTCAATTCATGATTGATTATTCATGATTTAATTCATGATTCAATTCATGATTCATGATTCATGATTCAATTTATGATTCATGATTCATGATTCAATTCATGATTCATGATTCATGATTCAATTCATGATTCATGATTCATAATTCATGATTAAATTCATGATTCATAATTCATGATTCATGATTCAATTCATGATTCATAATTCATGATTCATGATTCAATATATGATTCATGATTTATGATACATGATTAATGTTTCAATTCATGATTCATTTCATGATTCATGATACAATTCATGATTCGATTCCTGATTCAATTCATGATTCATGATTCGATTTATTATTCATGATTCATGATTTAATTCATGATTCATGATTCATGATTCGATTCATGATTCATGATTCATGATTCAATTCATGATTCATGATTCATGATTCATGATTCAATTCATGATTCATGATTCAAGATTCGATTCATGATTTATGATTCAATTCATGATTCAATTCATGATTCATGATTCATGATTCATGATTCAATTCATGATTGATGATTCATGATTTAATTCATGATTCATGATTCGATTCATGATTCATGATTCAATTCATGATTCATGATTCATGATTCATGATTCAATTCATGATTCATGATTTAATTAATGATTTAATTCATGATTCATGATTCAGTTTATGATTCATGATTCATGATTCAATTTATGATTCATGATTCATGATTTAATTCATGATTCAATTCATGATTCATGATTCATGATTCATGATTCTATTCATGATTCATGATTCATGATTCAATTCATGATTCTTGATTCGATTCATGATTCATGATTCAATTCATGAATTATGATTCATGATTCAATTCATGATTCATGATTCGATTCATGATTCATGATTCAATTCATGATTCATGATTCGATTCATGATTCATGATTCAATTCATGATTCATGATTCATGAGTCATGATTCATGATTTAATTCATGATTCAATTCATGATTCATGATTTAATTTATGATTCATGATTCATGATTCAATTCATGATTTATGATTCGAGATTCAATTCATTATTCAATTCATGATTCATAATTCAAGATTCGATTCATGATTCATGATTCAATTCATGATTCATGATTCATAATTCATGATTCGATTCATGATTCATTATTCATGATTCAATTCATGATTCATGATTCAATTTATGATTCATGATTCATGACTCATGATTCAATTCATGATTCAATTCATGATTCATAATTCAAAATTCGATTTATGATTCATGATTCAATTCATGATTCATGATTCATGATTCATGATTCGTGATTCGATTCATGATTCATGATTCAATTCATGATTCATGATTCGATTCATGATTCTTGATTCATGATTCATGATTCGATTCATGATTCATAATTCATGATTTAATTCATGATTCATAATTCATGATTCATGATTCAATTCATGATTCAATTCATGATTCATGATTCGATTCATGATTCATGATTCAATTCATGATTTATGATTCAATTCATGATTCAATTCATGATTCATGATTCATGATTCAATTCATGATTGATTATTCATGATTTAATTCATGATTCAATTCATGATTCATGATTCATGATTCAATTTATGATTCATGATTCATGATTCAATTCATGATTCATGATTCATGATTCAATTCATGATTCAATTCATGATTCATGATTCATAATTCATGATTAAATTCATGATTCATAATTCATGATTCATGATTCAATTCATGATTCATAATTCATGATTCATGATTCAATATATGATTCATGATTTATGATACATGATTAATGTTTCAATTCATGATTCATTTCATGATTCATGATACAATTCATGATTCGATTCCTGATTCAATTCATGATTCATGATTCGATTTATTATTCATGATTCATGATTTAATTCATGATTCATGATTCATGATTCGATTCATGATTCATGATTCATGATTCAATTCATGATTCATGATTCATGATTCATGATTCAATTCATGATTCATGATTCAAGATTCGATTCATGATTTATGATTCAATTCATGATTCAATTCATGATTCAATTCATGATTCATGATTCATGATTCAATTCATGATTGATGATTCATGATTTAATTCATGATTCATGATTCGATTCATGATTCATGATTCAATTCATGATTCATGATTCATGATTCATGATTCAATTCATGATTCATGATTTAATTCATGATTTAATTCATGATTCATGATTCAGTTTATGATTCATGATTCATGATTCAATTTATGATTCATGATTCATGATTTAATTCATGATTCAATTCATGATTCATGATTCATGATTCATGATTCTATTCATGATTCATGATTCATGATTCAATTCATGATTCTTGATTCGATTCATGATTCATGATTCAATTCATGAATTATGATTCATGATTCAATTCATGATTCATGATTCGATTCATGATTCATGATTCAATTCATGATTCATGATTCGATTCATGATTCATGATTCAATTCATGATTCATGATTCATGAGTCATGATTCATGATTTAATTCATGATTCAATTCATGATTCATGATTTAATTTATGATTCATGATTCATGATTTAATTCATGATTCAATTCATGATTCATGATTCATGATTCATGATTCATTTCATGATTAGTGATTCATGATTCAATTCATGATTCATAATTCATGATTCATGATTCAATTCATGATTCATGATTCATGATTCAATTCATGATTCATAATTCAGTTTATGATTCGTTTCATGATTCAATTCATGATTCATAATTCGATTTATGATTCATGATTCATGATTTAATTCATGATTCATGATTCATGATTCAATTCATGATTCATGATTCAATTCATGATTCAATTCATGATTCATGATTCATTATTAATGATTCAATTCATGAATCAATTCATGATTCATGATTCAATTCATGATTCATGATTCGATTCATGATTCATGATTCATGATTTATGATTCAATTTATGATTCATGGTTCGATTCAATATTAATGATTCATGATTCAATTCATGATTCATGATTCGATTCATGATTCATGATTCATGATTCATGATTTAATTCATGATTCATGATTCATGATTCAATTCATGATTCATGATTCAATTCATGATTCAATTCATGATTCATGATTCATTATTAATGATTCAATTCATGAATCAATTCATGATTCATGATTCAATTCATGATTCATGATTCAATTCATGATTCATGATTCATGATTTATGATTCAATTTATGATTCATGGTTCGATTCAATATTAATGATTCATGATTCGATTCATGATTCATTATTTATGATTCAATTCATGATTCATGATTCAATTTATGATTCATGATTCATGACTCATGATTCAATTCATGATTCAATTCATGATTCATAATTCAAAATTCGATTTATGATTCATGATTCAATTCTTAATTCCTGATTCATGATTCATGATTCGATTCATGATTCATGATTCAATTCATGATTCATGATTCGATTCATGATTCTTGATTCATGACTTATGATTCAATTCATTAATCATGATTCATGATTCGATTCATGATTCATGATTCAATTCATGTTTTATAATTCATGATTCGTGATTCAATTCATGATTCATGATTCATGATTCATGATTCAATTCATGATTCACGATTCAATTCATGATTTATGATTCATGATTCATGATTCAATTCATGATTCAATTCATGATTCCTGATTCATGATTCAATTCATGATTCATGATTCAATTCATGATCCGTTTCCTGATTCAATTCATAATTCATGATTCGAGATTCAATTCATGATTCAATTCATGATTCATTTCATGATTCATGATACAATTCATGATTCGATTCCTGATTCAATTCATGATTCATGATTCAATTTATTATTCATGATTCATGATTTAATTCATGATTCATGATTCATGATTCGATTCATTGTTCACGATTCATGATTCAATTCATGATTCATGATTCATGATTCATGATTCATGATTCAATTCATGATTCATGATTCAAGATTCGATTCATGATTCTTGATTCAATTTATGATTCATGATTCATGATTCATGATTCGATTCATGATTCATGATTTGATTCATGATTCATGATTCATGATTTAATTCATGATTTATGATTCATGTCTCATTATTTAATTCATTAATCATGATTCATGATTCAATTCATGATTCATGATTCAATTCATGTTTCATAATTCATGTTTCATGATTCAATTCATGATTCATGATTCATGATTCAATTCATGATTCAATTCATGATTCATGATTCATGATTCATGATTCAATTCATGATTCATAATTCATGATTCATGATTCAATTCATGATTCATAATTCATGATTCATGATTCAATATATGATTCATGATTTATGATACATGATTAATGTTTCAATTCATGATTCATTTCATGATTCATGATACAATTCATGATTCGATTCCTGATTCAATTCATGATTCATGATTCAATTTATTATTCATGATTCATGATTTAATTCATGATTCATGATTCATGATTCGATTCATTGTTCACGATTCATGATTCAATTCATGATTCATGATTCATGATTCATGATTCGATTCATGATTCATGATTCATGATTTGATTCATGATTCATGATTCATGATTTAATTCATGATTTATGATTCATGTCTCATTATTTAATTCATTAATCATGATTCATGATTCAATTCATGATTCATGATTCAATTCATGTTTCATAATTCATGATTCATGATTCAATTCATGATTCATGATTCATGATTCATGATTTGATTCATGATTCATGATTTAATTCATGATTTATGATTCATGTCTCATTATTTAATTCATTAATCATGATTCATGATTCAATTCATGATTCATGATTCAATTCATGTTTCATAATTCAAGATTCATGATTCAATTCATGATTCATGATTCATGATTCAATTCATGATTCATGATTCATGATTTAATTCATGATTCATAATTCATGATTCATGATTCAATTCATGATTCATAATTCATGATTCATGATTCAATATAGGATTCATGATTTATGATACATGATTAATGTTTCAATTCATGATTCATTTCATGATTCATGATACAATTCATGATTCGATTCCTGATTCAATTCATGATTCATGATTCAATTTATTATTCATGATTCATGATTCAATTCATGATTCATGATTCGATTCATGATTCTTGATTCATGATTCATGATTCGATTCATGATTCATAATTCATGATTTAATTCATGATTCATAATTCATGATTCATGATTCAATTCATGATTCAATTCATGATTCATGATTCGATTCATGATTCATGATTCAATTCATGATTTAATTCATGATTCATGATTCAATTCATGATTCAATTCATGATTCATGATTCGATTCATGATTCATGATTCAATTCATGATTTAATTCATGATTCATGATTCATGATTCAATTCATGATTCAATTCATGATTCATGATTCAATTTATGATTCATGATTCATGATTCAATTCATGATTCATGATTCATGATTCAATTCATGATTCAATTCATGATTCATAATTCATGATTAAATTCATGATTCATAATTCATGATTCATGATTCAATTCATGATTCATAATTCATGATTCATGATTCAATATATGATTCATGATTTATGATACATGATTAATGTTTCAATTCATGATTCATTTCATGATTCATGATACAATTCATGATTCGATTCCTGATTCAATTCATGATTCATGATTCGATTTATTATTCATGATTGATGATTTAATTCATGATTCATGATTCATGATTCGATTCATGATTCATGATTCATGATTCAATTCATGATTCATGATTCATGATTCATGATTCAATTCATGATTCATGATTCAAGATTCGATTCATGATTTATGATTCAATTCATGATTCAATTCATGATTCATGATTCATGATTCAATTCATGATTGATGATTCATGATTTAATTCATGATTCATGATTCGATTCATGATTCATGATTCAATTCATGATTCATGATTCATGATTCATGATTCAATTCATGATTCATGATTTAATTCATGATTTAATTCATGATTCATGATTCAGTTTATGATTCATGATTCATGATTCAATTTATGATTCATGATTCATGATTTAATTCATGATTCAATTCATGATTCATGATTCATGATTCATGATTCTATTCATGATTCATGATTCATGATTCAATTCATGATTCATGATTCAATTCATGATTCTTGATTCGATTCATGATTCATGATTCAATTCATGAATTATGATTCATGATTCAATTCATGATTCATGATTCGATTCATGATTCATGATTCAATTCATGATTCATGATTCGATTCATGATTCATGATTCAATTCATGATTCATGATTCATGAGTCATGATTCATGATTTAATTCATGATTCAATTCATGATTCATGATTTAATTTATGATTCATGATTTAATTCATGATTCAATTCATGATTCATGATTCATGATTCATGATTTATTTCATGATTAGTGATTCATGATTCAATTTATGATTCATAATTCATGATTCATGATTCAATTCATGATTCATGATTCATGATTCAATTCATGATTCATAATTCAGTTTATGATTCGTTTCATGATTCAATTCATGATTCATAATTCGATTTATGATTCATGATTCATGATTTAATTCATGATTCATGATTCATGATTCAATTCATGATTCATGATTCATGATTCAATTCATGATTCAATTCATGATTCATGATTCATTATTAATGATTCAATTCATGAATCAATTCATGATTCATGATTCAATTCATGATTCATGATTCAATTCATGATTCATGATTCGATTCATGATTCATGATTCATGATTTATGATTCAATTCATGATTCATGGTTCGATTCAATATTAATGATTCATGATTCAATTCATGATTCATGATTCGATTCATGATTCATGATTCATGATTTATGATTCAATTCATGATTCATGGTTCATGATTCAATTAAGGATTCAATCCATGATTCATGATTCAATTTATGATTCATGATTCAATTCATGATTCAATTCATGATTCATGATTCAAGATTCAATTCATGATTCATGATTTAATTCATGATTCATGATTCAATTCATGATTCATGATTCGATTCATGATTCATTATTTATGATTCAATTCATGATTCATGATTCAATTTATGATTCATGATTCATGACTCATGATTCAATTCATGATTCAATTCATGATTCATAATTCAAAATTCGATTTATGATTCATGATTCAATTCTTAATTCATGATTCATGATTCATGATTCGATTCATGATTCATGATTCAATTCATGATTCATGATTCGATTCATGATTCTTGATTCATGACTTATGATTCAATTCATTAATCATGATTCATGATTCGATTCATGATTCATGATTCAATTCATGTTTTATAATTCATGATTCGTGATTCAATTCATGATTCATGATTCATGATTCATGATTCAATTCATGATTCACGATTCAATTCATGATTTATGATTCATGATTCATGATTCAATTCATGATTCAATTCATGATTCCTGATTCATGATTCAATTCATGATTCATGATTCAATTCATGATCCGTTTCCTGATTCAATTCATGATTCATGATTCGAGATTCAATTCATGATTCAATTCATGATTCATTTCATGATTCAATTCATGATTCATGATTCAATTTATTATTCATGATTCATGATTTACTTCATGATTCATGATTCATGATTCGATTCATTGTTCACGATTCATGATTCAATTCATGATTCATGATTCATGATTCAATTCATGATTCATGATTCAAGATTCCATTCATGATTCTTGATTCAATTTATGATTCATGATTCATGATTCGATTCATGATTCATGATTCATGATTTGATTCATGATTCATGATTCATGATTTAATTCATGATTTATGATTCATGTCTCATTATTTAATTCATTAATCATGATTCATGATTCAATTCATGATTCATGATTCAATTCATGTTTCATAATTCATGTTTCATGATTCAATTCATGATTCATGATTCAATTCATGATTCAATTCATGATTCATGATTCATGATTCATGATTCAATTCATGATTCATAATTCATGATTCATGATTCAATTCATGATTCATAATTCATGATTCATGATTCAATATATGATTCATGATTTATGATACATGATTAATGTTTCAATTCATGATTCATTTCATGATTCATGATACAATTCATGATTCGATTCCTGATTCAATTCATGATTCAATTTATTATTCATGATTCATGATTTAATTCATGATTCATGATTCATGATTCGATTCATTGTTCACGATTCATGATTCAATTCATGATTCATGATTCATGATTCATGATTCGATTCATGATTCATGATTCATGATTTGATTCATGATTCATGATTCATGATTTAATTCATGATTTATGATTCATGTCTCATTATTTAATTCATTAATCATGATTCATGATTCAATTCATGATTCATGATTCAATTCATGTTTCATAATTCATGATTCATGATTCAATTCATGATTCATGATTCATGATTTGATTCATGATTCATGATTCATGATTTAATTCATGATTTATGATTCATGTCTCATTATTTAATTCATTAATCATGATTCATGATTCAATTCATGATTCATGATTCAATTCATGTTTCATAATTCATGATTCATGATTCAATTCATGATTCATGATTCATGATTCAATTCATGATTCAATTCATGATTCATGATTCATGATTCATGATTTAATTCATGATTCATAATTCATGATTCATGATTCAATTCATGATTCATAATTCATGATTCATGATTCAATATATGATTCATGATTTATGATACATGATTAATGTTTCAATTCATGATTCATTTCATGATTCATGATACAATTCATGATTCGATTCCTGATTCAATTCATGATTCATGATTCAATTTATTATTCATGATTCATGATTTAATTCATGATTCATGATTCATGATTCGATTCATTATTCACGATTCATGATTCAATTCATGATTCATGATTCATGATTCATGATTCAATTCATGATTCATGATTCAATATTCGATTCATGATTCTTGATTCAATTTATGATTCATGATTCTTGATTCATGATTCGATTCATGATTCATGATTCATGATTGATTCATGATTCATGATTCATGATTTAATTCATGATTTATGATTCATGTCTCATTATTTAATTCATTAATCATGATTCATGATTCAATTCATGATTCATGATTCAATTCATGTTTCATAATTCATGATTCATGTTTCAATTCATGATTCATGATTCATGATTCAATTCATGATTCAATTCATGATTCATGATTCATGATTCAATTCATGATTCATAATTCATGATTCATGATTCAATTCATGATTCATAATTCATGATTCATGATTCAATATATGATTCATGATTTATGATACATGATTAATGTTTCAATTCATGATTCATTTCATGATTCATGATACAATTCATGATTCGATTCCTGATTCAATTCATGATTCAATTTATTATTCATGATTCATGATTTAATTCATGATTCATGATTCATGATTCGATTCATTATTCACGATTCATGATTCAATTCATGATTCATAATTCATGATTCATGATTCAATATATGATTCATGATTTATGATACATGATTAATGTTTCAATTCATGATTCATTTCATGATTCATGATACAATTCATGATTCGATTCCTGATTCAATTCATGATTCATGATTCAATTTATTATTCATGATTCATGATTTAATTCATGATTCATGATTCATGATTCGATTCATTATTCACGATTCATGATTCAATTCATGATTCATGATTCATGATTCATGATTCAATTCATGATTCATGAATCAAGATTCGATTCATGATTCTTGATTCAATTTATGATTCATGATTCATGATTCATGATTCGATTCATGATTAATGATTCATGATTTGATTCATGATTCATGATTCATGATTTAATTCATGATTTATGATTCATGTCTCATTATTTAATTCATTAATCATGATTCATGATTCAATTCATGATTCATGATTCAATTCATGTTTCATAATTCATGATTCATGATTCAATTCATGATTCATGATTCATGATTCAATTCATGATTCAATTCATGATTCATGATTCATGATTCATGATTTAATTCATGATTCATAATTCATGATTCATGATTCAATTCATGATTCATAATTCATGATTCATGATTCAATATATGATTCATGATTTATGATACATGATTAATGTTTCAATTCATGATTCATTTCATGATTCATGATACAATTCATGATTCGATTCCTGATTCAATTCATGATTCATGATTCAATTTATTATTCATGATTCATGATTTAATTCATGATTCATGATTCATGATTCGATTCATTATTCATGATTCATGATTCAATTCATGATTCATGATTCATGATTCATGATTCAATTCATGATTCATGATTCAAGATTCGATTTATGATTCTTGATTCAATTTATGATTCATGATTCATGATTCGATTCATGATACATGATTCATGATTCGATTCATGATTCATGATTCATGATTTGATTCATGATTCATGATTCAATTCATGATTCATGATTCAAGATTCGATTTATGATTCTTGATTCAATTTATGATTCATGATTCATGATTCGATTCATGATTCATGATTCATGATTCGATTCATGATTCATGATTCATGATTTGATTCATGATTCATGATTTAATTCATGATTTATGATTCATGTCTCATTATTTAATTCATTAATCATGATTCATGATTCAATTCATGATTCATGATTCAATTCATGTTTCATAATTCATGATTCATGATTCAATTCATGATTGATGATTCATGATTGATGATTCAATTCATGATTCATGATTCAATTCCTGATTCATTTCATGATTCATGATTCAATTCATGATTCATGATTCATGATTCGATTTATGATTCTTGATTCATGATTCATGATTCAATTCATGATTCAAGATTCAATTCATAATTCAATTCATGAATCAATTCATTATTCATGATTCAGTTCATGATTCGATTCATGATTCATGATTCAATTCATGATTCAATTCATGATTCATGATTCATGACTCGATTCATGATTCATGATTCATGATTCAATTCATGATTCATGATTCATGATTCAATTCATGATTTATGATTCGAGATTCAATTCATTATTCAATTCATGATTCATAATTCAAGATTCGATTCATGATTCATGATTCAATTCATGATTCATGATTCATAATTCATGATTCGATTCATGATTCATTATTCATGATTCAATTCATAATTCATGATTCGATTCATGATTCATTATTTATGATTCAATTCATGATTCATGATTCAATTTATGATTCATGATTCATGACTCATGATTCAATTCATGATTCAATTCATGATTCATAATTCAAAATTCGATTTATGATTCATTATTCAATTCATGATTCATGATTCATGATTCATGATTCGTGATTCGATTCATGATTCATAATTCAATTCATGATTCATGATTCGATTCATGATTCTTGATTCATGATTCATGATTCGATTCATGATTCATAATTCATGATTTAATTCATGATTCATAATTCATGATTCATGATTCAATTCAAGATTCAATTCATGATTCATGATTCGATTCATGATTCATGATTCAATTCATGATTGATTATTCATGATTCAATTCATGATTCATGATTCAATTCATGATTGATTATTCATGATTCAATTCATGATTCAATTCATGATTCATGATTCATGATTCAATTTATGATTCATGATTCTTGATTCAATTCATGATTCATGATTCATGATTGAATTCATGATTCAATTCATGATTCATGATTCATAATTCATGATTCAATTCATGATTCATAATTCATGATTCATGATTCAATTCATGATTCATAATTCATGATTCATGATTCAATATATGATTCATGATTTATGATACATGATTAATGTTTCAATTCATGATTCATTTCATGATTCATGATACAATTCATGATTCGATTCCTGATTCAATTCATGATTCATGATTCGATTTATTATTCATGATTCATGATTTAATTCATGATTCATGATTCATGATTCGATTCATGATTCATGATTCATGATTCAATTCATGATTCATGATTCATGATTCATGATTCAATTCATGATTCATGATTCATGATTTAATTCATGATTCATGATTCGATTCATGAGTCATGATTCAATTCATGATTCATGATTCATGATTCATGATTCAATTCATGATTCATGATTTAATTCATGATTTAATTCATGATTCATGATTCAGTTTATGATTCATGATTCATGATTCAATTTATGATTCATGATTCATGATTTAATTCATGATTCAATTCATGATTCATGATTCATGATTCTATTCATGATTCATGATTCATGATTCAATTCATGATTGTTGATTCGATTCATGATTCATGATTCAATTCATGAATTATGATTCATGATTCAATTCATGATTCATGATTCGATTCATGATTCATGATTCAATTCATGATTCATGATTCGATTCATGATTCATGATTCAATTCATGATTCATGATTCATGATTCATGATTCATGATTTAATTCATGATTCAATTCATGATTCATGATTTAATTTATGATTCATGATTCATGATTTAATTCATGATTCAATTCATGATTCATGATTCATTATTCATGATTCATTTCATGATTAGTGATTCATGATTCAATTCATGATTCATAATTCATGATTCATGATTCAATTCATGATTCATGATTCATGATTCAATTCATGATTCATAATTCAGTTTATGATTCGTTTCATGATTCAATTCATGATTCATAATTCGATTTATGATTCATGATTCATGATTTAATTCATGATTCATGATTCATGATTCAATTCATGATTCATGATTCAATATTCGATTCATGATTCTTGATTCAATTTATGATTCATGATTCATGATTCATGATTCGATTCATGATTCATGATTCATGATTTGATTCATGATTCATGATTCATGATTTAAATCATGATTTATGATTCATGTCTCATTATTTAATTCATTAATCATGATTCATGATTCAATTCATGATTCATGATTCAATTCATGTTTCATAATTCATGATTCATGTTTCAATTCATGATTCATGATTCATGATTCAATTCATGATTCAATTCATGATTCATGATTCATGATTCAATTCATGATTCATAATTCATGATTCATGATTCAATTCATGATTCATAATTCATGATTTATGATTCAATATATGATTCATGATTTATGATACATGATTAATGTTTCAATTCATGATTCATTTTATGATTCATGATACAATTCATGATTCGATTCCTGATTCAATTCATGATTCATGATTCAATTTATTATTCATGATTCATGATTTAATTCATGATTCATGATTCATGATTCAATTCATTATTCACGATTCATGATTCAATTCATGATTCATGATTCATGATTCATGATTCAATTCATGATTCATAATTCATGATTCATGATTCAATATATGATTCATGATTTATGATACATGATTCAATTCATGATTCATGATTCATGATTCATGATTCAATTCATGATTCATGATTCAAGATTCGATTTATGATTCTTGATTCAATTTATGATTCATGATTCATGATTCGATTCATGATTCATGATTCATTATTCGATTCATGATTCATGATTCATGATTTGATTCATGATTCATGATTCAATTCATGATTCATGATTCAAGATTCGATTTATGATTCTTGATTCAATTTATGATTCATGATTCATGATTCGATTCATGATTCATGATTCATGATTCGATTCATGATTCATGATTCATGATTTGATTCATGATTCATGATTTAATTCATGATTTATGATTCATGTCTCATTATTTAATTCATTAATCATGATTCATGATTCAATTCATGATTCATGATTCAATTCATGTTTCATAATTCATGATTCATGATTCAATTCATGATTGATGATTCATGATTGATGATTCAATTCATGATTGATGATTCAATTCCTGATTCATTTCATGATTCATGATTCAATTCATGATTCATGATTCATGATTCGATTTATGATTCTTGATTCATGATTCATGATTCAATTCATGATTCAAGATTCAATTCATAATTCAATTCATGAATCAATTCATTATTCATGATTCAATTCATGATTCGATTCATGATTCAATTCATGATTCAATTCATGATTCATGATTAATGACTCGATTCATGATTCATGATTCATGATTCAATTCATGATTCATGATTCATGATTCAATTCATGATTTATGATTCGAGATTCAATTCATTATTCAATTCATGATTCATAATTCAAGATTCGATTCATGATTCATGATTCAATTCATGATTCATGATTCATAATTCATGATTCGATTCATGATTCATTATTCATGATTCAATTCATGATTCATGATTCGATTCATGATTCATTATTTATGATTCAATTCATGATTCATGATTCAATTTATGATTCATGATTCATGACTCATGATTCAATTCATGATTCAATTCATGATTCATAATTCAAAATTCGATTTATGATTCATTATTCAATTCATGATTCATGATTCATGATTCGTGATTCGATTCATGATTCATGATTCAATTCATGATTCATGATTCGATTCATGATTCTTGATTCATGATTCATGATTCGATTCATGATTCATAATTCATGATTTAATTCATGATTCATAATTCATGATTCATGATTCAATTCATGATTCAATTCATGATTCATGATTCGATTCATGATTCATGATTCAATTCATGATTTATGATTCAATTCATGATTCAATTCATGATTCATGATTCATGATTCAATTCATGATTGATTATTTATGATTCAATTCATGATTCAATTCATGATTCATGATTCATGATTCAATTTATGATTCATGATTCATGATTCAATTCATGATTCATGATTCATGATTCAATTCATGATTCAATTCATGATTCATGATTCATAATTCATGATTCATGATTCAATTCATGTTTCATAATTCATGTTTCATGATTCAATTCATGATTCATGATTCATGATTCAATTCATGATTCAATTCATGATTCATGATTCATGATTCATGATTCAATTCATGATTCATAATTCATGATTCATGATTCAATTCATGATTCATAATTCATGATTCATGATTCAATATATGATTCATGATTTATGATACATGATTAATGTTTCAATTCATGATTCATTTCATGATTCATGATACAATTCATGATTCGATTCCTGATTCAATTCATGATTCATGATTCAATTTATTATTCATGATTCATGATTTAATTCATGATTCATGATTCATGATTCGATTCATTGTTCACGATTCATGATTCAATTCATGATTCATGATTCATGATTCATGATTCGATTCATGATTCATGATTCATGATTTGATTCATGATTCATGATTCATGATTTAATTCATGATTTATGATTCATGTCTCATTATTTAATTCATTAATCATGATTCATGATTCAATTCATGATTCATGATTCAATTCATGTTTCATAATTCATGATTCATGATTCAATTCATGATTCATGATTCATGATTCATGATTTGATTCATGATTCATGATTCATGATTTAATTCATGATTTATGATTCATGTCTCATTATTTAATTCATTAATCATGATTCATAATTCAATTCATGATTCATGATTCAATTCATGTTTCATAATTCATGATTCATGATTCAATTCATGATTCATGATTCAATTCATGATTCAATTCATGATTCATGATTCATGATTCATGATTTAATTCATGATTCATAATTCATGATTCATGATTCAATTCATGATTCATAATTCATGATTCATGATTCAATATATGATTCATGATTTATGATACATGATTAATGTTTCAATTCATGATTCATTTCATGATTCATGATACAATTCATGATTCGATTCCTGATTCAATTCATGATTCATGATTCAATTTATTATTCATGATTCATGATTTAATTCATGATTCATGATTCGATTCATTATTCACGATTCATGATTCATGATTCATGATTCATGATTCAATTCATGATTCATGATTCAATATTCGATTCATGATTCTTGATTCAATTTATGATTCATGATTCATGATTCATGATTCGATTCATGATTTATGATTCATGATTTGATTCATGATTCATGATTCATGATTTAATTCATGATTTATGATTCATGTCTCATTATTTAATTCATTAATCATGATTCATGATTAAATTCATGATTCATGATTCAATTTATGTTTCATAATTCATGATTCATGTTTCAATTCATGATTCATGATTCATGATTCAATTCATGATTCAATTCATGATTCATGATTCATGATTCAATTCATGATTCATAATTCATGATTCATGATTCAATTCATGATTCATAATTCATGATTCATGATTCAATATATGATTCATGATTTATGATACATGATTAATGTTTCAATTCATGATTCATTTCATGATTCATGATACAATTCATGATTCGATTCCTGATTCAATTCATGATTCATGATTCAATTTATTATTCATGATTCATGATTTAATTCATGATTCATGATTCATGATTCAATTCATTATTCACGATTCATGATTCAATTCATGATTCATGATTCATGATTCATGATTCAATTCATGATTCATGATTCAATATTCGATTCATGATTCTTGATTCAATTTATGATTCATGATTCATGATTCATGATTCGATTCATGATTTATGATTCATGATTTGATTCATGATTCATGATTCATGATTTAATTCATGATTTATGATTCATGTCTCATTATTTAATTCATTAATCATGATTCATGATTAAATTCATGATTCATGATTCAATTCATGTTTCATAATTCATGATTCATGTTTCAATTCATGATTCATGATTCATGATTCAATTCATGATTCAATTCATGATTCATGATTCATGATTCATGATTCATGATTTAATTCATGATTCATAATTCATGATTCATGATTCAATTCATGATTCATAATTCATGATTCATGATTCAATATATGATTCATGATTTATGATACATGATTAATGTTTCAATTCATGATTCATTTCATGATTCATGATACAATTCATGATTCGATTCCTGATTCAATTCATGATTCATGATTCAATTTATTATTCATGATTCATGATTTAATTCATGATTCATGATTCATGATTCAATTCATTATTCATGATTCATGATTCAATTCATGATTCATGATTCATGATTCATGATTCAATTCATGATTCATGATTCAAGATTCGATTTATGATTCTTGATTCAATTTATGATTCATAATTCATGATTCGATTCATGATTCATGATTCATGATTCAATTCATGATTCATGATTCAATTCATGTTTCATAATTCATGATTCATGATTCAATTCATGATTCATGATTCAATTCATGATTCAATTCATGATTCATGATTCATGATTCATGATTTAATTCATGATTCATAATTCATGATTCATGATTCAATTCATGATTCATAATTCATGATTCATGATTCAATATATGATTCATGATTTATGATACATGATTAATGTTTCAATTCATGATTCATTTCATGATTCATGATACAATTCATGATTCGATTCCTGATTCAATTCATGATTCATGATTCAATTTATTATTCATGATTCATGATTTAATTCATGATTCATGATTCATGATTCAATTCATTATTCACGATTCATGATTCAATTCATGATTCATGATTCATGATTCATGATTCAATTCATGATTCATGATTCAATATTCGATTCATGATTCTTGATTCAATTTATGATTCATGATTCATGATTCATGATTCGATTCATGATTTATGATTCATGATTTGATTCATGATTCATGTCTCATTATTTAATTCATTAATCATGATTCATGATTAAATTCATGATTCATGATTCAATTCATGTTTCATAATTCATGATTCATGTTTCAATTCATGATTCATGATTCATGATTCAATTCATGATTCAATTCATGATTCATGATTCATGATTCAATTCATGATTCATAATTCATGATTCATGATTCAATATATGATTCATGATTTATGATACATGATTAATGTTTCAATTCATGATTCATTTCATGATTCATGATACAATTCATGATTTGATTCCTGATTCAATTCATGATTCATGATTCAATTTATTATTCATGATTCATGATTTAATTCATGATTCATGATTCATGATTCGATTCATTATTCACGATTCATGATTCAATTCATGATTCATGATTCATGATTCATGATTCAATTCATGATTCATGAATCAAGATTCGATTCATGATTCTTGATTCAATTTATGATTCATGATTCATGATTCATGATTCGATTCATGATTAATGATTCATGATTTGATTCATGATTCATGATTCATGATTTAATTCATGATTTATGATTCATGTCTCATTATTTAATTCATTAATCATGATTCATGATTCAATTCATGATTCATGATTCAATTCATGTTTCATAATTCATGATTCATGATTCAATTCATGATTCATGATTCATGATTCAATTCATGATTCAATTCATGATTCATGATTCATGATTCATGATTCATGATTTAATTCATGATTCATAATTCATGATTCATGATTCAATTCATGATTCATAATTCATGATTCATGATTCAATATATGATTCATGATTTATGATACATGATTAATGTTTCAATTCATGATTCATTTCATGATTCATGATACAATTCATGATTCGATTCCTGATTCAATTCATGATTCATGATTCAATTTATTATTCATGATTCATGATTTAATTCATGATTCATGATTCATGATTCAATTCATTATTCATGATTCATGATTCAATTCATGATTCATGATTCATGATTCATGATTCAATTCATGATTCATGATTCAAGATTCGATTTATGATTCTTGATTCAATTTATGATTCATAATTCATGATTCGATTCATGATTCATGATTCATGATTCAATTCATGATTCATGATTCAATTCATGTTTCATAATTCATGATTCATGATTCAATTCATGATTCATGATTCAATTCATGATTCAATTCATGATTCATGATTCATGATTCATGATTTAATTCATGATTCATAATTCATGATTCATGATTCAATTCATGATTCATAATTCATGATTCATGATTCAATATATGATTCATGATTTATGATACATGATTAATGTTTCAATTCATGATTCATTTCATGATTCATGATACAATTCATGATTCGATTCCTGATTCAATTCATGATTCATGATTCAATTTATTATTCATGATTCATGATTTAATTCATGATTCATGATTCATGATTCAATTCATTATTCACGATTCATGATTCAATTCATGATTCATGATTCATGATTCATGATTCAATTCATGATTCATGATTCAATATTCGATTCATGATTCTTGATTCAATTTATGATTCATGATTCATGATTCATGATTCGATTCATGATTTATGATTCATGATTTGATTCATGATTCATGATTCATGATTTAATTCATGATTTATGATTCATGTCTCATTATTTAATTCATTAATCATGATTCATGATTAAATTCATGATTCATGATTCAATTCATGTTTCATAATTCATGATTCATGTTTCAATTCATGATTCATGATTCATGATTCAATTCATGATTCAATTCATGAGTCATGATTTATGATTCATGATTCATGATTTAATTCATGATTCATAATTCATGATTCATGATTCAATTCATGATTCATAATTCATGATTCATGATTCAATATATGATTCATGATTTATGATACATGATTAATGTTTCAATTCATGATTCATTTCATGATTCATGATACAATTCATGATTCGATTCCTGATTCAATTCATGATTCATGATTCAATTTATTATTCATGATTCATGATTTAATTCATGATTCATGATTCATGATTCAATTCATTATTCATGATTCATGATTCAATTCATGATTCATGATTCATGATTCATGATTCAATTCATGATTCATGATTCAAGATTCGATTTATGATTCTTGATTCAATTTATGATTCATAATTCATGATTCGATTCATGATTCATGATTCATGATTCAATTCATGATTCATGATTCAATTCATGTTTCATAATTCATGATTCATGATTCAATTCATGATTCATGATTCAATTCATGATTCAATTCATGATTCATGATTCATGATTCATGATTTAATTCATGATTCATAATTCATGATTCATGATTCAATTCATGATTCATAATTCATGATTCATGATTCAATATATGATTCATGATTTATGATACATGATTAATGTTTCAATTCATGATTCATTTCATGATTCATGATACAATTCATGATTCGATTCCTGATTCAATTCATGATTCATGATTCAATTTATTATTCATGATTCATGATTTAATTCATGATTCATGATTCATGATTCAATTCATTATTCACGATTCATGATTCAATTCATGATTCATGATTCATGATTCATGATTCAATTCATGATTCATGATTCAATATTCGATTCATGATTCTTGATTCAATTTATGATTCATGATTCATGATTCATGATTCGATTCATGATTTATGATTCATGATTTGATTCATGATTCATGATTCATGATTTAATTCATGATTTATGATTCATGTCTCATTATTTAATTCATTAATCATGATTCATGATTAAATTCATGATTCATGATTCAATTCATGTTTCATAATTCATGATTCATGTTTCAATTCATGATTCATGATTCATGATTCAATTCATGATTCAATTCATGATTCATGATTCATGATTCAATTCATGATTCATAATTCATGATTCATGATTCAATTCATGATTCATAATTCATGATTCATGATTCAATATATTATTCATGATTTATGATACATGATTAATGTTTCAATTCATGATTCATTTCATGATTCATGATACAATTCATGATTCGATTCCTGATTCAATTCATGATTCATGATTCAATTTATTATTCATGATTCATGATTTAATTCATGATTCATGATTCATGATTCGATTCATTATTCACGATTCATGATTCATGATTCATGAGTCAATTCATGATTCATGATTCAATATTCGATTCATGATTCTTGATTCAATTTATGATTCATGATTCATGATTCATGATTCGATTCATGATTTATGATTCATGATTTGATTCATGATTCATGATTCATGATTTAATTCATGATTTATGATTCATGTCTCATTATTTAATTCATTAATCATGATTCATGATTAAATTCATGATTCATGATTCAATTCATGTTTCATAATTCATGATTCATGTTTCAATTCATGATTCATGATTCATGATTCAATTCATGATTCAATTCATGATTCATGATTCATGATTCAATTCATGATTCATAATTCATGATTCGATTCATTATTCACGATTCATGATTCAATTCATGATTCATAATTCATGATTCATGATTCAATATATGATTTATGATTTATGATACATGATTAATGTTTCAATTCATGATTCATTTCATGATTCATGATACAATTCATGATTCGATTCCTGATTCAATTCATGATTCATGATTCAATTTATTATTCATGATTCATGATTTAATTCATGATTCATGATTCATGATTCGATTCATTATTCACGATTCATGATTCAATTCATGATTCATGATTCATGATTCATGATTCAATTCATGATTCATGAATCAAGATTCGATTCATGATTCTTGATTCATTTCATGATTCATGATACAATTCATGATTCGATTCCTGATTCAATTCATGATTCATGATTCAATTTATTATTCATGATTCATGATTTAATTCATGATTCATGATTCATGATTCGATTCATTATTCACGATTCATGATTCATGATTCATGAGTCAATTCATGATTCATGATTCAATATTCGATTCATGATTCTTGATTCAATTTATGATTCATGATTCATGATTCATGATTCGATTCATGATTTATGATTCATGATTTGATTCATGATTCATGATTCATGATTTAATTCATGATTTATGATTCATGTCTCATTATTTAATTCATTAATCATGATTCATGATTCAATTCATGATTCATGATTCAATTCATGTTTCATAATTCATGATTCATGATTCAATTCATGATTCATGATTCATGATTCAATTCATGATTCAATTCATGATTCATGATTCATGATTCATGATTCATGATTTAATTCATGATTCATAATTCATGATTCATGATTCAATTCATGATTCATAATTCATGATTCATGATTCAATATATGATTCATGATTTATGATACATGATTAATGTTTCAATTCATGATTCATTTCATGATTCATGATACAATTCATGATTCGATTCCTGATTCAATTCATGATTCATGATTCAATTTATTATTCATGATTCATGATTTAATTCATGATTCATGATTCATGATTCGATTCATTATTCATGATTCATGATTCAATTCATGATTCATGATTCATGATTCATGATTCAATTCATGATTCATAATTCAAGATTCGATTTATGATTCTTGATTCAATTTATGATTCATGATTCATGATTCGATTCATGATTCATGATTCATGATTCAATTCATGATTCATGATTCAATTCATGATTCAATTCATGATTCATGATTCATGATTCATGATTTAATTCATGATTCATAATTCATGATTCATGATTCAATTCATGATTCATAATTCATGATTCATGATTCAATATATGATTCATGATTTATGATACATGATTAATGTTTCAATTCATGATTCATTTCATGATTCATGATACAATTCATGATTCGATTCCTGATTCAATTCATGATTCATGATTCAATTTATTATTCATGATTCATGATTCATGATTCGATTCATGATTTATGATTCATGATTTGATTCATGATTCATGATTCATGATTTAATTCATGATTTATGATTCATGTCTCATTATTTAATTCATTAATCATGATTCATGATTAAATTCATGATTCATGATTCAATTCATGTTTCATAATTCATGATTCATGTTTCAATTCATGATTCATGATTCATGATTCAATTCATGATTCAATTCATGATTCATGATTCATGATTCAATTCATGATTCATAATTCATGATTCATGATTCAATTCATGATTCATAATTCATGATTCATGATTCAATATATTATTCATGATTTATGATACATGATTAATGTTTCAATTCATGATTCATTTCATGATTCATGATACAATTCATGATTCGATTCCTGATTCAATTCATGATTCATGATTCAATTTATTATTCATGATTCATGATTTAATTCATGATTCATGATTCATGATTCGATTCATTATTCACGATTCATGATTCAATTCATGATTCATAATTCATGATTCATTATTCAATATATGATTCATGATTTATGATACATGATTAATGTTTCAATTCATGATTCATTTCATGATTCATGATACAATTCATGATTCGATTCCTGATTCAATTCATGATTCATGATTCAATTTATTATTCATGATTCATGATTTAATTCATGATTCATGATTCATGATTCGATTCATTATTCACGATTCATGATTCAATTCATGATTCATGATTCATGATTCATGATTCAATTCATGATTCATGAATCAAGATTCGATTCATGATTCTTGATTCAATTTATGATTCATGATTCATGATTCGATTCATGATTAATGATTCATGATTTGATTCATGATTCATGATTCATGATTTAATTCATGATTTATGATTCATGTCTCATTATTTAATTCATTAATCATGATTCATGATTCAATTCATGATTCATGATTCAATTCATGTTTCATAATTCATGATTCATGATTCAATTCATGATTCATGATTCATGATTCAATTCATGATTCAATTCATGATTCATGATTCATGATTCATGATTCATGATTTAATTCATGATTCATAATTCATGTTTCATGATTCAATTCATGATTCATAATTCATGATTCATGATTCAATATATGATTCATGATTTATGATACATGATTAATGTTTCAATTCATGATTCAATTCATGATTCATGATTCAATTTATTATTCATGATTCATGATTTAATTCATGATTCATGATTCATGATTCGATTCATTATTCATGATTCATGATTCAATTCATGATTCATGATTCATGATTCATGATTCAATTCATGATTCATGATTCAAGATTCGATTTATGATTCTTGATTCAATTTATGATTCATGATTCATGATTCGATTCATGATTCATGATTCGATTCATGATTCATGATTCATGATTTGATTCATGATTCATGATTCAATTCATGATTCATGATTCAAGATTCGATTTATAATTCTTGATTCAATTTATGATTCATGATTCATGATTCGATTCATGATTCATGATTCATGATTCGATTCATAATTCATGATTCATGATTTGATTCATGATTCATGATTTAATTCATGTTTCATAATTCATGATTCATGATTCAATTCATGATTGATGATTCATGATTCATGATTCAATTCATGATTCATGATTCAATTCCTGATTCATTTCATGATTCATGATTCAATTCATGATTCATTATTCATGATTCGATTTATGATTCTTGATTCATGATTCATGATTCAATTCATGATTCAAGATTCAATTCATAATTCAATTCATGAATCAATTCATTATTCATGATTCAATTCATGATTCGATTCATGATTCATGATTCAATTCATGATTCAATTCATGATTCATGATTCATGACTCGATTCATGATTCATGATTCATGATTCAATTCATGATTCATGATTTATGATTCATGATTCATGATTCGATTCATGATTCATGATTCATGATTCAATTCATGATTCATGATTCGATTCATGATTCATGATTCGATTTATGATTCATCATTCATGATTCAATTCATGATTCATGATTCGATTCATGATTCATGATTCATGATTCAATTCATGATTCATGATTCATGATTCTATTCATGATTCATGATTCATGATTCTATTCATGATTCGTGATTCATGATTCAATTCATGATTCATGATTTGATTCATGATTCATGATTCAATTCATGATTCATGATTCATGATTCATGATTCTATTCATGATTCATGATTCATGATTCAATTCATGATTCATGATTCGATTCATGATTCATGATTCATGATTCAATTCATGATTCATGATTCATGATTCATGATTCAATTCATAATTCATGATTCATGATTTAATTCATGATTCAATTCATGATTCATGATTCAATTTATGATTCATGATTCATGATTTAATTCATGATTCAATTCATGATTCATGATTCATGATTTATGATTCAATTCATGATTAATGATTCATGATTCAATTCATGATTCATAATTCATGATTCATGATTCAATTCATGATTCATGATTCATGATTCAATTCATGATTCATGATTCAATTTATGATTCGTTTCATGATTCAATTCATGATTCATAATTCGATTTATGATTCATGATTCATGATTCAATTCATGATTCATGATTCAAATTATAATTCAATTCATGATTCAAGATTCAATTCATGATTCAATTCATGAATCAATTCATTATTCATGATTCAATTCATGATTCGATTCATGATTCATGATTCAATTCATGATTCAATTCATGATTCATGATTCATGACTCGATTCATGATTCATGATTCATGATTCATGATTCATGATTCAATTCATGATTCATGATTCATGATTCATGATTCATGATTCGATTCATGATTCATTATTCATGATTCAATTCATGATTCATGATTCAATTCATGATTCAATTCATGATTCATGATTCATGACTCGATCCATTATTCATGATTCATGATTCAATTCATGATTCATGATTCATGATTCATGATTCGATTCATGATTCATTATTCATGATTCAATTCATGATTCAAGATTCAATTCATGATTTTAATTCAAATCACGATTCATGATTCATGATTCATGAATCGATTCATGATTCATGATTCATGAATCGATTCATGATTCATGATTCATGAATCGATTCATGATTCATAAATCAATTCATGATTCAAGAATCAATTCATGACTAATGATTCATGATTCATGATTCAATTCATGATTCATGATTCATGATTTAATTCATGATTCAATTCATGATTCATGATTCAAATTATAATTCAATTCATGATTCATGATTCATGATTAATGATTCAATTCATGATTCAATTCATGATTCATGATTCGATTCATGATTCATGATTCAATTCATGATTCATGATTCATGATTCATGATTCATTATGCGATTCATGATTCATGATTCAATTCATGATTCATGATTCATGATTAATGATTCAATTCATGATTCATGATTCGATTCATGATTCTTGATTCATGATTCATGATTCGATTCATGATTCATGATTCATGATTCAATATATGATTCATGATTCGATTCATGATTCATTTATCAATTCATGATTCATGATTCATGATTTATGATTCAATTCATGATTCATGATTCAATTAATGATTCAATTCATGATTCATGATTCATGATTCAATTTATGATTCATGATTCAATTCATGATTCAATTCATGATTTATGATTCAAGATTCAATTCATGATTCATGATTCAATTCACGATTCATGATTCATGATTTATGATTCAATTCATGATTCAATTCATGATTCATAATTCAAAATTCGATTTATGATTCATGATTCAATTCATGATTCATGATTCGATTCATGATTCATGATTCAATTCATGATTCATGATTCGATTCATGATTCTTGATTCATGATTCATGATTCGATTCATGATTCATAATTCATGATTTAATTCATGATTCATGATTCATGATTCAATTCATGATTCAATTCATGATTCATGATTCGATTCATGATTCATGATTCAATTCATACTTCATGATTCAATTCATGATTCAATTCATGATTGATGATTCATGATTCAATTTATGATTGATGATTCTTGATTCAATTCATGATTCAATTCATGATTTATGATTGATGATTCAATTTATGATTCATGATTCATGATTCAATTCATGATTCATGATTCATGATTCAATTCATGATTCAATTCATGATTCATGATTCATGATTCATGATTCATGATTTATGATTCATGATTCATAATTCATGATTCATGATTCAATTCATGATTCATAATTCAAGATTCATGATTCAATTCATGATTCATGATTTATGATACAAAATTATTGTTTCAATTCATGATTCATTTCATGATTCATGATACAAATTATGATTCATGATTCGATTCATGATTCATGATTCAATTCATGATTAATGATTCATGATTCAATTCATGATTCATGATTCGATTCATGATTCATGATTCATGATTCAATTCATGATTCATGATTCGATTCATGATTCATGATTCAATTCATGATTCATGATTCGATTCGTGATTCATGATTCAGTTCATGATTCATGATTCATGATTCAATTCATGATTCATGATTCATGATTCAATTCATGATTCATTATTCGATTCATGATTCATGATTCATGATTCAATTCATGATTCATGATTCATGATTCATGATTTAATTCATGATTCAATTCATGATTAATGATTCATGATTCATGATTCAATTCATGATTCATGATTCAATTTATGATTCATGATTCATGATTTAATTCATGATTCAATTCATGATTCATGATTCATGATTCAATTCATGATTAATGATTTATGATTCATGATTCAATTCATGATTCATGATTCGATTCATGAATCTTGAATCATGATTTATGATTCGATTCATGATTCATGATTAAATTCATGATTCATGATTCATGATTCAATTCATGATTCATGATTCGATTTATGATTCATGATTCATGATTCAATTCATGATTCATGATTCGATTCATGATTCATGATTCATGATTCATGATTCAATTCATGATTCATGATTCGATTCATGATTCATGATTCATGATTCATGATTCAATTCATGATTCATGATTCGATTCGTGATTCATGATTCAATTCATGATTCATGATTCATGATTCAATTCATGATTCATGATTCATGATTCATGATTCAATTCATTATTCATGATTCAATTTATGATTCATGATTCATGATTCATGATTCAATTCATTATTCATGATTCAATTTATGATTCATGATTCATGATTAATTATGAATGATTCAATTCATGATTCAATTCATTATTCATGATTCAATTTATGATTCATGATTCATGATTAATTATGCATGATTCAATTCATGATTCATGATTCATGATTCAATTCATGATTCATGATTCGATTCATGATTAATTATGCATGATTCAATTCATGATTCATGATTTATGATTCATGATTCAATTCATGATTCATGATTCGATTCATGAATCTTGAATCATGATTTATGATTCGATTCATGATTCATGATTCAATTCATGATTCATGATTCAATTCATGATTTATGATTCGATTTATGATTCATGATTCATGATTCAATTCATGATTCATGATTCATGATTCTATTCATGATTCATGATTCATGATTCAATTCATGATTCATGATTCGATTCATGATTCATGATTCAATTCATGATTCATGATTCAATTCATGATTCATGATTCATGATTCATGATTCTATTCATGATTCATGATTCATGATTCAATTCATGATTCATGATTCGATTCATGATTCATGATTCAATTCATGATTCATGATTCGATTCATGATTCATGATTCGATTCATGATTCATGATTCAATTCATGATTCATGATTCGATTCTTGATTCATGATTCAATTCATGATTCATGATTTAATTCATGAATCAATTCATGATTCATGATTCAATTTATGATTCATGATTCATGATTTAATTCATGATTCAATTCATGATTCATGATTCATGATTCATGATTTAATTCATGATTCAATTCATGATTCATGATTCATGATTCAATTCATGATTAATGATTCATGATTTAATTCATGATTCAATTCATGATTCATGATTCATGATTTAATTCATGATTCATGATTCGATTCATGATTCATGATTCAATTCATGATTCATGATTCGATTCATGATTCATGATTCATGATTCAATTCATGATTCATGATTTAATTCATGATTCAATTCATGATTCATGATTCAATTCATGCTTAATGATTCATGATTTAATTCATGATTCAATTCATGATTCATGATTCAATTCATGATTCATGATTTAATTCATGAATCAATTCATGATTCATGATTCAATTTATGATTCATGATTCATGATTTAATTCATGATTCAATTCATGATTCATGATTCATGATTCAATTCATGATTAATGATTCATTATTCAATACATGATTCATAATTCATGATTCATGATTCAATTCATGATTCATGATTCAATTCATGATTCATGATTCATGATTCAATTCATGATTCATGATTCAATTTATGATTCGTTTCATGATTCAATTCATGATTCATGATTCAATTCATGATTTAATTCATGATTCATGATTCAAATTATAATTCAATTCATGATTCATGATTCAATTCATGATTCATGATTCAATTCATGATTCATGATTCATTATTTAATTCATGAATCAATTCATGATTCATGATTCAATTTATGATTCATGATTTATGATTCAATTTATGATTCATGATTCATGATTCATGATTCAATTCATGATTAATGATTCATGATTAATGATTCATGATTCAATTCATGATTCATAATTCATGATTCATGATTCATGAATCATGATTCAATTCATGATTAATGATTCATGATTCAATTCATGATTCATGATTCATGATTCAATTCATGATTCATGATTCATGATTCAATTCATGATTCATGATTCAATTTATGATTCGTTTCATGATTCAATTCATGATTCATAATTCGATTTATGATTCATGATTCATGATTTAATTCATGATTCATGATTCATGATTCAATTCATGATTCATTATTCATGATTCAATTCATGATTCGATTCATGATTCATGATTCAATTCATGATTCAATTCATGATTCATGATTCATGACTCGATTCATGATTCATGATTCATGATTCAATTCATGATTCATGATTCATGATTCATGATTCATGATTCGATTCATGATTCTTTATTCATGATTCAATTCATGATTCATGATTCAATTCATGATTCAATTCATGATTCATGATTCATGACTCGATCCATGATTCATGATTCATGATTCAATTCATGATTCATGATTCATGATTCATGATTCGATTCATGATTCATTATTCATGATTCAATTCATGATTCAAGATTCATGATTCATGAATCGATTCATGATTCATGAATCGATTCATGATTCATGATTCATGAATCGATTCATGATTCATGATTCATGAATCGATTCATGATTCATGATTCATGAATCGATTCATGATTAATGATTCATGAATCGATTCATGATTCATGATTCATGAATCGATTCATGATTCAATTCATGACTAATGATTCATGATTCATGATTCAATTCATGATTCATGATTCATGATTCAATTCATGATTCAATTCATGATTCATGATTCAAATTATAATTCAATTCATGATTCATGATTCATGATTAATGATTCGATTCATGATTCAATTCATGATTCATGATTCGATTCATGATTCATGATTCAATTCATGATTCATGATTCATGATTCATGATTCATTATGCGATTCATGATTCATGATTCAATTCATGATTCATGATTCAATTCATGATTCATGATTCATGATTAATGATTCAATTCATGATTCATGATTCGATTCATGATTCTTGATTCATGATTCATGATTCGATTCATGATTCATGATTCATGATTCAATATATGATTCATGATTCGATTCATGATTCATTTATCAATTCATGATTCATGATTCATGATTTATGATTCAATTCATGATTCAATTAATGACTCAATTCATGATTCATGATTCATGATTCAATTTATGATTCATGATTCAATTCATGATTCAATTCATGATTCATGATTCATGATTTGATTAATGAGTCATGATTCATGATTCGATTCATGATTCATGATTCATGATTCAATATATGATTCATGATTCGATTCATGATTCATTTATCAATTCATGATTCATGATTCATGATTTATGATTCAATTCATGATTCAATTAATGATTCAATTCATGATTCATGATTCAATTCATGATTCATGATTCATGATTCAATTCATGATTCATGATTCAATTTATGATTCGTTTCATGATTCAATTCATGATTCATGATTCAATTCATGATTTAATTCATGATTCATGATTCAAATTATAATTCAATTCATGATTCATGATTCAATTCATGATTCATGATTCAATTCATGATTTAATTCATGATTCATGATTCAAATTATAATTCAATTCATGATTCATGATTCATTATTAATGATTCAATTCATGAATCAATTCATGATTCATGATTCAATTCATGATTCATGATTCATGATTCTAGATTCATGATTCATGATTTGATTCAAGATTAATGATTCATGATTCAATTCATGATTCATGATTCAATTCATGATTCATGATTCATTATTTAATTCATGAATCAATTCATGATTCATGATTCAATTTATGATTCATGATCCATGATTCAATTTATGATTCATGATTCATGATTCAATTCATGATTAATGATTCATGATTAATGATTCATGATTCAAAACATGATTCATAATTCATGATTCATGATTCATGAATCATGATTCAATTCATGATTAATGATTCATGATTCAATTCATGATTCATAATTCATGATTCATGATTCAATTCATGATTCATGATTCATGATTCAATTCATGATTCATGATTCATGATTCAATTCATGATTCATGATTCATGATTCAATTCATGATTCATGATTCAATTTATGATTCGTTTCATGATTCAATTCATGATTCATAATTCGATTTATGATTCATGATTCATGATTTAATTCATGATTCATGATTCATGATTCAATTCATGATTCATTATTCATGATTCAATTCATGATTCGATTCATGATTCATGATTCAATTCATGATTCAATTCATGATTCATGATTCATGACTCGATTCATGATTCATGATTCATGATTCAATTCATGATTCATGATTCATGATTCATGATTCATGATTCGATTCATGATTCAATTCATGATTCAATTCATGATTCATGATTCATGACTCGATCCATGATTCATGATTCATGATTCAATTCATGATTCATGATTCATGATTCATGATTCGATTCATGATTCATTATTCATGATTCAATTCATGATTCAAGATTCATGATTCATGAATCGATTCATGATTCATGATTCATGAATCGATTCATGATTCATGATTCATGAATCGATTCATGATTCATGATTCATGAATCGATTCATGATTCATGATTCATGAATCGATTCATGATTCATGAATCGATTCATGATTCATGATTCATGAATCGATTCATGATTCATGATTCATGAATCGATTCATGATTCAATTCATGACTAATGATTCATGATTCATGATTCAATTCATGATTCATGATTCATGATTCAATTCATGATTCAATTCATGATTCATGATTCAAATTATAATTCAATTCATGATTCATGATTCATGATTAATGATTCGATTCATGATTCAATTCATGATTCATGATTCGATTCATGATTCATGATTAAATTCATGATTCATGATTCATGATTCAATTCATGATTCCTGATTCGTGATCCAATTCATGATGCATGATTCAATTCATGATCCGTTTCCTGATTCAATTCATGATTCATGATTCGAGATTCAATTCATGATTCAATTCATGATTCATAATTCAAGATTTGATTCATGATTCATGATTCAATTCATGATTCATGATTCATGATTCATGATTCATGATTCGATTCATGATTCATTATTCATGATTCATTATTCATGATTCAATTCATGATTCATGATTCGATTCATGATTCATTATTTATGATTCAATTCATGATTCATGATTCAATTTATGATTCATGATTTATGATTCATGATTCAATTCATGATTCATGATTCGATTCATGATTCTTGATTCATGATTCATTATTCGATTCATGATTCATAATTCATGATTTAATTCATGATTCATGATTCGATTCATGATTCATGATTCAATTCATGATTCATGATTCAATTCATGATTCAATTCATGATTCATGATTGATGATTCAATTTATGATTCATGATTCAATTCATAATTCATGATTCATGATTCAATTCATGATTCATAATTCATGATTCATGATTCAATTCATGATTCATGATTCAATTCATGATTCATAATTCATGATTCATGATTCAATTCATGATTCATAATTCATGATTCATGATTCAATTCATGATTCATGATTTATGATACATGATTAATGTTTCAATTGATGATTCATTTCATGATTCATGATACAATTCATGATTCGATTCCTGATTCAATTCATGATTCATGATTCAATTTATTATTCATGATTCAAGATTCAATTCATGATTCATAATTCATGATTCATGATTCAATTCATGATTCATGATTTATGATACATGATTAATGTTTCAATTGATTATTCATTTCATGATTCATGATACAATTCATGATTCGATTCCTGATTCAATTCATGATTCATGATTCGATTTATTATTCATGATTCATGATTTAATTCATGATTCATGATTCATGGATCATGATTCATGATTCGATTCATGATTCATGATTCATGATTCAATTCATGATTCATGATTCATGATTCAATTCATGATTCATGATTCATGATTCAATTCATGATTCATGATTCGATTCATGATTCATGATTCAATTCATGATTCATGATTCAATTCATGATTCATGATTCATGATTCAATTCATTAATCATGATTCATGATTCGATTCATGATTCATGATTCAATTCATGTTTCATAATTCATGATTCATGATTCAATTCATGAATCAATTCATGATTCATGATTCAATTCATGATTCATGATTCATGATTCTAGATTCATGATTCATGATTTGATTCAAGATTAATGATTCATGATTCAATTCATGATTCATGATTCAATTCATGATTCATGATTCATTATTTAATTCATGAATCAATTCATGATTCATGATTCAATTTATGATTCATGATCCATGATTCAATTTATGATTCATGATTCATGATTCAATTCATGATTAATGATTCATGATTAATGATTCATGATTCAAAACATGATTCATAATTCATGATTCATGATTCATGAATCATGATTCAATTCATGATTAATGATTCATGATTCAATTCATGATTCATAATTCATGATTCATGATTCAATTCATGATTCATGATTCATGATTCAATTCATGATTCATGATTCATGATTCAATTCATGATTCATGATTCATGATTCAATTCATGATTCATGATTCAATTTATGATTCGTTTCATGATTCAATTCATGATTCATAATTCGATTTATGATTCATGATTCATGATTTAATTCATGATTCATGATTCATGATTCAATTCATGATTCATTATTCATGATTCAATTCATGATTCGATTCATGATTCATGATTCAATTCATGATTCAATTCATGATTCATGATTCATGACTCGATTCATGATTCATGATTCATGATTCAATTCATGATTCATGATTCATGATTCATGATTCATGATTCGATTCATGATTCATGATTCAATTCATGATTCAATTCATGATTCATGATTCATGACTCGATCCATGATTCATGATTCATGATTCAATTCATGATTCATGATTCATGATTCATGATTCGATTCATGATTCATTATTCATGATTCAATTCATGATTCAAGATTCATGATTCATGAATCGATTCATGATTCATGATTCATGAATCGATTCATGATTCATGATTCATGAATCGATTCATGATTCATGATTCATGAATCGATTCATGATTCATGATTCATGAATCGATTCATGATTCATGATTCATGAATCGATTCATGATTCATGATTCATGAATCGATTCATGATTCATGAATCGATTCATGATTCATGATTCATGAATCGATTCATGATTCAATTCATGACTAATGATTCATGATTCATGATTCAATTCATGATTCATGATTCATGATTCAATTCATGATTCAATTCATGATTCATGATTCAAATTATAATTCAATTCATGATTCATGATTCATGATTAATGATTCGATTCATGATTCAATTCATGATTCATGATTCGATTCATGATTCATGATTAAATTCATGATTCATGATTCATGATTCAATTCATGATTCCTGATTCGTGATCCAATTCATGATGCATGATTCAATTCATGATCCGTTTCCTGATTCAATTCATGATTCATGATTCGAGATTCAATTCATGATTCAATTCATGATTCATAATTCAAGATTTGATTCATGATTCATGATTCAATTCATGATTCATGATTCATGATTCATGATTCATGATTCGATTCATGATTCATTATTCATGATTCATTATTCATGATTCAATTCATGATTCATGATTCGATTCATGATTCATTATTTATGATTCAATTCATGATTCATGATTCAATTTATGATTCATGATTTATGATTCATGATTCAATTCATGATTCATGATTCGATTCATGATTCTTGATTCATGATTCATTATTCGATTCATGATTCATAATTCATGATTTAATTCATGATTCATGATTCGATTCATGATTCATGATTCAATTCATGATTCATGATTCAATTCATGATTCAATTCATGATTCATGATTGATGATTCAATTTATGATTCATGATTCAATTCATAATTCATGATTCATGATTCAATTCATGATTCATAATTCATGATTCATGATTCAATTCATGATTCATGATTCAATTCATGATTCATAATTCATGATTCATGATTCAATTCATGATTCATAATTCATGATTCATGATTCAATTCATGATTCATGATTTATGATACATGATTAATGTTTCAATTGATGATTCATTTCATGATTCATGATACAATTCATGATTCGATTCCTGATTCAATTCATGATTCATGATTCAATTTATTATTCATGATTCAAGATTCAATTCATGATTCATAATTCATGATTCATGATTCAATTCATGATTCATGATTTATGATACATGATTAATGTTTCAATTGATTATTCATTTCATGATTCATGATACAATTCATGATTCGATTCCTGATTCAATTCATGATTCATGATTCGATTTATTATTCATGATTCATGATTTAATTCATGATTCATGATTCATGGATCATGATTCATGATTCGATTCATGATTCATGATTCATGATTCAATTCATGATTCATGATTCATGATTCAATTCATGATTCATGATTCATGATTCAATTCATGATTCATGATTCGATTCATGATTCATGATTCAATTCATGATTCATGATTCGATTCATGATTCATGATTCATGATTCAATTCATTAATCATGATTCATGATTCGATTCATGATTCATGATTCAATTCATGTTTCATAATTCATGATTCATGATTCAATTCATGATTCATGATTCATGATTCAATTCATGATTCATAATTCAAGATTCGATTCATGATTCATGATTCAATTCATGATTCATGATTCATGATTCGATTCATGATTCATTATTCATGATTCAATTCATGATTCATGATTCGATTCATGATTCATTATTTATGATTCAATTCATGATTTATGATTCAATTTATGATTCATGATTCATGACTCATGATTCAATTCATGATTCAATTCATGATTCATAATTCAAAATTTGATTTATGATTCATGATTTAATTCATGATTCATGATTCATGATTCATGATTCGATTCATGATTCATGATTCATGATTCATGATTCAATTCATGATTCATGATTCGATTCATGATTCTTGATTCATGATTCATTATTCGATTCATGATTCATAATTCATGATTTAATTCATGATTCATGATTCATGATTCATGATTCAATTCATGATTCAATTCATGATTCATGATTGATGATTCAATTTATGATTCATGATTCAATTCATGATTCATGATTCTTGATTCTTGATTCATGATTCATGATTCATGATTCATGATTCAATTCATGATTCAAGATTCAATTCATGATTCAATTCATGAATCAATTCATTATTCATGATTCAATTCATGATTCGATTCATGATTCCTGATTCAATTCATGATTCAATTCATGATTCATAATTCATGATTCGATTCATGATTCATTATTCATGATTCAATTCATGATTCATGATTCGATTCATGAATCTTGAATCAAGATTTATGATTCGATTCATGATTCATGATTCATGATTCAATTCATGATTCATGATTCATGATTCATGATTCAATTAATGATTCATGATTCGATTTATGATTCATGATTCATGATTCAATTCATGATTCATGATTCGATTCATGATTCATGATTAATGATTCAATTCATGATTCATGATTCATAATTCATGATTCTATTCATGATTCATGATTCATGATTCAATTCATGATTCATGATTCGATTCATGATTCATGATTCAATTTATGATTCATGATTCATGATTCAATTCATGATTCATGATTCGATTCATGATTCATAATTCAAGATTCGATTCATGATTCATGATTCAATTCATGATTCATGATTCATGATTCATGATTCGATTCATGATTCATTATTCAATTCATGATTCATGATTCGATTCATGATTCATTATTTATGATTCAATTCATGATTCATGATTCATGATTCATGATTCGATTCATGATTCATGATTCGATTCATGATTCATGATTCAATTCATGATTCATGATTCGATTCATGATTCTTGATTCATGATTTATGATTCAATTCATTAATCATGATTCATGATTCGATTCATGATTCATGATTCAATTCATGTTTCATAATTCATGATTCGTGATTCAATTCATGATTCATGATTCATGATTCATGATTCAATTCATGATTCACGATTCAATTCATGATTTATGATTCATGATTCATGATTTAATTCATGATTCAATTCATGATTCATGATTCATGATTCAATTCATGATTCCTGATTCGTGATCCAATTCATGATGCATGATTCAATTCATGATCCGTTTCCTGATTCAATTCATGATTCATGATTCGAGATTCAATTCATGATTCAATTCATGATTCATAATTCAAGATTTGATTCATGATTCATGATTCAATTCATGATTCATGATTCATGATTCATGATTCATGATTCGATTCATGATTCATTATTCATGATTCATTATTCATGATTCAATTCATGATTCATGATTCGATTCATGATTCATTATTTATGATTCAATTCATGATTCATGATTCAATTTATGATTCATGATTCATGATTCATGATTCAATTCATGATTCATGATTCGATTCATGATTCTTGATTCATGATTCATTATTCGATTCATGATTCATAATTCATGATTTAATTCATGATTCATGATTCGATTCATGATTCATGATTCAATTCATGATTCATGATTCAATTCATGATTCAATTCATGATTCATGATTGATGATTCAATTTATGATTCATGATTCAATTCATAATTCATGATTCATGATTCAATTCATGATTCATAATTCATGATTCATGATTCAATTCATGATTCATGATTCAATTCATGATTCATAATTCATGATTCATGATTCAATTCATGATTCATGATTTATGATACATGATTAATGTTTCAATTGATGATTCATTTCATGATTCATGATACAATTCATGATTCGATTCCTGATTCAATTCATGATTCATGATACAATTCATGATTCGATTCCTGATTCAATTCATGATTCATGATTCAATTTATTATTCATGATTCAAGATTCAATTCATGATTCATAATTCATGATTCATGATTCAATTCATGATTCATGATTTATGATACATGATTAATGTTTCAATTGATGATTCATTTCATGATTCATGATACAATTCATGATTCGATTCCTGATTCAATTCATGATTCATATTTTGATTTATTATTCATGATTCATGATTTAATTCATGATTCATGATTCATGGATCATGATTCATGATTCGAATAATGATTCATGATTCATGATTCAATTCATGATTCATGATTCATGATTCAATTCAAGATTCATGATTCATGATTCAATTCATGATTCATGATTCGATTCATGATTCATGATTCATGATTTAATTCATGATTTATGATTCATGTCTCATTATTCAATTCATTAATCATGATTCATGATTCAATTCATGATTCATGATTCAATTCATGTTTCATAATTCATGATTCATGATTCAATTCATGATTCATGATTCATGATTGATGATTCAATTCATGATTCATGATTCAATTCATGATTCATAATTCATGATTCGATTCATGATTCATTATTCATGATTCAATTCATGATTCATGATTCGATTCATGAATCTTGAATCAAGATTTATGATTCGATTCATGTTTCATGATTCATGATTCAATTCATGATTCATGATTCATGATTCATGATTCAATTAATGATTCATGATTCGATTTATGATTCATGATTCAATTCATGATTCATGATTCGATTCATGATTCATGATTAATGATTCAATTCATGATTCATGATTCATAATTCATGATTCTATTCATGATTCATGATTCATGATTCAATTCATGATTCATGATTCGATTCATGATTCATAATTCAAGATTCGATTCATGATTCATGATTCAATTCATGATTCATGATTCATGATTCATGATTCGATTCATGATTCATTATTCAATTCATGATTCATGATTCGATTCATGATTCATTATTTATGATTCAATTCATGATTCATGATTCATGATTCATGATTCGATTCATGATTCATGATTTGATTCATGATTCATGATTCAATTCATGATTCATGATTCGATTCATGATTCTTGATTCATGATTTATGATTCAATTCATTAATCATGATTCATGATTCGATTCATGATTCATGATTCAATTCATGTTTCATAATTCATGATTCGTGATTCAATTCATGATTCATGATTCATGATTCATGATTCAATTCATGATTCACGATTCAATTCATGATTTATGATTCATGATTCATGATTTAATTCATGATTCAATTCATGATTCATAATTCAAGATTTGATTCATGATTCATGATTCAATTCATGATTCATGATTCATGATTCATGATTCATGATTCGATTCATGATTCATTATTCATGATTCATTATTCATGATTCAATTCATGATTCATGATTCGATTCATGATTCATTATTTATGATTCAATTCATGATTCATGATTCAATTTATGATTCATGATTCATGATTCATGATTCAATTCATGATTCATGATTCGATTCATGATTCTTGATTCATGATTCATTATTCGATTCATGATTCATAATTCATGATTTAATTCATGATTCATGATTCGATTCATGATTCATGATTCAATTCATGATTCATGATTCAATTCATGATTCAATTCATGATTCATGATTGATGATTCAATTTATGATTCATGATTCAATTCATAATTCATGATTCATGATTCAATTCATGATTCATAATTCATGATTCATGATTCAATTCATGATTCATGATTCAATTCATGATTCATAATTCATGATTCATGATTCAATTCATGATTCATAATTCATGATTCATGATTCAATTCATGATTCATGATTTATGATACATGATTAATGTTTCAATTGATGATTCATTTCATGATTCATGATACAATTCATGATTCGATTCCTGATTCAATTCATGATTCATGATTCAATTTATTATTCATGATTCAAGATTCAATTCATGATTCATAATTCATGATTCATGATTCAATTCATGATTCATGATTTATGATATATGATTAATGTTTCAATTCATGATTCATAATTCATGATTCATGATTTAATTCATGATTCATGATTCATGGATCATGATTCATGATTCGATTCATGATTCATGATTCATGATTCAATTCATGATTCATGATTCATGATTCAATTCAAGATTCATGATTCATGATTCAATTCATGATTCATGATTCGATTCATGATTCATGATTCATGATTCAATTCATGATTCATGATTCAATTCATGTTTCATAATTCATGATTCATGATTCAATTCATGATTCATGATTCATGATTGATGATTCAATTCATGATTCATGATTCAATTCATGATTCATGATTCAATTCATGATTCGATTCCTGATTCATTTCATGATTCATGATTCGATTTATGATTCTTGATTCATGATTCGATTTATGATTCTTGATTCATGATTCATGATTCAATTCATGATTCATGATTCAATTCATGATTCGATTCCTGATTCATTTCATGATTCATGATTCGATTTATGATTCTTGATTCATGATTCGATTTATGATTCTTGATTCATGATTCATGATTCAATTCATGATTCATGATTCAATTCATGATTCATGATTCTTGATTCTTGATTCATGATTCATGATTCATGATTCATGATTCAATTCATGATTCAAGATTCAATTCATGATTCAATTCATGAATCAATTCATTATTCATGATTCAATTCATGATTCGATTCATGATTCCTGATTCAATTCATGATTAAATTCATGATTCATAATTCATGATTCGATTCATGATTCATTATTCATGATTCAATTCATGATTCATGATTCGATTCATGAATCTTGAATCAAGATTTATGATTCGATTCATGATTCATGATTCATGATTCAATTCATGATTCATGATTCATGATTCATGATTCAATAATGATTCATGATTCGATTTATGATTCATGATTCATGATTCAATTCATGATTCATGATTCGATTCATGATTCATGATTAATGATTCAATTCATGATTCATAATTCATGATTCTATTCATGATTCATGATTCATGATTCAATTCATGATTCATGATTCGATTCATGATTCATGATTCAATTTATGATTCATGATTCATGATTCAATTCATGATTCATGATTCGATTCATGATTCATGATTCAATTCATGATTCATGATTCATGATTCTATTCATGATTCATGATTCATGATTCAATTCATGATTCATGATTTGATTCGTGATTCATGATTCAATTCATGATTCATGATTCAAGATTCATGATTCATGATTCAATTCATGATTTATGATTCGATTCATGATTCATGATTCATGATTCAATTCATGATTCATGATTCATGATTCATGATTCAATCCATGATTCATGATTTAATTCATGATTCAATTCATGATTCATGATTCATGATTCATGATTCAATTCATGATTCATGATTCAATTCATGATTCATGATTCATGATTTAATTCATGATTCAATTCATGATTCATGATTCATGATTCAATTCATGATTCATGATTCATGATTCATGATTCGATTCATGATTCATTATTCATGATTCAATTCATGATTCATGTTTTATGATTCATGATTTATGATTCATGATTCAAATCATGATTCATGTTTCGATTCATGAATCTTGAATCATGATTTATGATTCGATTCATGATTCATGATTCAATTCATGATTCATGATTCATGATTCATGATTCAATTCATGATTCATGATTCGATTTATGATTCATGATTCATGATTCAATTCATGATTCATGATTCGATTCATGATTCATGATTCATGATTCAATTCATGATTCATGATTCATGATTCTATTCATGATTCATGATTCATGATTCAATTCATGATTCATGATTCGATTCATGATTCATGATTCGATTCATGATTCATGATTCATGATTCAATTCATGATTCATGATTCATGATTCAATTCATGATTCATGATTCGATTCATGATTCATGATTCAATTCATGATTCATGATTCGATTCATGATTCATGATTCATGATTAAATTCATTAATCATGATTCATGATTCGATTCATGATTCATGATTCAATTCATATTTCATAATTCATGATTCATGATTCAATTCATGATTCATGATTCATGATTCAATTCATGATTCATAATTCAAGATTCGATTCATGATTCATGATTCAATTCATGATTCATGATTCATGATTCGATTCATGATTCATTATTCATGATTCAATTCATGATTCATGATTCGATTCATGATTCATTATTTATGATTCAATTCATGATTTATGATTCAATTTATGATTCATGATTCATGACTCATGATTCAATTCATGATTCAATTCATGATTCATAATTCAAAATTTGATTTATGATTCATGATTTAATTCATGATTCATGATTCATGATTCATGATTCATGATTCGATTCATGATTCATGATTCATGATTCATGATTCAATTCATGATTCATGATTCGATTCATGATTCTTGATTCATGATTCATTATTCGATTCATGATTCATAATTCATGATTCATGATTCATGATTCATGATTCATGATTCAATTCATGATTCAATTCATGATTCATGATTGATGATTCAATTTATGATTCATGATTCAATTCATGATTCATGATTCTTGATTCTTGATTCATGATTCATGGTTCATGATTCATGATTCAATTCATGATTCAAGATTCAATTCATGATTCAATTCATGAATCAATTCATTATTCATGATTCAATTCATGATTCGATTCATGATTCCTGATTCAATTCATGATTCAATTCATGATTCATAATTCATGATTCGATTCATGATTCATGATTCGATTCATGAATCTTGAATCAAGATTTATGATTCGATTCATGATTCATGATTCATGATTCAATTCATGATTCATGATTCATGATTCATGATTCAATTAATGATTCATGATTCGATTTATGATTCATGATTCATGATTCAATTCATGATTCATGATTCGATTCATGATTCATGATTAATGATTCAATTCATGATTCATGATTCATAATTCATGATTCTATTCATGATTCATGATTCATGATTCAATTCATGATTCATGATTCGATTCATGATTCATGACTCAATTTATGATTCATGATTCATGATTCAATTCATGATTCATGATTCGATTCATGATTCATGATTCAATTCATGATTCATGATTCATGATTCTATTCATGATTCATGATTCATGATTCAATTCATGATTCATGATTCGATTCGTGATTCATGATTCAATTCATGATTCATGATTCAAGATTCATGATTCATGATTCAATTCATGATTTATGATTCGATTCATGATTCATGATTCATGATTCAATTCATGATTCATGATTCATGATTCATGATTCAATCCATGATTCATGATTTAATTCATGATTCAATTCATGATTCATGATTCATGATTCATGATTCAATTCATGATTCATGATTCAATTCATGATTCATGATTCATGATTTAATTCATGATTCAATTCATGATTCATGATTCATGATTCAATTCATGATTCATGATTCATGATTCGATTCATGATTCATTATTCATGATTCAATTCATGATTCATGTTTTATGATTCATGATTTATGATTCATGATTCAATTCATGATTCATGTTTCGATTCATGAATCTTGAATCATGATTTATGATTCGATTCATGATTCATGATTCAATTCATGATTCATGATTCATGATTCATGATTCAATTCATGATTCATGATTCGATTTATGATTCATGATTCATGATTCAATTCATGATTCATGATTCGATTCATGATTCATGATTCATGATTCAATTCATGATTCATGATTCATGATTCATGATTCTATTCATGATTCATGATTCATGATTCAATTCATGATTCATGATTCGATTCATGATTCATGATTCGATTCATGATTCATGATTCATGATTCAATTCATGATTCATGATTCATGATTCAATTCATGATTCATGATTCAATTCATGATTCATGATTCAATTCATGATTCATGATTCGATTCATGATTCATGATTCATGATTCAATTCATTAATCATGATTCATGATTCGATTCATGATTCATGATTCAATTCATGTTTCATAATTCATAATTCATGATTCAATTCATGATTCATGATTCATGATTCAATTCATGATTCATAATTCAAGATTTGATTCATGATTCATGATTCAATTCATGATTCATGATTCATGATTCGATTCATGATTCATTATTCATGATTCAATTCATGATTCATGATTCGATTCATGATTCATTATTTATGATTCAATTCATGATTTATGATTCAATTTATGATTCATGATTCATGACTCATGATTCAATTCATGATTCAATTCATGATTCATAATTCAAAATTTGATTTATGATTCATGATTTAATTCATGATTCATGATTCATGATTCATGATTCATGATTCGATTCATGATTCATGATTCATGATTCATGATTCAATTCATGATTCATGATTCGATTCATGATTCTTGATTCATGATTCATTATTCGATTCATGATTCATAATTCATGATTTAATTCATGATTTATGATTCATGATTCATGATTCATGATTCAATTCATGATTCAATTCATGATTCATGATTGATGATTCAATTTATGATTCATGATTCAATTCATAATTCATGATTCATGATTCAATTCATGATTCATAATTCATGATTCATGATTCAATTCATGATTCATGATTCATTTCATGATTCATAATTCATGATTCATGATTCAATTCATGATTCATAATTCATGATTCATGATTCAATTCATGATTCATGATTTATGATACATGATTAATGTTTCAATTGATGATTCATTTCATGATTCATGATACAATTCATGATTCGATTCCTGATTCAATTCATGATTCATGATTCGATTTATTATTCATGATTCATGATTTAATTCATGATTCATGATTTAATTCATGATTTATGATTCGATTTATTATTCATGATTCATGATTCAATTCATGATTCATGATTCATGATTCGATTCATGATTCATGATTTAATTCATGATTTATGATTCATGTCTCATTATTCAATTCATTAATCATGATTCATGATTCAATTCATGATTCATGATTCAATTCATGTTTCATAATTCATGATTCATGATTCAATTCATGATTCATGTTTCATGATTTATGATTCAATTCATGATTCATGATTCAATTCATGATTCAATTCCTGATTCATTTCATGATTCATGATTCGATTTATGATTCTTGATTCATGATTCGATTTATGATTCTTGATTCATGATTCATGATTCAATTAATGATTCATGATTTAATTCATGATTCATGATTCTTGATTCTTGATTCATGATTCATGATTCATGATTCAATTCATGATTCAAGATTCAATTCATGATTCAATTCATGAATCAATTCATTATTCATGATTCAATTCATGATTCGATTCATTATTCCTGATTCAATTCATGATTCAATTCATGATTTATGATTCATGATTCGATTCATGATTCATTATTCATTATTCAATTCATGATTCATGATTCGATTCATTAATCTTGAATCAAGATTTATGATTCGATTCATGATTCATGATTCATGATTCAATTCATGATTCATGATTCGATTTATGATTCATGATTCATGATTCAATTCATGATTCATGATTCGATTCATGATTCATGATTAATGATTCAATTCATGATTCATGATTCATAATTCATGATTCTATTCATGATTCATGATTCATGATTCAATTCATGATTCATGATTCGATTCATGATTCATGATTCAATTTATGATTCATGATTCATGATTCAATTCATGATTCATGATTCGATTCATGATTCATGATTCAATTCATGATTCATGATTCATGATTCTATTCATGATTCATGATTCATGATTCAATTCATGATTCATGATTCGATTCGTGATTCATAATTCAATTCTTGATTCATGATTCAAGATTCATGATTCATGATTCATGATTCAATTCATGATTCATGATTCGATTCATGATTCAATCCATGATTCATGATTTAATTCATGATTCAATTCATGATTCATGATTCATGATTCAATTCATGATTCATGATTCAATTCATGATTCATGATTCATGATTTAATTCATGATTCAATTCATGATTCATGATTCATGATTCATGATTTGATTCATGATTCATTATTCATGATTCAATTCATGATTCATGATTTATGATTCATGATTTATGATTCATGATTCAATTCATGATTCATGTTTCGATTCATGAATCTTGAATCATGATTTATGATTCGATTCATGATTCATGATTCAATTCATGATTCATGATTCATGATTCAATTCATGATTCATGATTCGATTCATGATTCATAATTCATGATTCAATTCATGATTCATGATTCATGATTCTATTCATGATTCATGATTCATGATTCAATTCATGATTCATGATTCGATTCATGATACATGATTCAATTCATGATTCATGATTCATGATTCAATTCATGATTCATGATTCATGATTTTATTCATGATTCATGATTCAATTCATGATTCATGATTCGATTCATGATTCATGATTCAATTCATGATTCATGATTCGATTCATGATTCATGATTCATGATTCAATTCATTAATCATGATTCATAATTCGATTCATGATTCATTATTCAATTCATGTTTCATAATTCATGATTCATGATTCAATTCACGATTCATGATTCATGATTCAATTCATGATTCATGATTCGAGATTCAATTCATGATTCAATTCATGATTCATAATTCAAGATTCGATTCATGATTCATGATTCAATTCATGATTCATGATTCATGATTCATGATTCATGATTCAAATCATGATTCATTATTCATGATTCAATTCATGATTCATGATTCGATTCATGATTCATTATTTATGATTCAATTCATGATTCATGATTCAATTTATGATTCATGATTCATGACTCATGATTCAATTCATGATTCGATTCCTGATTCAATTCATGATTCATGATTCGATTTATTATTCATGATTCATGATTTAATTCATGATTCATGATTCGATTCATGATTCATGATTCATGATTCAATTCATGATTCATTTCATGATTCATGATACAATTCATGATTCGATTCCTGATTCAATTCATGATTCATGATTCGATTTATTATTCATGATTCATGATTTAATTCATGATTCATGATTCATGATTCGATTCATGATTCATGATTCATGATTCAATTCATGATTCATGATTCATGATTCAATTCATGATTCATGATTCAAGATTCGATTCAAGATTTTTGATTCAATTTATGATTCATGATTCATGATTCGATTCATGATTTATGATTCAATTCATGATTCAATTCATGATTCATGATTTATGATTCAATTCATGATTGATGATTCATGATTTAATTCATGATTCATGATTCGATTCATGATTCATGATTCAATTCATGATTCATGATTCGATTCATGATTCATGATTCAATTCATGATTCATGATTCATGATTCATGATTCAATTCATGATTCATGATTTAATTCATGATTCAATTCATGATTCATGATTCAGTTTATGATTCATGATTCATGATTCAATTTATGATTCATGATTCATGATTTAATTCATGATTCAATTCATGATTCATGATTCATGATTCAATTCATGATTCTTGATTCGATTCATGATTCATGATTCAATTCATGAATTATGATACATGATTCAATTCATGATTCATGATTTGATTCATGATTCATGATTCAATTCATGATTCATGATTCATGATTCATGATTCTATTCATGATTCATGATTCATGATTCAATTCATGATTCATGATTCGATTCATGATTCATGATTCAATTCATGATTCATGATTCGATTCATGATTCATGATTCAATTCATGATTCATGATTCATGATTCAATTCATGATTCATGATTTAATTCATGATTCAATTCATGATTCATGATTCAGTTTATGATTCATGATTCATGATTCAATTTATGATTCATGATTCATGATTTAATTCATGATTCAATTCATGATTCATGATTCATGATTCATGATTCAATTCATGATTAGTGATTCATGATTCAATTCATGATTCATAATTCATGATTCATGATTCATGATTCAATTCATGATTCATAATTCAGTTTATGATTTGTTTCATGATTCAATTCATGATTCATAATTCGATTTATGATTCATGATTCATGATTTAATTCATGATTCATGATTCATGATTCAATTCATGATTCATGATTCATGATTCAATTCATGATTCAATTCATGATTCATGATTCAAATTATAATTCAATTCATGATTCATGATTCATGATTAATGATTCAATTCATGAATCAATTCATGATTCATGATTCGATTCAAGATTAATGATTCATGATTCAATTCATGATTCATGATTCAATTCATGATTCATGATTCATGATTCTTGATTCATGATTCATGATTCGATTCAAGATTAATGATTCATGATTCAATTCATGATTCATGATTCGATTCATGATTCATGATTTATGATTCAATTCATGATTCATGGTTCATGATTCAATTAATGATTCAATCCATGATTCATGATTCATGATTCAATTTATGATTCATGATTCAATTCATGATTCAATTTATGATTCATGATTCAAGATTCAATTCATGATTCATGATTCAATTCATGATTCATGATTCAATTCATGATTCAAGATTCAATTCATGATTCATGATTCAATTCATGATTCATGATTCAATTCATGATTCATGATTCGATTCATGATTCATTATTTATGATTCAATTCATGATTCATGATTCAATTTATGATTCATGATTCATGACTCATGATTCAATTCATGATTCAATTCATGATTCATAATTCAAAATTAGATTTATGATTCATGATTCAATTCTTAATTCATGATTCATGATTCATCATTCATGATTCGATTCATGATTCATGATTCAATTCATGATTCATGATTCGATTCATGATTCTTGATTCATGACTTATGATTCAATTTTATTAATCATGATTTATGATTCGATTCATGATTCATGATTCAATTCATGTTTTATAATTCATGATTCGTGATTCAATTCATGATTCATGATTCATGATTCATGATTCAATTCATGATTCACGATTCAATTCATGATTTATGATTCATGATTCATGATTCAATTCATGATTCAATTCATGATTCCTGATTCATGATTCAATTCATGATTCATGATTCAATTTATGATCCGTTTCCTGACTCAATTCATGATTCATGATTCGAGATTCAATTCATGATTCAATTCATGATTCATGATTCATGATTCTTGATTCATGATTCGATTCATGATTCACAATTCATGATTCAATTCATGATTCATGATTCGATTCATGATTCATTATTTATGATTCAATTTATGATTCATGATTCAATTTATGATTCATGATTCATGATTCATGATTCATGATTCATGATTCGATTCAAGATTAATGATTCATGATTCAATTCATGATTCATGATTCGATTCATGATTCATGATTTATGATTCAATTCATGATTCATGGTTCATGATTCAATTAATGATTCATGATTCGATTCATGATTCATGATTCAATTCATGATTCATGATTCATGATTCATGATTCATGATTCGATTCATGATTCATGATTCATGATTCAATTCTTGATTCATGATTCGATTCATGATTCTTGATTCAATTCATGATTCATGATTTATGATTCTTGATTCATGATTCATGATTCGATTCAAGATTAATGATTCATGATTCAATTCATGATTCATGATTCAATTCATGATTCATGATTCATGATTCTTGATTCATGATTCATGATTCGATTCAAGATTAATGATTCATGATTCAATTCATGATTCATGATTCGATTCATGATTCATGATTTATGATTCAATTCATGATTCATGGTTCATGATTCAATTAATGATTCAATCCATGATTCATGATTCATGATTCAATTTATGATTCATGATTCAATTCATGATTCAATTTATGATTCATGATTCAAGATTCAATTCATGATTCATGATTCAATTCATGATTCATGATTCAATTCATGATTCAAGATTCAATTCATGATTCATGATTCAATTCATGATTCATGATTCAATTCATGATTCATGATTCGATTCATGATTCATTATTTATGATTCAATTCATGATTCATGATTCAATTTATGATTCATGATTCATGACTCATGATTCAATTCATGATTCAATTCATGATTCATAATTCAAAATTAGATTTATGATTCATGATTAAATTCTTAATTCATGATTCATGATTCATCATTCATGATTCGATTCATGATTCATGATTCAATTCATGATTCATGATTCGATTCATGATTCTTGATTCATGACTTATGATTCAATTCATTAATCATGATTTATGATTCGATTCATGATTCATGATTCAATTCATGTTTTATAATTCATGATTCGTGATTCAATTCATGATTCATGATTCATGATTCATGATTCAATTCATGATTCACGATTCAATTCATGATTTATGATTCATGATTCATGATTCAATTCATGATTCAATTCATGATTCCTGATTCATGATTCAATTCATGATTCATGATTCAATTTATGATCCGTTTCCTGACTCAATTCATGATTCATGATTCGAGATTCAATTCATGATTCAATTCATGATTCTTGATTCATGATTCGATTCATGATTCACAATTCATGATTCAATTCATGATTCATGATTCGATTCATGATTCATTATTTATGATTCAATTTATGATTCATGATTCAATTTATGATTCATGATTCATGACTCATGATTCAATTCATGATTCAATTCATGATTCATAATTCAAAATTCGATTTATGATTCATGATTCAATTCATGATTCATGATTCATGATTCATGATTCATGATTCGATTCATGATTCATGATTCATGATTCATGATTCATGATTCAATTCTTGATTCATGATTCGATTCATGATTCTTGATTCATGATTCATGATTCGATTCATGATTTATAATTCATGATTTAATTCATGATTCATGATTCGATTCATGATTCATGATTCAATTCATGATTCATGATTCAATTCATGATTCAATTCATGATTCATGATTCATGATTCATGATTCAATTCATGATTGATGATTCATGATTCAATTCATGATTCAATTCATGATTCATGATTGATGATTCAATTTATGATTCATGATTCATGATTCACTTCATGATTCATGATTCATGATTCAATTCATGATTCAATTCATGATTCTTGATTCATGATTCATGATTCGATTCATGATTCATAATTCATGATTTAATTCATGATTCATGATTCGATTCATGATTCATGATTCAATTCATGATTTATGATTCAATTCATGATTCAATTCATGATTCATGATACATGATTCATGATTCAATTCATGATTGATGATTTATGATTTAATTCATGATTCATCATTCAATTCATGATTCACGATTCAATTCATGATTTATGATTCATGATTCATGATTCAGTTCATGATTCAATTCATGATTCCATCATGAATCATGAATCATGAATTGAATCATGAATTAAATCATGAATCATGAATCATAAATTGAATCATGAATCATGAATCATAAATTGAATCATGAATCATGAATTGAATCATGAATTAAATCATGAATCATGAATTGAATCATGAATCATGAATCATTAATCATGAATTGAATCATGAATCATGAATCGAATCATGAATCATGAATTGAATCATGAATCATGAATCGAATCATGAATCATGATTTGAATCATGAATCATGAATCATGAATAGAATCATGAATCATGAATCATGAATCATGAATTGAATCATGAATCATGAATCGAATCATGAATCATGAATCATGAATCATGAATTGAATCATGAATCATGAATCATGAATTGAATCATGAATCATGAATCATAAATCGAATCATGAATCATTAATTGAATCATGAATCATGAATCATGAATCATGAATTGAATCATGAATCATAAATCATGAATCATGAATTGAATCATGAATAATGAATCATGAATCGAATCATGAATAATGAATCATGAATCATGAATCATGAATTGAATCATGAATCGAGTCATGAATCATGAATCATGAATTGAATCATGAATTGAAACATGAATCATGAATTGAATCATGAATTGAATCATGAATAATGAATTGATTCATGAATTGAATCATGAATTGAATCATGAATTGAATCTTGAATCATGAATTGAATCATGAATCAAGAATCATAAATCGAATCATGAATCAAGAATCATAAATCGAATCATGAATCATGAAATGAATCAGGAATCGAATCATGAATTGAATCATGAATCATGAATTGAATCATGAATCATGAATTAAATCATGAATCATGAATCATGAATTGAATCATGAATCATGAATTATGAAACATGAATTGAATCATGAATCATGAATTGAATCATGAATCATGATTAATGAATTGAATAATGAGACATGAATCATAAATCATGAATTAAATCATGAATCATGAATCATGAATCAAATCATAAATCATGAATCATGAATCGAATCATGAATCATGAATCATGAATCATAAATTGAATCATGAGTCATGAATCGAATCTTGAATCATGAATCATGAATTGAATCATGAATCATGAATCATGAATCATGAATTGAATCATGAATCATGAATCATGAATCGAATCATGAATCATGAATCATGAATCATGAATCATGAATTAAATCATGAATCATGAATAATAAATCGAATCATGAATCATGAATTGAATCAGGAATCGAATCATAAATTGTATTATGAATCATGAAATGAATCATGAATTGAAACATTAATCATGTATCATAAATCATGAATCATGAATTATAAATCATGAATTATGAATCATATATTGAATCATGAATTGAATCATGAATCATGAATCATGAATTGAATCATGAATCATGAATCATAAATTGAATCATCAATCATGAATCATGAATTGAATCATAAATTGAATCATGAATCATGAATCATGAATTGAATCATGAATCATGAATCATGAATCATGAATTGAATCATGAATCATGAATCGAATCATAATTCATGAATTGAATCATGAATTGAATCATGAATCATGAATCATGAATCATGAATTAAATCTTGAATCATGAATCATGAATCATAAATCGAATCATGAATCATGAATTGAATCATGAATCGAATCATGAATTGAATCATGAATCATGAATTGAATCATGAATCATGAATCATGAATTGAATCATGAATCATGAATTAAATCATGAATCATGAATTGAATCATGAATCATTAATCATGAATTGAATCATGAATCATGAATTGATTTATGAATCATGAATCATGAATCGAATCATAAATCATGAATCATGAATCATGAATTGAATCATGAATCATTAATCAAGAATCGTGAATTGAATCATGAATCATGAATCGTGAATTGAATCATGAATCATGAATTGAATCTTGAATCATGAATCATGAATTGAATCATGAATTGAATCATGAATCATAAATTGAATCATGAATCATGAATCATAAATCGAATCATGAATCATGAATTGAATCAGGAAACGAATCATAAATTGAATCATGAATCATGAATTGAATCATGAATCATGAATAAAGAATTGAATCATGAATCATGAATTATGAATCATGAATTGAATCATGAATCATTAATCATGAATTGAATAATCAATCATGAATCATGAATCATGATTCATGAATTAAATCATGAATCATAAATTAATCATGAATCATGAATCATGAATTGAATCATGAATTAAATCATGAATCATGAATTGAATCATGAATCATAAATCATGAATCATGAATTGAATCATGAATCATGAATCATGAATCGAATCATGAATTGAATCATGAATCATGAATCATGAATTGAATCATGAATCATGAATCTAATCATGAATAATGAATTGAATCATGAATGATGAATCATGAATAGAATCATGAATCATGAATTGAATCATGAATCATGAATCATGAATTGAATCATGAATCATGAATCGAATCATGAATCATGAATTGAATCATGAATCATGAATAGAATCATGAATCATGAATCATGAATTAAATCATGAATCATGAATCATGAATCGAATCATGAATCATGAATTGAATCATGAATCATGAATCATAAATCGAATCATGAATCATTAATTGAATCATGAATCATGAATCATGAATCCTGAATCATGAATCAAATCATAAATCATGATTAAAGATTCTTAAATCGAATCATGAATCATGAATCGAATTATGAATCATGAATCATGAATCATGAATTATGAATTGAATCATGAATCATGAATTGAATAATGAATCATAAATCATAAATCATGAATTGAATCATGAATAATGAATCATGAATCGAATCATGAATCATGAATCATGAATCATGAATTGAATCATGAATCATGAATCATGAATTGAATCATGAATTGAATCATGAATCATGAATCATGAATTGAATCATGAATCATGAATCATGAATCATGAATTGAATCATGATTTGAATCATGAATCATGAATCATGAATCATGAATTGAATCATGAATTGAATCATGAATCATGAATTGAATCATGAATCATGAATCATGAATCATCAAATCGAATCATGAATCATGAATTGAATCATGAATAATGAATTGATTCATGAATTGAATCATGAATTAAATCTTGAATCATGAATTGAATCATGAATCAAGAATCATAAATCGAATCATGAATCATGAAATGAATCAGGAATCGAATCATTAATTGAATCATGAATCATGAATTGAATCATGAATCATGAATTGAATCATGAATCATGAATTAAATCATGAATCATGAATCATGAATTGAATCATGAATCATGAATTATGAAACATGAATTGAATCATGAATCATGAATTGAATCATGAATCATGATTAATGAATTGAATAATGAGACATGAATCATAAATCATGAATTAAATCATGAATCATGAATCATGAATCAAATCATAAATCATGAATCATGAATCGAATCATAAATCATGAATTAAATCATGAATCATGAATCATGAATCAAATCATAAATCATGAATCATGAATCGAATCATGAATCATGAATCGAATCTTGAATCATGAATCATGAATTGAATCATAAATCATGAATCATAAATTGAATCATGAGTCATGAATCGAATCTTGAATCATGAATCATGAATTGAATCATGAATCATGAATCATGAATTGAATCATGAATCATGAATCGAATCATGAATCATGAATCATGAATCATGAATTAAATCATGAATCATGAATAATAAATCGAATCATGAATCATGAATTGAATCAGGAATCGAATCATAAATTGTATTATGAATCATGAAATGAATCATGAATTGAAACATTAATCATGTATCATAAATCATGAATCATGAATTATGAATCATGAATCATGAATCATGAATTATGAATCATATATTGAATCATGAATTGAATCATGAATCATGAATCATGAATTGAATCATGAATCATGAATCATAAATTGAATCATCAATCATGAATCATGAATTGAATCATAAATTGAATCATGAATCATGAATCATGAATTGAATCATGAATCATGAATCATGAATCATGAATTGAATCATGAATCATGAATTGAATCATGAATCATGAATCGAATCATAATTCATGAATTGAATCATGAATTGAATCATGAATCATGAATCATGAATTAAATCTGGAATCATGAATCATGAATCATAAATCGAATCATGAATCATGAATTTAATCTGGAATCGAATCATGAATTGAATCATGAATCATGAATTGAATCATGAATCATGAATCATGAATTGAATCATGAATCATGAATTAAATCATGAATCATGAATTGAATCATGAATCATGAATTGATTTATGAATCATGAATCATGAATCGAATCATAAATCATGAATCATGAATTGAATCATGAATCATGAATCAAGAATCATGAATTGAATCATGAATCATGAATCGTGAATTGAATCATGAATCATGAATTGAATCATGAATCATGAATAAAGAATTGAATCATGAATTTATGAATTATGAATCATGAATTGAATCATGAATCATTAATCATGAATTGAATAATCAATCATGAATCATGAATCATGAATCATAAATTAATCATGAATCATGAATCATGAATTGAATCATGAATTAAATCATGAATCATGAATTGAATCATGAATCATAAATCATGAATCATGAATTGAATCATGAATCATGAATCATGAATCATGAATCGAATCATGAATTGAATCATGAATCATGAATCATGAATTGAATCATGAATCATGAATCTAATCATGAATCATGAATTGAATCATGAATTGAATCATGAATGATGAATCATGAATAGAATCATGAATCATGAATCATGAATCATGAATTGAATCATGAATCATGAATCATGAATCGAATCATGAATCATGAATTGAATCATGAATCATGAATTGAATCATGAATCATGAATCGAATCATGAATCATGAATTGAATCATGAATCATGAATAGAATCATGAATCATGAATCATGAATTAAATCATGAATCATGAATCATGAATCGAATCATGAATCATGAATTGAATCATGAATCCTGAATCATGAATCAAATCATAAATCATGATTAAAGATTCTTAAATCGAATCATGAATCATGAATCGAATTATGAATCATGAATCATGAATCATGAATTATGAATTGAATCATGAATCATGAATTGAATAATGAATCATAAATCATAAATCATGAATTGAATCATGAATAATGAATCATGAATCGAATCATGAATCATGAATCATGAATCATGAATTGAATCATGAATCATGAATTATGAATCATAAATTGAATCAATAATCATGAATCATGAATTGAATCATGAATTGAATCATGAATCATGAATCATGAATTGAATCATGAATCATGAATCATGAATCATGAATTGAATCATGAATTGAATCATGAATCATGAATCATGAATCATGAATTGAATCATGAATTGAATCATAATTCATGAATTGAATCATGAATCATGAATCATAAATCGAATCATGAATCATGAATTGAATCATGAATAATGAATTGATTCATGAATTGAATCATGAATTAAATCTTGAATCATGAATTGAATCATGAATCAAGAATCATAAATCGAATCATGAATCAAGAATCATAAATCGAATCATGAATCATGAAATGAATCAGGAATCGAATCATGAATTGAATCATGAATCATGAATTGAATCATGAATCATGAATTAAATCATGAATCATGAATCATGAATTGAATCATGAATCATGAATTATGAAACATGAATTGAATCATGAATCATGAATTGAATCATGAATCATGATTAATGAATTGAATAATGAGACATGAATCATAAATCATGAATTAAATCATGAATCATGAATCATGAATCAAATCATAAATCATGAATCATGAATCGAATCATGAATCATGAATCATGAATCATAAATTGAATTATGAGTCATGAATCGAATCTTGAATCATGAATCATGAATTGAATCATGAATCATGAATCATGAATTGAATCATGAATCATGAATCATGAATCGAATCATGAATCATGAATCATGAATCATGAATCATGAATTAAATCATGAATCATGAATAATAAATTGAATCATGAATCATGAATTGAATCAGGAATCGAATCATAAATTGTATTATGAATCATGAAATGAATCATGAATTGAAACATTAATCATGTATCATAAATCATGAATCATGAATTATGAATCATGAATCATGAATCATGAATTATGAATCATATATTGAATCATGAATTGAATCATGAATCATGAATCATGAATTGAATCATGAATCATGAATCATAAATTGAATCATCAATCATGAATCATGAATTGAATCATAAATTGAATCATGAATCATGAATCATGAATTGAATCATGAATCATGAATCATGAATCATGAATTGAATCATGAATCATGAATTGAATCATGAATCATGAATCGAATCATAATTCATGAATTGAATCATGAATTGAATCATGAATCATGAATCATGAATCATGAATTAAATCTTGAATCATGAATCATGAATCATAAATCGAATCATGAATCATGAATTTAATCTGGAATCGAATCATGAATTGAATCATGAATCATGAATTGAATCATGAATCATGAATCATGAATTGAATCATGAATCATGAATTAAATCATGAATCATGAATTGAATCATGAATCATTAATCATGAATTGAATCATGAATCATGAATTGATTTATGAATCATGAATCATGAATTGAATCATGAATCATGAATCATGAATCGAATCATGAATCATGAATCATGAATCACGAATCATGAATTAAATCATGAATCATGAATAATAAATCGAATCATGAATCATGAATTGAATCAGGAATCGAATCATAAATTGTATTATGAATCATGAAATGAATCATGAATTGAAACATTAATCATGTATCATAAATCATGAATCATGAATTATGAATCATGAATCTTGAATCATGAATTATGAATCATATATTGAATCATGAATTGAATCATGAATCATGAATTGAATCATGAATCATGAATCATAAATTGAATCATCAATCATGAATCATGAATTGAATCATAAATTGAATCATGAATCATGAATCATGAATTGAATCATGAATCATGAATCATGAATTGAATCATGAATCATGAATTGAATCATGAATCATGAATCGAATCATAATTCATGAATTGAATCATGAATTGAATCATGAATCATGAATCATGAATCATGAATTAAATCTTGAATCATGAATCATGAATCATAAATCGAATCATGAATCATGAATTTAATCTGGAATCGAATCATGAATTGAATCATGAATCATGAATTGAATCATGAATCATGAATCATGAATTGAATCATGAATCATGAATTAAATCATGAATCATGAATTGAATCATGAATCATTAATCATGAATTGAATCATGAATCATGAATTGATTTATGAATCATGAATCATGAATCGAATCATAAATCATGAATCATGAATTGAATCATGAATCATGAATCAAGAATCGTGAATTGAATCATGAATCATAAATCGTGAATTGAATCATGAATCATGAATTGAATCTTGAATCATGAATCATGAATTGAATCATGAATTGAATCATGAATCATAAATTGAATCATGAATCATGAATCATAAATCGAATCATGAATCATGAATTGAATCAGGAAACGAATCATAAATTGAATCATGAATCATGAATTGAATCATGAATCATGAATAAAGAATTGAATCATGAATCATGAATTATGAATCATGAATTGAATCATGAATCATTAATCATGAATTGAATAATCAATCATGAATCATGAATCATGAATCATGAATTAAATCATGAATCATGAATCATAAATTAATCATGAATCATGAATCATGAATTGAATCATGAATTAAATCATGAATCATGAATTGAATCATGAATCATAAATCATGAATCATGAATTGAATCATGAATCATGAATCATGAATCGAATCATGAATTGAATCATGAATCATGAATCATGAATCATGAATTGAATCATGAATCATGAATCATGAATTGAATCATGAATGATGAATCATGAATAGAATCATGAATCATGAATCATGAATCATGAATCGAATCATGAATCATGAATCATGAATCGAATCATGAATCATGAATTGAATCATGAATCATGAATCATGAATCGAATCATGAATCATGAATTGAATCATGAATCATGAATAGAATCATGAATCATGAATCATGAATTAAATCATGAATCATGAATTATGAATCGAATCATGAATCATGAATTGAATCATGAATCATGAATCATAAATCGAATCATGAATCATTAATTGAATCATGAATCATGAATCAAATCATAAATCATGATTAAAGATTCTTAAATCGAATCATGAATCATGAATCGAATTATGAATCATGAATCATGAATCATGAATTATGAATTGAATCATGAATCATGAATTGAATCATGAATCATAAATCATAAATCATGAATTGAATCATGAATAATGAATCATGAATCGAATCATGAATCATGAATCATGAATCATGAATCATGAATTGAATCATGAATCATGAATTATGAATCATAAATTGAATCAATAATCATGAATCATGAATTGAATCATGAATTGAATCATGAATCATGAATCATGAATTGAATCATGAATCATGAATCATGAATCATGAATTGAATCATGAATTGAATTATTAATCATGAATCATGAATCATGAATTGAATCATGAATTGAATCATGAATCATGAATTGAATCATGAATCATGAATCATAAATCGAATCATGAATCATGAATTGAATCATGAATAATGAATTGATTCATGAATTGAATCATGAATTAAATCTTGAATCATGAATTGAATCATGAATCATGAATCATGAATCATGAATTGAATCATGAATCATGAATTGAATCATGAATCATGAATCAAGAATCATGAAATGAATCAGGAATCGAATCATAAATCGAATCATGAATCATGAAATGAATCAGGAATCGAATCATGAATTGAATCATGAATCATGAATTGAATCATGAATCATGAATTGAATCATGAATCATGAATCATGAATCATGAATTGAATCATGAATCATGAATTATGAATCATGAATTGAATCATGAATCATGAATTGAATCATGAATCATGATTAATGAATTGAATAATGAGACATGAATCATAAATCATGAATTAAATCATGAATCATGAATCATGAATGGAATCATGAATTATGAATCATGAATCATGAATTGAATCATGAATCATGAATCATGATTTGATTCATGAATCATGAATCATAAATTGAATCATGAAATATAAATCATGAATCATGAATTGAATCATGAATCATGAATCATGAATCATGAATCATGAATCATAAATTGAATCATGAAATATAAATCATGAATCATGAATTAAATCATGAATCATGAATCATGAATCATGAATTGAATCATGAATTGGATCATCAATCATCAATCATGAATTGAATCATGAATTGAATCATGAATCATGAATCATGAATTGAATCATAATTTATGAATCATGAATCATGAATTGAATCATGAATTGAATCATGAATCATGAATTGAATCATGAATCATGAATTGAATCATGAATCATGAATCAAATCATGAATCATGAATTAAATCATAAATCATGAATCATGAATTGATTCATGAATAATGAATTGATTCATGAATTGAATCATGAATTGAATCTTGAATCATGAATTGAATCTTGAATCATGAATCATGAATCATGAATCATGAATCATGAATTGAATCATGAATCATGAATTGAATCATGAATCATGAATCATGAATCATGAATTGAATCATCAATCATGAATTATGAAACATGAATTGAATCATGAATCATGAATTGAATCATGAATCATGATTAATGAATTGAATAATGAGACATGAATCATAAATCATGAATTAAATCATGAATCATGAATCGAATCATGAATCATGAATCATGAATCATGAATTAAATCATGAATCATGAATAATAAATCGAATCATGAATCATGAATTGAATCAGGAAGAGAATCATGAATTGTATCATGAATCATGAAATGAATCATGAATTGAAACATTAATCATGTATCATAAATCATGAATCATGAATTGAATCATGAATCATGAATGGAATCATGAATTGAATCATGAATTGAATCATGAATCATGAATCGAATCATGAATCATGAATCATGAATTAAATCATGAATAATTAATCATGAATCGAATCATGAATCATGAATCATGAATCATGAATCATGAATTGAATCATGAATCATGAATCGAATCTTGAATTATGAATCATGAATTGAATCATGAATCATGAATCATGAATCATGAATTAAATCATGAATAATTAATCATGAATCGAATCATGAATCATGAATCATGAATCATGAATTGAATCATGAATCATGAATCGAATCTTGAATTATGAATCATGAATTGAATCTCGAATCATGAATCATGAATTGAATCAGGAAACGGATCATGAATTGAATCATGAATTGAATTATGAATCATGAATCATGAATTGAATCATGAATCATGAATTGAATCATGTATCATGAATCGAATCATGAATCATGAATTGAATCATGAATCATGAATTGAATCATGAATCATGAATCATGAATCGAATCATGAATCATGAATCATGAATCATGAATTGAATCATGAATCATAAATCAAATTTTGAATTATGAATCATGAATTGAATCATGAATTGAATCATGAGTCATGAATCATGAATCATAAATTGAATCATGAATTGAATCATGAGTCATGAATCATGAATCATAAATTGAATCATGAATCATGAATTGAATCATAAATAATGAATCATGAATCGAATCATGAATCATGAATTGAATCATGAATCATGAATCATGAATTGAATCATGAATCATGAATCATGAATCATGAATTGAATCATGAATCATGAATCGAATCATGAATCATGAATCATGAATCATGAATTAAATCATGAATCATGAATAATAAATCGAATCATGAATCATGAATTGAATCAGGAAGAGAATCATGAATTGTATCATGAATCATGAAATGAATCATGAATTGAAACATTAATCATGTATCATAAAGCATGAATCATGAATTGAATTATGAATCATGAATTGATTCATGAATTGAATCATGAATTGAATCATGAATCATGAATCGAATCATGAATTGAATCATGAATCATGAATCGAATCATGAATCATGAATCATGAATTAAATCATGAATAATTAATCATGAATCGAATTATGAATCATGAATCATGAATCATGAATCATGAATTGAATCATGAATCATGAATCGAATCTTGAATTATGAATCATGAATTGAATCATGAATTGAATCTCGAATCATGAATCATGAATTGAATCAGGAAACGGATCATGAATTGACTCATGAATTGAATTATGAATCATGAATCATGAATTGAATCATGAATCATGAATTGAATCATGAATCATGAATCGAATCATGAATCATGAATTGAATCATGAATCATGAATTGAATCATGAATCATGAATCATGAATCGAATCATGAATCATGAATCATGAATCATGAATCATGAATTGAATCATGAATCATAAATCAAATTTTGAATTATGAATCATGAATTGAATCATGAATTGAATCATGAGTCATGAATCATGAATCATAAATTGAATCATGAATCATGAATTGAATCATAAATAATGAATCATGAATCGAATCATGAATCATGAATTGAATCATGAATAATGAATCATGAATCGAATCATCAAATCATGAATCATGAATCGAATCATGAATCATGAATTAAATCATGAATCATGAATTATGAATCGAATCATGAATCATGAATCATGAATTGAATCATGATTCATAAATCGAATCTTGAATTATGAATCATGAATTAATCATGAATTGAATCATGAATCATGAATTGAATCATGAATCATGAATCGAATCATGAATCATGAATTGAATCATGAATCATGTATCATAAATTGAATCATGAATCATGAATTGAATCATGAATTGAATCATGAATTGAATCATGAATCATGAATCGAATCATGAATCATGAATTGAATCATGAATAATTAATCATGAATCGAATCATGAATCATGAATCATGAATCATGAATTGAATCATGAATCATGAATCGAATCTTGATTTATGAATCATAAATTTGAATCATGAATTGAATCTCGAATCATGAATCATGAATTGAATCAGGAAACGGATCATGAATTGAATCATGAATCATGAATCGAATCATGAATCATGAATCATGCATCGAATCATGAATTATGAATCATGAATCATAAATCATGAAGTGAATCATGAATCATGAATCGAATCATGAATCATGAATTGAATCATGAATTGAATCATGAATCATGAATCGAATCATGAATCAAATTATGTATCATGAATTGAATCATGAATCATGAATCATGAATCATGAATCATGAATCCTGAATCATGAATTGAATGATATATCTTAAATCGAATCATGATTCATAAATTGTATCATGAATCGAATCATGAATCATGAATCATAAATCAAGAATCATGAATCGAATCATGAATCATGAATTGAATCATGAATCATGAATCGAATCATGAATTATGAATCATGAATAATAAATCGAATTATGAATCATGAATTTAATCAGGAATCAAATCATGAATTTAATCATGAATCATGAATTGAATCATGAATCATGAATCATGAATCATGAATTAAATCATGAATCATGAATTAAATCATGAATCATGAATTGAATCATGAATCATGAATAGAATCATGAATCATGAATTATGAATCGAATCATGAATCATGAATCATGAATTGAATCATGATTCATAAATCGAATCTTGAGTTATGAATCGTGAATTAAATCATGCATTGAATCATGAATCATGAATTGAATCATGAATCATGAATTATGAATCGAATCATGAATCATGAATTGAATCATGATTAATAAATCGAATCTTGAATTATTAATCATGAATTGAATCATGAATTGAATCATGAATCATGAATCGAATCATGAATCATGAATTGAATCATGAATCATGTATCATGAATCGAATCAAAATTATGAATCAAGAATTGAATCATGAATCATAAATCGAATCTTGAATTATGAATCATGAATTGAATCATGAATTCAATTGTGAATCATGAATCATGAATCATAAATTGAATCATGAATCATGAATTGAATCATGAATTGAATCATGAATTGAATCATGAATCATGAATCAAATCATGAATCATGAATTGAATCATGAATAATTAATCATGAATCGAATCATGAATCATGAATCATGAATCATGAATCATGAATTGAATCATGAATCATGAATCGAATCTTGAATTATGAATCATGAATTGAATCATGAATTGAATCTCGAATCATGATCATGAATTGAATCAGGAAATGGATCATGAATTTAATCATGAATCATGAATTGAATTATGAATCATGAATCATGAATTGAATCATGAATCATGAATTATGAATCATGAATTGAATCATGAATCATGAATCATAAATTGAATCTAGAATCATGAATCATGAATTGAATCATGAATCATGAATCATAAATTGAATCATCAATCATGAATCATGAATTGAATCATAAATTGAATCATGAATCATGAATCATGAATTGAATCATGAATCATGAATCATGAATCATGAATTGAATCATGAATCATGAATTGAATCATGAATCATGAATCGAATCATAATTCATGAATTGAATCATGAATTGAATCATGAATCATGAATCATGAATCATGAATTAAATCTTGAATCATGAATCATGAATCATAAATCGAATCATGAATCATGAATTTAATCTGGAATCGAATCATGAATTGAATCATGAATCATGAATTGAATCATGAATCATGAATCATGAATTGAATCATGAATCATGAATTAAATCATGAATCATGAATTGAATCATGAATCATTAATCATGAATTGAATCATGAATCATGAATTGATTTATGAATCATGAATCATGAATTGAATCATGAATCATGAATCATGAATCGAATCATGAATCATGAATCATGAATCACGAATCATGAATTAAATCATGAATCATGAATAATAAATCGAATCATGAATCATGAATTGAATCAGGAATCGAATCATAAATTGTATTATGAATCATGAAATGAATCATGAATTGAAACATTAATCATGTATCATAAATCATGAATCATGAATTATGAATCATGAATCTTGAATCATGAATTATGAATCATATATTGAATCATGAATTGAATCATGAATCATGAATTGAATCATGAATCATGAATCATAAATTGAATCATCAATCATGAATCATGAATTGAATCATAAATTGAATCATGAATCATGAATCATGAATTGAATCATGAATCATGAATCATGAATTGAATCATGAATCATGAATTGAATCATGAATCATGAATCGAATCATAATTCATGAATTGAATCATGAATTGAATCATGAATCATGAATCATGAATCATGAATTAAATCTTGAATCATGAATCATGAATCATAAATCGAATCATGAATCATGAATTTAATCTGGAATCGAATCATGAATTGAATCATGAATCATGAATTGAATCATGAATCATGAATCATGAATTGAATCATGAATCATGAATTAAATCATGAATCATGAATTGAATCATGAATCATTAATCATGAATTGAATCATGAATCATGAATTGATTTATGAATCATGAATCATGAATCGAATCATAAATCATGAATCATGAATTGAATCATGAATCATGAATCAAGAATCGTGAATTGAATCATGAATCATAAATCGTGAATTGAATCATGAATCATGAATTGAATCTTGAATCATGAATCATGAATTGAATCATGAATTGAATCATGAATCATAAATTGAATCATGAATCATGAATCATAAATCGAATCATGAATCATGAATTGAATCAGGAAACGAATCATAAATTGAATCATGAATCATGAATTGAATCATGAATCATGAATAAAGAATTGAATCATGAATCATGAATTATGAATCATGAATTGAATCATGAATCATTAATCATGAATTGAATAATCAATCATGAATCATGAATCATGAATCATGAATTAAATCATGAATCATGAATCATAAATTAATCATGAATCATGAATCATGAATTGAATCATGAATTAAATCATGAATCATGAATTGAATCATGAATCATAAATCATGAATCATGAATTGAATCATGAATCATGAATCATGAATCGAATCATGAATTGAATCATGAATCATGAATCATGAATCATGAATTGAATCATGAATCATGAATCATGAATTGAATCATGAATGATGAATCATGAATAGAATCATGAATCATGAATCATGAATCATGAATCGAATCATGAATCATGAATCATGAATCGAATCATGAATCATGAATTGAATCATGAATCATGAATCATGAATCGAATCATGAATCATGAATTGAATCATGAATCATGAATAGAATCATGAATCATGAATCATGAATTAAATCATGAATCATGAATTATGAATCGAATCATGAATCATGAATTGAATCATGAATCATGAATCATAAATCGAATCATGAATCATTAATTGAATCATGAATCATGAATCAAATCATAAATCATGATTAAAGATTCTTAAATCGAATCATGAATCATGAATCGAATTATGACTCATGAATCATGAATCATGAATTATGAATTGAATCATGAATCATGAATTGAATCATGAATCATAAATCATAAATCATGAATTGAATCATGAATAATGAATCATGAATCGAATCATGAATCATGAATCATGAATCATGAATCATGAATTGAATCATGAATCATGAATTATGATCATAAATTGAATCAATAATCATGAATCATGAATTGAATCATGAATTGAATCATGAATCATGAATCATGAATTGAATCATGAATCATGAATCATGAATCATGAATTGAATCATGAATTGAATTATTAATCATGAATCATGAATCATGAATTGAATCATGAATTGAATCATGAATCATGAATTGAATCATGAATCATGAATCATAAATCGAATCATGAATCATGAATTGAATCATGAATAATGAATTGATTCATGAATTGAATCATGAATTAAATCTTGAATCATGAATTGAATCATGAATCATGAATCATGAATCATGAATTGAATCATGAATCATGAATTGAATCATGAATCATGAATCAAGAATCATGAAATGAATCAGGAATCGAATCATAAATCGAATCATGAATCATGAAATGAATCAGGAATCGAATCATGAATTGAATCATGAATCATGAATTGAATCATGAATCATGAATTGAATCATGAATCATGAATCATGAATCATGAATTGAATCATGAATCATGAATTATGAATCATGAATTGAATCATGAATCATGAATTGAATCATGAATCATGATTAATGAATTGAATAATGAGACATGAATCATAAATCATGAATTAAATCATGAATCATGAATCATGAATGGAATCATGAATTATGAATCATGAATCATGAATTGAATCATGAATCATGAATCATGATTTGATTCATGAATCATGAATCATAAATTGAATCATGAAATATAAATCATGAATCATGAATTGAATCATGAATCATGAATCATGAATCATGAATCATGAATCATAAATTGAATCATGAAATATAAATCATGAATCATGAATTAAATCATGAATCATGAATCATGAATCATGAATTGAATCATGAATTGGATCATCAATCATCAATCATGAATTGAATCATGAATTGAATCATGAATCATGAATCATGAATTGAATCATAATTTATGAATCATGAATCATGAATTGAATCATGAATTGAATCATGAATCATGAATTGAATCATGAATCATGAATTGAATCATGAATCATGAATCAAATCATGAATCATGAATTAAATCATAAATCATGAATCATGAATTGATTCATGAATAATGAATTGATTCATGAATTGAATCATGAATTGAATCTTGAATCATGAATTGAATCTTGAATCATGAATCATGAATCATGAATCATGAATCATGAATTGAATCATGAATCATGAATTGAATCATGAATCATGAATCATGAATCATGAATTGAATCATCAATCATGAATTATGAAACATGAATTGAATCATGAATCATGAATTGAATCATGAATCATGATTAATGAATTGAATAATGAGACATGAATCATAAATCATGAATTAAATCATGAATCATGAATCGAATCATGAATCATGAATCATGAATCATGAATTAAATCATGAATCATGAATAATAAATCGAATCATGAATCATGAATTGAATCAGGAAGAGAATCATGAATTGTATCATGAATCATGAAATGAATCATGAATTGAAACATTAATCATGTATCATAAATCATGAATCATGAATTGAATCATGAATCATGAATGGAATCATGAATTGAATCATGAATTGAATCATGAATCATGAATCGAATCATGAATCATGAATCATGAATTAAATCATGAATAATTAATCATGAATCGAATCATGAATCATGAATCATGAATCATGAATCATGAATTGAATCATGAATCATGAATCGAATCTTGAATTATGAATCATGAATTGAATCATGAATCATGAATCATGAATCATGAATTAAATCATGAATAATTAATCATGAATCGAATCATGAATCATGAATCATGAATCATGAATTGAATCATGAATCATGAATCGAATCTTGAATTATGAATCATGAATTGAATCTCGAATCATGAATCATGAATTGAATCAGGAAACGGATCATGAATTGAATCATGAATTGAATTATGAATCATGAATCATGAATTGAATCATGAATCATGAATTGAATCATGTATCATGAATCGAATCATGAATCATGAATTGAATCATGAATCATGAATTGAATCATGAATCATGAATCATGAATCGAATCATGAATCATGAATCATGAATCATGAATTGAATCATGAATCATAAATCAAATTTTGAATTATGAATCATGAATTGAATCATGAATTGAATCATGAGTCATGAATCATGAATCATAAATTGAATCATGAATTGAATCATGAGTCATGAATCATGAATCATAAATTGAATCATGAATCATGAATTGAATCATAAATAATGAATCATGAATCGAATCATGAATCATGAATTGAATCATGAATCATGAATCATGAATTGAATCATGAATCATGAATCATGAATCATGAATTGAATCATGAATCATGAATCGAATCATGAATCATGAATCATGAATCATGAATTAAATCATGAATCATGAATAATAAATCGAATCATGAATCATGAATTGAATCAGGAAGAGAATCATGAATTGTATCATGAATCATGAAATGAATCATGAATTGAAACATTAATCATGTATCATAAAGCATGAATCATGAATTGAATTATGAATCATGAATTGATTCATGAATTGAATCATGAATTGAATCATGAATCATGAATCGAATCATGAATTGAATCATGAATCATGAATCGAATCATGAATCATGAATCATGAATTAAATCATGAATAATTAATCATGAATCGAATTATGAATCATGAATCATGAATCATGAATCATGAATTGAATCATGAATCATGAATCGAATCTTGAATTATGAATCATGAATTGAATCATGAATTGAATCTCGAATCATGAATCATGAATTGAATCAGGAAACGGATCATGAATTGACTCATGAATTGAATTATGAATCATGAATCATGAATTGAATCATGAATCATGAATTGAATCATGAATCATGAATCGAATCATGAATCATGAATTGAATCATGAATCATGAATTGAATCATGAATCATGAATCATGAATCGAATCATGAATCATGAATCATGAATCATGAATCATGAATTGAATCATGAATCATAAATCAAATTTTGAATTATGAATCATGAATTGAATCATGAATTGAATCATGAGTCATGAATCATGAATCATAAATTGAATCATGAATCATGAATTGAATCATAAATAATGAATCATGAATCGAATCATGAATCATGAATTGAATCATGAATAATGAATCATGAATCGAATCATCAAATCATGAATCATGAATCGAATCATGAATCATGAATTAAATCATGAATCATGAATTATGAATCGAATCATGAATCATGAATCATGAATTGAATCATGATTCATAAATCGAATCTTGAATTATGAATCATGAATTAATCATGAATTGAATCATGAATCATGAATTGAATCATGAATCATGAATCGAATCATGAATCATGAATTGAATCATGAATCATGTATCATAAATTGAATCATGAATCATGAATTGAATCATGAATTGAATCATGAATTGAATCATGAATCATGAATCGAATCATGAATCATGAATTGAATCATGAATAATTAATCATGAATCGAATCATGAATCATGAATCATGAATCATGAATTGAATCATGAATCATGAATCGAATCTTGATTTATGAATCATAAATTTGAATCATGAATTGAATCTCGAATCATGAATCATGAATTGAATCAGGAAACGGATCATGAATTGAATCATGAATCATGAATCGAATCATGAATCATGAATCATGCATCGAATCATGAATTATGAATCATGAATCATAAATCATGAAGTGAATCATGAATCATGAATCGAATCATGAATCATGAATTGAATCATGAATTGAATCATGAATCATGAATCGAATCATGAATCAAATTATGTATCATGAATTGAATCATGAATCATGAATCATGAATCATGAATCATGAATCCTGAATCATGAATTGAATGATATATCTTAAATCGAATCATGATTCATAAATTGTATCATGAATCGAATCATGAATCATGAATCATAAATCAAGAATCATGAATCGAATCATGAATCATGAATTGAATCATGAATCATGAATCGAATCATGAATTATGAATCATGAATAATAAATCGAATTATGAATCATGAATTTAATCAGGAATCAAATCATGAATTTAATCATGAATCATGAATTGAATCATGAATCATGAATCATGAATCATGAATTAAATCATGAATCATGAATTAAATCATGAATCATGAATTGAATCATGAATCATGAATAGAATCATGAATCATGAATTATGAATCGAATCATGAATCATGAATCATGAATTGAATCATGATTCATAAATCGAATCTTGAGTTATGAATCGTGAATTAAATCATGCATTGAATCATGAATCATGAATTGAATCATGAATCATGAATTATGAATCGAATCATGAATCATGAATTGAATCATGATTAATAAATCGAATCTTGAATTATTAATCATGAATTGAATCATGAATTGAATCATGAATCATGAATCGAATCATGAATCATGAATTGAATCATGAATCATGTATCATGAATCGAATCAAAAATTATGAATCAAGAATTGAATCATGAATCATAAATCGAATCTTGAATTATGAATCATGAATTGAATCATGAATTCAATTGTGAATCATGAATCATGAATCATAAATTGAATCATGAATCATGAATTGAATCATGAATTGAATCATGAATTGAATCATGAATCATGAATCAAATCATGAATCATGAATTGAATCATGAATAATTAATCATGAATCGAATCATGAATCATGAATCATGAATCATGAATCATGAATTGAATCATGAATCATGAATCGAATCTTGAATTATGAATCATGAATTGAATCATGAATTGAATCTCGAATCATGAATCATGAATTGAATCAGGAAATGGATCATGAATTTAATCATGAATCATGAATTGAATTATGAATCATGAATCATGAATTGAATCATGAATCATGAATTATGAATCATGAATTGAATCATGAATCATGAATCATAAATTGAATCTAGAATCATGAATCATGAATTGAATCATGAATCATGAATCATAAATCGAATTATGATTAATGAATAGAATCAGGAAACGAATCATAAATTGAATCATGAATCATGAATTGAATCATGAATCATGAATTGAATCATGAATCATGAATTATGAATAATGAATTGAATCATGAATCATTAATCATGAATTGAATAATGAATCATGAATCATGAATTGAATCATGAATTGGATCATGAATCATGAATCATAAATTGAATCATGAATCATGAATCATGAATTGAATCATGAATCATGAATCATGAATCATGAATTGAATCATGAATCATGAATCATGAATCATAAATTGAATCATGAATCATGAATTGAATCATAAATAATGAATCATGAATCGAATCATGAATCATGAATTGAATCATGAATAATGAATCATGAATCGAATCATGAATCATGAATCATGAATCATGAATCGAATCATGAATCATGAATTAAATCATGAATCATGAATTATGAATCGAATCATGAATCATGAATCATGAATTGAATCATGATTCATAAATCTAATCTTGAATTATGAATCATGAATTGAATCATGAATTGAATCATGAATCATGAATCGAATCATGAATCATGAATTGAATCATGAATCATGTATCATAAATTGAATCATGAATCATGAATTGAATCATGAATTGAATCATGAATTGAATCATGAATCATGAATCGAATCATGAATCATGAATTGAATCATGAATAATTAATCATGAATCGAATCATGAATCATGAATCATGAATCATGAATTGAATCATGAATCATGAATCGAATCTTGATTTATGAATCATGAATTAAATCATGAATTGAATCTCGAATCATGAATCATGAATTGAATCAGGAAACGGATCATGAATTGAATCATGAATCATGAATCGAATCATGAATCATGAATCATGCATCGAATCATGAATTGAATCATGAATCATGAATCGAATCATGAATCAAATTATGTATCATGAATTGAATCATGAATCATGAATCATGAATCATGAATCCTGAATCATGAATTGAATTATATATTTTAAATCGAATCATGATTCATAAATTGAATCATGAATCGAATCATGAATAATGAATCATAAATCAAGAATCATGAATCGAATCATGAATCATGAATTGAATCATGAATCATGAATCGAATCATGAATTATGAATCATGAATAATAAATCGAATTATGAATCATGAATTTAATCAGGAATCATATCATGAATTTAATCATGAATCATGAATTGAATCATGAATCATGAATTGAAACATGAATCATGAATCAAATCATGAATCATGAATCATGAATTGAATCATGAATCATGAATCATGAATCATGAATTAAATCATGAATCATGAATTAAATCATGAATCATGAATTGAATCATGAATCATGAATAGAATCATGAATCATGAATTATGAATCGAATCAAGAATTATGAATCAAGAATTGAATCATGAATCATAAATCGAATCTTGAATTATGAATCATGAATTGAATCATGAATTCAATTGTGAATCATGAATCATGAATCATAAATTGAATCATGAATCATGAATTGAATCATAAATCATGAATTATGAATCGAATCATGAATCATGAATTGAATCATGAATCATGTATCATGAATCGAATCAAGAATTATGAATCAAGAATTGAATCATGAATCATAAATCGAATCTTGAATTATGAATCATGAATTGAATCATGAATTCAATTGTGAATCATGAATCATGAATCATAAATTGAATCATGAATCATGAATTGAATCATGAATTGAATCATGAATTGAATCATGAATCATGAATCAAATCATGAATCATGAATTGAATCATGAATAATTAATCATGAATCGAATCATGAATCATGAATCATGAATCATGAATCATGAATCATGAATTGAATCATGAATCATGAATCGAATCTTGAATTATGAATCATGAATTGAATCATGAATTGAATCTCGAATCATGAATCATGAATTGTATCAGGAAACGGATCATGAATTTAGTCATGAATCATGAATTGAATTATGAATCATGAATCATGAATTGAATCATGAATCATGAATTATGAATCATGAATTGAATCATGAATCATGAATCATAAATTGAATCTAGAATCATGAATCATGAATTGAATCATGAATCATGAATCATAAATCGAATTATGATTAATGAATAGAATCAGGAAACGAATCATAAATTGAATCATGAATCATGAATTGAATCATGAATCATGAATTGAATCATGAATCATGAATTATGAATTATGAATTGAATCATGAATCATTAATCATGAATTGAATAATGAATCATGAATCATGAATTGAATCATGAATTGGATCATGAATCATGAATCATAAATTGAATCATGAATCATGAATCATGAATTGAATCATGAATTGGATCATGAATCATGAATCATAAATTGAATCATTAATCATGAATCATGAATTGGATCATGAATTAAATCATGAATCATAAATTGAATCATGAATCATGAATTGACTCATGAATCATGAATCATGAATTAAATCATGAATCATGAATCATGAATTAAATCATGAATCATAAATTGAATCATTAATCATGAATCATGAATTGGATCATGAATTAAATCATGAATCATAAATTGAATCATGAATCATGAATTGAATCATGAATCATGAATCGAATCATGAATCATGAATCATGAATCATGAATCGAATCATGAATCATGAATCATGAATCATAAATCATGAAGTGAATCATGAATCATGAATCGAATCATGAATCATGAATTGAATCATGAATTGAATCATGAATCATGAATCGAATCATGAATCAAATTATGTATCATGAATTGAATCATGAATCATGAAACATGAATCCTGAATCATGAATTGAATGATATATCTTAAATCGAATCATGATTCATGAATTGAATCATGAATCGAATCATGAATCATGAATCATAAATCAAGAATCATGAATCGAATCATGAATCATGAATTGAATCATGAATCATGAATCGAATCATGAATTATGAATCATGAATAATAAATCGAATTATAAATCATGAATTTAATCAGGAATCAAATCATGAATTTAATCATGAATCATGAATTGAATAATGAATCATGAATTGAATCATGAATCATGAATCAAATCATGAATCATGAATCATGAATTGAATCATGAATCATGAATCATGAATTAAATCATGAATCATGAATTGAATCATGAATCATGAATTGAATCATGAATCATGAATTATGAATCGAATCATGAATCATGAATCATGAATTGAATCATGATTCATAAATCGAATCTTGAGTTATGAATCGTGAATTGAATCATGAATTGAATCATGAATCATGAATCGAATCATGAATCATGAATTCAATTATGAATCATGAATTATGAATCGAATCATGAATCATGAATTGAATCATGATTAATAAATCGAATCTTGAATTATTAATCATGAATTGAATCATGAATTGAATCATGAATCATGAATCGAATCATGAATCATGAATTGAATCATGAATCATGTATCATGAATCGAATGAAGAATTATGAATCAAGAATTGAATCATGAATCATAAATCGAATCTTGAATTATGAATCATGAATTGAATCATGAATACAATTGTGAATCATGAATCATGAATCATAAATTGAATCATGAATCATGAATAAAATCATGAATTGAATCATGAATTGAATCATGAATCATGAATCAAATCATGAATCATGAATTGAATCATGAATAATTAATCATGAATCGAATCATGAATCATGAATCATGAATCATGAATCATGAATTGAATCATGAATCATGAATCGAATCTTGAATTATGAATCATGAATTGAATCATGAATTGAATCTCGAATCATGAATCATGAATTGAATCAGGAAACGGATCATGAATTTAATCATGAATCATGAATTGAATTATGAATCATGAATCATGAATTGAATCATGAATCATGAATTATGAATCATGAATTGAATCATGAATCATGAATCATAAATTAAATCTAGAATCATGAATCATGAATTCGATCATGAATCATGAATCATAAATCAAATTATGATTAATGAATAGAATCAGGAAACGAATAATAAATTGAATCATGAATCATGAATTGAATCATGAATCATGAATTGAATCATGAATCATGAATTATGAATCATGAATTGAATCATGAATCATTAATCATGAATTGAATAATGAATCATGAATCATGAATCATGAATTGAATCATGAATTGGATCATGAATCATGAATCATAAATTGAATCATGAATCATGAATCATGAATTGAATCATGAATTGGATCATGAATCATGAATCATAAATTGAATCATTAATCATGAATCATGAATTGGATCATGAATTAAATCATGAATCATAAATTGAATCATGAATCATGAATTGACTCATGAATCATGAATCATGAATTAAATCATGAATCATGAATCATGAATTGAATCATGAATCATAAATTGAATCATTAATCATGAATCATGAATTGGATCATGAATTAAATCATGAATCATAAATTGAATCATGAATCATGAATTGAATCATGAATCATGAATCGAATCATGAATCATGAATCATGAATCGAATCATGAATCATGAATCATGAATCATAAATCATGAAGTGAATCATGAATCATGAATCGAATCATGAATCATGAATTGAATCATGAATTGAATCATGAATCATGAATCGAATCATGAATCAAATTATGTATCATGAATTGAATCATGAATCATGAATCATGAATCCTGAATCATGAATTGAATGATATATCTTAAATCGAATCATGATTCATGAATTGAATCATGAATCGAATCATGAATCATGAATCATAAATCAAGAATCATGAATCGAATCATGAATCATGAATTGAATCATGAATCATGAATCGAATCATGAATTATGAATCATGAATAATAAATTGAATTATAAATCATGAATTTAATCAGGAATCAAATCATGAATTGAATCATGAATCATGAATTGAATCATGAATCATGAATTGAATCATGAATCATGAATCAAATCATGAATCATGAATCATGAATTGAATCATGAATCATGAATCATGAATTAAATCATGAATCATGAATTAAATCATGAATCATGAATTGAATCATGAATCATGAATTGAATCATGAATCATGAATTATGAATCGAATCATGAATCATGAATCATGAATTGAATCATGATTCATAAATCGAATCTTGAGTTATGAATCGTGAATTGAATCATGAATTGAATCATGAATCATGAATCGAATCATGAATCATGAATTGAATCATGAATCATGAATTATGAATCGAATAATGAATCATGAATTGAATCATGATTAATAAATCGAATCTTGAATTATTAATCATGAATTGAATCATGAATTGAATCATGAATCATGAATCGAATCATGAATCATGAATTGAATCATGAATCATGTATCATGAATCGAATGAAGAATTATGAATCAAGAATTGAATCATGAATCATAAATCGAATCTTGAATTATGAATCATGAATTGAATCATGAATACAATTGTGAATCATGAATCATGAATCATAAATTGAATCATGAATCATGAATAAAATCATGAATTGAATCATGAATTGAATCATGAATCATGAATCAAATCATGAATCATGAATTGAATCATGAATAATTAATCATGAATCGAATCATGAATCATGAATCATGAATCATGAATCATGAATTGAATCATGAATCATGAATCGAATCTTGAATTATGAATCATGAATTGAATCATGAATTGAATCTCGAATCATGAATCATGAATTGAATCAGGAAACGGATCATGAATTTAATCATGAATCATGAATTGAATTATGAATCATGAATCATGAATTGAATCATGAATCATGAATTATGAATCATGAATTGAATCATGAATCATGAATCATAAATTAAATCTAGAATCATGAATCATGAATTCGATCATGAATCATGAATCATAAATCAAATTATGATTAATGAATAGAATCAGGAAACGAATAATAAATTGAATCATGAATCATGAATTGAATCATGAATCATGAATTGAATCATGAATCATGAATTATGAATCATGAATTGAATCATGAATCATTAATCATGAATTGAATAATGAATCATGAATCATGAATCATGAATTGAATCATGAATTGGATCATGAATCATGAATCATAAATTGAATCATGAATCATGAATCATGAATTGAATCTTGAATTGGATCATGAATCATGAATCATAAATTGAATCATTAATCATGAATCATGAATTGGATCATGAATTAAATCATGAATCATAAATTGAATCATGAATCATGAATTGACTCATGAATCATGAATCATGAATTAAATCATGAATCATGAATCATGAATTGAATCATGAATCATAAATTGAATCATTAATCATGAATCATGAATTGGATCATGAATTAAATCATGAATCATAAATTGAATCATGAATCATGAATTGAATCATGAATCATGAATCGAATCATGAATCATGAATCATGAATCGAATCATGAATCATGAATCATGAGTCATAAATCATGAAGTGAATCATGAATCATGAATCGAATCATGAATCATGAATTGAATCATGAATTGAATCATGAATCATGAATCGAATCATGAATCAAATTATGTATCATGAATTGAATCATGAATCATGAATCATGAATCCTGAATCATGAATTGAATGATATATCTTAAATCTAATCATGATTCATGAATTGAATCATGAATCGAATCATGAATCATGAATCATAAATCAAGAATCATGAATCGAATCATGAATCATGAATTGAATCATGAATCATGAATCGAATCATGAATTATGAATCATGAATAATAAATTGAATTATAAATCATGAATTTAATCAGGAATCAAATCATGAATTTAATCATGAATCATGAATTGAATCATGAATCATGAATTGAATCATGAATCATGAATCAAATCATGAATCATGAATCATGAATTGAATCATGAATCATGAATCATGAATTAAATCATGAATCATGAATTAAATCATGAATCATGAATTGAATCATGAATCATGAATTGAATCATGAATCATGAATTATGAATCGAATCATGAATCATGAATCATGAATTGAATCATGGTTCATAAATCGAATCTTGAGTTATGAATCGTGAATTGAATCATGAATTGAATCATGAATCATGAATCGAATCATGAATCATGAATTGAATCATGAATCATGAATTATGAATCGAATAATGAATCATGAATTGAATCATGATTAATAAATCGAATCTTGAATTATTAATCATGAATTGAATCATGAATTGAATCATGAATCATGAATCGAATCATGAATCATGAATTGAATCATGAATCATGTATCATGAATCGAATCAAGAATTATGAATCAAGAATTGAATCATGAATCATAAATCGAATCTTGAATTATGAATCATGAATTGAATCATGAATTCAATTGTGAATCATGAATCATGAATCATAAATTGAATCATGAATCATGAATTGAATCATGAATTGAATCATGAATTGAATCATGAATCATGAATCAAATCATGAATCATGAATTGAATCATGAATAATTAATCATGAATCGAATCATGAATCATAAATTGAATCATGAATCATGAATTGAATCATGAATTGAATCATGAATTGAATCATGAATCATGAATCAAATCATGAATCATGTATTGAATCATGAATAATTAATCATGAATCGAATCATGAATCATGAATCATGAATCATGAATCATGAATTGAATCATGAATCATGAATCGAATCTTGATTTATGAATCATGAATTGAATCATGAATTGAATCTCGAATTATGAATCATGAATTGAATCAGGAAACGGATCATGAATTTAATCATGAATCATGAAATGAATTATGAATCATGAATCATGAATTGAATCATGAATCATGAATTATGAATCATGAATTGAATCATGAATCATGAATCATAAATTGAATCTAGAATCATGAATCATGAATTGAATCATGAATCATGAATCATAAATCAAATTATGATTAATGAATAGAATCAGGAAACGAATAATAAATTGAATCATGAATCATGAATTGAATCATGAATCATGAATTGAATCATGAATCATGAATTATGAATCATGAATTGAATCATTAATCATTAATCATGAATTGAATAATGAATCATGAATCATGAATTGAATCATGAATTGGATCATGAATCATGAATCATAAATTGAATCATGAATCATGAATCATGAATTGAATCATGAATTGGATCATGAATCATGAATCATAAATTGAATCATTAAACATGAATCATGAATTGGATCATGAATTAAATCATGAATCATAAATTGAATCATGAATCATGAATTGACTCATGAATCATGAATCATGAATTAAATCATGAATCATGAATTGAATCATGAATCTTGAATTGAATCATAAATCATGAGTTGAATCATGAATTAAATAATGGATTGATTCATGAATCATGAATCATGAATTAAATCATGAATCATGAATCATGAATTGAATCATGAATCATGAATTATGAATCATGAATTGAATCATGAATTATGAATCATGAATCATGAATTAAATCATGAATCATGAATCATGAATTGAATCATGAATAATGAATCATAAATCATGAATCATGAATTGAATCATGAATCATGAATTATGAATCATGAATTGAATCATGAATTATGAATCATGAATTGAATCATGAATCATGAATTGAATCATGAATTGAATCATGAATCATGAATCATGACTCATAAATTGAATAATCAATCATGAATCATGAATTGAATCATGAATTTAATCATGAATCATGAATCATGAATTGAATCATGAATCATGAATCGAATCATGAATCACGATTTGAATCATGAATCACGAATCATGAATTGAATCATGAATAATGAATCGAATCATGAATTATGAATCATGAATTGAATCTTGAATCATAAATCATAAATCATGAATTAAATCATTAATCATGAATCATGAATCGAATCATGAATCATGAATCAAGAATCATGAATCGTATCATGAATCATGAATTGAATCATGAATCATGAATCATAAATCATGAATAGAATCATGAATCATGAATTATGAATGGAATCATGAATCAAGAATCATAAATCGAATCATAAATCATGAATTGAATCATGAATCGAATCATGAATCATGAATCAAGAATCATGAATCGAATCATGAATCATGAATTGAATCATGAATTATGAATCATGAATTGAATCTTGAATCATAAATCATAAATCATGAATTAAATCATGAATCATGAATCATGAATCGAATCATGAATCATGAATCAAGAATCATGAATCGAATCATGAATCATGAATTGAATCATGAATCATGAATCATAAATCATGAATTGAATCATGAAGTGAATCATGAATCATGAATCGAATCATGAATCATGAATTGAATCATGAATTGAATCATGAATCATGAATCGAATCCTGAATCATGAGTCAAATTATGAATCATGAATTGAATCATGAATCATGAATCATGAATCATGAATTGAATGATGAATCTTAAATCGAATCATGAATCATGAATTGAATCATGAATCGAATCATGAATCATGAATCATAAATCAAGAATCATGAATCGAATCATGAATCATGAATTAAATCATGAATCATAAATCAAATCATGAATTATGAATCATGAATAATAAATCGAATGATGAATCATGAATTTAATCAGGAATCAAATCATGAATTTAATCAGGAATCATGAAATGAATCATGAATTGAATCATGAATTGAATCATGAATCATGAATTGAATCATGAATCATGAATCATAAATTGAATCATCAATCATGAATCATGAATTGAATCATGAATTGAATTATGAATCATGGATCATTAATTGAATCATGAATCATGAATCATGAATCATGAATTGAATCATGAATCATGAATTGAATCATGAATCATGAATTGAATCATGAATCATGAATTGAATCATGAATCATGAATCATGAATCAGGAATTAAATCATGAATAATGAATCGAATCATGAATCATGAATTGAATCATGAATCATGAATTATGAATCGAATCATGAATCATGAATCATGAATTGAATCATGATTCATAAATCGAATCTTGAGTTATGAATCATGAATTGAATCATGAATTGAATCATGAATCATGAATCGAATCATGAATCATGAATTGAATCATGAATCATGAATTATGAATCATGAATTGAATCATGAATTATGAATCATGAATCATGAATTAAATCATGAATCATGAATCATGAATTGAATCATGAATAATGAATCATAAATCATGAATCATGAATTGAATCATGAATCATGAATTATGAATCATGAATTGAATCATGAATTATGAATCATGAATTGAATCATGAATCATGAATTGAATCATGAATTGAATCATGAATCATGAATCATGACTCATAAATTGAATAATCAATCATGAATCATGAATTGAATCATGAATTTAATCATGAATCATGAATCATGAATTGAATCATGAATCATGAATCGAATCATGAATCACGATTTGAATCATGAATCACGAATCATGAATTGAATCATGAATAATGAATCGAATCATGAATTATGAATCATGAATTGAATCTTGAATCATAAATCATAAATCATGAATTAAATCATTAATCATGAATCATGAATTGAATCATGAATCATGAATTGATTCATGAATCATGAATCATGAATCGAATCATGAATCATGAATCATGAATCATGAATCATGAATTGAATCATGAATCATGAATTATGAATGGAATCATGAATCAAGAATCATAAATCGAATCATAAATCATGAATTGAATCATGAATCGAATCATGAATCATGAATCAAGAATCATGAATCGAATCATGAATCATGAATTGAATCATGAATTATGAATCATGAATTGAATCTTGAATCATAAATCATAAATCATGAATTAAATCATGAATCATGAATCGAATCATGAATCATGAATCAAGAATCATGAATCGAATCATGAATCATGAATTGAATCATGAATCATGAATCATAAATCATGAATTGAATCATGAAGTGAATCATGAATCATGAATCGAATCATGAATCATGAATTGAATCATGAATTGAATCATGAATCATGAATCGAATCCTGAATCATGAATCAAATTATGAATCATGAATTGAATCATGAATCATGAATCATGAATCATGAATTGAATGATGAATCTTAAATCGAATCATGAATCATGAATTGAATCATGAATCGAATCATGAATCATGAATCATAAATCAAGAATCATGAATCGAATCATGAATCATGAATTAAATCATGAATCATAAATCAAATCATGAATTATGAATCATGAATAATAAATCGAATGATGAATCATGAATTTAATCAGGAATCAAATCATGAATTTAATCAGGAATCATGAAATGAATCATGAATTGAATCATGAATTGAATCATGAATCATGAATTGAATCATGAATCATGAATCATAAATTGAATCATCAATCATGAATCATGAATTGAATCATGAATTGAATTATGAATCATGGATCATTAATTGAATCATGAATCATGAATCATGAATCATGAATTGAATCATGAATCATGAATTGAATCATGAATCATGAATTGAATCATGAATCATGAATCATGAATTGAATCATGAATCATGAATCATGAATCAGGAATTAAATCATGAATAATGAATCGAATCATGAATCATGAATTGAATCATGAATCATGAATTATGAATCGAATCATGAATCATGAATCATGAATTGAATCATGATTCATAAATCGAATCTTGAGTTATGAATCATGAATTGAATCATGAATTGAATCATGAATCATGAATCGAATCATGAATCATGAATTGAATCATGAATCATGAATTATGAATCGAATCATGAATCATGAATCATGAATTGAATCATGATTCATAAATCGAATCTTGAATTATGAATCATGAATTGAATCATGAATTGAATCATGAATCATGAATCGAATCATGATTCATGAATTGAATCATGAATCATGTATCATAAATCGAATCATTAATTATGAATCATGAATTAAATCATGAATCATGAATCATAAATCATAAATCGAATCATGAATTGAATCTGGAATCGAATCATGAATTGAATCATGAATCATTTATTGAATCATGAATCATGAATTGAATCATGAATCATGAATTAAATCATGAATCATGAATTGAATCATGAATCATTAATCATGAATTGAATCATGAATCATGAATCATGAATTGAATCATGAATTGAATCATGAATCATATATTGAATCATGAATCATGAATCATGAATTGAATCATTAATTGAACCATGAATCATGAATCATGAATTGAATCATAAATCATGGATCATGAATCATGAATTGAATCATGAATCATTAATCGAATCATGAATCATGAATTGAATCATGAATCATTAATCTTGAATCGAATCATGAATCAAGAATCATGAATCATGAATTGATTCATGAATTGAATCATTAATCATGATTTGAATTATAATTTGAATCATGAATCATGAATTGATTCATGAATTGAATCATGAATCATGATTTGAATTATAATTTGAATCATGAATCCTGAATTGAATCATGAATTGAATCATGAATCATGAATCATGAATTGAATCTTGAATCATGAATCATGAATCATGAAATGAATCATGAAACATGAATCATAAATCGAATCATGAATCATGAATTGAATCAGGAAACGAATCATAAATTGAATCAGGAAACAAATCATAAATTGAATCATGAATCATGAATTGAATCATGAATCATGAATCATGAATTGAATCATGAATTATGAATCATGAATTGAATCATGAATCATGAATCATGAATTGAATCATAAATCAAGAATCATGAATCGAATCATGAATCATGAATTGAATCATGAATCATAAATCAAATCATGAATTATGAATCATGAATAATAAATCGAATGATGAATCATTAATTTAATCAGGAATCAAATCATGAATTTAATCAGGAATCATGAAATGAATCATGAATTGAATCATGAATCATGAATTGAATCATGAATCATGAATCATAAATTGAATCATCAATCATGAATCATGAATTGAATCATGAATTGAATTATGAATCATGGATCATTAATTGAATCATGAATCATGAATCATGAATTAAATCATGAATCATGAATTGAATCATGAATCATGAATTGAATCATGAATCATGAATCATGAATTGAATCATGAATCATGAATCAGGAATTAAATCATGAATCATGAATCGAATCATGAATCATGAATTGAATCATGAATCATGAATTATGAATCGAATCATGAATCATAAATCATGAATTGAATCATGATTCATAAATCGAATCTTGAGTTATGAATCATGAATTGAATCATGAATTGAATCATGAATCATGAATCGAATCATGAATCATGAATTGAATCATGAATCATGAATTATGAATCGAATCATGAATCATGAATCATGAATTGAATCATGATTCATAAATCGAATCTTGAATTATGAATCATGAATTGAATCATGAATTGAATCATGAATCATGAATCGAATCATGATTCATGAATTGAATCATGAATCATGTATCATGAATCATGAATCATGAATTATGAATCATGAATTAAATCATGAATTAAATCATGAATCATGAATCATAAATCATAAATCGAATCATGAATAGAATCTGGAATCGAATCATGAATTGAATCATGAATCATGAATTGAATCATGAATCATGAATTGAATCATGAATCATGAATTAAATCATGAATCATGAATTGAATCATGAATCATTAATCATGAATTGAATCATGAATCATGAATCATGAATTGAATCATGAATTGAATCATGAATCATATATTGAATCATGAATCATGAATCATGAATTGAATCATTAATTGAACCATGAATCATGAATCATGAATTGAATCATAAATCATGGATCATGAATCATGAATTGAATCATGAATCATTAATCGAATCATGAATCATGAATTGAATCATGAATCATTAATCTTGAATCGAATCATGAATCAAGAATCATGAATCATGAATTGATTCATGAATTGAATCATTAATCATGAATCATGAATCATGATTTGAATTATAATTTGAATCATGAATCCTGAATTGAATCATGAATTGAATCATGAATCATGAATCATGAATTGAATCTTGAATCATGAATCATGAATCATGAAATGAATCATGAATCATGAATCATAAATCGAATCATGAATCATGAATCGAATCATGAATCATGAATCATGAATCTTGAATTGAATCATGAATCATAAATCATGAATCATGAATCGAATCACGAATCATGAATCATGAATCATGAATTGAATCATAAATCATGAATTATGAATCATGAATTGAATCATGAATTGAATCATGAATCATGAATTATGAATCATGAATTGAATCATGAATCATGAATCATGAATTGAATCATGAATCATAAATCATGAATCATGAATTGAATCATGAATAATGAATCATGAATCGAATCATGAATCATGAATCATGAATCATGAATCATGAATTAAATCATGAATCATGAATTATGAATCATAACTTGAATCAATAATCATGAATCATGAATTGAATCATGAATTGAATCATGAATCATGAATCATGAATTGAATCATGAATCATGAATCATGAATTGAATCATGAATTGAATCATGAATCATGAATTGAATCATGAATTGAATCATGAATTAAATCATGAATCATGAATCATAAATTGAATCATGAATCATGAATCATGAATTGAATCATGAATTAAATCATGAATCATGAATTGAATCATGAAGCATAAATCATGAATCATGAATTGAATCATGAATCATGAATCGAATCATGAATTGAATCATGAATCATGAATCATGAATTGAATCATGAATCATGAATCGAATCATGAATCATGAATTGAATCATGAATCATGAATCATGAATAGAATCATGAATCATGAATCATGAATAGAATCATGAATCATGAATCATGAATTGAATCATGAATCATGAATCATGAATCGAATCATGAATCATGAATTGAATCATGAATCATGAATCATGAATTGAATCATGAATCATGAATCGAATCATGAATCATGAATTGAATCATGAATCATGAATCATGAATAGAATCATGAATCATGAATCATGAATAGAATCATGAATCATGAATCATGAATTGAATCATGAATCATGAATCATGAATCGAATCATAAATCATGAATTGAATCATGAATCATGAATCATGAAATAAATCATGAATCATGAATCGAATCATGAATCATGAATTGAATCATGAATCATGAATCATAAATCATGAATTGAATCATGAAGTGAATCATGAATCATGAATCGAATCATGAATCATGAATTGAATCATGAATTGAATCATGAATCATGAATCGAATCCTGAATCATGAATCAAATTATGAATCATGAATTGAATCATGAATCATGAATCATGAATCATGAATTGAATGATGAATCTTAAATCGAATCATGAATCATGAATTGAATCATGAATCGAATCATGAATCATGAATCATAAATCAAGAATCATGAATCGAATCATGAATCATGAATTAAGTCATGAATCATAAATCAAATCATGAATTATGAATCATGAATAATAAATCAAATGATGAATCATGAATTTAATCAGGAATCAAATCATGAATTTAATCAGGAATCATGAAATGAATCATGAATTGAATCATGAATTGAATCATGAATCATGAATTGAATCATGAATCATGAATCATAAATTGAATCATCAATCATGAATCATGAATTGAATCATTAATTGAATTATGAATCATGGATCATTAATTGAATCATGAATCATGAATCATGAATCATGAATTGAATCATGAATCATGAATTGAATCATGAATCATGAATTGAATCATGAATCATGAATCATGAATTGAATCATGAATCATGAATCATGAATCAGGAATTAAATCATGAATAATGAATCGAATCATGAATCATGAATTGAATCATGAATCATGAATTATGAATCGAATCATGAATCATGAATCATGAATTGAATCATGATTCATAAATCGAATCTTGAGTTATGAATCATGAATTGAATCATGAATTGAATCATGAATCATGAATCGAATCATGAATCATGAATTGAATCATGAATCATGAATTATGAATCGAATCATGAATCATGAATCATGAATTGAATCATGATTCATAAATCGAATCTTGAATTATGAATCATGAATTGAATCATGAATTGAATCATGAATCATGAATCGAATCATGATTCATGAATTGAATCATGAATCATGTATCATAAATCGAATCATGAATTATGAATCATGAATTAAATCATGAATCATGAATCATAAATCATAAATCGAATCATGAATTGAATCTGGAATCGAATCATGAATTGAATCATGAATCATGAATTGAATCATGAATCATGAATTGAATCATGAATCATGAATTAAATCATGAATCATGAATTGAATCATGAATCATTAATCATGAATTGAATCATGAATCATGAATCATGAATTGAATCATGAATTGAATCATGAATCATATATTGAATCATGAATCATGAATCATGAATTGAATCATTAATTGAACCATGAATCATGAATCATGAATTGAATCATAAATCATGGATCATGAATCATGAATTGAATCATGAATCATTAATCGAATCATGAATCATGAATTGAATCATGAATCATTAATCTTGAATCGAATCATGAATCAAGAATCATGAATCATGAATTGATTCATGAATTGAATCATTAATCATGATTTGAATTATAATTTGAATCATGAATCATGAATTGATTCATGAATTGAATCATGAATCATGATTTGAATTATAATTTGAATCATGAATCCTGAATTGAATCATGAATTGAATCATGAATCATGAATCATGAATTGAATCTTGAATCATGAATCATGAATCATGAAATGAATCATGAAACATGAATCATAAATCGAATCATGAATCATGAATTGAATCAGGAAACGAATCATAAATTGAATCAGGAAACAAATCATAAATTGAATCATGAATCATGAATTGAATCATGAATCATGAATCATGAATTGAATCATGAATTATGAATCATGAATTGAATCATGAATCATGAATCATGAATTGAATCATAAATCAAGAATCATGAATCGAATCATGAATCATGAATTGAATCATGAATCATAAATCAAATCATGAATTATGAATCATGAATAATAAATCGAATGATGAATCATTAATTTAATCAGGAATCAAATCATGAATTTAATCAGGAATCATGAAATGAATCATGAATTGAATCATGAATCATGAATTGAATCATGAATCATGAATCATAAATTGAATCATCAATCATGAATCATGAATTGAATCATGAATTGAATTATGAATCATGGATCATTAATTGAATCATGAATCATGAATCATGAATTAAATCATGAATCATGAATTGAATCATGAATCATGAATTGAATCATGAATCATGAATCATGAATTGAATCATGAATCATGAATCAGGAATTAAATCATGAATCATGAATCGAATCATGAATCATGAATTGAATCATGAATCATGAATTATGAATCGAATCATGAATCATAAATCATGAATTGAATCATGATTCATAAATCGAATCTTGAGTTATGAATCATGAATTGAATCATGAATTGAATCATGAATCATGAATCGAATCATGAATCATGAATTGAATCATGAATCATGAATTATGAATCGAATCATGAATCATGAATCATGAATTGAATCATGATTCATAAATCGAATCTTGAATTATGAATCATGAATTGAATCATGAATTGAATCATGAATCATGAATCGAATCATGATTCATGAATTGAATCATGAATCATGTATCATGAATCGAATCATGAATTATGAATCATGAATTAAATCATGAATTAAATCATGAATCATGAATCATAAATCATAAATCGAATCATGAATAGAATCTGGAATCGAATCATGAATTGAATCATGAATCATGAATTGAATCATGAATCATGAATTAAATCATGAATCATGAATTGAATCATGAATCATTAATCATGAATTGAATCATGAATCATGAATCATGAATTGAATCATGAATTGAATCATGAATCATATATTGAATCATGAATCATGAATCATGAATTGAATCATTAATTGAACCATGAATCATGAATCATGAATTGAATCATAAATCATGGATCATGAATCATGAATTGAATCATGAATCATTAATCGAATCATGAATCATGAATTGAATCATGAATCATTAATCTTGAATCGAATCATGAATCAAGAATCATGAATCATGAATTGATTCATGAATTGAATCATTAATCATGAATCATGAATCATGATTTGAATTATAATTTGAATCATGAATCCTGAATTGAATCATGAATTGAATCATGAATCATGAATCATGAATTGAATCTTGAATCATGAATCATGAATCATGAAATGAATCATGAATCATGAATCATAAATCGAATCATGAATCATGAATCGAATCATGAATCATGAATCATGAATCTTGAATTGAATCATGAATCATAAATCATGAATCATGAATCGAATCACGAATCATGAATCATGAATCATGAATCATGAATTGAATCATAAATCATGAATTATGAATCATGAATTGAATCATGAATTGAATCATGAATCATGAATTATGAATCATGAATTGAATCATGAATCATGAATCATGAATTGAATCATGAATCATAAATCATGAATCATGAATTGAATCATGAATAATGAATCATGAATCGAATCATGAATCATGAATCATGAATCATGAATCATGAATTAAATCATGAATCATGAATTATGAATCATAACTTGAATCAATAATCATGAATCATGAATTGAATCATGAATTGAATCATGAATCATGAATCATGAATTGAATCATGAATCATGAATCATGAATCATGAATTGAATCATGAATTGAATCATGAATCATGAATTGAATCATGAATTGAATCATGAATTAAATCATGAATCATGAATCATAAATTGAATCATGAATCATGAATCATGAATTGAATCATGAATTAAATCATGAATCATGAATTGAATCATGAAGCATAAATCATGAATCATGAATTGAATCATGAATCATGAATCGAATCATGAATTGAATCATGAATCATGAATCATGAATTGAATCATGAATCATGAATCGAATCATGAATCATGAATTGAATCATGAATCATGAATCATGAATAGAATCATGAATCATGAATCATGAATAGAATCATGAATCATGAATCATGAATTGAATCATGAATCATGAATCATGAATCGAATCATGAATCATGAATTGAATCATGAATCATGAATCATGAATTGAATCATGAATCATGAATCGAATCATGAATCATGAATTGAATCATGAATCATGAATCATGAATAGAATCATGAATCATGAATCATGAATAGAATCATGAATCATGAATCATGAATTGAATCATGAATCATGAATCATGAATCGAATCATAAATCATGAATTGAATCATGAATCATGAATCATGAAATAAATCAAGAATCATGAATGGAATCATGAATCATGAATTGAATCATGAATCATGAATCATAAATCGATTCATGAATCATTAATTGAATCATGAATCATGAATCATGAATCATGAATTGAATCATGAATCATGAATCATGAATCATGAATTGAATCATGAATCATGAATCGAATCATGAATCATGAATCATGAATCATGAATCATGAATTGAATCATGAATCATGAATTATGAATCATGAATTGAATCATGAATCATGAATCATGAATCATGAATCTTGAATTGAATCATGAATCATAAATCATGAATCATGAATCGAATCATGAATCATGAATCATGAATCATGAATCATGAATCATGAATCATGAATTGAATCATGAATCATAAATCATGAATCATGAATTGAATCATGAATAATGAATCATGAATCGAATCATAAATTGAATCATGAATCATGAATTATGAATCATAAATTGAATCAATAATCATGAATCATGAATTGAATCATGAATTGAATCATGAATCATGAATCATAATTTGAATCATGAATCATGAATTGAATCATGAATTGAATCATGAATCATGAATTGAATCATGAATCATGAATCATGAATTGAATCATGAATTGAATCATGAATCATGAATCATGAATCATGAATTAAATCATGAATCATGAATCATAAATCGAATCATGAATTGAATCATGATTTGAATCATGAATAATGAACTGATTCATGAATTGAATCTTGAATTGAATCTTGAATCATGAATTGAATCATGAATCATGAATCAAGAATCATAAATCGAATCATGAATCAAGAATCATAAATCGAATCATCAATCATGAAATGAATCAGGAATCGAATCATGAATCGAATCATGAATCATGAATTGAATCATGAATCATGAATCAAGAATCATGAATCGAATCATGAATTGAATCATGAATCATGAATCATAAATCATGAATAGAATCATGAATCATGAATCATGAATCATGAATTGAATCATGAATTATGAATCATGAATTGAATCATGAATCATGAATCATGAATCGAATCATGAATCATGAATTGATTCATGAATCATGAATCATGAATCGAATCATGAATCATGAATCATGAATCATGAATCATGAATTGAATCATGAATCATGAATTATGAATCGAATCATGAATCAAGAATCATAAATCGAATCATAAATCATGAATTGAATCATGAATCGAATCATGAATCATGAATCATGAATCAGGAATCATGAATCGAATCATAAATCATGAAGTGAATCATGAATCATGAATCGAATCATGAATCATGAATTGAATCATGAATTGAATCATGAATCATGAATCGAATCATGAATCATGAATCAAATTATGAATCATGAATTGAATCATGAATCATGAATCATGAATCATGAATTGAATGATGAATCTTAAATTGAATCATGAATCATGAATTGAATCATGAATCGAATCATGAATCATGAATCATAAATCAAGAATCATGAATCGAATCATGAATCATGAATTGAATCATGAATCATGAATCAAATCATGAATTATGAATCATGAATAATAATTCGAATGATGAATCATGAATTTAATCAGGAATCAAATCATGAATTTAATCAGGAATCATGAAATGAATCATGAATTGAATCATGAATTGAATCATGAATCATGAATTGAATCATGAATCATGAATCATAAATTGAATCATCAATCATGAATCATGAATTGAATCATGAATTGAATCATGAATCATGGATCATTAATTGAATCATGAATCATGAATCATGAATTGAATCATGAATCATGAATTGAATCATGAATCATGAATCATGAATTGAATCATGAATCATGAATCAGGAATTAAATCATGAATCATGAATCGAATCATGAATCATGAATTGAATCATGAATCATGAATTATGAATCGAATCATGAATCATGAATCATGAATTGAATCATGATTCATAAATCATGAATTGAATCATGAATCATGAATCGAATCATGATTCATGAATTGAATCATGAATCATGTATCATGAATCGAATCATGAATTATGAATCATGAATTAAATCATGAATCATGAATCATAAATCATAAATCGAATCATGAATTTAATCTGGAATCGAATCATGAATTGAATCATGAATCATGAATTGAGTCATGAATCATGAATTGAATCATGAATCATGAATTAAATCATGAATCATGAATTGAATCATGAATCATTAATCATGAATTGAATCATGAATCATGAATCATGAATTGAATCATGAATTGAATCATGAATCATATATTAAACCATGAATCATGAATCATGAATTGAATCATTAATTGAACCATGAATCATGAATCATGAATTGAATCATAAATCATGAATCATGAATCATGAATTGAATCATGAATCATTAATCGAATCATGAATCATGAATTGAATCATTAATCTTGAATCGAATCATGAATCAAGAATCATGAATCATGAATTGATTCATGAATTGAATCATTAATCATGAATCATGAATCATGATTTGAATTATAATTTGAATCATGAATCCTGAATTGAATCATGAATAATGAATCATGAATCGAATCATGAATCATGAATCATGAATCGAATCATGAATCATGAATTAAATCATGAATCATGAATTATGAATCGAATCATGAATCATGAATCATGAATTGAATCATGATTCATAAATCGAATCTTGAATTATGAATCATGAATTAATCATGAATTGAATCATGAATCATGAATTGAATCATGAATCATGAATCGAATCATGAATCATGAATTGAATCATGAATCATGTATCATAAATTGAATCATGAATCATGAATTGAATCATGAATTGAATCATGAATTGAATCATGAATCATGAATCGAATCATGAATCATGAATTGAATCATGAATAATTAATCATGAATCGAATCATGAATCATGAATCATGAATCATGAATTGAATCATGAATCATGAATCAAATCTTGATTTATGAATCATGATTTGAATCATGAATTGAATCTCGAATCATGAATCATGAATTGAATCAGGAAACGGATCATGAATTGAATCATGAATCATGAATCGAATCATGAATCATGAATCATGAATTGAATCATGAATCATGAATCGAATCTTGAATTATGAATCATGAATTGAATCATGAATTGAATCTCGAATCATGAATCATGAATTGTATCAGGAAACGGATCATGAATTTAGTCATGAATCATGAATTGAATTATGAATCATGAATCATGAATTGAATCATGAATCATGAATTATGAATCATGAATTGAATCATGAATCATGAATCATAAATTGAATCTAGAATCATGAATCATGAATTGAATCATGAATCATGAATCATAAATCGAATTATGATTAATGAATAGAATCAGGAAACGAATCATAAATTGAATCATGAATCATGAATTGAATCATGAATCATGAATTGAATCATGAATCATGAATTATGAATTATGAATTGAATCATGAATCATTAATCATGAATTGAATAATGAATCATGAATCATGAATTGAATCATGAATTGGATCATGAATCATGAATCATAAATTGAATCATGAATCATGAATCATGAATTGAATCATGAATTGGATCATGAATCATGAATCATAAATTGAATCATTAATCATGAATCATGAATTGGATCATGAATTAAATCATGAATCATAAATTGAATCATGAATCATGAATTGACTCATGAATCATGAATCATGAATTAAATCATGAATCATGAATCATGAATTGAATCATGAATCATAAATTGAATCATTAATCATGAATCATGAATTGGATCATGAATTAAATCATGAATCATAAATTGAATCATGAATCATGAATTGAATCATGAATCATGAATCGAATCATGAATCATGAATCATGAATCGAATCATGAATCATGAATCATGAATCATAAATCATGAAGTGAATCATGAATCATGAATCGAATCATGAATCATGAATTGAATCATGAATTGAATCATGAATCATGAATCGAATCATGAATCAAATTATGTATCATGTATTGAATCATGAATCATGAATCATGAATCCTGAATCATGAATTGAATGATATATCTTAAATCGAATCATGATTCATGAATTGAATCATGAATCGAATCATGAATCATGAATCATAAATCAAGAATCATGAATCGAATCATGAATCATGAATTGAATCATGAATCATGAATCGAATCATGAATTATGAATCATGAATAATAAATCGAATTATAAATCATGAATTTAATCAGGAATCAAATCATGAATTTAATCATGAATCATGAATTGAATCATGAATCATGAATTGAATCATGAATCATGAATCAAATCATGAATCATGAATCATGAATTGAATCATGAATCATGAATCATGAATCATGAATTAAATCATGAATCATGAATTAAATCATGAATCATGAATTGAATCATGAATCATGAATTGAATCATGAATCATGAATTATGAATCGAATCATGAATCATGAATCATGAATTGAATCATGATTCATAAATCGAATCTTGAGTTATGAATCGTGAATTGAATCATGAATTGAATCATGAATCATGAATCGAATCATGAATCATGAATTCAATTATGAATCATGAATTATGAATCGAATCATGAATCATGAATTGAATCATGATTAATAAATCAAATCTTGAATTATTAATCATGAATTGAATCATGAATTGAGTCATGAATCATGAATCGAATCATGAATCATGAATTGAATCATGAATCATGTATCATGAATCGAATCAAGAATTATGAATCAAGAATTGAATCATGAATCATAAATCGAATCTTGAATTATGAATCATGAATTGAATCATGAATACAATTGTGAATCATGAATCATGAATCATAAATTGAATCATGAATCATGAATAAAATCATGAATTGAATCATGAATTGAATCATGAATCAAATCATGAATCATGAATTGAATCATGAATAATTAATCATGAATCGAATCATGAATCATGAATCATGAATCATGAATTGAATCATGAATCATGAATCGAATCTTGAATTATGAATCATGAATTGAATCATGAATTGAATCTCGAATCATGAATCATGAATTGAATCAGGAAACGGATCATGAATTGAATCATGAATCATGAATTAAATCATGAATCATGAATTGAATCATGAATCATTAATCATGAATTGAATCATGAATCATGAATCATGAATTGAATCATGAATTGAATCATGAATCATATATTAAACCATGAATCATGAATCATGAATTGAATCATTAATTGAACCATGAATCATGAATCATGAATTGAATCATAAATCATGAATCATGAATCATGAATTGAATCATGAATCATTAATCGAATCATGAATCATGAATTGAATCATGAATCATTAATCTTGAATCGAATCATGAATCAAGAATCATGAATCATGAATTGATTCATGAATTGAATCATTAATCATGAATCATGAATCATGATTTGAATTATAATTTGAATCATGAATCCTGAATTGAATCATGAATAATGAATCATGAATCGAATCATGAATCATGAATCATGAATCGAATCATGAATCATGAATTAAATCATGAATCATGAATTATGAATCGAATCATGAATCATGAATCATGAATTGAATCATGATTCATAAATCGAATCTTGAATTATGAATCATGAATTAATCATGAATTGAATCATGAATCATGAATTGAATCATGAATCATGAATCGAATCATGAATCATGAATTGAATCATGAATCATGTATCATAAATTGAATCATGAATCATGAATTGAATCATGAATTGAATCATGAATTGAATCATGAATCATGAATCGAATCATGAATCATGAATTGAATCATGAATAATTAATCATGAATCGAATCATGAATCATGAATCATGAATCATGAATTGAATCATGAATCATGAATCAAATCTTGATTTATGAATCATGATTTGAATCATGAATTGAATCTCGAATCATGAATCATGAATTGAATCAGGAAACGGATCATGAATTGAATCATGAATCATGAATCGAATCATGAATCATGAATCATGCATCGAATCATGAATCATGAATCATGAATCATAAATCATGAAGTGAATCATGAATCATGAATTGAATCATGAATCATGAATTGAATCATGAATTGAATCATGAATCATGAATCGAATCATGAATCAAATTATGTATCATGAATTGAATCATGAATCATGAATCATGAATCATGAATCATGAATCCTGAATCATGAATTGAATGATATATCTTAAATCGAATCATGATTCATAAATTGAATCATGAATCGAATCATGAATCATGAATCATAAATCAAGAATCATGAATCGAATCATGAATCATGAATTGAATCATGAATCATGAATCGAATCATGAATTATGAATCATGAATAATAAATCGAATTATGAATCATGAATTTAATCAGGAATCAAATCATGAATTTAATCATGAATCATGAATTGAATCATGAATCATGAATTAAATCATGAATCATGAATCAAATCATGAATCATGAATTGAATCATGAATCATGAATCATGAATCATGAATTAAATCATGAATCATGAATTAAATCATGAATCATGAATTGAATCATGAATCATGAATAGAATCATGAATCATGAATTATGAATCGAATCATGAATCATGAATCATGAATTGAATCATGATTCATAAATCGAATCTTGAGTTATGAATCGTGAATTAAATCATGCATTGAATCATGAATCATGAATCGAATCATGAATCATGAATTGAATCATGAATCATGAATTATGAATCGAATCATGAATCATGAATTGAATCATGATTAATAAATTGAATCTTGAATTATTAATCATGAATTGAATCATGAATTGAATCATGAATCATGAATCGAATCATGAATCATGAATTGAATCATGAATCATGTATCATGAATCGAATCAAGAATTATGAATCAAGAATTGAATCATGAATCATAAATCGAATCTTGAATTATGAATCATGAATTGAATCATGAATTCAATTGTGAATCATGAATCATGAATCATAAATTGAATCATGAATCATGAATTGAATCATGAATTGAATCATGAATTGAATCATGAATCATGAATCAAATCATGAATCATGAATTGAATCATGAATAATTAATCATGAATCGAATCATGAATCATGAATCATGAATCATGAATCATGAATTGAATCATGAATCATGAATCGAATCTTGAATTATGAATCATGAATTGAATCATGAATTGAATCTCGAATCATGAATCATGAATTGTATCAGGAAACGGATCATGAATTTAGTCATGAATCATGAATTGAATTATGAATCATGAATCATGAATTGAATCATGAATCATGAATTATGAATCATGAATTGAATCATGAATCATGAATCATAAATTGAATCTAGAATCATGAATCATGAATTGAATCATGAATCATGAATCATAAATCGAATTATGATTAATGAATAGAATCAGGAAACGAATCATAAATTGAATCATGAATCATGAATTGAATCATGAATCATGAATTGAATCATGAATCATGAATTATGAATTATGAATTGAATCATGAATCATTAATCATGAATTGAATAATGAATCATGAATCATGAATTGAATCATGAATTGGATCATGAATCATGAATCATAAATTGAATCATGAATCATGAATCATGAATTGAATCATGAATTGGATCATGAATCATGAATCATAAATTGAATCATTAATCATGAATCATGAATTGGATCATGAATTAAATCATGAATCATAAATTGAATCATGAATCATGAATTGACTCATGAATCATGAATCATGAATTAAATCATGAATCATGAATCATGAATTGAATCATGAATCATAAATTGAATCATTAATCATGAATCATGAATTGGATCATGAATTAAATCATGAATCATAAATTGAATCATGAATCATGAATTGAATCATGAATCATGAATCGAATCATGAATCATGAATCATGAATCGAATCATGAATCATGAATTGAATCATGAATTGAATCATGAATCATGAATCGAATCATGAATCAAATTATGTATCATGAATTGAATCATGAATCATGAATCATGAATCCTGAATCATGAATTGAATGATATATCTTAAATCGAATCATGATTCATGAATTGAATCATGAATCGAATCATGAATCATGAATCATAAATCAAGAATCATGAATCGAATCATGAATCATGAATTGAATCATGAATCATGAATCGAATCATGAATTATGAATCATGAATAATAAATCGAATTATAAATCATGAATTTAATCAGGAATCAAATCATGAATTTAATCATGAATCATGAATTGAATCATGAATCATGAATTGAATCATGAATCATGAATCAAATCATGAATCATGAATCATGAATTGAATCATGAATCATGAATCATGAATCATGAATTAAATCATGAATCATGAATTAAATCATGAATCATGAATTGAATCATGAATCATGAATTGAATCATGAATCATGAATTATGAATCGAATCATGAATCATGAATCATGAATTGAATCATGATTCATAAATCGAATCTTGAGTTATGAATCGTGAATTGAATCATGAATTGAATCATGAATCATGAATCGAATCATGAATCATGAATTCAATTATGAATCATGAATTATGAATCGAATCATGAATCATGAATTGAATCATGATTAATAAATCAAATCTTGAATTATTAATCATGAATTGAATCATGAATTGAATCATGAATCATGAATCGAATCATGAATCATGAATTGAATCATGAATCATGTATCATGAATCGAATCAAGAATTATGAATCAAGAATTGAATCATGAATCATAAATCGAATCTTGAATTATGAATCATGAATTGAATCATGAATACAATTGTGAATCATGAATCATGAATCATAAATTGAATCATGAATCATGAATAAAATCATGAATTCAATCATGAATTGAATCATGAATCAAATCATGAATCATGAATTGAATCATGAATAATTAATCATGAATCGAATCATGAACCATGAATCGAATCTTGAATTATGAATCATGAATTGAATCATGAATTGAATCTCGAATCATGAATCATGAATTGAATCAGGAAACGGATCATGAATTGAATCATGAATCATGAATTAAATCATGAATCATGAATTGAATCATGAATCATTAATCATGAATTGAATCATGAATCATGAATCATGAATTGAATCATGAATTGAATCATGAATCATATATTAAACCATGAATCATGAATCATGAATTGAATCATTAATTGAACCATGAATCATGAATCATGAATTGAATCATAAATCATGAATCATGAATCATGAATTGAATCATGAATCATTAATCGAATCATGAATCATGAATTGAATCATGAATCATTAATCTTGAATCGAATCATGAATCAAGAATCATGAATCATGAATTGATTCATGAATTGAATCATTAATCATGAATCATGAATCATGATTTGAATTATAATTTGAATCATGAATCCTGAATTGAATCATGAATAATGAATCATGAATCGAATCATGAATCATGAATCATGAATCGAATCATGAATCATGAATTAAATCATGAATCATGAATTATGAATCGAATCATGAATCATGAATCATGAATTGAATCATGATTCATAAATCGAATCTTGAATTATGAATCATGAATTAATCATGAATTGAATCATGAATCATGAATTGAATCATGAATCATGAATCGAATCATGAATCATGAATTGAATCATGAATCATGTATCATAAATTGAATCATGAATCATGAATTGAATCATGAATTGAATCATGAATTGAATCATGAATCATGAATCGAATCATGAATCATGAATTGAATCATGAATAATTAATCATGAATCGAATCATGAATCATGAATCATGAATCATGAATTGAATCATGAATCATGAATCAAATCTTGATTTATGAATCATGATTTGAATCATGAATTGAATCTCGAATCATGAATCATGAATTGAATCAGGAAACGGATCATGAATTGAATCATGAATCATGAATCGAATCATGAATCATGAATCATGCATCGAATCATGAATCATGAATCATGAATCATAAATCATGAAGTGAATCATGAATCATGAATTGAATCATGAATCATGAATTGAATCATGAATTGAATCATGAATCATGAATCGAATCATGAATCAAATTATGTATCATGAATTGAATCATGAATCATGAATCATGAATCATGAATCCTGAATCATGAATTGAATGATATATCTTAAATCGAATCATGATTCATAAATTGAATCATGAATCGAATCATGAATCATGAATCATAAATCAAGAATCATGAATCGAATCATGAATCATGAATTGAATCATGAATCATGAATCGAATCATGAATTATGAATCATGAATAATAAATCGAATTATGAATCATGAATTTAATCAGGAATCAAATCATGAATTTAATCATGAATCATGAATTGAATCATGAATCATGAATTAAATCATGAATCATGAATCAAATCATGAATCATGAATTGAATCATGAATCATGAATCATGAATCATGAATTAAATCATGAATCATGAATTAAATCATGAATCATGAATTGAATCATGAATCATGAATAGAATCATGAATCATGAATTATGAATCGAATCATGAATCATGAATCATGAATTGAATCATGATTCATAAATCGAATCTTGAGTTATGAATCGTGAATTAAATCATGCATTGAATCATGAATCATGAATCGAATCATGAATCATGAATTGAATCATGAATCATGAATTATGAATCGAATCATGAATCATGAATTGAATCATGATTAATAAATCGAATCTTGAATTATTAATCATGAATTGAATCATGAATTGAATCATGAATCATGAATCGAATCATGAATCATGAATTGAATCATGAATCATGTATCATGAATCGAATCAAGAATTATGAATCAAGAATTGAATCATGAATCATAAATCGAATCTTGAATTATGAATCATGAATTGAATCATGAATCATAAATCGAATCTTGAATTATGAATCATGAATTGAATCATGAATTCAATTGTGAATCATGAATCATGAATCATAAATTGAATCATGAATCATGAATTGAATCATGAATTGAATCATGAATTGAATCATGAATCATGAATCAAATCATGAATCATGAATTGAATCATGAATAATTAATCATGAATCGAATCATGAATCATGAATCATGAATCATGAATCATGAATCATGAATTGAATCATGAATCATGAATCGAATCTTGAATTATGAATCATGAATTGAATCATGAATTGAATCTCGAATCATGAATCATGAATTGTATCAGGAAACGGATCATGAATTTAGTCATGAATCATGAATTGAATTATGAATCATGAATCATGAATTGAATCATGAATCATGAATTATGAATCATGAATTGAATCATGAATCATGAATCATAAATTGAATCTAGAATCATGAATCATGAATTGAATCATGAATCATGAATCATAAATCGAATTATGATTAATGAATAGAATCAGGAAACGAATCATAAATTGAATCATGAATCATGAATTGAATCATGAATCATGAATTGAATCATGAATCATTAATCATGAATTGAATAATGAATCATGAATCATGAATTGAATCATGAATTGGATCATGAATCATGAATCATAAATTGAATCATGAATCATGAATCATGAATTGAATCATGAATTGGATCATGAATCATGAATCATAAATTGAATCATTAATCATGAATCATGAATTGGATCATGAATTAAATCATGAATCATAAATTGAATCATGAATCATGAATTGACTCATGAATCATGAATCATGAATTAAATCATGAATCATGAATCATGAATTGAATCATGAATCATAAATTGAATCATTAATCATGAATCATGAATTGGATCATGAATTAAATCATGAATCATAAATTGAATCATGAATCATGAATTGAATCATGAATCATGAATCGAATCATGAATCATGAATCATGAATCGAATCATGAATCATGAATCATGAATCATAAATCATGAAGTGAATCATGAATCATGAATCGAATCATGAATCATGAATTGAATCATGAATTGAATCATGAATCATGAATCGAATCATGAATCAAATTATGTATCATGAATTGAATCATGAATCATGAATCATGAATCCTGAATCATGAATTGAATGATATATCTTAAATCGAATCATGATTCATGAATTGAATCATGAATCGAATCATGAATCATGAATCATAAATCAAGAATCATGAATCGAATCATGAATCATGAATTGAATCATGAATCATGAATCGAATCATGAATTATGAATCATGAATAATAAATCGAATTATAAATCATGAATTTAATCAGGAATCAAATCATGAATTTAATCATGAATCATGAATTGAATCATGAATCATGAATTGAATCATGAATCATGAATCAAATCATGAATCATGAATCATGAATTGAATCATGAATCATGAATCATGAATCATGAATTAAATCATGAATCATGAATTAAATCATGAATCATGAATTGAATCATGAATCATGAATTATGAATCGAATCATGAATCATGAATCATGAATTGAATCATGATTCATAAATCGAATCTTGAGTTATGAATCGTGAATTGAATCATGAATTGAATCATGAATCATGAATCGAATCATGAATCATGAATTCAATTATGAATCATGAATTATGAATCGAATCATGAATCATGAATTGAATCATGATTAATAAATCAAATCTTGAATTATTAATCATGAATTGAATCATGAATTGAATCATGAATCATGAATCGAATCATGAATCATGAATTGAATCATGAATCATGTATCATGAATCGAATCAAGAATTATGAATCAAGAATTGAATCATGAATCATAAATCGAATCTTGAATTATGAATCATGAATTGAATCATGAATACAATTGTGAATCATGAATCATGAATCATAAATTGAATCATGAATCATGAATAAAATCATGAATTGAATCATGAATTGAATCATGAATCAAATCATGAATCATGAATTGAATCATGAATAATTAATCATGAATCGAATCATGAATCATGAATCATGAATCATGAATTGAATCATGAATCATGAATCGAATCTTGAATTATGAATCATGAATTGAATCATGAATTGAATCTCGAATCATGAATCATGAATTGAATCAGGAAACGGATCATGAATTTAATCATGAATCATGAATTGAATTATGAATCATGAATCATGAATTGAATCATGAATCATGAATTATGAATCATGAATTGAATCATGAATCATGAATCATAAATTAAATCTAGAATCATGAATCATGAATTGAATCATGAATCATGAATCATAAATCAAATTCTGATTAATGAATAGAATCAGGAAACGAATAATAAATTGAATCATGAATCATGAATTGAATCATGAATCATGAATTATGAATCATGAATTGAATCATGAATCATTAATCATGAATTGAATAATGAATCATGAATCATGAATCATGAATTGAATCATGAATTGGATCATGAATCATGAATCATAAATTGAATCATTAATCATGAATCATGAATTGGATCATGAATTAAATCATGAATCATAAATTGAATCATGAATCATGAATTGACTCATGAATCATGAATCATGAATTAAATCATGAATCATGAATCATGAATTGAATCATGAATCATAAATTGAATCATTAATCATGAATCATGAATTGGATCATGAATTAAATCATGAATCATAAATTGAATCATGAATCATGAATTGAATCATGAATCATGAATCGAATCATGAATCATGAATCATGAATCGAATCATGAATCATGAATCATGAATCATAAATCATGAAGTGAATCATGAATCATGAATCGAATCATGAATCATGAATTGAATCATGAATTGAATCATGAATCATGAATCGAATCATGAATCAAATTATGTATCATGAATTGAATCATGAATCATGAATCCTGAATCATGAATTGAATGATATATCTTAAATCGAATCATGATTCATGAATTGAATCATGAATCGAATCATGAATCATGAATCATAAATCAAGAAACATGAATCGAATCATGAATCATGAATTGAATCATGAATCATGAATCGAATCATGAATTATGAATCATGAATAATAAATTGAATTATAAATCATGAATTTAATCAGGAATCAAATCATGAATTTAATCATGAATCATGAATTGAATCATGAATCATGAATTGAATCATGAATCATGAATCAAATCATGAATCATGAATCATGAATTGAATCATGAATCATGAATTAAATCATGAATCATGAATTGAATCATGAATCATGAATTGAATCATGAATCATGAATTATGAATCGAATCATGAATCATGAATTGAATCATGATTCATAAATCGAATCTTGAGTTATGAATCGTGAATTGAATCATGAATTGAATCATGAATCATGAATCGAATAATGAATCATGAATTGAATCATGATTAATAAATCGAATCTTGAATTATTAATCATGAATTGAATCATGAATTGAATCATGAATCATGAATCGAATCATGAATCATGAATTGAATCATGAATCATGTATCATGAATCGAATCAAGAATTATGAATCAAGAATTGAATCATGAATCATAAATCGAATCTTGAATTATTAATCATGAATTGAATCATGAATTCAATTGTGAATCATGAATCATGAATCATAAATTGAATCATGAATCATGAATTGAATCATGAATTGAATCATGAATTGAATCATGAATCATGAATCAAATCATGAATCATGAATTGAATCATGAATAATTAATCATGAATCGAATCATGAATCATAAATTGAATCATGAATCATGAATTGAATCATGAATTGAATCATGAATTGAATCATGAATCATGAATCAAATCATGAATCATGAATTGAATCATGAATAATTAATCATGAATTGAATCATGAATCATGAATCATGAATTGAATCATGAATCATGAATCAAATCTTGAATTATGAATCATGAATTGAATCATGAATTGAATCTCGAATTATGAATCATGAATTGAATCAGGAAACGGATCATGAATTTAATCATGAATCATGAATTGAATTATGAATCATGAATCATGAATTGAATCATGAATCATGAATTATGAATCATGAATTGAATCATGAATCATGAATCATAAATTGAATCTAGAATCATGAATCATGAATTGAATCATGAATCATGAATCATAAATCAAATTATGATTAATGAATAGAATCAGGAAACGAATAATAAATTGAATCATGAATCATGAATTGAATCATGAATCATGAATTATGAATCATGAATTGAATCATGAATCATTAATCATGAATTGAATAATGAATCATGAATCATGAATCATGAATTGAATCATGAATTGGATCATGAATCATGAATCATAAATTGAATCATGAATCATGAATCATGAATTGAATCATGAATTGGATCATGAATCATGAATCATAAATTGAATCATTAAACATGAATCATGAATTGGATCATGAATTAAATCATGAATCATAAATATAATCATGAATCATGAATTGACTCATGAATCATGAATCATGAATTAAATCATGAATCATGAATTGAATCATGAATCTTGAATTGAATCATAAATCATGAGTTGAATCATGAATTAAATAATGGATTGATTCATGAATCATGAATCATGAATTAAATCATGAATCATGAATCATGAATCATGAATTGAATCATGAATCATGAATCATAAATCATGAATCATGAATTGAATCATGAATCATGAATTATGAATCATGAATTAAATCATGAATCATGAATCATGAATTGAATCATGAATAATGAATCATAAATCATGAATCATGAATTGAATCATGAATCATGAATTATGAATCATGAATTGAATCATGAATTATGAATCATGAATTGAATCATGAATCATGAATTGAATCATGAATTGAATCATGAATCATGAATCATGACTCATAAATTGAATAATCAATCATGAATCATGAATTGAATCATGAATTTAATCATGAATCATGAATCATGAATTGAATCATGAATCATGAATCGAATCATGAATCACGATTTGAATCATGAATCACGAATCATGAATTGAATCATGAATAATGAATCGAATCATGAATTATGAATCATGAATTGAATCTTGAATCATAAATCATAAATCATGAATTAAATCATTAATCATGAATCATGAATCGAATCATGAATCATGAATCAAGAATCATGAATCGTATCATGAATCATGAATTGAATCATGAATCATGAATCATAAATCATGAATAGAATCATGAATCATGAATCATGAATCATGAATCATGAATTGAATCATGAATTATGAATCATGAATTGAATCATGAATCATGAATTGAATCATGAATCATGAATTGATTCATGAATCATGAATCATGAATCGAATCATGAATCATGAATCATGAATCATGAATCATGAATCATGAATTGAATCATGAATCATGAATTATGAATCGAATCATGAATCAAGAATCATAAATCGAATCATAAATCATGAATTGAATCATGAATCGAATCATGAATCATGAATCAAGAATCATGAATCGAATCATGAATCATGAATTGAATCATGAATTATGAATCATGAATTGAATCTTGAATCATAAATCATAAATCATGAATTAAATCATGAATCATGAATCATGAATCGAATCATGAATCATGAATCAAGAATCATGAATCGAATCATGAATCATGAATTGAATCATGAATCATGAATCATAAATCATGAATTGAATCATGAAGTGAATCATGAATCATGAATCGAATCATGAATCATGAATTGAATCATGAATTGAATCATGAATCATGAATCGAATCATGAATCATGAATCAAATTATGAATCATGAATTGAATCATGAATCATGAATCATGAATCATGAATTGAATGATGAATCTTAAATCGAATCATGAATCATGAATTGAATCATGAATCGAATCATGAATCATGAATCATAAATCAAGAATCATGAATCGAATCATGAATCATGAATTGAATCATGAATCATAAATCAAATCATGAATTATGAATCATGAATAATAAATCGAATGATGAATCATGAATTTAATCAGGAATCAAATCATGAATTTAATCAGGAATCATGAAATGAATCATGAATTGAATCATGAATTGAATCATGAATCATGAATTGAATCATGAATCATGAATCATAAATTGAATCATCAATCATGAATCATGAATCATGAATTGAATCATGAATCATGAATTGAATCATGAATCATGAATTGAATCATGAATCATGAATCAGGAATTAAATCATGAATAATGAATCGAATCATGAATCATGAATTGAATCATGAATCATGAATTATGAATCGAATCATGAATCATGAATCATGAATTGAATCATGATTCATAAATCGAATCTTGAGTTATGAATCATGAATTGAATCATGAATTGAATCATGAATCATGAATCGAATCATGAATCATGAATTGAATCATGAATCATGAATTATGAATCGAATCATGAATCATGAATCATGAATTGAATCATGATTCATAAATCGAATCTTGAATTATGAATCATGAATTGAATCATGAATTGAATCATGAATCATGAATCGAATCATGATTCATGAATTGAATCATGATTCATGAATTGAATCATGAATCATGTATCATGAATCGAATCATGAATTATGAATCATGAATTAAATCATGAATCATGAATCATAAATCATAAATCGAATCATGAATTGAATCGGGAATCGAATCATGAATTGAATCATGAATCATGAATTGAATCATGAATCATGAATTGAATCATGAATCATGAATTAAATCATGAATCATGAATTGAATCATGAATCATTAATCATGAATTGAATCATGAATCATGCATCATGAATTGAATCATGAATTGAATCATGAATCATATATTGAATCATGAATCATGAATCATGAATTGAATCATTAATTGAACCATGAATCATGAATCATGAATTGAATCATAAATCATGGATCATGAATCATGAATTGAATCATGAATCATTAATCGAATCATGAATCATGAATTGAATCATGAATCATTAATCTTGAATCGAATCATGAATCAAGAATCATGAATCATGAATTGATTCATGAATTGAATCATTAATCATGAATCATGAATCATGATTTGAATTATAATTTGAATCATGAATCCTGAATTGAATCATGAATTGAATCATGAATCATGAATCATGAATTGAATCATGAATCATGAATCATGAATTGAATCATGAATCATGAATTATGAATCATGAATTGAATCATGAATCATTAATCATGAATTGAATCATGAATCATGAATTATGAATCATGAATTGAATCATAAATCAAGAATCATGAATCGAATCATGAATCATGAATTGAATCATGAATCATAAATCAAATCATGAATTATGAATCATGAATAATAAATCGAATGATGAATCATGAATTTAATCAGGAATCAAATCATGAATTTAATCAGGAATCATGAAATGAATCATGAATTGAATCATGAATTGAATCATGAATCATGAATTGAATCATGAATCATGAATCATAAATTGAATCATCAATCATGAATCATGAATTGAATCATGAATTGAATTATGAATCATGGATCATTAATTGAATCATGAATCATGAATCATGAATTGAATCATGAATCATGAATTGAATCATGAATCATGAATCATGAATTGAATCATGAATCATGAATCATGAATCAGGAATTAAATCATGAATCATGAATCGAATCATGAATCATGAATTGAATCATGAATCATGAATTATGAATCGAATCATGAATCATAAATCATGAATTGAATCATGATTCATAAATCGAATCTTGAGTTATGAATCATGAATTGAATCATGAATTGAATCATGAATCATGAATCGAATCATGAATCATGAATTGAATCATGAATCATGAATTATGAATCGAATCATGAATCATGAATCATGAATTGAATCATGATTCATAAATCGAATCTTGAATTATGAATCATGAATTGAATCATGAATCATGAATCGAATCATGAATCATGTATCATGAATCGAATCATGAATTATGAATCATGAATTAAATCATGAATCATGAATCATAAATCATAAATCGAATCATGAATTGAATCTGGAATCGAATCATGAATTGAATCATGAATCATGAATTGAATCATGAATCATGAATTGAATCATGAATCATGAATTAAATCATGAATCATGAATTGAATCATGAATCATTAATCATGAATTGAATCATGAATCATGAATCATGAATTGAATCATGAATTGAATCATGAATCATATATTGAATCATGAATCATGAATCATGAATTGAATCATTAATTGAACCATGAATCATGAATCATGAATTGAATCATAAATCATGGATCATGAATCATGAATTGAATCATGAATCATTAATCGAATCATGAATCATGAATTGAATCATGAATCATTAATCTTGAATCGAATCATGAATCAAGAATCATGAATCATGAATTGATTCATGAATTGAATCATTAATCATGAATCATGAATCATGATTTGAATTACAATTTGAATCATGAATCCTGAATTGAATCATGAATTGAATCATGAATCATGAATCATGAATTGAATCTTGAATCATGAATCATGAATCATGAAATGAATCATGAATCATGAATCATAAATCGAATCATGAATCATGAATTGAATCAGGAAACGAATCATAAATTGAATCAGGAAACAAATCATAAATTGAATAATGAATCATGAATTGAATCATGAATCATGAATCATGAATTGAATCATGAATCATGAATTATGAATCATGAATTGAATCATGAATCATTAATCATGAATTGAATAATGAATCATGAAATATGAATTGAATCATGAATTGAATCATGAATTAAATCATGAATCATGAATCATGAATTGAATCATGAATCATAAATTGAATCATGAATCATGAATCATGAATTGAATCATGAATTAAATCATGAATCATGAATTGAATCATGAAGCATAAATCATGAATCATGAATTGAATCATGAATCATGAATCATGAATCGAATCATGAATTGAATCATGAATCATGAATTGAATCATGAATCATGAATCGAATCATGAATTGAATCATGAATCATGAATCATGAATTGAATCATGAATCATGAATCGAATCATGAATCATGAATTGAATCATGAATCATGAATCATGAATATAATCATGAATCTTGAATCATGAATTGCATCATGAATCATGAATCATGAATCGAATTATGAATCTTGAATCGAATTATGAATCATGAATCGAATCATGAATCATGAATTGAATCATGAATTGAATCATGAATCATGAATCATGAATTGAATCATGAATCATGAATCGAATCATGAATCATGAATTGAATCATGAATCATGAATCGAATCATGAATCATGAATTGAATCATGAATCATGAATAGAATCATGAATCATGAATCATGAATCATGAATTAAATCATGAATCATGAATCATGAATCGAATCATGAATCATGAATTGAATCATGAATCATGAATCATAAATCGATTAATGAATCATTAATTGAATCATGAATCATGAATCATGAATCATGAATCGAATCATAAATCATGATTCAAGATTCATGAATCAAATCATGAATCATGAATTGAATCATGAATCATAAATCATGAATCATGAATTGAATCATGAATCATGAATCGAATCATGAATCATGAATCATGAATCTTGAATTGAATCATGAATCATAAATCATGAATCATGAATCAAATCACGAATCATGAATCATGAATCATGAATCATGAATTGAATCATGAATCATGAATTATGAATCATGAATTGAATCATGAATTGAATCATGAATCATGAATTATGAATCATGAATTGAATCATGAATCATGAATCATGAATTGAATCATGAATCATAAATCATGAATCATGAATTGAATCATGAATAATGAATCATGAATCGAATCATGAATCATGAATCATGAATCATGAATCATGAATTAAATCATGAATCATGAATTATGAATCATAACTTGAATCAATAATCATGAATCATGAATTGAATCATGAATTGAATCATGAAACATGAATCATGAATTGAATCATGAATCATGAATCATGAATCATGAATTGAATCATGAATTGAATCATGAATCATGAATTGAATCATGAATTGAATCATGAATTAAATCATGAATCATGAATCATAAATTGAATCATGAATCATGAATCATGAATTGAATCATGAATTAAATCATGAATCATGAATTGAATCATGAAGCATAAATCATGAATCATGAATTGAATCATGAATCATGAATCATGAATCGAATCATGAATTGAATCATGAATCATGAATCATGAATTGAATCATGAATCATGAATCATGAATTGAATCATGAATCATGAATCATGAATAGAATCATGAATCATGAATCATGAATAGAATCATGAATCATGAATCATGAATTGAATCATGAATCATGAATCATGAATCGAATCATGAATCATGAATTGAATCATGAATCATGAATCATGAATTGAATCATGAATCATGAATCGAATCATGAATCATGAATTGAATCATGAATCATGAATCATGAATAGAATCATGAATCATGAATCATGAATAGAATCATGAATCATGAATCATGAATTGAATCATGAATCATGAATCATGAATCGAATCATGAATCATGAATTGAATCATGAATCATGAATCATGAAATAAATCATGAATCATGAATCGAATCATGAATCATGAATTGAATCATGAATCATGAATCATAAATCGATTCATGAATCATTAATTGAATCATGAATCATGAATCATGAATTGAATCATGAATCATGAATCATGAATTGAATCATGAATCATGAATCGAATCATGAATCATGAATCATGAATCATGAATCATGAATTGAATCATGAATCATGAATTATGAATCATGAATTGAATCATGAATCATGAATCATGAATCATGAATCTTGAATTGAATCATGAATCATAAATCATGAATCATGAATCGAATCATGAATCATGAATCATGAATCATGAATCATGAATCATGAATTGAATCATGAATCATAAATCATGAATCATGAATTGAATCATGAATAATGAATCATGAATCGAATCATAAATTGAATCATGAATCATGAATTATGAATCATAAATTGAATCAATAATCATGAATCATGAATTGAATCATGAATTGAATCATGAATCATGAATCATAATTTGAATCATGAATCATGAATCATGAATCATGAATTGAATCATGAATTGAATCATGAATCATGAATTGAATCATGAATCATGAATCATGAATTGAATCATGAATTGAATCATGAATCATGAATCATGAATCATGAATTAAATCATGAATCATGAATCATGAATCTAAAATGGAATCATGAATTGAATCATGATTTGAATCATGAATAATGATCTGATCTATGAATTGAATCTTGAATTGAATCTTGAATCATGAATTGAATCATGAATCATGAATCAAGAATCATAAATCGAATCATGAATCAAGAATCATAAATCGAATCATCAATCATGAAATGAATCAGGAATCGAATCATGAATTGAATCATGAATCATGAATTGAATCATGAATCATGAATTGAATCATGAATCATGAATCATGAATCATGAATTGAATCATGAATCATGTATTGAATCATGATTAATGAATTGAATAATGAGACATGAATCATAAATCATGAATTAAATCATGAATCATGAATCATGAATCGAATCATGAATCATGAATTGAATCATGAATCATGAATCAAGAATCATGAATCGAATCATGAATTGAATCATGAATCATGAATCATAAATCATGAATAGAATCATGAATCATGAATCATGAATCATGAATTGAATCATGAATTATGAATCATGAATTGAATCATGAATCATGAATCATGAATCGAATCATGAATCATGAATTGATTCATGAATCATGAATCATGAATCGAATCATGAATCATGAATCATGAATTATGAATCATGAATTGAATCATGAATCATGAATTATGAATCGAATCATGAATCAAGAATCATAAATCGAATCATAAATCATGAATTGAATCATGAATCGAATCATGAATCATGAATCATGAATCAGGAATCATGAATCGAATCATAAATCATGAAGTGAATCATGAATCATGAATCGAATCATGAATCATGAATTGAATCATGAATTGAATCATGAATCATGAATCGAATCATGAATCATGAATCAAATTATGAATCATGAATTGAATCATGAATCATGAATCATGAATCATGAATCATGAATCATGAATTGAATGATGAATCTTAAATCGAATCATGAATCATGAATTGAATCATGAATCGAATCATGAATCATAAATCAAGAATCATGAATCGAATCATGAATCATGAATTGAATCATGAATCATGAATCAAATCATGAATTATGAATCATGAATAATAATTCGAATGATGAATCATGAATTTAATCAGGAATCAAATCATGAATTTAATCAGGAATCATGAAATGAATCATGAATTGAATCATGAATTGAATCATGAATCATGAATTGAATCATGAATCATGAATCATAAATTGAATCATCAATCATGAATCATGAATTGAATCATGAATTGAATCATGAATCATGGATCATTAATTGAATCATGAATCATGAATCATGAATCATGAATTGAATCATGAATCATGAATTAAATCATGAATCATGAATTGAATCATGAATCATGAATCATGAATTGAATCATGAATCATGAATCAGGAATTAAATCATGAATCATGAATCGAATCATGAATCATGAATTGAATCATGATTCATAAATCGAATCTTGAATTATGAATCATGAATTGAATCATGAATTGAATCATGAATCATGAATCGAATCATGATTCATGAATTGAATCATGAATCATGTATCATGAATCGAATCATGAATTATGAATCATGAATTAAATCATGAATCATGAATCATAAATCATAAATCGAATCATGAATTTAATCTGGAATCGAATCATGAATTGAATCATGAATCATGAATTGAGTCATGAATCATGAATTGAATCATGAATCATGAATTAAATCATGAATCATGAATTGAATCATGAATCATTAATCATGAATTGAATCATGAATCATGAATCATGAATTGAATCATGAATTGAATCATGAATCATATATTAAACCATGAATCATGAATCATGAATTGAATCATTAATTGAACCATGAATCATGAATCATGAATTGAATCATAAATCATGAATCATGAATCATGAATTGAATCATGAATCATTAATCGAATCATGAATCATGAATTGAATCATGAATCATTAATCTTGAATCGAATCATGAATCAAGAATCATGAATCATGAATTGATTCATGAATTGAATCATTAATCATGAATCATGAATCATGATTTGAATTATAATTTGAATCATGAATCCTGAATTGAATCATGAATTGAATCATGAATCATGAATCATGAATTGAATCTTGAATCATGAATCATGAATCATGAAATGAATCATGAATCATGAATCATAAATCGAATCATGAATCATGAATTGAATCAGGAAACGAATCATAAATTGAATCAGGAAACAAATCATAAATTGAATCATGAATCATGAATTGAATCATGAATCATGAATCATGAATTGAATCATGAATCATGAATTATGAATCATGAATTGAATCATGAATCATTAATCATGAATTGAATAATGAATCATGAATCATGAATTGAATCATGATTTGAATCATGAATTAAATCATGAATCATGAATCATAAATTGAATCATGAATCATGAATCATGAATTGAATCATGAATTAAATCATGAATCATGAATTGAATCATGAAGCATAAATCATGAATCATGAATTGAATCATGAATCATGAATTGAATCATGAATCATGAATCATGAATCGAATCATGAATTGAATCATGAATCATGAATTGAATCATGAATCATGAATCGAATCATGAATTGAATCATGAATCATGAATCATGAATTGAATCATGAATCATAATTCGAATCATGAATCATGAATTGAATCATGAATCATGAATAGAATCATGAATCTTGAATCATGAATAGAATCATGAATCATGAATCATGAATTGAATCATGAATCATGAATCGAATTATGAATCATGAATTAAATCATGAATCATGAATCATGAATTGAATCATGAATCATGAATCATGAATTGAATCATGAATCATGAATCGAATCATGAATCATTAATTGAATCATGAATCATGAATCGAATCATGAATCATGAATTGAATCATGAATCATGAATAGAATCATGAATCATGAATCATGAATCATGAATTAAATCATGAATCATGAATCGAATCATGAATCATGAATTGAATCATGAATCATGAATCAAAAATTAATTAATGAATCATGAATTGAATCAAGAATCATGAATCATGAATCATGAATTGAATCATGAATCATGAATCATGAATCGAATTATAAATCATGATTCAAGATTCATGAATCGAATCATGAATCATGAATTGAATCATGAATCATAAATCATGAATCATGAATTGAATCATGAATCATGAATCGAATCATGAATCGAATCATGAATCATGAATCATGAATCTTGAATTGAATCATGAATCATAAATCTTGAATCATGAATCGAATCATGAATCATGAATCATGAATCATGAATCATAAATTGAATCATCAATCATGAATCATGAATTGAATCATGAATTGAATCATGAATCATGGATCATTAATTGAATCATGAATCATGAATCATGAATTGAATCATGAATCATGAATTGAATCATGAATCATGAATCATGAATCATGAATTGAATCATGAATTAATGAATTGAATCATGAATCATGAATTGAATCATGAATCATGAATTGAATCATGAATCATAAATTAAATCATGAATCATGAATCGAATCATGAATCATGAATTGAATCATGAATCATGAATTATGAATCGAATCATGAATCATGAATCATGAATTGAATCATGATTCATAAATCGAATCTTGAGTTATGAATCATGAATTGAATCATGAATTGAATCATGAATCATGAATCGAATCATGAATCATGAATTGAATCATGAATCATGAATTATGAATCGAATCATGAATCATGAATCATGAATTGAATCATGATTCATAAATCAAATTTTGAATTATGAATCATGAATTGAATCATGAATTGAATCATGAATCATGAATCGAATCATGATTCATGAATTGAATCATGAATCATGTATCATGAATCGAATCATGAATTATGAATCATGAATTAAATCATGAATCATGAATCATAAATCATAAATCGAATCATGAATTTAATCTGGAATCGAATCATGAATTGAATCATGAATCATGAATTGAATCATGAATTATGAATCATGAATTGAATCATGAATCATGAATTAAATCATGAATCATGAATTGAATCATGAATCATTAATCATGAATTGAATCATGAATTATGAATCATGAATTGAATCATGAATTGAATCATGAATCATATATTGAATTATGAATCATGAATCATGAATTGAATCATTAATCATTAATCTTGAATCGAATCATGAATCAAGAATCATGAATCATGAATTGATTCATGAATTGAATCATTAATCATGAATCATGAATCATGATTTGAATTATAATTTGAATCATGAATCCTGAATTGAATCATGAATTGAATCATGAATCATGAATCATGAATTGAATCTTGAATCATGAATCATGAATCATGAAATGAATCATGAATCATGAATCATAAATCGAATCATGAATCATAAATTGAATCAGGAAACGAATCATAAATTGAATCAGGAAACAAATCATAAATTGAATCATGAATCATAAATTGAATCATGAATCATGAATTGAATCATGAATCATGAATTATGAATCATGAATTGAATCATGAATCATTAATCATGAATTGAATAATGAAACATGAATCATGAATTGAATCATGAATTGAATCATGAATTAAATCATGAATCATGAATCATAAATTGAATCATGAATCATGAATCATGAATTGAATCATGAATTAAATCATGAATCATGAATTGAATCATAAAGCATAAATCATGAATCATGAATTGAATCATGAATTATGAATCATGAATCGAATCATGAATTGAATCATGAATCATGAATTGAATCATGAATCATGAATCGAATCATGAATTGAATCATGAATCATGAATCATGAATTGAATCATGAATCATGAATGGAATCATGAATCATGAATTGAATCATGAATCATGAATCATGAATAGAATCATGAATCTTGAATCATGAATAGAATCATGAATCATGAATCATGAATTGAATCATGAATCATGAATCATGAATCGAATTATGAATCATGAATTAAATCATGAATCATGAATTGAATCATGAATCATGAATCATGAATTGAATCATGAATCATGAATCGAATCATGAATCATGAATTGAATCATGAATTATGAATAGAATCATGAATCATGAATCATGAATCATGAATTAAATCATGAACCATGAATCATGAATCGAATCATGAATCATGAATTGAATCATGAATCATGAATCATAAATCAATTAATGAATCATTAATTGAATCATGAATCATGAATCATGAATCATGAATTGAATCATGAATCATGAATCATGAATCGAATCATAAATCATGATTCAAGATTCATGAATCGAATCATGAATCATGAATTGAATCATGAATCATAAATCATGAATCATGAATCGAATCATGAATCATGAATCATGAATCATGAATCTTGAATTGAATCATGAATCATAAATCATGAATCATGAATCGAATCATGAATCATGAATCATGAATCATGAATCATGAATTGAATCATGAATCATGAATTATGAATCATGAATTGAATCATGAATCATGAATCATGAATTGAATCATGAATCATAAATCATGAATCATGAATTGAATCATGAATAATGAATCATGAATCGAATCATGAATCATGAATCATGAATCATGAATCATGAATCATGAATTATGAATCATAAATTGAATCAATAATCATGAATCATGAATTGAATCATGAATTGAATCATGAATCATGAATCATGAATTGAATCATGAATCATGAATCATGAATCATGAATCATGAATTGAATCATGAATCATGAATTGAATCATGAATTGAATCATGAATTAAATCATGAATCATGAATCATAAATTGAATCATGAATCATGAATCATGAATTGAATCATGAATTAAATCATGAATCATGAATTGAATCATGAAGCATAAATCATGAATCATGAATTGAATCATGAATCATGAATCATGAATCGAATCATGAATTGAATCATGAATCATGAATCATGAATTGAATCATGAATCATGAATCGAATCATGAATCATGAATTGAATCATGAATCATGAATCATGAATAGAATCATGAATCATGAATCATGAATAGAATCATGAATCATGAATCATGAATCATGAATTGAATCATGAATCATGAATTGAATCATTAATCATGAATCGAATCATGAATCACGAATTGAATCATGAATCATGAATCGAATCATGAATCATGGATTGAATCATGAATCATGAATAGAATCATGAATCATGAATCATGAATCATGAATTAAATCATGAATCATGAATCGAATCATGAATCATGAATTGAATCATGAATCATGAATCATAAATCGATTCATGAATCATTAATTGAATCATGAATCATGAATCATGAATCATGAATTGAATCATGAATCATGAATCATGAATCATGAATTGAATCATGAATCATGAATCGAATCATGAATCATGAATCATGAATCATGAATTGAATCATGAATCATGAATTATGAATCATGAATTGAATCATGAATCATGAATCATGAATCTTGAATTGAATCATGAATCATAAATCATGAATCATGAATCAAATCATGAATCATGAATCATGAATCATGAATCATGAATTGAATCATGAATCATCAATTATGAATCATGAATTGAATCATGAATCATGAATCATGAATCATGAATTGAATCATGAATCATAAATCATGAATCATGAATTGAATCATGAATAATGAATCATGAATCGAATCATGAATTGAATCATGAATCATCAATTATGAATCATGAATTGAATCATGAATCATGAATCATGAATCATGAATTGAATCATGAATCATAAATCATGAATCATGAATTGAATCATGAATAATGAATCATGAATCGAATCATGAATTGAATCATGAATCATGAATTATGAATCATAAATTGAATCAATAATCATGAATCATGAATTGAATCATGAATTGAATCATGAATCATGAATCATGAATTGAATCATGAATCATGAATCATGAATTGAATCATGAATTGAATCATGAATCATGAATTGAATCATGAATCATGAATTGAATCATGAATTGAATCATGAATCATGAATCATGAATCATGAATTAAATCATGAATCATGAATCATGAATCATAAATCGAATCATGAATTGAATCATGATTTGAATCATGAATAATGAACTGATTCATGAATTGAATCATGAATTGAATCTTGAATCATGAATTGAATCATGAATCATGAATCATGAATCAAGAATCATAAATCGAATCATGAATCAAGAATCATGAATAATGAACTGATTCATGAATTGAATCAGGAATCGAATCATGAATTGAATCATGAATCATGAATTGAATCATGAATCATGAATTGAATCATGAATCATGAATCATGAATCATGAATTGAATCATGAATCATGAATTATGAAACATGAATTGAATCATGAATCATTAATTGAACCATGAATCATGATTAATGAATTGAATAATGAGACATGAATCATAAATCATGAATTAAATCATGAATCATGAATCATGAATCGAATCATGAATCATGAATTGAATCATGAATCATGAATCATGAATTGAATTATGAATCATGAATCATGAATCATGAATTGAATCATGAATAATGAATCATGAATCGAATCATGAATCATGAATTGAATCATGAATCATGAATTATGAATCATGAATTGAATCATGAATCATGAATCATGAATCATGAATCATGAATTGAATCATGAATCATAAATCATGAATCATGAATTGAATCATAAATAATGAATCATGAATTGAATCATGAATTGAATCATGAATCATGAATTATGAATCATGAATTGAATCATGAATCATGAATCATGAATCATGAATTGAATCATGAATCATAAATCATGAATCATGAATTGAATCATAAATAATGAATCATGAATTGAATCATGAATTATGAATCATGAATTGAATCATGAATCATGAATCGAATCATGAATCATGAATTGAATCATGAATCATGAATCATGAATAGAATCATGAATCATGAATCATGAATCATGAATTGAATCATGAATCATGAATCGAATCATGAATCATGAATCATGAATCATGAATCATGAATTGAATCATGAATCATGAATTATGAATCATGAATTGAATCATGAATCATGAATCATGAATCATGAATCTTGAATTGAATCATGAATCATGAATCATGAATCATGAATCGAATAATGAATCATGAATTGAATCACGAATCATGAATCATGAATCATGAATCATGAATTAAATCATGAATCATGAATCGAATCATGAATCATGAATTGAATCATGAATCATGAATCATAAATCGATTCATGAATCATTAATTGAATCATGAATCATGCATCATGAATCATGAATTGAATCATGAATCATGAATCATGAATCATGAATTGAATCATGAATCATGAATCGAATCATGAATCATGAATCATGAATCATGAATCATGAATTGAATCATGAATCATTAATTATGAATCATGAATTGAATCATGAATCATGAATCATGAATCATGAATCTTGAATTGAATCATGAATCATAAATCATGAATCATGAATCGAATCATGAATCATGAATCATGAATCATGAATCATGAATTGAATCATGAATCATCAATTATGAATCATGAATTGAATCATGAATCATGAATCATGAATCATGAATCATGAATTGAATCATGAATCATAAATCATGAATCATGAATTGAATCATGAATAATGAATCATGAATCGAATCATGAATTGAATCATGAATCATGAATTATGAATCATAAATTGAATCAATAATCATGAATCATGAAATGAATCATGAATTGAATCATGAATCATGAATCATGAATTGAATCATGAATCATGAATCATGAATCATGAATTGAATCATGAATTGAATCATGAATCATGAATTGAATCATGAATCATGAATCATGAATTGAACGATGAATTGAATCATGAATCATGAATCATGAATCATGAATTAAATCATGGATCATGAATCATAAATCGAATCATGAATTGAATCATGATTTGAATCATGAATAATGAACTGATTCATGAATTGAATCATGAATTGAATCTTGAATCATGAATTGAATCATGAATCATGAATCAAGAATCATAAATCGAATCAAGAATCAAGAATCATAAATCGAATCATGAATCATGAAATGAATCAGGAATCGAATCATGAATTGAATCATGAATCATGAATTGAATCATGAATCATGAATTGAATCATGAATCATGAATCATGAATCATAAATTGAATCATGAATCATGAATTATGAAACATGAATTGAATCATGAATCATGAATTGAATCATGAATCATGATTAATGAATTGAATAATGAGACATGAATCATAAATCATGAATTAAATCATGAATCATGAATCATAAATCGAATCATGAATCATGAATTGAATCATGAATCATGAATCATGAATTGAATTATGAATCATGAATCATGAATCATGAATTGAATCATGAATAATGAATAATGAATCGAATCATGAATCATGAATCATGAATTGAATCATGAATCATGAATTATGAATCATGAATTGAATCATGAATCATGAATCATGAATCATGAATTGAATCATGAATCATAAATCATGAATCATGAATTGAATCATGAATAATGAATCATGAATCGAATCATGAATCATGAATTATGAATCATTAATTGAATCATGAATCATGAATTATGAATCATAAATTGAATCATGAATCATGAATCATGAATTGAATCATGAATCATGAATCATGAATCATGAATTGAATCATGAATTGAATCATGAATCATGAATTGAATCATGAATCATGAATCGAATCATGAATCATGAATTGAATCATGAATTGAATCATGAATCATGAATCATAAATCATTAATTAAATCATGAATCATGATTTATGAATCATAAATCGAATCATGAATCATGAATTGAATCATGAATTGAATCATGAATAATGAATTGATTCATGAATTGAATCATGAATTGAATCTTAAATCATGAATTGAATCTTGAATCACTAATCATGAATCATGAATCATGAATTGAATCATGAATCATGAAATGAATCAGGAATCGAATCATGAATCAAGAATCATAAATCGAATCATGAATCATGAAATGAATCAGGAATCGAATCATGAATTGAATCATGAATCATGAATTGAATCATGAATCATGAATCATGAATCATGAATTGAATCATGAATCATGAATTATGAAACATGAATTGAATCATGAATCATGAATTAAATCATTAATCATGAATCATGAATCGAATCATGAATCATGAATTGAATCATGAATCATGAATTGAATCATGAATCATGAATCATGAATTGAATCATTAAATCATGAATCATGAATCGAATCATAAATCATGAATCATGAATCATGAATCATGAATTAAATCATGAATCATGAATAATAAATCGAATCATGAATCATGAATTGAATCAGGAATCGAATCATGAATTGTATCATGAAATAAATCATGAATTGAAACATTAATCATGTATCATAAATCATGAATCATGATTTGAATCATGAATCATGAATTGAATCATGAATCATGAATTATGAATCATGAATTGAATTATGAATCATGAATCATGAATCATGAATTGAATCATAAATTGAATCATCAATCATGAATCATGAATTGAATCATGATTTGAATCAAGAATCATAAATCATGAATTGAATCATGAATCATTAATCATGAATTAAATCTTGAATTGAATCATGAATCATGAATTGAATCATGAATCATGAATCGAATCATGAATCATGAATTGAATCATGAATTGAATCATGAATTATGAATCATGAATCGAATCATAAATCATGAATCAAGAATCATGAATCAAATTATGAATCATGAATTGAATCATGAATCATGAATCATGAATCGAATCATGAATCAAGAATCATGAATCATGAATTGAATCATTAATCATAAATCGAATTTTGAATTATGAATCATGAATTGAATCATGAATTGAATCATGAGTCATGAATCATGAATCATAAATTGAATCATGAATCATGAATTGAATCATAAATTATGAATCATGAATCGAATCATGAATCATGAATTGAATCATGAATAATGAATCATGAATCGAATCATGAATCATGAATCGAATCATGAATCATGAATTGAATCATGAATCATGAATTATGAATCGAATCATGAATCATGAATCATGAATTGAATCATTATTCATAAATAGAATCTTGAATTATGAATCATGAATTGAATCATGAATTGAATCATGAATCATGAATCGAATCATGAATCATGAATTGAATCATGAATAATGTATCATGAATCGAATCATGAATTATGAATCATGAATTGAATCATGAATCATAAATCGAATCTTGAATTATGAATCATGAATTAAATCATGAATTGAATCGTGAATCATGAATCATGAATCATAAATTGAATCATGAATCATGAATTGAATCATGAATTGAATCATGAATCATGAATCGAATCATGAATAATGAATCATGAATTGAATCATGAATAATTAATCATGAATCGAATCATGAATCATGAATCATGAATCATGAATTGAATCATGAATCATGAATCGAATCTTGAATTATGAATCATGAATTGAATCATGAATTGAATCTCGAATCATGAATCATGAATTGAATCAGGAAACGGATCATGAATTGAATCATGAATCATGAATTGAATTATGAATCATGAATCATGAATTGAATCATGAATCATGAATTATGAATCATGAATTGAATCATGAATCATTAATCATGAATTGAATCATGAATCATGAATTATGAATCATGAATTGAATCATGAATCATGAATCATAAATTGAATCATGAATCATGAATCATGAATTGAATCATGAATCATAAATCAAATTATGATTAATGAATTGAATCAGGAAACGAATCATAAATTGAATCATGAATCATGAATTGATTCATGAATCATGAATTGAATCATGAATCATGAATTATGAATCATGAATTGAATCATGAATCATTAATCATGAATTGAATCATGAATCATGAATCATGAATTGAATCATGAATTGGATCATGAATCATGAATCATAAAATGAATCATTAATCATGAATCATGAATTAGATCATGAATTAAATCATGAATCATAAATTGAATCATGAATCATGAATTAAATCATGAATCATGAATCATGAATTAAATCATAAATCATGAATTGAATCATGAATCTTGAATTGAATCATGAATCATGAGTTGAATCATGAATTAAATCATGGATTGATTCATGAATCATGAATCATGAATTAAATCATGAATCATGAATTGAATCATGAATCATGAATCATAAATCATGAATCATGAATTGAATCATGAATCATGAATCATGAATCATGAATTGAATAATGAATCATGAATTATGAATCATGAATTGAATCATGAATTATGAATTATGAATCATGAATTGAATCATGAATCATGAATCATGAATCATGAATTGAATCATGAATCATGAATCATGAATCATGAATCATGAATCATGACTCATAAATTGAATCATCAATCATGAATCATGAATTGAATCATGAATTTAATCATGAATCATGAATCATGAATTGAATCATGAATCATAAATCGAATCATGAATCATGATTTGAATCATGAATCATGATTTGAATCATGAATCACGAATCATGAATTGAATCATGAATCATGAATCATGAATCATGAATTGAATCATGAATCATGAATCATGAATCATGAATCATGACTCATAAATTGAATCATCAATCATGAATCATGAATTGAATCATGAATCATGAATCATGAATTGAATAATGAATCATGAATTATGAATCATGAATTGAATCATGAATTATGAATTATGAATCATGAATTGAATCATGAATCATGAATCATGAATCATGAATTAAATCATGAATCATGAATCATGAATCATGAATCATGAATCATGACTCATAAATTGAATCATCAATCATGAATCATGAATTGAATCATGAATTTAATCATGAATCATGAATCATGAATTGAATCATGAATCATAAATCGAATCATGAATCATGATTTGAATCATGAATCATGATTTGAATCATGAATCATGATTTGAATCATGAATCACGAATCATGAATTGAATCATGAATAATGAATCGAATCATGAATTATGAATCATGAATTGAATCTTGAATCATAAATCATAAATCATGAATTAAATCATGAATCATGAATCATAATTCGAATCATGAATCAAGAATCATGAATCGAATCATGAATCATGAACTGAATCATGAATCATGAATCATAAATCATGAATCGAATCATGAATCATGAATCATGAATCATGAATTGAATCATGAATCATGAATCATGAATTGAATCATGAATCATGAATCGAATCATGAATCATGAATCATGAATCATGAATTGAATCATGAATCATGAATTATGAATCGAATCATGAATCAAGAATCATAAATCGAATCATAAATCATGAATTGAATCATGAATCGAATCATGAATCATGAATCATGAATCAAGAATCATGAATCGAATCATGAATCATGAATCGTGAATCATAAATCATGAAGTGAATCATGAATCATGAATCGAATCATGAATCATGAATTGAATCATGAATTGAATCATGAATCATGAATCGAATCATGAATCATGAATCGAATCATGAATCATGAATCAAATTATGAATCATGAATTGAATCATGAATCATGAATCATGATTAATGAATCATGAATTGAATGCTGAATCATGAATCGAATCATGAATCATGAGTTGAATCATGAATCGAATCATGAATCATGAAACATAAATAAAGAATCATGAATCATGAATTGAATCATGAATCATGAATCGAATCATGAATCATGAATAATAAATCAAATTATGAATCATGAATTTAATCAGGAATCAAATCATGAATTTAATCAGGAATCATGAAATGAATCATGAATTGAATCATGAATTGAATCATGAATCATTAATTGAATCATAAATCATCAATCATAAATTGAATCATCAATCATGAATCATGAATTGAATCATGAATTCAATCATGAATCAAGAATCATGAATTGAATCATGAATCATGAATCATGAATCATGAATTCAATCATAATTCATGAATTAATTCATGAATCATGAATCGAATCATAAATCATGAATCATGAATTGAATCATGAATCAGGAATCATGAATCATAAATTAAATCATAAATCATGAATCGAATCATGAATCATGAATTATGAATCGAATCATGAATCATGAATCATGAATTCAATCATGATTCATAAATCGAATCTTGAATTATGAATCATGAATTGAATCATGAATTGAATCATGAATCATGAATCGAATCATGAATCATGAATTGAATCATGAATCATGAATTATGAATCGAATCATGAATCATGAATCATGAATTGAATCATGAATCATAAATCAAATCTTGAATTATGAATCATGAATCGAATCATGAATCATGAATCATGAATTGAATCATGAATCATGAATTGAATCATGAATCATGTATCATGAATCGAATCATAAATTATGAATCATGAATTGAATCATGAATCATAAATCGAATCTTGAATTATGAATCATGAATTGAATCATGAATTGAATCGTGAATCATGAATCATAAATTGAATCATGAATCATGAATTGAATCATGAATTGAATCATTAATTGAATAATGAATCATGAATCGAATCATGAATCATGAATCGAATCATGAATCATGAGTTGAATCATGAATCGAATCATGAATCATGAAACATAAATAAAGAATCATGAATCATGAATCGAATCATGAATCATGAATAATAAATCAAATTATGAATCATGAATTTAATCAGGAATCAAATCATGAATTTAATCAGGAATCATGAAATGAATCATGAATTGAATCATGAATTGAATCATGAATCATTAATTGAATCATAAATCATCAATCATAAATTGAATCATCAATCATGAATCATGAATTGAATCATGAATTCAATCATGAATCAAGAATCATGAATTGAATCATGAATCATGAATCATGAATCATGAATTCAATCATAATTCATGAATTAATTCATGAATCATGAATCGAATCATAAATCATGAATCATGAATTGAATCATGAATCAGGAATCATGAATCATGAATTAAATCATAAATCATGAATCGAATCATGAATCATGAATTATGAATCGAATCATGAATCATGAATCATGAATTCAATCATGATTCATAAATCGAATCTTGAATTATGAATCATGAATTGAATCATGAATTGAATCATGAATCATGAATCGAATCATGAATCATGAATTGAATCATGAATCATGAATTATGAATCGAATCATGAATCATGAATCATGAATTGAATCATGAATCATAAATCGAATCTTGAATTATGAATCATGAATCGAATCATGAATCATGAATCATGAATTGAATCATGAATCATGAATTGAATCATGAATCATGTATCATGAATCGAATCATAAATTATGAATCATGAATTGAATCATGAATCATAAATCGAATCTTGAATTATGAATCATGAATTGAATCATGAATTGAATCGTGAATCATGAATCATAAATTGAATCATGAATCATGAATTGAATCATGAATTGAATCATTAATTGAATAATGAATCATGAATCGAATCATGAATCATGAATTGAATCATGAATCATGAATCATTAATCGAATCATGAATTGAATCATGAATCATGAATCATTAATTGAATCATGAATCATGAATCATGAATCATGGATTCACACATGAATCATGAATTGATACATGATTCATAATTAATCATGAATCGAATCATGAATCATGAATCATGAATCATAAATCATGAATTGAATCATGAATCATGAATCAAATCTTGAATTATGATTCATGAATTGAATCATGAATTGAATCTCGAATCATGAATCATGAATTGAATCAGGAAACGGATCATGAATTGAATCATGAATCATGAATTGAATTATGAATCATGAATCATGAATTATGAATCATGAATTGAATCATGAATCATTAATCATGAATTGAATCATGAATCATGAATTATGAATCATGAATTGAATCATGAATCATGAATCATAAATTGAATCATGAATCATGAATCATGAATTGAATCATGAATCATGAATTGAATCATGAATCATGAATTATGAATCATGAATTGAATCATGAATCATTAATCATGAATTGAATCATGAATCATGAATCATGAATTGAATCATGAATTGGATCATGAATCATGAATCATAAATTGAATCATTAATCATGAATCATGAATTGGATCATGAATTAAATCATGAATCATAAATTGAATCATGAATCATTAATTAAATCATGAATCATGAATCATGAATTAAATCATAAATCATGAATTGAATCATGAATCTTGAATTGAATCATGAATCATGAGTTGAATCATGAATTAAATCATGGATTGATTCATGAATCATGAATCATGAATTAAATCATGAATCATGAATGATGAATTGAATCATGAATCATGAATTAAAACATGAATCATGAATTATGAATCATGAATTGAATCATGAATTATGAATCATGAATCATGAATTAAATCATGAATCGAGAATCATGAATTGAATCATGAATCATGAATCATGAATCATGAATTGAATCATGAATCATGAATTATGAATCATGAATTGAATCATGAATTATGAATTATGAATCATGAATTGAATCATGAATCATGAATCATGAATTGAATCATGAATTGAATCATGAATCATGAATCATGAATCATGACTCATAAATTGAATCATCAATCATGAATCATGAATTGAATCATGAATTTAATCATGAATCACGAATCATGAATTGAATCATGAATAATGAATCGAATCATGAATTATGAATCATGAATTGAATCTTGAATCATAAATCATAAATCATGAATTAAATCATGAATCATGAATCATAATTCGAATCATGAATCATGAATCAAGAATCATGAATCGAATCATGAATCATGAATTGAATCATGAATCATGAATCATAAATCTTGAATCGAATCATGAATCATGAATCATGAATCATGAATTGAATCATGAATCATGAATCATGAATCGAATTATGAATCATGAATTGATTCATGAATCATGAATCATGAATTGAATCATGAATCATGAATTATGAATCGAATCATGAATCAAGAATCATAAATCGAATCATGAATCATGAATTGAATCATGAATCGAATCATGAATCATGAATCATGAATCAAGAATCATGAATCGAATCATGAATCATGAATCGAATCATGAATCATGAATCATAAATCATGAAGTGAATCATGAATCATGAATCGAATCATGAATCATGAATTGATTCATGAATTGAATCATGAATCATGAATCGAATCATGAATCATGAATAAAATTATGAATCATGAATCATGAATCATGAATCATGAATTGAATGATGAATCATGAATCGAATCATGAATTGAATCATGAATTGAATCATGAATCATGAATCGAATCATGAATCATGAATTGAATCATGAATCATGAATTATGAATCGAATAATGAATCATGAATTGAATCATGATTAATAAATCGAATCTTGAATTATTAATCATGAATTGAATCATGAATTGAATCATGAATCATGAATCGAATCATGAATCATGAATTGAATCAAGAATTATGAATCAAGGATTGAATCATGAATCATAAATCGAATCTTGAATTATTAATCATGAATTGAATCATGAATTCAATTGTGAATCATGAATCATGAATCATAAATTGAATCATGAATCATGAATTGAATCATGAATTGAATCATGAATTGAATCATGAATCATGAATCAAATCATGAATCATGAATTGAATCATGAATAATTAATCATGAATCGAATCATGAATCATAAATTGAATCATGAATCATGAATTGAATCATGAATTGAATCATGAATTGAATCATGAATCATGAATCAAATCATGAATCATGAATTGAATCATGAATAATTAATCATGAATTGAATCATGAATCATGAATCATGAATCATGAATCATGAATTGAATCATGAATCATGAATCGAATCTTGAATTATGAATCATGAATTGAATCATGAATTGAATCTCGAATTATGAATCATGAATTGAATCAGGAAACGGATCATGAATTTAATCATGAATCATGAATTGAATTATGAATCATGAATCATGAATTGAATCATGAATCATGAATTATGAATCATGAATTGAATCATGAATCATGAATCATAAATTGAATCTAGAATCATGAATCATGAATTGAATCATGAATCATGAATCATAAATCAAATTATGATTAATGAATAGAATCAGGAAACGAATAATAAATTGAATCATGAATCATGAATTGAATCATGAATCATGAATTATGAATCATGAATTGAATCATGAATCATTAATCATGAATTGAATAATGAATCATGAATCATGAATCATGAATTGAATCATGAATTGGATCATGAATCATGAATCATAAATTGAATCATGAATCATGAATCATGAATTGAATCATGAATTGGATCATGAATCATGAATCATAAATTGAATCATTAAACATGAATCATGAATTGGATCATGAATTAAATCATGAATCATAAATATAATCATGAATCATGAATTGACTCATGAATCATGAATCATGAATTAAATCATGAATCATGAATTGAATCATGAATCTTGAATTGAATCATAAATCATGAGTTGAATCATGAATTAAATAATGGATTGATTCATGAATCATGAATCATGAATTGAATCATGAATCATGAATCATAAATCATGAATCATGAATTGAATCATGAATCATGAATTATGAATCATGAATTAAATCATGAATCATGAATCATGAATAATGAATCATAAATCATGAATCATGAATTGAATCATGAATCATGAATTATGAATCATGAATTGAATCATGAATTATGAATCATGAATTGAATCATGAATCATGAATTGAATCATGAATTGAATCATGAATCATGAATCATGACTCATAAATTGAATAATCAATCATGAATCATGAATTGAATCATGAATTTAATCATGAATCATGAATCATGAATTGAATCATGAATCATGAATCGAATCATGAATCACGATTTGAATCATGAATCACGAATCATGAATTGAATCATAAATAATGAATCGAATCATGAATTATGAATCATGAATTGAATCTTGAATCATAAATCATAAATCATGAATTAAATCATTAATCATGAATCATGAATCGAATCATGAATCATGAATCAAGAATCATGAATCGTATCATGAATCATGAATTGAATCATGAATCATGAATCATAAATCATGAATAGAATCATGAATCATGAATCATGAATCATGAATCATGAATTGAATCATGAATTATGAATCATGAATTGAATCATGAATCATGAATTGAATCATGAATCATGAATTGATTCATGAATCATGAATCGAATCATGAATCATGAATCATGAATCATGAATCATGAATTGAATCATGAATCATGAATTATGAATCGAATCATGAATCAAGAATCATAAATCGAATCATAAATCATGAATTGAATCATGAATCGAATCATGAATCGAATCATGAATCATGAATTGAATCATGAATTATGAATCATGAATTGAATCTTGAATCATAAATCATAAATCATGAATTAAATCATGAATCATGAATCATGAATCGAATCATGAATCATGAATCAAGAATCATGAATCGAATCATGAATCATGAATTGAATCATGAATCATGAATCATAAATCATGAATTGAATCATGAAGTGAATCATGAATCATGAATCGAATCATGAATCATGAATTGAATCATGAATTGAATCATGAATCATGAATCGAATCATGAATCATGAATCAAATTATGAATCATGAATTGAATCATGAATCATGAATCATGAATCATGAATTGAATGATGAATCTTAAATCGAATCATGAATCATGAATTGAATCATGAATCGAATCATGAATCATGAATCATAAATCAAGAATCATGAATCGAATCATGAATCATGAATTGAATAATGAATCATAAATCAAATCATGAATTATGAATCATGAATAATAAATCGAATGATGAATCATGAATTTAATCAGGAATCAAATCATGAATTTAATCAGGAATCATGAAATGAATCATGAATTGAATCATGAATTGAATCATGAATCATGAATTGAATCATGAATCATGAATCATAAATTGAATCATCAATCATGAATCATGAATCATGAATTGAATCATGAATCATGAATTGAATCATGAATCATGAATTGAATCATGAATCATGAATCAGGAATTAAATCATGAATAATGAATCGAATCATGAATCATGAATTGAATCATGAATCATGAATTATGAATCGAATCATGAATCATGAATCATGAATTGAATCATGATTCATAAATCGAATCTTGAGTTATGAATCATGAATTGAATCATGAATTGAATCATGAATCATGAATCGAATCATGAATCATGAATTGAATCATGAATCATGAATTATGAATCGAATCATGAATTGAATCATGATTCATAAATCGAATCTTGAATTATGAATCATGAATTGAATCATGAATTGAATCATGAATCATGAATCGAATCATGATTCATGAATTGAATCATGATTCATGAATTGAATCATGAATCATGTATCATGAATCGAATCATGAATTATGAATCATGAATTAAATCATGAATCATGAATCATAAATCATAAATCGAATCATGAATTGAATCTGGAATCGAATCATGAATTGAATCATGAATCATGAATTGAATCATGAATCATGAATTGAATCATGAATCATGAATTAAATCATGAATCATGAATTGAATCATGAATCATTAATCATGAATTGAATCATGAATCATGAATCATGAATTGAATCATGAATTGAATCATGAATCATATATTGAATCATGAATCATGAATCATGAATTGAATCATTAATTGAACCATGAATCATGAATCATGAATTGAATCATAAATCATGGATCATGAATCATGAATTGAATCATGAATCATTAATCGAATCATGAATCATGAATTGAATCATGAATCATTAATCTTGAATCGAATCATGAATCAAGAATCATGAATCATGAATTGATTCATGAATTGAATCATTAATCATGAATCATGAATCATGATTTGAATTATAATTTGAATCATGAATCCTGAATTGAATCATGAATTGAATCATGAATCATGAATCATGAATTGAATCATGAATCATGAATTATGAATCATGAATTGAATCATGAATCATTAATCATGAATTGAATCATGAATCATGAATTATGAATCATGAATTGAATCATAAATCAAGAATCATGAATCGAATCATGAATCATGAATTGAATCATGAATCATAAATCAAATCATGAATTATGAATCATGAATAATAAATCGAATGATGAATCATGAATTTAATCAGGAATCAAATCATGAATTTAATCAGGAATCATGAAATGAATCATGAATTGAATCATGAATTGAATCATGAATCATGAATTGAATCATGAATCATGAATCATAAATTGAATCATCAATCATGAATCATGAATTGAATCATGAATTGAATTATGAATCATGGATCATTAATTGAATCATGAATCATGAATCATGAATTGAATCATGAATCATGAATTGAATCATGAATCATGAATTGAATCATGAATCATGAATCATGAATTGAATCATGAATCATGAATCATGAATCAGGAATTAAATCATGAATCATGAATCGAATCATGAATCATGAATTGAATCATGAATCATGAATTATGAATCGAATCATGAATCATAAATCATGAATTGAATCATGATTCATAAATCGAATCTTGAGTTATGAATCATGAATTGAATCATGAATTGAATCATGAATCATGAATCGAATCATGAATCATGAATTGAATCATGAATCATGAATTATGAATCGAATCATGAATCATGAATCATGAATTGAATCATGATTCATAAATCGAATCTTGAATTATGAATCATGAATTGAATCATGAATCATGAATCGAATCATGATTCATGAATTGAATCATGAATCATGTATCATGAATCGAATCATGAATTATGAATCATGAATTAAATCATGAATCATGAATCATAAATCATAAATCGAATCATGAATTGAATCTGGAATCGAATCATGAATTGAATCATGAATCATGAATTGAATCATGAATCATGAATTGAATCATGAATCATGAATTAAATCATGAATCATGAATTGAATCATGAATCATTAATCATGAATTGAATCATGAATCATGAATCATGAATTGAATCATGAATTGAATCATGAATCATATATTGAATCATGAATCATGAATCATGAATTGAATCATTAATTGAACCATGAATCATGAATCATGAATTGAATCATAAATCATGGATCATGAATCATGAATTGAATCATGAATCATTAATCGAATCATGAATCATGAATTGAATCATGAATCATTAATCTTGAATCGAATCATGAATCAAGAATCATGAATCATGAATTGATTCATGAATTGAATCATTAATCATGAATCATGAATCATGATTTGAATTATAATTTGAATCATGAATCCTGAATTGAATCATGAATTGAATCATGAATCATGAATCATGAATTGAATCTTGAATCATGAATCATGAATCATGAAATGAATCATGAATCATGAATCATAAATCGAATCATGAATCATGAATTGAATCAGGAAACGAATCATAAATTGAATCAGGAAACAAATCATAAATTGAATAATGAATCATGAATTGAATCATGAATCATGAATCATGAATTGAATCATGAATCATGAATTATGAATCATGAATTGAATCATGAATCATTAATCATGAATTGAATAATGAATCATGAAATATGAATTGAATCATGAATTGAATCATGAATTAAATCATGAATCATGAATCATGAATTGAATCATGAATTGAATCATGAATCATAAATTGAATCATGAATCATGAATCATGAATTAAATCATGAATCATGAATTGAATCATGAAGCATAAATCATGAATCATGAATTGAATCATGAATCATGAATCATGAATCGAATCATGAATTGAATCATGAATCATGAATTGAATCATGAATCATGAATCGAATCATGAATTGAATCATGAATCATGAATCATGAATTGAATCATGAATCATGAATCGAATCATGAATCATGAATTGAATCATGAATCATGAATCATGAATATAATCATGAATCTTGAATCATGAATTGAATCATGAATCATGAATCATGAATCGAATTATGAATCTTGAATCGAATTATGAATCATGAATCGAATCATGAATCATGAATTGAATCATGAATTGAATCATGAATCATGAATCATGAATTGAATCATGAATCATGAATCGAATCATGAATCATGAATTGAATCATGAATCATGAATCGAATCATGAATCATGAATTGAATCATGAATCATGAATAGAATCATGAATCATGAATCATGAATCATGAATTAAATCATGAATCATGAATCATGAATCGAATCATGAATCATGAATTGAATCATGAATCATGAATCATAAATCGATTAATGAATCATTAATTGAATCATGAATCATGAATCATGAATCATGAATCGAATCATAAATCATGATTCAAGATTCATGAATCGAATCATGAATCATGAATTGAATCATGAATCATAAATCATGAATCTTGAATTGAATCATGAATCATGAATCGAATCATGAATCATGAATCATGAATCTTGAATTGAATCATGAATCATAAATCATGAATCATGAATCGAATCACGAATCATGAATCATGAATCATGAATCATGAATTATGAATCATGAATTGAATCATGAATTGAATCATGAATCATGAATTATGAATCATGAATTGAATCATGAATCATGAATCATGAATTGAATCATGAATCATAAATCATGAATCATGAATTGAATCATGAATAATGAATCATGAATCGAATCATGAATCATGAATCATGAATCATGAATCATGAATTAAATCATGAATCATGAATTATGAATCATAACTTGAATCAATAATCATGAATCATGAATTGAATCATGAATTGAATCATGAAACATGAATCATGAATTGAATCATGAATCATGAATCATGAATCATGAATTGAATCATGAATTGAATCATGAATCATGAATTGAATCATGAATTGAATCATGAATTAAATCATGAATCATGAATCATAAATTGAATCATGAATCATGAATCATGAATTGAATCATGAATTAAATCATGAATCATGAATTGAATCATGAAGCATAAATCATGAATCATGAATTGAATCATGAATCATGAATCATGAATCGAATCATGAATTGAATCATGAATCATGAATCATGAATTGAATCATGAATCATGAATCGAATCATGAATCATGAATTGAATCATGAATCATGAATCATGAATAGAATCATGAATCATGAATCATGAATAGAATCATGAATCATGAATCATGAATTGAATCATGAATCATGAATCATGAATCGAATCATGAATCATGAATTGAATCATGAATCATGAATCATGAATTGAATCATGAATCATGAATCGAATCATGAATCATGAATTGAATCATGAATCATGAATCATGAATAGAATCATGAATCATGAATCATGAATAGAATCATGAATCATGAATTGAATCATGAATCATGAATCATGAATCGAATCATGAATCATGAATTGAATCATGAATCATGAATCATGAAATAAATCATGAATCATGAATCGAATCATGAATCATGAATTGAATCATGAATCATGAATCATAAATCGATTCATGAATCATTAATTGAATCATGAATCATGAATCATGAATTGAATCATGAATCATGAATCATGAATTGAATCATGAATCATGAATCGAATCATGAATCATGAATCATGAATCATGAATCATGAATTGAATCATGAATCATGAATTATGAATCATGAATTGAATCATGAATCATGAATCATGAATCATGAATCTTGAATTGAATCATGAATCATAAATCATGAATCATGAATCGAATCATGAATCATGAATCATGAATCATGAATCATGAATCATGAATTGAATCATGAATCATAAATCATGAATCATGAATTGAATCATGAATAATGAATCATGAATCGAATCATAAATTGAATCATGAATCATGAATTATGAATCATAAATTGAATCAATAATCATGAATCATGAATTGAATCATGAATTGAATCATGAATCATGAATCATAATTTGAATCATGAATCATGAATCATGAATCATGAATTGAATCATGAATTGAATCATGAATCATGAATTGAATCATGAATCATGAATCATGAATCATGAATTAAATCATGAATCATGAATCATGAATCATAAATCGAATCATGAATTGAATCATGATTTGAATCATGAATAATGAACTGATCCATGAATTGAATCTTGAATTGAATCTTGAATCATGAATTGAATCATGAATCATGAATCAAGAATCATAAATCGAATCATGAATCAAGAATCATAAATCGAATCATCAATCATGAAATGAATCAGGAATCGAATCATGAATTGAATCATGAATCATGAATTGAATCATGAATCATGAATTGAATCATGAATCATGAATCATGAATCATGAATTGAATCATGAATCATGTATTGAATCATGATTAATGAATTGAATAATGAGACATGAATCATAAATCATGAATTAAATCATGAATCATGAATCATGAATCGAATCATGAATCATGAATTGAATCATGAATCATGAATCAAGAATCATGAATCGAATCATGAATTGAATCATGAATCATGAATCATAAATCATGAATAGAATCATGAATCATGAATCATGAATCATGAATTGAATCATGAATTATGAATCATGAATTGAATCATGAATCATGAATCATGAATCGAATCATGAATCATGAATTGATTCATGAATCATGAATCATGAATCGAATCATGAATCATGAATCATGAATCATGAATCATGAATTGAATCATGAATCATGAATTATGAATCGAATCATGAATCAAGAATCATAAATCGAATCATAAATCATGAATTGAATCATGAATCGAATCATGAATCATGAATCATGAATCAGGAATCATGAATCGAATCATAAATCATGAAGTGAATCATGAATCATGAATCGAATCATGAATCATGAATTGAATCATGAATTGAATCATGAATCATGAATCGAATCATGAATCATGAATCAAATTATGAATCATGAATTGAATCATGAATCATGAATCATGAATCATGAATCATGAATTGAATGATGAATCTTAAATCGAATCATGAATCATGAATTGAATCATGAATCGAATCATGAATCATAAATCAAGAATCATGAATCGAATCATGAATCATGAATTGAATCATGAATCATGAATCAAATCATGAATTATGAATCATGAATAATAATTCGAATGATGAATCATGAATTTAATCAGGAATCAAATCATGAATTTAATCAGGAATCATGAAATGAATCATGAATTGAATCATGAATTGAATCATGAATCATGAATTGAATCATGAATCATGAATCATAAATTGAATCATCAATCATGAATCATGAATTGAATCATGAATTGAATCATGAATCATGGATCATTAATTGAATCATGAATCATGAATCATGAATCATGAATTGAATCATGAATCATGAATTAAATCATGAATCATGAATTGAATCATGAATCATGAATCATGAATTGAATCATGAATCATGAATCAGGAATTAAATCATGAATCATGCATCGAATCATGAATCATGAATTGAATCATGATTCATAAATCGAATCTTGAATTATGAATCATGAATTGAATCATGAATTGAATCATGAATCATGAATCGAATCATGATTCATGAATTGAATCATGAATCATGTATCATGAATCGAATCATGAATTATGAATCATGAATTAAATCATGAATCATGAATCATAAATCATAAATCGAATCATGAATTTAATCTGGAATCGAATCATGAATTGAATCATGAATCATGAATTGAGTCATGAATCATGAATTGAATCATGAATCATGAATTAAATCATGAATCATGAATTGAATCATGAATCATTAATCATGAATTGAATCATGAATCATGAATCATGAATTGAATCATGAATTGAATCATGAATCATATATTAAACCATGAATCATGAATCATGAATTGAATCATTAATTGAACCATGAATCATGAATCATGAATTGAATCATAAATCATGAATCATGAATCATGAATTGAATCATGAATCATTAATCGAATCATGAATCATGAATTGAATCATGAATCATTAATCTTGAATCGAATCATGAATCAAGAATCATGAATCATGAATTGATTCATGAATTGAATCATTAATCATGAATCATGAATCATGATTTGAATTATAATTTGAATCATGAATCCTGAATTGAATCATGAATTGAATCATGAATCATGAATCATGAATTGAATCTTGAATCATGAATCATGAATCATGAAATGAATCATGAATCATGAATCATAAATCGAATCATGAATCATGAATTGAATCAGGAAACGAATCATAAATTGAATCAGGAAACAAATCATAAATTGAATCATGAATCATGAATTGAATCATGAATCATGAATCATGAATTGAATCATGAATCATGAATTATGAATCATGAATTGAATCATGAATCATTAATCATGAATTGAATAATGAATCATGAATCATGAATTGAATCATGATTTGAATCATGAATTAAATCATGAATCATGAATCATAAATTGAATCATGAATCATGAATCATGAATTGAATCATGAATTAAATCATGAATCATGAATTGAATCATGAAGCATAAATCATGAATCATGAATTGAATCATGAATCATGAATTGAATCATGAATCATGAATCATGAATCGAATCATGAATTGAATCATGAATCATGAATTGAATCATGAATCATGAATCGAATCATGAATTGAATCATGAATCATGAATCATGAATTGAATCATGAATCATAATTCGAATCATGAATCATGAATTGAATCATGAATCATGAATAGAATCATGAATCTTGAATCATGAATAGAATCATGAATCATGAATCATGAATTGAATCATGAATCATGAATCATGAATCGAATTATGAATCATGAATTAAATCATGAATCATGAATCATGAATTGAATCATGAATCATGAATCATGAATTGAATCATGAATCATGAATCGAATCATGAATCATTAATTGAATCATGAATCATGAATCGAATCATGAATCATGAATTGAATCATGAATCATGAATAGAATCATGAATCATGAATCATGAATCATGAATTAAATCATGAATCATGAATCGAATCATGAATCATGAATTGAATCATGAATCATGAATCAAAAATTAATTAATGAATCATGAATTGAATCAAGAATCATGAATCATGAATCATGAATTGAATCATGAATCATGAATCATGAATCGAATTATAAATCATGATTCAAGATTCATGAATCGAATCATGAATCATGAATTGAATCATGAATCATAAATCATGAATCATGAATTGAATCATGAATCATGAATCGAATCATGAATCGAATCATGAATCATGAATCATGAATCTTGAATTGAATCATGAATCATAAATCTTGAATCATGAATCGAATCATGAATCATGAATCATGAATCATGAATCATAAATTGAATCATCAATCATGAATCATGAATTGAATCATGAATTGAATCATGAATCATGGATCATTAATTGAATCATGAATCATGAATCATGAATTGAATCATGAATCATGAATTGAATCATGAATCATGAATCATGAATCATGAATTGAATCATGAATTAATGAATTGAATCATGAATCATGAATTGAATCATGAATCATAAATTAAATCATGAATCATGAATCGAATCATGAATCATGAATTGAATCATGAATCATGAATTATGAATCGAATCATGAATCATGAATCATGAATTGAATCATGATTCATAAATCGAATCTTGAGTTATGAATCATGAATTGAATCATGAATTGAATCATGAATCATGAATCGAATCATGAATCATGAATTGAATCATGAATCATGAATTATGAATCGAATCATGAATCATGAATCATGAATTGAATCATGATTCATAAATCAAATTTTGAATTATGAATCATGAATTGAATCATGAATTGAATCATGAATCATGAATCGAATCATGATTCATGAATTGAATCATGAATCATGTATCATGAATCGAATCATGAATTATGAATCATGAATTAAATCATGAATCATGAATCATAAATCATAAATCGAATCATGAATTTAATCTGGAATCGAATCATGAATTGAATCATGAATCATGAATTGAATCATGAATTATGAATCATGAATTGAATCATGAATCATGAATTAAATCATGAATCATGAATTGAATCATGAATCATTAATCATGAATTGAATCATGAATTATGAATCATGAATTGAATCATGAATTGAATCATGAATCATATATTGAATTATGAATCATGAATCATGAATTGAATCATTAATCATTAATCTTGAATCGAATCATGAATCAAGAATCATGAATCATGAATTGATTCATGAATTGAATCATTAATCATGAATCATGAATCATGATTTGAATTATAATTTGAATCATGAATCCTGAATTGAATCATGAATTGAATCATGAATCATGAATCGTGAATTGAATCTTGAATCATGAATCATGAATCATGAAATGAATCATGAATCATGAATCATAAATCGAATCATGAATCATGAATTGAATCAGGAAACGAATCATAAATTGAATCAGGAAACAAATCATAAATTGAATCATGAATCATGAATTGAATCATGAATCATGAATCATGAATTGAATCATGAATCATGAATTATGAATCATGAATTGAATCATGAATCATGAATCATGAATTGAATAATGAATCATGAATCATGAATTGAATCATGAATTGAATCATGAATTAAATCATGAATCATGAATCATAAATTGAATCATGAATCATGAATCATGAATTGAATCATGAATTAAATCATGAATCATGAATTGAATCATAAAGCATAAATCATGAATCATGAATTGAATCATGAATTATGAATCATGAATCGAATCATGAATTGAATCATGAATCATGAATTGAATCATGAATCATGAATCGAATCATGAATTGAATCATGAATCATGAATCATGAATTGAATCATGAATCATGAATGGAATCATGAATCATGAATTGAATCATGAATCATGAATCATGAATAGAATCATGAATCTTGAATCATGAATAGAATCATGAATCATGAATCATGAATTGAATCATGAATCATGAATCATGAATCGAATTATGAATCATGAATTAAATCATGAATCATGAATTGAATCATGAATCATGAATCATGAATTGAATCATGAATCATGAATCGAATCATGAATCATGAATTGAATCATGAATTATGAATAGAATCATGAATCATGAATCATGAATCATGAATTAAATCATGAACCATGAATCATGAATCGAATCATGAATCATGAATTGAATCATGAATCATGAATCATAAATCAATTAATGAATCATTAATTGAATCATGAATCATGAATCATGAATCATGAATTGAATCATGAATCATGAATCATGAATCGAATCATAAATCATGATTCAAGATTCATGAATCGAATCATGAATCATGAATTGAATCATGAATCATAAATCATGAATCATGAATTGAATCATGAATCATGAATCATGAATCATGAATCTTGAATTGAATCATGAATCATAAATCATGAATCATGAATCGAATCATGAATCATGAATCATGAATCATGAATCATGAATTGAATCATGAATCATGAATTATGAATCATGAATTGAATCATGAATCATGAATCATGAATTGAATCATGAATCATAAATCATGAATCATGAATTGAATCATGAATAATGAATCATGAATCGAATCATGAATCATGAATCATGAATCATGAATCATGAATCATGAATTATGAATCATAAATTGAATCAATAATCATGAATCATGAATTGAATCATGAATTGAATCATGAATCATGAATCATGAATTGAATCATGAATCATGAATTGAATCATGAATTGAATCATGAATTAAATCATGAATCATGAATCATAAATTGAATCATGAATCATGAATCATGAATTGAATCATGAATTAAATCATGAATCATGAATTGAATCATGAAGCATAAATCATGAATCATGAATTGAATCATGAATCATGAATCATGAATCGAATCATGAATTGAATCATGAATCATGAATCATGAATTGAATCATGAATCATGAATCGAATCATGAATCATGAATTGAATCATGAATCATGAATCATGAATAGAATCATGAATCATGAATCATGAATAGAATCATGAATCATGAATCATGAATCATGAATTGAATCATGAATCATGAATCATGAATTGAATCATTAATCATGAATCGAATCATGAATCACGAATTGAATCATGAATCATGAATCGAATCATGAATCATGGATTGAATCATGAATCATGAATAGAATCATGAATCATGAATCATGAATCATGAATTAAATCATGAATCATGAATCGAATCATGAATCATGAATTGAATCATGAATCATGAATCATAAATCGATTCATGAATCATTAATTGAATCATGAATCATGAATCATGAATCATGAATTGAATCATGAATCATGAATCATGAATCATGAATTGAATCATGAATCATGAATCGAATCATGAATCATGAATCATGAATCATGAATTGAATCATGAATCATGAATTATGAATCATGAATTGAATCATGAATCATGAATCATGAATCTTGAATTGAATCATGAATCATAAATCATGAATCATGAATCAAATCATGAATCATGAATCATGAATCATGAATCATGAATTGAATCATGAATCATCAATTATGAATCATGAATTGAATCATGAATCATGAATCATGAATCATGAATCATGAATTGAATCATGAATCATAAATCATGAATCATGAATCGAATCATGAATCATGAATTGAATCATGAATCATGAATCATGAATAGAATCATGAATCATGAATCATGAATAGAATCATGAATCATGAATCATGAATCATGAATTGAATCATGAATCATGAATCATGAATTGAATCATTAATCATGAATCGAATCATGAATCACGAATTGAATCATGAATCATGAATCGAATCATGAATCATGGATTGAATCATGAATCATGAATAGAATCATGAATCATGAATCATGAATCATGAATTAAATCATGAATCATGAATCGAATCATGAATCATGAATTGAATCATGAATCATGAATCATAAATCGATTCATGAATCATTAATTGAATCATGAATCATGAATCATGAATCATGAATTGAATCATGAATCATGAATCATGAATCATGAATTGAATCATGAATCATGAATCGAATCATGAATCATGAATCATGAATCATGAATTGAATCATGAATCATGAATTATGAATCATGAATTGAATCATGAATCATGAATCATGAATCTTGAATTGAATCATGAATCATAAATCATGAATCATGAATCAAATCATGAATCATGAATCATGAATCATGAATCATGAATTGAATCATGAATCATCAATTATGAATCATGAATTGAATCATGAATCATGAATCATGAATCATGAATCATGAATTGAATCATGAATCATAAATCATGAATCATGAATTGAATCATGAATAATGAATCATGAATCGAATCATGAATTGAATCATGAATCATGAATTATGAATCATAAATTGAATCAATAATCATGAATCATGAATTGAATCATGAATTGAATCATGAATCATGAATCATGAATTGAATCATGAATCATAAATCATGAATTGAATCATGAATTGAATCATGAATCATGAATTGAATCATGAATCATGAATTGAATCATGAATTGAATCATGAATCATGAATCATGAATCATGAATTAAATCATGAATCATGAATCATGAATCATAAATCGAATCATGAATTGAATCATGATTTGAATCATGAATAATGAACTGATTCATGAATTGAATCATGAATTGAATCTTGAATCATGAATTGAATCATGAATCATGAATCATGAATCAAGAATCATAAATCGAATCATGAATCAAGAATCATAAATCGAATCATGAATCATGAAATGAATCAGGAATCGAATCATGAATTGAATCATGAATCATGAATTGAATCATGAATCATGAATTGAATCATGAATCATGAATCATGAATCATGAATTGAATCATGAATCATGAATTATGAAACATGAATTGAATCATGAATCATTAATTGAACCATGAATCATGATTAATGAATTGAATAATGAGACATGAATCATAAATCATGAATTAAATCATGAATCATGAATCATGAATCGAATCATGAATCATGAATTGAATCATGAATCATGAATCATGAATTGAATTATGAATCATGAATCATGAATCATGAATTGAATCATGAATAATGAATCATGAATCGAATCATGAATCATGAATCATGAATTGAATCATGAATCATGAATTATGAATCATGAATTGAATCATGAATCATGAATCATGAATCATGAATCATGAATCATGAATTGAATCATGAATCATAAATCATGAATCATGAATTGAATCATAAATAATGAATCATGAATTGAATCATGAATTGAATCATGAATCATGAATTATGAATCATGAATTGAATCATGAATCATGAATCATGAATCATGAATCATGAATCATGAATTGAATCATGAATCATAAATCATGAATCATGAATTGAATCATAAATAATGAATCATGAATTGAATCATGAATTATGAATCATGAATTGAATCATGAATCATGAATCGAATCATGAATCATGAATTGAATCATGAATCATGAATCATGAATAGAATCATGAATCATGAATCATGAATCATGAATTGAATCATGAATCATGAATCGAATCATGAATCATGAATCATGAATCATGAATCATGAATTGAATCATGAATCATGAATTATGAATCATGAATTGAATCATGAATCATGAATCATGAATCATGAATCTTGAATTGAATCATGAATCATGAATCATGAATCATGAATCGAATCATGAATCATGAATTGAATCACGAATCATGAATCATGAATCATGAATCATGAATTAAATCATGAATCATGAATCGAATCATGAATCATGAATTGAATCATGAATCATGAATCATAAATCGATTCATGAATCATTAATTGAATCATTAATCATGCATCATGAATCATGAATTGAATCATGAATCATGAATCATGAATCATGAATTGAATCATGAATCATGAATCGAATCATGAATCATGAATCATGAATCATGAATCATGAATTGAATCATGAATCATGAATTATGAATCATGAATTGAATCATGAATCATGAATCATGAATCATGAATCTTGAATTGAATCATGAATCATAAATCATGAATCATGAATCGAATCATGAATCATGAATCATGAATCATGAATCATGAATTGAATCATGAATCATCAATTATGAATCATGAATTGAATCATGAATCATGAATCATGAATCATGAATCATGAATTGAATCATGAATCATAAATCATGAATCATGAATTGAATCATGAATAATGAATCATGAATCGAATCATGAATTGAATCATGAATCATGAATTATGAATCATAAATTGAATCAATAATCATGAATCATGAAATGAATCATGAATTGAATCATGAATCATGAATCATGAATTGAATCATGAATCATGAATCATGAATCATGAATTGAATCATGAATTGAATCATGAATCATGAATTGAATCATGAATCATGAATCATGAATTGAACGATGAATTGAATCATGAATCATGAATCATGAATCATGAATTAAATCATGAATCATGAATCATAAATCGAATCATGAATTGAATCATGATTTGAATCATGAATAATGAACTGATTCATGAATTGAATCATGAATTGAATCTTGAATCATGAATTGAATCATGAATCATGAATCAAGAATCATAAATCGAATCAAGAATCAAGAATCATAAATCGAATCATGAATCATGAAATGAATCAGGAATCGAATCATGAATTGAATCATGAATCATGAATTGAATCATGAATCATGAATTGAATCATGAATCATGAATCATGAATCATAAATTGAATCATGAATCATGAATTATGAAACATGAATTGAATCATGAATCATGAATTGAATCATGAATCATGATTAATGAATTGAATAATGAGACATGAATCATAAATCGAATCATGAATCATGAATTGAATCATGAATCATGAATCATGAATTGAATTATGAATCATGAATCATGAATCATGAATTGAATCATGAATAATGAATAATGAATCGAATCATGAATCATGAATCATGAATTGAATCATGAATCATGAATTATGAATCATGAATTGAATCATGAATCATGAATCATGAATCATGAATCATGAATTGAATCATGAATCATAAATCATGAATCATGAATTGAATCATGAATAATGAATCATGAATCGAATCATGAATCATGAATTATGAATCATTAATTGAATCATGAATCATGAATTATGAATCATAAATTGAATCATGAATCATGAATCATGAATTGAATCATGAATCATGAATCATGAATCATGAATTGAATCATGAATTGAATCATGAATCATGAATTGAATCATGAATCATGAATCGAATCATGAATCATGAATTGAATCATGAATTGAATCATGAATCATGAATCATAAATCATTAATTAAATCATGAATCATGATTTATGAATCATAAATCGAATCATGAATCATGAATTGAATCATGAATTGAATCATGAATAATGAATTGATTCATGAATTGAATCATGAATTGAATCTTAAATCATGAATTGAATCTTGAATCACTAATCATGAATCATGAATCATGAATTGAATCATGAATCATGAAATGAATCAGGAATCGAATCATGAATCAAGAATCATAAATCGAATCATGAATCATGAAATGAATCAGGAATCGAATCATGAATTGAATCATGAATCATGAATTGAATCATGAATCATGAATCATGAATCATGAATTGAATCATGAATCATGAATTATGAAACATGAATTGAATCATGAATCATGAATTAAATCATTAATCATGAATCATGAATTGAATCATGAATCATGAATTGAATCATGAATTGAATCATGAATCATGAATTGAATCATTAAATCATGAATCATGAATCGAATCATAAATCATGAATCATGAATCATGAATCATGAATTAAATCATGAATCATGAATAATAAATCGAATCATGAATCATGAATTGAATCAGGAATCGAATCATGAATTGTATCATGAAATAAATCATGAATTGAAACATTAATCATGTATCATAAATCATGAATCATGATTTGAATCATGAATCATGAATTGAATCATGAATCATGAATTATGAATCATGAATTGAATTATGAATCATGAATCATGAATCATGAATTGAATCATAAATTGAATCATCAATCATGAATCATGAATTGAATCATGATTTGAATCAAGAATCATAAATCATGAATTGAATCATGAATCATTAATCATGAATTAAATCTTGAATTGAATCATGAATCATGAATTGAATCATGAATCATGAATCGAATCATGAATCATGAATTGAATCATGAATTGAATCATGAATTATGAATCATGAATCGAATCATAAATCATGAATCAAGAATCATGAATCAAATTATGAATCATGAATTGAATCATGAATCATGAATCATGAATCGAATCATGAATCAAGAATCATGAATCATGAATTGAATCATTAATCATAAATCGAATTTTGAATTATGAATCATGAATTGAATCATGAATTGAATCATGAGTCATGAATCATGAATCATAAATTGAATCATGAATCATGAATTGAATCATAAATTATGAATCATGAATCGAATCATGAATCATGAATTGAATCATGAATAATGAATCATGAATCGAATCATGAATCATGAATCGAATCATGAATCATGAATTGAATCATGAATCATGAATTATGAATCGAATCATGAATCATGAATCATGAATTGAATCATTATTCATAAATAGAATCTTGAATTATGAATCATGAATTGAATCATGAATTGAATCATGAATCATGAATCGAATCATGAATCATGAATTGAATCATGAATAATGTATCATGAATCGAATCATGAATTATGAATCATGAATTGAATCATGAATCATAAATCGAATCTTGAATTATGAATCATGAATTAAATCATGAATTGAATCGTGAATCATGAATCATGAATCATAAATTGAATCATGAATCATGAATTGAATCATGAATTGAATCATGAATCATGAATCGAATCATGAATAATGAATCATGAATTGAATCATGAATAATTAATCATGAATCGAATCATGAATCATGAATCATGAATCATGAATTGAATCATGAATCATGAATCGAATCTTGAATTATGAATCATGAATTGAATCATGAATTGAATCTCGAATCATGAATCATGAATTGAATCAGGAAACGGATCATGAATTGAATCATGAATCATGAATTGAATTATGAATCATGAATCATGAATTGAATCATGAATCATGAATTATGAATCATGAATTGAATCATGAATCATTAATCATGAATTGAATCATGAATCATGAATTATGAATCATGAATTGAATCATGAATCATAAATTGAATCATGAATCATGAATCATGAATTGAATCATGAATCATAAATCAAATTATGATTAATGAATTGAATCAGGAAACGAATCATAAATTTTATCATGAATCATGAATTGATTCATGAATCATGAATTGAATCATGAATCATGAATTATGAATCATGAATTGAATCATGAATCATTAATCATGAATTGAATCATGAATCATGAATCATGAATTGAATCATGAATTGGATCATGAATCATGAATCATAAAATGAATCATTAATCATGAATCATGAATTAGATCATGAATTAAATCATGAATCATAAATTGAATCATGAATCATGAATTAAATCATGAATCATGAATCATGAATTAAATCATAAATCATGAATTGAATCATGAATCTTGAATTGAATCATGAATCATGAGTTGAATCATGAATTAAATCATGGATTGATTCATGAATCATGAATCATGAATTAAATCATGAATCATGAATTGAATCATGAATCATGAATCATAAATCATGAATCATGAATTGAATCATGAATCATGAATCATGAATCATGAATTGAATAATGAATCATGAATTATGAATCATGAATTGAATCATGAATTATGAATTATGAATCAAGAATTGAATCATGAATCATGAATCATGAATCATGAATTGAATCATGAATCATGAATCATGAATCATGAATCATGAATCATGACTCATAAATTGAATCATCAATCATGAATCATGAATTGAATCATGAATTTAATCATGAATCATGAATCATGAATTGAATCATGAATCATAAATCGAATCATGAATCATGATTTGAATCATGAATCATGATTTGAATCATGAATCACGAATCATGAATTGAATCATGAATCATGAATCATGAATCATGAATTGAATCATGAATCATGAATCATGAATCATGAATCATGACTCATAAATTGAATCATCAATCATGAATCATGAATTGAATCATGAATCATGAATCATGAATCATGAATTGAATAATGAATCATGAATTATGAATCATGAATTGAATCATGAATTATGAATTATGAATCATGAATTGAATCATGAATCATGAATCATGAATCATGAATTAAATCATGAATCATGAATCATGAATCATGACTCATAAATTGAATCATCAATCATGAATCATGAATTGAATCATGAATTTAATCATGAATCATGAATTGAATCATGAATCATAAATCGAATCATGAATCATGATTTGAATCATGAATCATGATTTGAATCATGAATCATGATTTGAATCATGAATCACGAATCATGAATTGAATCATGAATAATGAATCGAATCATGAATTATGAATCATGAATTGAATCTTGAATCATAAATCATAAATCATGAATTAAATCATGAATCATGAATCATAATTCGAGTCATGAATCAAGAATCATGAATCGAATCATGAATCATGAACTGAATCATGAATCATGAATCATAAATCATGAATCGAATCATGAATCATGAATCATGAATCATGAATTGAATCATGAATCATGAATCATGAATTGAATCATGAATCATGAATCGAATCATGAATCATGAATCATGAATCATGAATTGAATCATGAATCATGAATTATGAATCGAATCATGAATCAAGAATCATAAATCGAATCATAAATCATGAATTGAATCATGAATCGAATCATGAATCATGAATCATGAATCAAGAATCATGAATCGAATCATGAATCATGAATCGTGAATCATAAATCATGAAGTGAATCATGAATCATGAATCGAATCATGAATCATGAATTGAATCATGAATTGAATCATGAATCATGAATCGAATCATGAATCATGAATCGAATCATGAATCATGAATCAAATTATGAATCATGAATTGAATCATGAATCATGAATCATGATTAATGAATCATGAATTGAATGCTGAATCATGAATCGAATCATGAATCATGAGTTGAATCATGAATCGAATCATGAATCATGAAACATAAATAAAGAATCATGAATCATGAATTGAATCATGAATCATGAATCGAATCATGAATCATGAATAATAAATCAAATTATGAATCATGAATTTAATCAGGAATCAAATCATGAATTTAATCAGGAATCATGAAATGAATCATGAATTGAATCATGAATTGAATCATGAATCATTAATTGAATTATAAATCATCAATCATAAATTGAATCATCAATCATGAATCATGAATTGAATCATGAATTCAATCATGAATCAAGAATCATGAATTGAATCATGAATCATGAATCATGAATCATGAATTCAATCATAATTCATGAATTAATTCATGAATCATGAATCGAATCATAAATCATGAATCATGAATTGAATCATGAATCAGGAATCATGAATCATGAATTAAATCATAAATCATGAATCGAATCATGAATCATGAATTATGAATCGAATCATGAATCATGAATCATGAATTCAATCATGATTCATAAATCGAATCTTGAATTATGAATCATGAATTGAATCATGAATTGAATCATGAATCGAATCATGAATCATGAATTGAATCATGAATCATGAATTATGAATCGAATCATGAATCATGAATCATGAATTGAATCATGAATCATAAATCGAATCTTGAATTATGAATCATGAATCGAATCATGAATCATGAATCATGAATTGAATCATGAATCATGAATTGAATCATGAATCATGTATCATGAATCGAATCATAAATTATGAATCATGAATTGAATCATGAATCATAAATCGAATCTTGAATTATGAATCATGAATTGAATCATGAATTGAATCGTGAATCATGAATCATAAATTGAATCATGAATCATGAATTGAATCATGAATTGAATCATTAATTGAATAATGAATCATGAATCGAATCATGAATCATGAATCGAATCATGAATCATGAGTTGAATCATGAATCGAATCATGAATCATGAAACATAAATAAAGAATCATGAATCATGAATTGAATCATGAATCATGAATCGAATCATGAATCATGAATAATAAATCAAATTATGAATCATGAATTTAATCAGGAATCAAATCATGAATTTAATCAGGAATCATGAAATGAATCATGAATTGAATCATGAATTGAATCATGAATCATTAATTGAATCATAAATCATCAATCATAAATTGAATCATCAATCATGAATCATGAATTGAATCATGAATTCAATCATGAATCAAGAATCATGAATTGAATCATGAATCATGAATCATGAATCATGAATTCAATCATAATTCATGAATTAATTCATGAATCATGAATCGAATCATAAATCATGAATCATGAATTGAATCATGAATCAGGAATCATGAATCATGAATTAAATCATAAATCATGAATCGAATCATGAATCATGAATTATGAATCGAATCATGAATCATGAATCATGAATTCAATCATGATTCATAAATCGAATCTTGAATTATGAATCATGAATTGAATCATGAATTGAATCATGAATCATGAATCGAATCATGAATCATGAATTGAATCATGAATCATGAATTATGAATCGAATCATGAATCATGAATCATGAATTGAATCATGAATCATAAATCGAATCTTGAATTATGAATCATGAATCGAATCATGAATCATGAATCATGAATTGAATCATGAATCATGAATTGAATCATGAATCATGTATCATGAATCGAATCATAAATTATGAATCATGAATTGAATCATGAATCATAAATCGAATCTTGAATTATGAATCATGAATTGAATCATGAATTGAATCGTGAATCATGAATCATAAATTGAATCATGAATCATGAATTGAATCATGAATTGAATCATTAATTGAATAATGAATCATGAATCGAATCATGAATCATGAATTGAATCATGAATCATGAATCATTAATCGAATCATGAATTGAATCATGAATCATGAATCATTAATTGAATCATGAATCATGAATCATGAATCATGGATTCACACATGAATCATGAATTGATACATGATTCATAATTAATCATGAATCGAATCATGAATCATGAATCATGAATCATAAATCATGAATTGAATCATGAATCATGAATCAAATCTTGAATTATGATTCATGAATTGAATCATGAATTGAATCTCGAATCATGAATCATGAATTGAATCAGGAAACGGATCATGAATTGAATCATGAATCATGAATTGAATTATGAATCATGAATCATGAATTATGAATCATGAATTGAATCATGAATCATTAATCATGAATTGAATCATGAATCATGAATTATGAATCATGAATTGAATCATGAATCATGAATTGAATCATGAATCATGAATCATAAATTGAATCATGAATCATGAATCATGAATTGAATCATGAATCATGAATTGAATCATGAATCATGAATTATGAATCATGAATTGAATCATGAATCATTAATCATGAATTGAATCATGAATCATGAATCATGAATTGAATCATGAATTGGATCATGAATCATGAATCATAAATTGAATCATTAATCATGAATCATGAATTGGATCATGAATTAAATCATGAATCATAAATTGAATCATGAATCATTAATTAAATCATGAATCATGAATCATGAATTAAATCATAAATCATGAATTGAATCATGAATCTTGAATTGAATCATGAATCATGAGTTGAATCATGAATTAAATCATGGATTGATTCATGAATCATGAATCATGAATTAAATCATGAATCATGAATGATGAATTGAATCATGAATCATGAATTAAAACATGAATCATGAATTATGAATCATGAATTGAATCATGAATTATGAATCATGAATCATGAATTAAATCATGAATCGAGAATCATGAATTGAATCATGAATCATGAATCATGAATCATGAATTGAATCATGAATCATGAATTATGAATCATGAATTGAATCATGAATTATGAATTATGAATCATGAATTGAATCATGAATCATGAATCATGAACTGAATCATGAATTGAATCATGAATCATGAATCATGAATCATGACTCATAAATTGAATCATCAATCATGAATCATGAATTGAATCATGAATTTAATCATGAATCACGAATCATGAATTGAATCATGAATAATGAATCGAATCATGAATTATGAATCATGAATTGAATCTTGAATCATAAATCATAAATCATGAATTAAATCATGAATCATGAATCATAATTCGAATCATGAATCATGAATCAAGAATCATGAATCGAATCATGAATCATGAATTGAATCATGAATCATGAATCATAAATCTTGAATCGAATCATGAATCATGAATCATGAATCATGAATTGAATCATGAATCATGAATCATGAATCGAATTATGAATCATGAATTGATTCATGAATCATGAATCATGAATTGAATCATGAATCATGAATTATGAATCGAATCATGAATCAAGAATCATAAATCGAATCATGAATCATGAATTGAATCATGAATCGAATCATGAATCATGAATCATGAATCAAGAATCATGAATCGAATCATGAATCATGAATCGAATCATGAATCATGAATCATAAATCATGAAGTGAATCATAAATCGAGTCATGAATCATGAATTGAATCTGGAATCGAATCATGAATTGAATCATGAATCATGAATTCAATCATGAGTCATGAATCATGAATTGAATCATGAATCATGAATTGAATCATGAAACATGAATTGAATCATGAATCATTAATCATGAATTGAATCATGAATCATGAATTGATTTATGAATCATGAATCATGAATCGAATCATGAATCATGAATCATGAATCATGAATAAAATCATGAATCATGAATCGTTTCATGAATCATGAATCATTAATCGTGAATTGAATCATGAATCATGAATTAAATCTTCAATCATGAATCATGAATTGAATCATGAATTGAATCATGAATCATAAATTGAATCATGAATCATGAATTGAATCATAAATCATGAATCATGAATCATGAATTGAATCATGAATCATTAATCTTGAATCAAATCATGAATCATGAATCATGAATTAAATCATGAATCATGAATCATGAATTGAATCATGAATCATGAATCATAAATTGAATCATCAATCATGAATCATGAATTGAATCATGAATTGAATCATGAATCATCAATCATAAATTGAATCATGAATCATGAATCATGAATTGAATCATGAATCATGAATCGAATCATAATTCATGAATCATGAATCATGAATTAAAACATGAATCATGAATCATGATTCGAATCATGAATCATGAATCATGAATCGAATCATGAATTAAAACATGAATCATGAATCATGATTCGAATCATGAATCATGAATCATGAATCGAATCATGAATCATGAATCGAATCATGAATCATGAATTGAATCATGAATCATGAATAGAATCATGAATCATGAATTGAATCATGAATCATGAATCATGATTTGAATCATGAATCATGAATTGAATCATGAATCATAAATCAAATCTTGAATTATGAATCATGAATTGAATCATGAATTAAATCATGAATTGAATCATGAATCATGAATCATGAATCATAAATTGAATCATGAATCATGAATTGAATCATGAATTGAATCATGTATCATGAATTGAATCATGAATCATAAATTGAATCATGAATCATGAATTGAATTATGAATTGAATCATGTATCATGAATTGAATCATGAATCATGAATCATAAATCATGAATTGAATCATGAATAATGAATCTTGAATCGAATCATGAATCATGAATCATGAATCATGAATCATGAATTGAATCATGAATCAAATCTTAAATTATGAATCATGAATTGAATCATGAATTAAATCTCGCATCATGAATCATGAATTGAATCAGGAATCATGAACTATGAATCATGAATATAATCATGAATCATGAATTGAATCATGAATCATGAATTGAATCATGAATTAAATCATGAATCATGAATCATGAATCGAATCACGAATCATGAATTGAATCATGAATTGAATCATGAATCATGAATTGAATCATGATTTGAATCATGAATTTATTCATGAATCATGAATCATAAATCGAATCATGAATCATGAATTGAATCAGGAAACAAATCATAAATTGAATCATCAATCATAAATTGAATCATAAATCATTAATCATGAATCGAATCAAGAATCATGAATCAAGAATCATAAATCGAATCATGAATCATGAATTGAATCATGAATCATGAATTAAATCATGAATCATGAATCATGAATCAAATCATGAATCATGAATCATGAATCATGAATCATGAATCATGAATTCAATCATGAGTCATGAATCATGAATTGAATCATGAATCATGAATTGAATCATGAAACATGAATTGAATCATGAATCATTAATCATGAATTGAATCATGAATCATGAATTGATTTATGAATCATGAATCATGAATCGAATCATGAATCATGAATCATGAATCATGAATTAAATCATGAATCATGAATCATGAATCGTTTCATGAATCATGAATCATGAATCGTGAATTGAATCATGAATCATGAATTAAATCTTCAATCATGAATCATGAATTGAATCATGAATTGAATCATGAATCATAAATTGAATCATGAATCATGAATCATGAATCATGAATTTAATCATAAATCATGAATCATGAATCATGAATTGAATCATGAATCATTAATCTTGAATCAAATCATGAATCATGAATCAAGAATCATGAATCATGAATCATGAATTGAATCATGAATCATGAATCGAATCATGAATTGAATCATGAATCATGAATCGAATCATGAATCATGAATTGAATCCTGAATCATGAATCATGAATAGAATAATGAATCATGAATCATGAATTGAATCATGAATCATTAATCTTGAACCAAATCATGAATCATGAATCATGAATTAAATCATGAATCATGAATCATGAATTGAATCATGAATCATGAATCATAAATTGAATCATCAATCATGAATCATGAATTGAATCATGAATTGAATCATGAATTGAATCATGAATCATCAATCATAAATTGAATCATGAATCATGAATTGAATCATGAATCATGAATCGAATCATGAATCATGAATCATGAATCATGAATCATGAATTAAAACATGAATCATGAATCATGATTCGAATCATGAATCATGAATCATGAATCGAATCATGAATCATGAATCGAATCATGAATCATGAATAGAATCATGAATCATGAATTGAATCATGAATCATAAATCAAATCTTGAATTATGAATCATGAATTGAATCATGAATTAAATCATGAATTGAATCATGAATCATGAATCATAAATTGAATCATGAATCATGAATTGAATCATGAATTGAATCATGTATCATGAATTGAATCATGAATCATGAATCATAAATCATGAATTGAATCATGAATAATGAATCATGAATCGAATCATGAATCATGAATCATGAATCATGAATCATGAATTGAATCATGAATCAAATCTTAAATTATGAATCATGAATTGAATCATGAATTAAATCTCGCATCATGAATCATGAATTGAATCAGGAATCATGAACTATGAATCATGAATATAATCATGAATCATGAATCATGAATTGAATCATGAAACATGAATTGAATCATGAATTAAATCATGAATCATGAATCATGAATCGAATCACGAATCATGAATTGAATCATGAATTGAATCATGAATCATGAATTGAATCATGATTTGAATCATGAATTTATTCATGAATCATGAATCATAAATCGAATCATGAATCATGAATTGAATCAGGAAACAAATCATAAATTGAATCATCAATCATAAATTGAATCATAAATCATTAATCATGAATCGAATCATGAATCATGAATCAAGAATCATAAATCGAATCATGAATCATGAATTGAATCATGAATCATGAATTAAATCATGAATCATATATTGAATCATGAATTGAATCATTAATCATGAATCATGAATCATGAATTCAATTATAATTTGAATCATGAATCATGAATTGAATCATGAATTGAATCATGAATTGAATCTGGAATCGAATCATGAATTGAATCATGAATCATGAATTCAATCATGAATCATGAATTCAATCATGAGTCATGAATCATGAATTGAATCATGAATCATGAATTGAATCATGAAACATGAATTGAATCATGAATCATTAATCATGAATTGAATCATGAATCATGAATTGATTTATGAATCATGAATCATGAATCGAATCATGAATCATGAATCATGAATCATGAATTAAATCATGAATCATGAATCATGAATCGTTTCATGAATCATGAATCATGAATCGTGAATTGAATCATGAATCATGAATTAAATCTTCAATCATGAATCATGAATTGAATCATGAATTGAATCATGAATCATAAATTGAATCATGAATCATGAATCATGAATAATGAATTGAATCATAAATCATGAATCATGAATCATGAATTGAATCATGAATCATTAATCTTGAATCAAATCATGAATCATGAATCAAGAATCATGAATCATGAATCATGAATTGAATCATGAATCATGAATCGAATCATGAATTGAATCATGAATCATGAATCATGAATAGAATCATGAATCATGAATCATGAATTGAATCATGAATCATGAATCATGAATTAAATCATGAATCATGAATCGAATCATGAATCATGAATTGAATCATGAATCATGAATCATGAATTGAATCATAATTCATGAATCATGAATCGAATCATGAATCATGAATCATGAATTGAATTATAATTTGAATCATGAATCACGAATTGAATCATGAATCATGAATTGAATCATGAATCATGAATCATAAATTAAATCATGAATCATGAATCAAGAATCATGAATCGAATAATGAATCATGAATTGAATCATGAATCATGAATCATGAATCGAATCATGAATCATGAATCATGAATTGAATCATGAATCATGAATCATAAATTGAATCATGAATTGAATCATGAATTGAATCATGAATCATGAATCATGAATTGCATCATGAATCATGAATCATGAATCATGAATCATGAATTGAATCATGAATCATGAATCATGAATCATGAATCATAAATTGAATCATCAATCATAAATCGAATCTTGAATCATGAATCATGAATTGAATCATGAATTGAATCATGAATTGAATCATGAATCATGAATTATGAATTGAATCATGAATCATGAATCATGAATCATGAATCATGAATTCAATCATGAATCATGAATTGAATCAAGAATCATAAATCGAATCATGAATCAAGAATCATAAATCGAATCATGAATCATGAAATGAATCAGGAATCGAATCATGAATTGAATCATAATTCATGAATTCAATCATCAATCATGAATCATGAATCATGAATTGAATCATGAATCATGAATCAGGAATTGAATCATGGATCAAGAATCATAAATCGAATCATGAATCAAGAATCATAAATCAAATCATGAATAATGAAATGAATCAGGAATCTAATCATGAATTAAATCATGAATCAATAATTGAATCATGAATCATAAATCATGAATCATGAACCATGAATTGAATCATAATTCATAAATCAAGAATCATGAATCGAATCATGAATCATGAATTGAATCATGAATCATGAATCATGAATCGAATCATGAATCATGAATCATGAATCATGAATCATAAATTGAATAATGAATCATGAATCGAATCTTGAATCATGAATCATGAATTGAATCATGAATCACGAATCATGAATTGAATCATGAATCATGAATCATGAATCATGAATCATGAATTTAATCATGAATTGAATCATGAATTAAATCATGAATCATGAATCATGAATTGAATCATGATTCATGAATCATGAATTCAATCATGAATCATGAATCAAGAATCATAAATCGAATCATGAATCAAGAATCATAAATCGAATCATGAATCATGAAATTAATCAGGAATCTAATCTTGAATTGAATTATGAATCATAAATTCAATCATCAATCATGAATCATGAATCATGAATTGAATCATGAATCATGAATCATGAATCATGAATCATGAATCATAAATTGAATCATGAATCATGAATCGAATCTTGAATCATGAATCATGAATTGAATCATGAATCATTAATCATGATTTGAATCATGAATCATAAATCATGAATCATGAATAATAAATCGAATCATGAATCATGAATTGAATCAGGAATCGAATCATGAATTGAATCATGAATCATGAAATGAATCATGAATTGAATTATGAATCATGATTCATAAATCATGAATCATGAATTGAATCATGAATCATAAATTATGAATCATAAATTGAATCATGAATCATGAATTGAATCATGAATTAAATCATGAATCATGAATCATGAATTGAATCATGAATCATGAATCATAAATTGAATCATCAATCATGAATCATGAATTGAATCATGAATCATCAATCATAAATTGAATCATGAATCATGAATCATGAATTAAATCTCGCATCATGAATCATGAATTGAATCAGGAATCATGAACTATGAATCATGAATATAATCATGAATCATGAATCATGAATTGAATCATGAAACATGAATTGAATCATGAATTAAATCATGAATCATGAATCATGAATCGAATCACGAATCATGAATTGAATCATGAATTGAATCATGAATCATGAATTGAATCATGATTTGAATCATGAATTTATTCATGAATCATGAATCATAAATCGAATCATGAATCATGAATTGAATCAGGAAACAAATCATAAATTGAATCATCAATCATAAATTGAATCATAAATCATTAATCATGAATCGAATCATGAATCATGAATCAAGAATCATAAATCGAATCATGAATCATGAATTGAATCATGAATCATGAATTAAATCATGAATCATATATTGAATCATGAATTGAATCATTAATCATGAATCATGAATCATGAATTCAATTATAATTTGAATCATGAATCATGAATTGAATCATGAATTGAATCATGAATTGAATCTGGAATCGAATCATGAATTGAATCATGAATCATGAATTCAATCATGAATCATGAATTCAATCATGAGTCATGAATCATGAATTGAATCATGAATCATGAATTGAATCATGAAACATGAATTGAATCATGAATCATTAATCATGAATTGAATCATGAATCATGAATTGATTTATGAATCATGAATCATGAATCGAATCATGAATCATGAATCATGAATCATGAATTAAATCATGAATCATGAATCATGAATCGTTTCATGAATCATGAATCATGAATCGTGAATTGAATCATGAATCATGAATTAAATCTTCAATCATGAATCATGAATTGAATCATGAATTGAATCATGAATCATAAATTGAATCATGAATCATGAATCATGAATAATGAATTGAATCATAAATCATGAATCATGAATCATGAATTGAATCATGAATCATTAATCTTGAATCAAATCATGAATCATGAATCAAGAATCATGAATCATGAATCATGAATTGAATCATGAATCATGAATCGAATCATGAATTGAATCATGAATCATGAATCATGAATAGAATCATGAATCATGAATCATGAATTGAATCATGAATCATGAATCATGAATTAAATCATGAATCATGAATCGAATCATGAATCATGAATTGAATCATGAATCATGAATCATGAATTGAATCATAATTCATGAATCATGAATCGAATCATGAATCATGAATCATGAATTGAATTATAATTTGAATCATGAATCACGAATTGAATCATGAATCATGAATTGAATCATGAATCATGAATCATAAATTAAATCATGAATCATGAATCAAGAATCATGAATCGAATAATGAATCATGAATTGAATCATGAATCATGAATCATGAATCGAATCATGAATCATGAATCATGAATTGAATCATGAATCATGAATCATAAATTGAATCATGAATTGAATCATGAATTGAATCATGAATCATGAATCATGAATTGCATCATGAATCATGAATCATGAATCATGAATCATGAATTGAATCATGAATCATGAATCATGAATCATGAATCATAAATTGAATCATCAATCATAAATCGAATCTTGAATCATGAATCATGAATTGAATCATGAATTGAATCATGAATTGAATCATGAATCATGAATTATGAATTGAATCATGAATCATGAATCATGAATCATGAATCATGAATTCAATCATGAATCATGAATTGAACCAAGAATCATAAATCGAATCATGAATCAAGAATCATAAATCGAATCATGAATCATGAAATGAATCAGGAATCGAATCATGAATTGAATCATAATTCATGAATTCAATCATCAATCATGAATCATGAATCATGAATTGAATCATGAATCATGAATCAGGAATTGAATCATGGATCAAGAATCATAAATCGAATCATGAATCAAGAATCATAAATCAAATCATGAATAATGAAATGAATCAGGAATCGAATCATGAATTAAATCATGAATCAATAATTGAATCATGAATCATGAATCATGAATCATGAACCATGAATTGAATCATAATTCATAAATCAAGAATCATGAATCGAATCATGAATCATGAATTGAATCATGAATCATGAATCATGAATCGAATCATGAATCATGAATCATGAATCATGAATCATAAATTGAATAATGAATCATGAATCGAATCTTGAATCATGAATCATGAATTGAATCATGAATCACGAATCATGAATTGAATCATGAATCATGAATCATGAATCATGAATCATGAATTTAATCATGAATTGAATCATGAATTAAATCATGAATCATGAATCATGAATTGAATCATGATTCATGAATCATGAATTCAATCATGAATCATGAATCAAGAATCATAAATCGAATCATGAATCAAGAATCATAAATCGAATCATGAATCATGAAATTAATCAGGAATCTAATCTTGAATTGAATTATGAATCATAAATTCAATCATCAATCATGAATCATGAATCATGAATTGAATCATGAATCATGAATCATGAATCATGAATCATGAATCATCAATTGAATCATGAATCATGAATCGAATCTTGAATCATGAATCATGAATTGAATCATGAATCATTAATCATGATTTGAATCATGAATCATAAATCATGAATCATGAATAATAAATCGAATCATGAATCATGAATTGAATCAGGAATCGAATCATGAATTGAATCATGAATCATGAAATGAATCATGAATTGAATTATGAATCATGATTCATAAATCATGAATCATGAATTGAATCATGAATCATAAATTATGAATCATAAATTGAATCATGAATCATGAATTGAATCATGAATTAAATCATGAATCATGAATCATGAATTGAATCATGAATCATGAATCATAAATTGAATCATCAATCATGAATCATGAATTGAATCATGAATCATCAATCATAAATTGAATCATGAATCATGAATCATGAATTGAATCATGAATCATGAATCGAATCATGAATCATGAATCATGAATCATGAATTAAAACATGAATCATGAATCATGATTCTAATCATGAATCATGAATCATGAATCGAATCATGAATCATGAATCGAATCATGAATCATGAATTGAATCATGAATCATGAATCGAATCATGAATCATGAATTGAATCATAATTCATGATTTGAATCATGAATAATGAATTGAATCATGAATCATGAATCAAATCTTGAATTATGAATCATGAATTGAATCATGAATTAAATCATGAATTGAATCATGAATCATGAATCATGAATCATAAATTGAATCATGAATCGAATCATGAATTGAATCATGTATCATGAATTGAATCATGAATCATAAATCATGAATTGAATCATGAATAATGAATCATGAATCATGAATTGAATCATGAATCAAATCTTAAATTATGAATCATGAATTGAATCATGAATTAAATCTCGCATCATGAATCATGAATTGAATCAGGAATCATGAACTATGAATCATGAAAATAATCATGAATCATGAATCATGAAATGAATCATGAATCATGAATTGAATCATGAATTAAATCATGAATCATGAATCGAATCACGAATCATGAATTGAATCATGAATTGAATCATGAATCATGAATTGAATCATGAATTAAATCATGAATTTATTCATAAATCATGAATCATAAATCGAATCATGAATCATGAATTGAATCAGGAAACAAATCATAAATTGAATCATGAATCATGAATTGAATCATAAATCATTAATCATGAATTGAATCATGAATCATGAATCAAGAATCATAAATCGAATCATGAATCATGAATTGAATCATGAATCATGAATTAAATCATGAATCATGAATAATGAATCAAATCATGAATCATGAATCATGAATCATGAATCATGAATTGAATCATGAATCATGAATCGAATCATGAATCATGAATTGAATCATGAATTGAATCATTAATCATGAATCATGAATTCAATTATAATTTGAATCATGAATCATGAATTGAATCATGAATTGAATCATGAATCGTGAATCATGAATTGAATCATGAATCATGAATCATGAATTGAATCATGAATCATGAATCATAAATCGAGTCATGAATCATGAATTGAATCTGGAATCGAATCATGAATTGAATCATGAATCATGAATTGAATCATGAATCATGAATTCAATCATGAGTCATGAATCATGAATTGAATCATGAATTGAATCATGAATCATTAATCATGAATTGAATCATGAATCATGAATTGATTTATGAATCATGAATCATGAATCGAATCATGAATCATGAATCATGAATCATGAATTAAATCATGAATCATGAATCATGAATCGTTTCATGAATCATGAATCATGAATCGTGAATTGAATCATGAATCATGAATTAAATCTTCAATCATGAATCATGAATTGAATCATGAATTGAATCATGAATCATAAATTGAATCATGAATCATGAATCATGAATCATGAATTGAATCATAAATCATGAATCATGAATCATGAATTGAATCATGAATCATTAATCTTGAATCAAATCATGAATCATGAATCAAGAATCATGAATCATGAATCATGAATTGAATCATGAATCATGAATCGAATCATGAATTGAATCATGAATCATGAATCGAATCATGAATCATGAATTGAATCATGAATCATGAATCATGAATAGAATCATGAATCATGAATCATGAATTGAATCATGAATCATGAATTGAATCATGAATCATGAATTAAATCATGAATCATGAATCATGAATCAAATCATGAATCATGAATCATGAATCATGAATCATGAATCATGAATTGAATCATGAATCATGAATCGAATCATGAATCATGAATTGAATCATGAATTGAATCATTAATCATGAATCATGAATCATGAATTCAATTATAATTTGAATCATGAATAATGAATTGAATCATGAATTGAATCATGAATCGTGAATCATGAATTGAATCATGAATCATGAATCATGAATTGAATCATGAATCATGAATCATAAATCGAGTCATGAATCATGAATTGAATCTGGAATCGAATCATGAATTGAATCATGAATCATGAATTCAATCATGAATCATGAATTCAATCATGAGTCATGAATCATGAATTGAATCATGAATCATGAATTGAATCATGAAACATGAATTGAATCATGAATCATTAATCATGAATCGAATCATGAATCATGAATCATGAATTAAATCATGAATCATGAATCATGAATCGTTTCATGAATCATGAATCATGAATCGTGAATTGAATCATGAATCATGAATTAAATCTTCAATCATGAATCATGAATTGAATCATGAATTGAATCATGAATCATAAATTGAATCATGAATCATGAATCATGAATCATGAATTGAATCATAAATCATGAATCATGAATCATGAATTGAATCATGAATCATTAATCTTGAATCAAATCATGAATCAAGAATCATGAATCATGAATCATGAATTGAATCATGAATCGAATCATGAATCGAATCATGAATCATGAATTGAATCATGAATCATGAATCATGAATAGAATCATGAATCATGAATCATGAATTGAATCATGAATCATGAATCATGAATTGAATCATGAATCATGAATCGAATCATGAATCATGAATTGAATCATGAATCATGAATCATGAATAGAATCATGAATCATGAATCATGAATTGAATCATAATTCATGAATCATGAATCGAATCATGAATCATGAATCATGAATTGAATTATACTTTGAATCATGAATCATGAATTAAATCATGAATTGAATCATGAATCATGAATCATGAATTGAATCATGAATCATGAATCATAAATCGAATCATGAATCATGAATTGAATCATGAAACGAATCATAAATTGAATCATGAATCATGAATTGAATCATGAATCATGAATCATGAATTGAATCATGAATCATGAATTATAAATCATGAATTGAATCATGAATCATTAATCATGAATTGAATCATGAATCATGAATCATGAATTGAATCATGAATTAAATCATGAATCATGAATCATAAATTGAATCATGAATCATAAATTGAATCATGAATCATGAATTGATTCATGAATCATGAATCATGAATTGAATCATGAATCATGAATCGAATCATGAATCATGAATTGAATCATGAATCATGAATCGAATCATGAATCATGAATTGAATCATGAATCATGAATCATGAATAGAATCATGAATCATGAATCATGAATTGAATCATGAATCATGAATTGAATCATGAATCATGAATCGAATCATGAATCATGAATTGAATCATGAATCATGAATCATGAATAGAATCATGAATCATGAATCATGAATTGAATCATAATTCATGAATCATGAATCGAATCATGAATCATGAATCATGAATCATGAATTGAATCATGAATCATGAATCGAATCATAAATCATGATTCAAGATTCATGAATCGAATCATGAATCATGAATTGAATCATGAATAATGAATCATGAATCGAATCATAAATCATGATTCAAGATTCATGAATCAAATCATGAATCATGAATTGAATCATGAATCATGAATCATGAATCATGAATTGAATCATGAATTAAATCATGAATCATGAATCATAAATTGAATCATGAATCATGAATTGAATCATGAATCATGAATCATGAATCATGAATCATGAACTGAATCATGAATTAAATCATGAATCATGGATTGAATCATGAATCATGAATCATGAATTGAATCATGAATCATGAATTGAATCATGAATCATGAATTGAATCATGAATCATGAATCATGAATAGAATCATGAATCATGAATCATGAAATGAATCATGAATCATGAATCGAATCATGAATCATGAATTGAATCATGAATCATGAATCATGAATTGAATCATGAATCATGAATCGAATCATGAATCATGAATTGAATCATGAATCATGAATCATGAATAGAATCATGAATCATGAATCATGAATCATGAATTGAATCATGAATCATGAATCATGAATCGAATCATGAATCATGAATTGAATCATGAATCATGAATCATAAATCGAATCGTGAATCATTAATCATGAATCATGAATCATGAATTGAATCATGAATCATGAATCATGAATCGAATCATAAATCTTGATTCAAGATTCATGAATCGAATCATGAATCATGAATTGAATCATGAATAATGAATCATGAATCGAATCATGAATCATAAATCATGAATCATGAATCATGAATTAAATCATGAATCATGAATCATGAATCGAATCATGAATCATGAATCATGAATTGAATCATGAATCTTGAATTGAATCATGAATCATTAATCTCGAATCAAATCATGAATCATGAATCAAGAATCATGAATCATGAATTGAATCATGAATCATGAATTGAATCATGAATTATGAATTGATTAATGAATTGAATCATTACTAATGAATCATGAATCATGAATTGAATTATAATTTGAATCATGAATCATGAATTAAATCATGAATTGAATCATGAATCATGAATTGAATCATGAATCATGAATTGAATCATGAATTATGAATTGATTAATGAATTGAATCATTAATAATGAATCATGAATCATGAATTGAATTATAATTTGAATCATGAATCATGAATTAAATCATGAATTGAATCATGAATCATGAATCATGAATTGAATCATGAATCATGAATCATAAATCGAATCATGAATCATGAATTGAATCATGAAACGAATCATAAATTCAATCATGAATCATGAATCATGAATTGAATCATGAATAATGAATTATGAATCATGAAATGAATCATGAATCATTAATCATGAATTGAATCATGAATCATGAATCATGAATCATTAATTGAATCATGAATTAAATCATGAATCATGAATCATAAATTGAATCATGAATCATGAATCATAAATCGAATCATGAATCATGAATTGAATCATGAAACGAATCATAAATTCAATCATGAATCATGAATCATGAATTGAATCATGAATAATGAATTATGAATCATGAAATGAATCATGAATCATTAATCATGAATTGAATCATGAATCATGAATCATGAATCATTAATTGAATCATGAATTGAATCATGAATCATGAATCATGAATTGAATCATGAATTAAATCATGAATCATGAATCATAAATTGAATCATGAATCATAAATTGAATCATGAATCATGAATTGATTCATGAATCATGAATCATGAATTGAATCATGAATCATGAATCGAATCATGAATCATGAATTGAATCATGAATCATGAATCGAATCATGAATCATGAATTGAATCATGAATCATGAATCATGAATAGAATCATGAATCATGAATCATGAATTGAATCATGAATCATGAATTGAATCATGAATCATGAATCGAATCATGAATCATGAATTGAATCATGAATCATGAATCATGAATAGAATCATGAATCATGAATCATGAATTGAATCATAATTCATGAATCATGAATCGAATCATGAATCATGAATCATGAATCATGAATTGAATCATGAATCATGAATCGAATCATAAATCATGATTCAAGATTCATGAATCGAATCATGAATCATGAATTGAATCATGAATAATGAATCATGAATCGAATCATAAATCATGATTCAAGATTCATGAATCAAATCATGAATCATGAATTGAATCATGAATCATGAATCATGAATCATGAATTGAATCATGAATTAAATCATGAATCATGAATCATAAATTGAATCATGAATCATGAATTGAATCATGAATCATGAATCATGAATCATGAATCATGAACTGAATCATGAATTAAATCATGAATCATGGATTGAATCATGAATCATGAATCATGAATTGAATCATGAATCATGAATTGAATCATGAATCATGAATTGAATCATGAATCATGAATCATGAATAGAATCATGAATCATGAATCATGAAATGAATCATGAATCATGAATCGAATCATGAATCATGAATTGAATCATGAATCATGAATCATGAATTGAATCATGAATCATGAATCGAATCATGAATCATGAATTGAATCATGAATCATGAATCATGAATAGAATCATGAATCATGAATCATGAATCATGAATTGAATCATGAATCATGAATCATGAATCGAATCATGAATCATGAATTGAATCATGAATCATGAATCATAAATCGAATCGTGAATCATTAATCATGAATCATGAATCATGAATTGAATCATGAATCATGAATCATGAATCGAATCATAAATCTTGATTCAAGATTCATGAATCGAATCATGAATCATGAATTGAATCATGAATAATGAATCATGAATCGAATCATGAATCATAAATCATGAATCATGAATCATGAATTAAATCATGAATCATGAATCATGAATCGAATCATGAATCATGAATCATGAATTGAATCATGAATCTTGAATTGAATCATGAATCATTAATCTCGAATCAAATCATGAATCATGAATCAAGAATCATGAATCATGAATTGAATCATGAATCATGAATTGAATCATGAATTATGAATTGATTAATGAATTGAATCATTACTAATGAATCATGAATCATGAATTGAATTATAATTTGAATCATGAATCATGAATTAAATCATGAATTGAATCATGAATCATGAATTGAATCATGAATCATGAATTGAATCATGAATTATGAATTGATTAATGAATTGAATCATTAATAATGAATCATGAATCATGAATTGAATTATAATTTGAATCATGAATCATGAATTAAATCATGAATTGAATCATGAATCATGAATCATGAATTGAATCATGAATCATGAATCATAAATCGAATCATGAATCATGAATTGAATCATGAAACGAATCATAAATTCAATCATGAATCATGAATCATGAATTGAATCATGAATAATGAATTATGAATCATGAAATGAATCATGAATCATTAATCATGAATTGAATCATGAATCATGAATCATGAATCATTAATTGAATCATGAATTAAATCATGAATCATGAATCATAAATTGAATCATGAATCATGAATCATAAATTGAATCATGAATCATGAATTGATTCATGAATTAAATCATGCATCATGAATTGAATCATGAATCATGAATCATGAATCATGAATTGAATCATTTATCATGAATCATGAATCGAATCATGAATCATGAATTGAATCATGAATCATGAATCGAATCATGAATCATGAATTGAATCATGAATCATGAATAGAATCATGAATCATGAATCATGAATCATGAATCGAATCATGAATCATGAATCATGAATTGAATCATGAATCATGAAACGAATCATGAATCATGAATTGAATCATGAATCATGAATCATAAATCGAATCATGAATCATGAATCATGAATTGAATCATGAATCATGAATCATGAATCGAATCATGAATCATGAATTGAATCATGAATCATCAATCATAAATCGAATCATGAATCATGAATTGAATCATGAATCATGAATCATCAATTATGAATTGAATCATGAATAATGAATCATGAATTGAATCATGAATCATGAATCATGAATTGAATCATGAATTAAATCATGAATCATGAATCATAAATTGAATCATGAATCATGAATTGAATCATGAATCATGAATCATGAATCATGAATTGAATCATGAATTAAATCATGAATCATGGATTGAATCATGAATCATGAATCATGAATCATGAATTGAATTATGAATCATGAATCTTGAATCGAATCATGAATCATGAATTGAATCATGAATCATGAATCATGAATTGAATCATGAATCATAAATCATGAATCATGAATCATGAATCATGAATTAAATCACGAATCATGAATTATGAATCATGAAATGAATCATGAATCATTAATCATGAATTGAATCATGAATCATGAATCATGAATCATGAATTGAATCATGAATTAAATCATGAAACATGAATCATAAATTGAATCATGAATCATAAATTGAATCATGAATCATGAATTGATTCATGAATTAAATCATGAATCATGAATTGAATCATGAATCATGAATCATGAATTGAATCATGAATCATGAATCATGAATCGAATCATGAATCATGAATTGAATCATGAATCATGAATCGAATCATGAATCATGAATTGAATCATGAATCGAATCATGAATCATGAATTGAATCATGAATCATGAATCATGAATAGAATCATGAATCATGAATCATGAATAGAATCATGAATCATGAATCATGAATCGAATCATGAATTATGAATCATGAATTGAATCATGAATCATGAAACGAATCATGAATCATGAATTGAATCATGAATCATGAATCATAAATCGAATCATGAATCATGAATCATAAATCGAATCATGAATCATGAATCATGAATTGAATCATGAATCATGAATCATGAATCGAATTATGAATCATGAATTGAATCATGAATCATCAATCATAAATCGAATCATGAATCATGAATTGAATCATGAATCATGAATCATGAATCATGAATTGAATCATGAATAATGAATTGATTCTTGAATTGAATCATTAATAATGAATCATGAATCATGAATTGAATTATAATTTGAATCATGAATCATGAATTAAATCATGAATTGAATCATGAATCATGAATCATGAATTTAATCATGAATCATGAATCATAAATCGAATCATGAATCATGAATTGAATCATGAAACGAATCATAAATTGAATCATGAATTGAATCATGAATCATGAATTGAATCATGAATCATGAATTATTAATCATGAATTGAATCATGAATCATTAATCATGAATTGAATCATGAATCATGAATCATGAATCATGAATTGAATCATGAATTAAATCATGAATCATGAATCATAAATTGAATCATGAATCATGAATCATAAATTGAATCATAAATCATGAATTGATTCATGAATTAAATCATGAATCATGAATTGAATCATGAATCATGAATCATGAATTGAATCATGAATCATGAATCATGAATCGAATCATGAATCATGAATTGAATCATGAATCATGAATCGAATCATGAATCATGAATTGAATCATGAATCATGAATCATGAATAGAATCATGAATCATGAATTGAATCATGAATCATGAATCATGAATAGAATCAAGAATCATAAATCATGAATTGAATCATGAATCGAATCATGAATCATAAATTGAATCATGAATCATGAATCATGAATAGAATCATGAATCATGAATCATGAATTGAATCATGAATCATGAATCATGAATTGAATCATGAATCATGAATCGAATCATGAATCATGAATTGAATCATGAATCATGAATCATGAATAGAATCATGAATCATGAATCATGAATTGAATCATGAATCATGAATCGAATCATGAATCATGAATTGAATCATGAATCATGAATCATGAATAGAATCATGAATCATGAATCATGAATTGAATCATGAATCATGAATCATAAATTGAATCATGAATCATGAATTGAATCATGAATCATGAATCATGAATCATGAATTGAATCATGAATCATGAATCATAAATCGAGTCATGAATCATGAATTGAATCTGGAATCGAATCATTAATTGAATCATGAATCATGAATTGAATCATGAATCATGAATTGAATTATGAAACATGAATTGAATCATGAATCATTAATCATGAATCAAATCATGAATCATGAATCATGAATTGAATCATGAATCATGAATTGAATCATGAAACATGAATTAAATCATGAATCATTAATCATTAATTGAATCATGAGTCATGAATTGATTTATGAATCATGAATCATGAATCATGAATCATGAATTAAATCATGAATCATGAATCATGAATTGAATCATGAATTGAACCATGAATCATAAATTGAATCATGAATCATGAATCATGAATTGAATCATAAATCATGAATCATGAATCATGAATTGAATCATAAATAATTAATCTTGAATCAAATCATGAATCATGAATCAAGAATCATGAATCATGAATCATGAATTGAATTATAATTTGAATCATGAATCATGAATTAAATCATGAATTGAATCATGAATCATGAATCATGAATTGAATCATGAATCATGAATTGAATTATGAATCATGAATCATGAATTGAATCATGAATCATGAATTATGAATCATGAATTGAATCATGAATCATTAATCATGAATTGAATCATGATTCATGAATCATGAATCATGAATTGAATCATGAATTAAATCATGAATCATGAATCATAAATTGAATCATGAATCATGAATCATAAATTGAATCATGAATCCTGAATTGATTCATGAATTAAATCATGAATCATGAATTGAATCATGAATCATGAACCATGAATTGAATCATGAATCATGAATCATGAATCGAATCATGAATCATGGATTGAATCATGAATCATGAATCGAATCATGAATCATGAATTGAATCATGAATCATGAATAGAATCATGAATCATGAATCATGAATTGAATCATGAATCATGAATCATGAATTGAATCATGAATCATGAATCTAATCATGAATCATGAATTGAATCTTGAATCATGAATCATGAATAGAATCCTGAATCATGAATCATGAATTGAATCATGAATCATGAATCATGAATCGAATCATGAATCATGAATCATGAATCATGAATTGAATCATGAATCATGAATCGAATCATAAATCATGATTCAAGATTCATGAATCGAATCATGAATCATGAATTGAATCATGAATAATGAATCATGAATCGAATCATGAATCATAAATCATGAATCATGAATCATGAATCATGAATTAAATCACGAATCATGAATTATGAATCATGAAATGAATCATGAATCATTAATCATGAATTGAATCATGAATCATGAATCATGAATCATGAATTGAATCATGAATTAAATCATGAAACATGAATCATAAATTGAATCATGAATCATAAATTGAATCATGAATCATGAATTGATTCATGAATTAAATCATGAATCATGAATTGAATCATGAATCATGAATCATGAATTGAATCATGAATCATGAATCATGAATCGAATCATGAATCATGAATTGAATCATGAATCATGAATCGAATCATGAATCATGAATTGAATCATGAATCGAATCATGAATCATGAATTGAATCATGAATCATGAATCATGAATAGAATCATGAATCATGAATCATGAATAGAATCATGAATCATGAATCATGAATCGAATCATGAATTATGAATCATGAATTGAATCATGAATCATGAAACGAATCATGAATCATGAATTGAATCATGAATCATAAATCGAATCATGAATCATGAATCATAAATCGAATCATGAATCATGAATCATGAATTGAATCATGAATCATGAATCATGAATCGAATTATGAATCATGAATTGAATCATGAATCATCAATCATAAATCGAATCATGAATCATGAATTGAATCATGAATCATGAATCATGAATCATGAATTGAATCATGAATAATGAATTGATTCTTGAATTGAATCATTAATAATGAATCATGAATCATGAATTGAATTATAATTTGAATCATGAATCATGAATTAAATCATGAATTGAATCATGAATCATGAATCATGAATTTAATCATGAATCATGAATCATAAATCGAATCATGAATCATGAATTGAATCATGAAACGAATCATAAATTGAATCATGAATTGAATCATGAATCATGAATTGAATCATGAATCATGAATTATTAATCATGAATTGAATCATGAATCATTAATCATGAATTGAATCATGAATCATGAATCATGAATCATGAATTGAATCATGAATTAAATCATGAATCATGAATCATAAATTGAATCATGAATCATAAATTGAATCATAAATCATGAATTGATTCATGAATTAAATCATGAATCATGAATTGAATCATGAATCATGAATCATGAATTGAATCATGAATCATGAATCATGAATCGAATCATGAATCATGAATTGAATCATGAATCATGAATCGAATCATGAATCATGAATTGAATCATGAATCATGAATCATGAATAGAATCATGAATCATGAATTGAATCATGAATCATGAATCATGAATAGAATCAAGAATCATAAATCATGAATTGAATCATGAATCGAATCATGAATCATAAATTGAATCATGAATCATGAATCATGAATAGAATCATGAATCATGAATCATGAATTGAATCATGAATCATGAATCATGAATTGAATCATGAATCATGAATCGAATCATGAATCATGAATTGAATCATGAATCATGAATCATGAATAGAATCATGAATCATGAATCATGAATTGAATCATGAATCATGAATCGAATCATGAATCATGAATTGAATCATGAATCATGAATCATGAATAGAATCATGAATCATGAATCATGAATTGAATCATGAATCATGAATCATAAATTGAATCATGAATCATGAATTGAATCATGAATCATGAATCATGAATCATGAATTGAATCATGAATCATGAATCATAAATCGAGTCATGAATCATGAATTGAATCTGGAATCGAATCATGAATTGAATCATGAATCATGAATTGAATCATGAATCATGAATTGAATCATGAAACATGAATTGAATCATGAATCATTAATCATGAATTGAATCATGAATCATGAATTGATTTATGAATCATGAATCATGAATCAAATCATGAATCATGAATCATGAATTAAATCATGAATCATGAATCATGAATCGTTTCATGAATCATGAATCATGAATCGTGAATTGAATCATGAATCATGAATTAAATCTTCAATCATGAATCATGAATTGAATCATGAATTGAATCATGAATCATAAATTGAATCATGAATCATGAATCATGAATTGAATCATAAATCATGAATCATGAATCATGAATTGAATCATGAATCATTAATCTTGAATCAAATCATGAATCATGAATCAAGAATCATGAATCATGAATTGAATCATGAATCATGAATTGATTCATTAATTGAATCATTAATAATGAATCATGAATCATGAATTGAATTATAATTTGAATCATGAATCATGAATTAAATCATGAATTGAATCATGAATCATGAATCATGAATTAAATCATGAATCATGAATCATAAATCGAATCATGAATCATGAATTGAATCATGAAACGAATCATAAATTGAATCATGAATCATGAATTGAATCATGAATCATGAATTGAATCATGAATCATGAATTATGAATCATGAATTGAATCATGAATCATTAATCATGAATTTAATCATGAATCATGAATCATGAATCATGAATTGAATCATGAATTAAATCATGAATCATGAATCATAAATTGAATTATGAATCATGAATCATAAATTGAATCATGAATCATAAATTGATTCATGAATTAAATAATGAATCATGAATTGAATCATGAATCATGAATCATGAATTGAATCATGAATCATGAATCGAATCATGAATCATAAATTGAATCATGAATCATGAATCGAATCATGAATCATGAATTGAATCATGAATCATGAATCATGAATAGAATCATGAATCATGAATCATGAATTGAATCATGAATCATGAATCATGAATTAAATCATGAATCATGAATCGAATCATGAATCATGAATTGAATCATGAATCATGAATCATGAATAGAATCCTGAATCATGAATCATGAATTGAATCATGAATCATGAATTGAATCATGAATCATGAATCGAATCATAAATCATGATTCAAGATTCATGAATCGAATCATGAATCATGAATTGAATCATGAATCATAAATCATGAATCATGAATTGAATCATGAATAATGAATCATGAATCGAATCATGAATCATGAATTGAATCATGAATTGAATCATGAATCATGAATCATGAATTGAATCATGAATTAAATCATGAATCATGAATCATAAATTGAATCATGAATCATGAATTGAATCATGAATCATGAATCATGAATCATGAATTGAATCATGAATTAAATCATGAATCATGGATTGAATCATGAATCATGAATCATGAATGGAATCATGAATCACGAATCGAATCATGAATCATGAATTGAATCATGAATCATGAATCAAGAATAGAATCATGAATCATGAATCATGAAATAAATTATGAATCATGAATCGAATCATGAATCATGAATTGAATCATGAATCATGAATCATGAATTGAATCATGAATCATGAATCGAATCATGAATCATGAATTGAATCATGAATCATGAATCATGAATAAAATCATGAATCATGTATCATGAATCATGAATTGAATCATGAATCATGAATCATGAATCGAATCATGAATCATGAATTGAATCATGAATCATGAATCATAAATCGAATCATGAATCATGAATCATGAATCATGAATCATGAATTGAATCATGAATCATGAATAATGAATCGAATCATAAATCTTGATTCAAGATTCATGAATCGAATCATGAATCATGAATTGAATCATGAATAATGAATCATGAATCGAATCATGAATCATAAATCATGAATCATGAATCATGAATTAAATCATGAATCATGAATCATGAATCGAATCATGAATAATGAATCATGAATTGAAACATGAATCATGAATTGAATCATGAATCATTAATCTCAAATCAAATCATGAATCATGAATCAAGAATCATGAATCATGAATTGAATCATGAATCATGAATTGAATCATGAATTATGAATTGATTCATGAATTGAATCATTAATAATGAATCATGAATGATGAATTGAATTATAATTTGAATCATGAATCATGAATTAAATCATGAATTGAATCATGAATCATAAATCGAATCATGAATCATGAATTGAATCATGAAACGAATCATAAATTCAATCATGAATCATGAATCATGAATTGAATCATGAATCATGAATTATGAATCATGAATTGAATCATGAATCATTAATCATGAATTGAATCATGAATCATGAATCATGAATCATGAATTGAATCATGAATTAAATCATGAATCATGAATCATAAATTGAATCATGAATCATGAATCATAAATTGAATCATGAATCATGAATCATGAATCATGAATCGAATCATGAATCATGAATTGAATCATGAATCATGAATCGAATCATGAATCATGAATTGAATCATGAATCATGAATCATGAATAGAATCATGAATCATGAATCATGAATCATGAATCGAATCATGAATCATGAATCATGAATTGAATCATGAATCATGAAACGAATCATGAAACATGAATTGAATCATGAATCATGAATCATAAATCGAATCATGAATCATGAATCATGAATTGAATCATGAATCATCAATCATAAATCGAATCATGAATCATGAATTGAATCATGAATCATGAATCATGAATTGAATCATGAATCATGAATCATGAATTGAATCATGAATAATGAATCATGAATCGAATCATGAATCATGAATCATGAATCATGAATCATGAATTGAATCATGAATCATGAATCATGAATCATGAATTGAATCATGAATTAAATCATGAATCATGAATCATAAATTGAATCATGAATCATGAATTGAATCATGAATCATGAATCATGAATCATGAATTGAATCATGAATTAAATCATGAATCATGGATTGAATCATGAATCATGAATCATGAATCATGAATTGAAACATGAATCATGAATCATTAATCAAATCATGAATCATGAATTGAATCATGAATCATGAATTGAATCATGAATCATGAATCATGAATTGAATCATGAATCACGAATCGATTCATGAATCATGAATAGAATCATGAATCATGAATCATGAATCGATTCATGAATCATGAATTGAATCATGAATCGATTCATGAATCATGAATTGAATCATGAATCATGAATCATGAATTGAATCATGAATCGAATCATGAATCATGAATTGAATCATGAATCATGAATCATGAATCGAATCATGAATCATTAATTGAATCATGAATCATGAATCATGAATTGAATCATGAATCATGAATCATGAATCGAATCATAAATCTTGATTCAAGATTCATGAATCGAATCATGAATCATGAATTAAATCATGAATAATGAACCATGAATCGAATCATGAATCATAAATCATGAATCATGAATCATGAATTGAATCATGAATCATGAATCGAATCATGAATCATGAATCATGAATTGAATCATGAATCATGAATTGAATCATGAATCATTAATCTTGAATCAAATCATAAATCATGAATCTAGAATCATGAATCATGAATCATGAATTGAATCATGAATCATGAATTGAATCATGAATTATGAATTGATTCATGAATTGAATCATTAATAATGAATCATGAATCATGAATTAAATCATGAATTGAATCCTGAATCATGAATCATAAATCGAATCATGAATCATGAATTGAATCATGAAACGAATCATAAATTCAATCATGAATCATGAATCATGAATTGAATCATGAATCATGAATTATGAATCATGAATTGAATCATGAATCATTAATCATGAATTGAATCATGAATCATGAATCATGAATCATGAATTGAATCATGAATTAAATCATGAATCATGAATCATAAATTGAATCATGAATCATGAATCATAAATTGAATCATGAATCATGAATTGATTCATGAATTAAATCATGAATCATGAATTGAATCATGAATCATGAATCATGAATCATGAATCGAATCATGAATCATGAATTGAATCATGAATCATGAATCGAATCATGAATCATGAATTGAATCATCAATCATGAATCATGAATAGAATCATGAATCATGAATCATGAATCATGAATCGAATCATGAATCATGAATCATGAATTGAATCATGAATCATGAAACGAATCATGAAACATGAATTGAACCATGAATCATGAATCATAAATCGAATCATGAATCATGAATCATGAATTGAATCATGAATCATCAATCATAAATCGAATCATGAATCATGAATTGAATCATGAATCATGAATCATGAATTGAATCATGAATAATGAATCATGAATCGAATCATGAATCATGAATCATGAATCATGAATCATGAATTGAATCATGAATCATGAATCATGAATCATGAATTGAATCATGAATTAAATCATGAATCATGAATCATAAATTGAATCATGAATCATGAATCATGAATCATGAATTGAATCATGAATTAAATCATGAATCATGGATTGAATCATGAATCATGAATCATGAATCATGAATTAAATCATGAATCATGGATTGAATCATGAATCATGAATCATGAATCATGAATTGAAACATGAATCATGAATCATTAATCAAATCATGAATCATGAATTGAATCATGAATCATGAATCATGAATTGAATCATGAATCATGAATCATGAATTGAATCATGAATCACGAATCGATTCATGAATCATGAATTGAATCATGAATCATGAATAGAATCTTGAATCATGAATCATGAATCGATTCATGAATCATGAATAGAATCATGAATCATGAATCATAATTCGATTCATGAATCATGAATTGAATCATGAATCGATTCATGAATCATGAATTGAATCATGAATCGATTCATGAATCATGAATTGAATCATGAATCATGAATCATGAATTGAATCATGAATCGAATCATGAATCATGAATTAAATCATGAATCATGAATCATGAATCGAATCATGAATCATTAATTGAATCATGAATCATGAATCATGAATCATGAATCATGAATCGAATCATAAATCTTGATTCAAGATTCATGAATCGAATCATGAATCATGAATTAAATCATGAATAATGAACCATGAATCGAATCATGAATCATAAATCATGAATCATGAATCATGAATTGAATCATGAATCATGAATCGAATCATGAATCATGAATCATGAATTGAATCATGAATCATGAATTGAATCATGAATCATTAATCTTGAATCAAATCATAAATCATTAATCTAGAATCATGAATCATGAATCATGAATTGAATCATGAATCATGAATTGAATCATGAATTATGAATTGATTCATGAATTGAATCATTAATAATGAATCATGAATCATGAATTGAATTATAATTTGAATCATGAATCATGAATTAAATCATGAATTGAATCATGAATCATGAATCGTGAATTGAATCATGAATCATGAATCATAAATCGAATCATGAATCATGAATTGAATCATGAAACGAATAATAAATTGAATCATGAATCATGAATTGAATCATGAATCATGAATTGAATCATGAATTAAATCATGAATCATGGATTGAATCATGAATCATGAATCATGAATCATGAATCATGAATTGAATCATGAATCATGAATCATGAATCGAATCATGAATCATGAATTGAATCATGAATCATGAATCATGAATTGAATCATGAATCATGAATCATGAATTGAATCATGAATCGATTCATGAATCATGAATTGAAACATGAATCATGAATTGAATCATGAATCATGAATCATGAATCGAATCATAAATCATGAATTGAATCATGAATCATGAATCATACATCGAATCATGAATCATTAATTGAATCATGAATCATGAATCATGAATCATGAATTGAATCATGAATCATGAATCATGAATCGAATCATAAATCTTGATTCAAGATTTATGAATCGAATCATGAATCATGAATTGAATCATGAATCATGAATCATGAATCGAATCATGAATCATGAATCATGAATTGAATCATGAATCATGAATTGAATCATGAATCATTAATCTTGAATCAAATCATGAATCATGAATCTAGAATCATGAATCATTAATTAATGAATTGAATCATGAATCATGAATTGAATCATGAATCATGAATTGATTCATTAATTGAATCATTAATAATGAATCATGAATCATGAATTGAATTATAATTTGAATCATGAATCATGAATTAAATCATGAATTGAATCATGAATCATGAGTCATGAATCATGAATTGAATCATGAATCATGAATCATAAATCGAATCATGAATCATGAATTGAATCATGAAACGAATCATAAATTGAATCATGAATCATGAATTGAATCATGAATCATGAATTGAATCATGAATCATGAATCATAAATCGAATCATGAATCATGAATTGAATCATGAAACGAATCATAAATTGAATCATGAATCATGAATCATGAATTGAATCATGAATCATGAATTATGAATCATGAATTGAATCATGAATCATTAATCATGAATTGAATCATGAATCATGAATCATGAATTGAATCATGAATTAAATCATGAATCATGAATCATAAATTGAATCATGAATCATGAATCATAAATTGAATCATGAATCATGAATTGATTCATGAATTAAATCATGAATCATGAATTGAATCATGAATTAAATCATGAATCATGAATCATAAATTGAATCATGAATCATGAATCATAAATTGAATCATGAATCATGAATTGAATCATGAATCATGAATCGAATCATGAATCATGAATTGAATCATGAATCGAATCATGAATCATGAATTGAATCATGAATCATGAATCATGAATAGAATCATGAATCATGAATCATGAATTGAATCATGAATCATGAATCATGAAACGAATCATGAATCATGAATTGAATCATGAATCATGAATCATGAATCGAATCATGAATCATGAATTGACTCATGAATCATCAATCATAAATCGAATCATGAATCATGAATTGAATCATGAATCATGAATCATGAATCATGAATTGAATCATGAATAATGAATCATGAATCGAATCATGAATCATGAATCTTGAATCATGAATCATGAATTGAATCATGAATCATGAATCATGAATCATGAATTGAATCATGAATTAAATCATGAATCATGAATCATAAATTGAATCATGAATCATGAATCATGAATCATGAATCATGAATTGAATCATGAATTAAATCATGAATCATGGATTGAATCATGAATCATGAATCATGAATCATGAATTGAATCATGAATCATGAATCATGAATCGAATCATGAATCATGAATTGAATCATGAATCATGAATCATGAATTGAATCATGAATCATGAATCATGAATTGAATCATGAATCACGAATCGATTCATGAATCATGAATTGAATCATGAATCATGAATAGAATCATGAATCATGAATCGAATCATGAATCATGAATTGAATCATGAATCATGAATCATGAATCATGAATTGAATCATGAATCATGAATCATGAATCGAATCATAAATCATGAATTGAATCATGAATCATGAATCATACATCGAATCATGAATCATTAATTGAATCATGAATCATGAATCATGAATCATGAATTGAATCATGAATCATGAATCATGAATCGAATCATAAATCTTGATTCAAGATTTATGAATCGAATCCTGAATCATGAATTGAATCATGAATCATGAATCATGAATTGAATCATGAATCATGAATCATGAATCGAATCATAAATCTTGATTCAAGATTTATAAATCGAATCATGAATCATGAATTGAATCATGAATCATGAATCATGAATCGAATCATGAATCATGAATCATGAATTGAATCATGAATCATGAATTGAATCATGAATCATTAATCTTGAATCAAATCATGAATCATGAATCTAGAATCATGAATCATGAATCATGAATTGAATCATGAATCATGAATTGAATCATGAATCATGAATCATGAATCATGAATCATGAATTGAATCATGAATCATGAATCATAAATCGAATCATGAATCATGAATTGAATCATGAAACGAATCATAAATTGAATCATGAATCATGAATTGAATCATGAATCATGAATCATGAATTGAATCATGAATCATGAATTGAATCATGAATCATGAATTATGAATCATGAATTGAATCATGAATCATTAATCATGAATTGAATCATGAATCATGAATCATGAATCATGAATTGAATCATGAATTAAATCATGAATCATGAATCATAAATTGAATCATGAATCATGAATCACGAATCGAATCATGAATCATGAATTGAATCATGAATCGTGAATCATGAATAGAATCATGAATCATGAATCATGAAATGAATCATGAATCATGAATCAAATTATGAATCATGAATTGAATCATGAATCATAAATCATGAATTGAATCATGAATCGAATCATGAATCATGAATTGAATCATGAATCATGAATCATGAATTGAATCATGAATCATGAATCATGAATAGAATCATAAATCATGAATCATGAATCATGAATTGAATCATGAATCATGAATCATGAATCATGAATTGAATCATGAATCATGAATCATGAATCATGAATCATTAATTGAATCATGAATCATGAATCATGAATCATGAATTGAATCATGAATCTTGAATCATGAATCGAATCATAAATCTTGATTCAAGATTCATGAATCGAATCATGAATCATGAATTGAATCATGAATAATGAATCATGAATCGAATCATGAATCATAAATCATGAATCATGAATCATGAATTAAATCATGAATCATGAATCATGAATCGAATCATGAATCATGAATCATGAATTGAATCATGAATCATGAATTAAATCATGAATCATGAATCATGGATTGAATCATGAATCATGAATCATGAATCATGAATCATGAATTGAATCATGAATCATGAATCATGAATCGAATCATAAATCATGAATTGAATCATGAATCATGAATCATGAATTGAATCATGAATCATGAATCATGAATTGAATCATGAATCACGAATCATGAATTGAATCATGAATTGAATCATGAATCATGAATTGAATCATGAATCATGAATCATGAATTGAATCATGAATCGAATCATGAATCATGAATTGAATCATGAATCATGAATCATGAATCGAATCATGAATCATGAATTGAATCATGAATCATGAATCATGAATCGAATCATAAATCATGAATTGAATCATGAATCATGAATCATACATCGAATCATGAATCATTAATTGAATCATGAATCATGAATCATGAATCATGAATTGAATCATGAATCATGAATCATGAATCGAATCATAAATCTTGATTCAAGATTTATGAATCGAATCATGAATCATGAATTGAATCATGAATCATGAATTGAATCACGAATCATGAATCATGAATCGAATCATGAATCATGAATCATGAATTGAATCATGAATCATGAATTGAATCATGAATCATTAATCTTGAATCAAATCATGAATCATGAATCTAGAATCATGAATCATGAATCATGAATTGAATCATGAATCATGAATTGAATCATGAATCATGAATTGATTCATTAATTGAATCATTAATAATGAATCATGAATCATGAATTGAATTATAATTTGAATCATGAATCATGAATTAAATCATGAATTGAATCATGAATCATGAATCATGAATCATGAATTGAATCATGAATCATGAATCGAATCATGAATCATGAATTGAATCATGAAACGAATCATAAATTGAATCATGAATCATGAATTGAATCATGAATCATGAATCATGAATTGAATCATGAATCATGAATTATGAATCATGAATTGAATCATGAATCATCAATCATGAATTGAATCATGAATCATGAATCATGAATCATGAATTGAATCATGAATTAAATCATGAATCATGAATCATAAATTGAATCATGAATCATGAATCACGAATCGAATCATGAATCATGAATTGAATCATGAATCGTGAATCATGAATAGAATCATGAATCATGAATCATGAAATGAATCATGAATCATGAATCAAATCATGAATCATGAATTGAATCATGAATCATGAATCATGAATTGAATCATGAATCATGAATCATGAATAGAATCATAAATCATGAATCATGAATCATGAATTGAATCATGAATCATGAATCATGAATCGAATCATGAATCATGAATTGAATCATGAATCATGAATCATGAATCATTAATTGAATCATGAATCATGAATCATGAATCATGAATTGAATCATGAATAATGAATCATGAATCGAATCATGAATCATAAATCATGAATCATGAATTAAATCATGAATCATGAATCATGAATCGAATCATGAATCATGAATCATGAATTGAATCATGAATTAAATCATGAATCATTAATCTTGAATCAAATCATGAATCATGAATCAAGAATCATGAATCATGAATTGAATCATGAATCATGAATTGAATAATGAATTATGAATTGATTCATGAATTGAATCATTAATAATGAATCATGAATCATGAATTGAATTATAATTTGAATCATGAATCATGAATTAAATCATGAATTGAATCATGAATCATGAATCATAAATCGAATCTTGAATCATGAATTGAATCATGAAATGAATCATAAATTGAATCATGAATCATGAATCATGAATTATGAATCATGAATTGAATCATGAATCATTAATCATGAATTGAATCATGAATCATGAATCATGAATCATGAATTGAATCATGAATTAAATCATGAATCATGAATCATAAATTGAATCATGAATCATGAATCATGAATTGATTCATGAATTCAATCATGAATCATGAATTGAATCATGAATCATGAATCATGAATCATGAATTGAATCATGAATCATGAATCATGAATAGAATCATGAATCATGAATCATGAATTGAATCATGAATCATGAATCATGAATCGAATCATGAATCATGAATTGAATCATGAATCATGAATCGAATCATGAATCATGAATTGAATCATGAATCATGAATCGAATCATGAATCATGAATCATAAATTGAATCATGAATCATGAAACGAATCATGAATCATGAATTGAATCATGAATCATGAATCATAAATCGAATCATGAATCATGAATCATGAATTGAATCATGAATCATGAATCATGAATCGAATCATGAATCATGAATTGAATCATGAATCATCAATCATAAATCGAATCATGAATCATGAATTGAATCATGAATCATGAATCATGAATCATGAATTAAATCATGAATAATGAATCATGAATCGAATCATGAATCATGAATCATGAATTATGAATCATGAATTGAATCATGAATCATGAATCATGAATCATGAATTGAATCATGAATTAAATCATGAATCATGAATCATAAATTGAATCATGAATCATGAATTGAATCATGAATCATGAATCATGAATTGAATCATGAATTAAATCATGAATCATGAATCATAAATTGAATCATGAATCATGAATTGAATCATGAATCATGAATCATGAATTGAATCATGAATTAAATCATGAATCATGGATTGAATCATGAATCATGAATCATGAATCATGAATTGAATCATGAATCATGAATCATGAATCGAATCATGAATCATAATTTGAATCATGAATCATGAATCATGAATTGAATCATGAATCATGAATCATGAATTGAATCATGAATCACGAATCGATTCATGAATCATGAATTGAATCATGAATCAAGAATAGAATCATGAATCATGAATCATGAATCATGAATTGAATCATGAATTGAATCATGAATCATGAATTGAATCATGAATCATGAATCATGAATTGAATCATGAATCGAATCATGAATCATGAATTGAATCATGAATCATGAATCATTAATCGAATCATGAATCATGAATTGAATCATGAATCATGAATCATGAATCATGAATTGAATCATGAATCATGAATCATGAATCAAATCATAAATCATGAATTGAATCATGAATCATGAATCATACATCGAATCATGAATCATTAATTGAATCATGAATCATGAATCATGAATTGAATCATGAATCATGAATCGAATCATAAATCTTGATTCAAGATTTATGAATCGAATCATGAATCATGAATTGAATCATGAATCATGAATCATGAATCGAATCATGAATCATGAATCATGAATTGAATCATGAATCATGAATTGAATCATGAATCATTAATCTTGAATCAAATCATGAATCATGAATCTAGAATCATGAATCATGAATTGAATCATGAATCATGAATTGAATCATGAATCATGAATTGATTCATGAATTGAATCATTAATAATGAATCATGAATCATGAATTGAATTATAATTTGAATCATGAATCATGAATTAAATCATGAATTGAATCATGAATCATGAATCATGAATCATGAATCATGAATTGAATCATGAATCATGAATCATAAATCGAATTATGAATCATGAATTGAATCATGAAACGAATCATAAATTGAATCATGAATCATGAATTGAATCATGAATCATGAATCATGAATTATGAATCATGAATTGAATCATGAATCATTAATCATGAATTGAATCATGAATCATGAATCATGAATCATGAATTGAATCATGAATTAAATCATGAATCATGAATCATAAATTGAATCATGAATCATGAATCACGAATCGAATCATGAATCTTGAATTGAATCATGAATCGTGAATCATGAATAGAATCATGAATCATGAATCATGAAATGAATCATGAATCATGAATCAAATCATGAATCATGAATTGAATCATGAATCATGAATCGAATCATGAATCATGAATCGAATCATGAATCATGAATTGAATCATGAATCATGAATCATGAATAGAATCATGAATCATGAATCATGAATCATGAATTGAATCATGAATCATGAATCATGAATCAAATCATGAATCATGAATTGAATCATGAATCATGAATTATGAATCATGAATCATTAATTGAATCATGAATCATGAATCATGAATCATGAATCATGAATCATGAATTGAATCATGAATCTTGAATCATGAATCGAATCATAAATCTTGATTCAAGATTCATGAATCGAATCATGAATCATGAATTGAATCATGAATAATGAATCATGAATCGAATCATGAATCATAAATCATGAATCATGAATCATGAATTAAATCATGAATCATGAATCATGAATCGAATCATGAATCATGAATCATAAATCATGAATCATGAATCATGAATTAAATCATGAATCATGAATCATGAATCGAATCATGAATCATGAATCATGAATTGAATCATGAATCATGAATTAAATCATGAATCATTAATCTTGAATCAAATCATGAATCATGAATCAAGAATCATGAATCATGAATTGAATCATGAATCATGAATTGAATCATGAATTATGAATTGATTCATGAATTGAATCATTAATAATGAATCATGAATCATGAATTGAATTATAATTTGAATCATGAATCATGAATTAAATCATGAATTGAATCATGAATCATGAATCATGAATTGAATCATGAATCATGAATCATAAATCGAATCATGAATCATAAATTGAATCATGAATCATGAATCATGAATTGAATCATGAATCATGAATTATGAATCATGAATTGAATCATGAATCATTAATCATGAATTGAATCATGAATCATGAATCATGAATCATGAATTGAATCATGAATTAAATCATGAATCATGAATCATAAATTAAATCATGAATCATGAATCATAAATTGAATCATGAATTAAATCATGAATCATGAATCATGAATCGAATCATGAATCATGAATTGAATCATGAATCATCAATCATAAATCGAATCATGAATCATGAATTGAATCATGAATCATGAATCATGAATCATGAATTAAATCATGAATAATGAATCATGAATCGAATCATGAATCATGAATCATGAATCTTGAATCATGAATCATGAATTGAATCATGAATCATGAATCATGAATCATGAATTGAATCATGAATTAAATCATGAATCATGAATCATAAATTGAATCATGAATCATGAATTGAATCATGAATCATGAATCATGAATCATGAATCATGAATTGAATCATGAATTAAATCATGAATCATGGATTGAATCATGAATCATGAATCATGAATCATGAATTGAATCATGAATCATGAATCATGAATCGAATCATGAATCATGAATTGAATCATGAATCATGAATCATGAATTGAATCATGAATCATGAATCATGAATTGAATCATGAATCACGAATCGATTCATGAATCATGAATTGAATCATGAATCATGAATAGAATCATGAATCATGAATCATGAATCGATTCATGAATCATGAATTGAATCATGAATCATGAATTGAATCATGAATCATGAATTGAATCATGAATCATGAATCATGAATTGAATCATGAATCGAATCATGAATCATGAATTTTAATCATGAATCATGAATCATGAATCATGAATTGAATCATGAATCATGAATCATGAATCGAATCAGAAATCATGAATTGAATCATGAATCATGAATCATACATCGAATCACGAATCATTAATTGAATCATGAATCATGAATCATGAATCCTGAATTGAATCATGAATCATGAATCATGAATCGAATCATGAATCATGAATCATGAATTGAATCATGAATCATTAATCTTGAATCAAATCATGAATCATGAATCTAGAATCATGAATCATGAATAGAATCATGAATCATGAATTGAATCATGAATCATGAATTGATTCATGAATTGAATCATTAATAATGAATCATAATTCATGAATTGAATTATAATTTGAATCATGAATCATGAATTAAATCATGAATTGAATCATGAATCATGAATCATGAATTGAATCATGAATCTAGAATCATAAATCGAATCATGAATCATGAATTGAATCATGAAACGAATCATAAATTGAATCATGAATCATGAATTGAATCATGAATCATGAATTGAATCATGAATCATGAATTATGAATCATGAATTGAATCATGAATCATTAATCATGAATTGAATCATGAATCATGAATCATGAATCATGAATTGAATCATGAATAATGAATCATGAATCGAATCATGAATCATGAATCATGAATCTTGAATCATGAATCATGAATTGAATCATGAATCATGAATCATGAATCATGAATTGAATCATGAATTAAATCATGAATCATGAATCATAAATTGAATCATGAATCATAAATTGAATCATGAATCATGAATCATGAATCATGAATTGAATCATGAATCATGAATCATGAATCATGAATTGAATCATGAATCATGAATCATGAATCGAATCATGAATCATGAATTGAATCATGAATCATGAATCATGAATTGAATCATGAATCATGAATCATGAATTGAATCATGAATCACGAATCGATTCATGAATCATGAATTGAATCATGAATCATGAATAGAATCATGAATCATGAATCAAGAATCGATTCATGAATCATGAATTGAATCATGAATCATGAATTGAATCATGAATTATGAATCATGAATTGAATCATGAATCGAATCATGAATCATGAATTGAATCATGAATCATGAATCATGAATCATGAATTGAATCATGAATCATGAATCATGAATCGAATCATGAATCATGAATCATGAATTGAATCATGAATCATTAATCTTGAATCAAATCATGAATCATGAATCTAGAATCATGAATCATGAATAGAATCATGAATCATGAATTGAATCATGAATCATGAATTGATTCATGAATTGAATCATTAATAATGAATCATAATTCATGAATTGAATTATAATTTGAATCATGAATCATGAATTAAATCATGAATTGAATCATGAATCATGAATCATGAATTGAATCATGAATCATGAATCATAAATCGAATCATGAATCATGAATTGAATCATGAAACGAATCATAAATTGAATCATGAATCATGAATTGAATCATGAATCATGAATTGAATCATGAATCATGAATCATACATCGAATCACGAATCATTAATTGAATCATGAATCATGAATCATGAATCATGAATTGAATCATGAATCATGAATCATGAATCGAATCATGAATCATGAATCATGAATTGAATCATGAATCATTAATCTTGAATCAAATCATGAATCATGAATCTAGAATCATGAATCATGAATAGAATCATGAATCATGAATTGAATCATGAATCATGAATTGATTCATGAATTGAATCATTAATAATGAATCATAATTCATGAATTGAATTATAATTTGAATCATGAATCATGAATTAAATCATGAATTGAATCATGAATCATGAATCATGAATTGAATCATGAATCATGAATCATAAATCGAATCATGAATCATGAATTGAATCATGAAACGAATCATAAATTGAATCATGAATCATGAATTGAATCATGAATCATGAATTGAATCATGAATCATGAATTATGAATCATGAATTGAATCATGAATCATTAATCATGAATTGAATCATGAATCATGAATCATGAATTGAATCATGAATTAAATCATGAATCATGAATCATAATTTGAATCATGAATCATGAATCACGAATCGAATCATGAATCATGAATTGAATCATGAATCGTGAATCATGAATAGAATCATGAATCATGAATCATGAAATGAATCATGAATCATGAATCAAATCATGAATCATGAATTGAATAATGAATCATGAATCATGAATTGAATCATGAATCATGAATCGAATCATGAATCATGAATTGAATCATGAATCATGAATCATGAATTGAATCATGAATCATGAATCATGAATAGAATCATGAATCATGAATCATGAATCATGAATTGAATCATGAATCATGAATCATGAATCGAATCATGAATCATGAATTGAATCATGAATCATGAATCATGAATCATGAATCATTAATTGAATCATGAATCATGAATCATGAATCATGAATTGAATCATGAATCTTGAATCATGAATCGAATCATAAATCTTGATTCAAGATTCATGAATCGAATCATGAATCATGAATTGAATCATGAATAATGAATCATGAATCGAATCATGAATCATAAATCATGAATCATGAATTAAATCATGAATCATGAATCATGAATCGAATCATGAATCATGAATCATGAATTGAATCATGAATCATGAATTAAATCATGAATCATTAATCTTGAATCAAATCATGAATCATGAATCAAGAATCATGAATCATGAATTGAATCATGAATCATGAATTGAATCATGAATTATGAATTGATTCATGAATTGAATCATTAATAATGAATCATGAATCATGAATTGAATTATAATTTGAATCATGAATCATGAATTAAATCATGAATTGAATCATGAATCATGAATCATGAATTGAATCATGAATCATGAATCATAAATCGAATCATGAATCATGAATTGAATCATGAAACGAATCATAAATTGAATCATGAATCATGAATCATGAATTGAATCATGAATCATGAATTATGAATCATGAATTGAATCATGAATCATTAATCATGAATTGAATCATGAATCATGAATCATGAATCATGAATCATGAATTGAATCATGAATTAAATCATGAATCATGAATCATAAATTGAATCATGAATCATGAATCATAAATTGAATCATGAATCATGAATTGATTCATGAATTCAATCATGAATCATGAATTGAATCATGAATCATGAATCATGAATCATGAATTGAATCATGAATCATGAATCATGAATCGAATCATGAATCATGAATTGAATCATGAATAGAATCTTGAATCATGAATTGAATCATGAATCATGAATAGAATCATTAATCATGAATCATGAATCGAATCATGAATCATGAAACGAATCATGAATCATGAATTGAATCATGAATCATAAATCGAATCATAAATCATGAATCATGAATTGAATCATGAATCATGAATCATGAATCGAATCATGAATCATGAATTGAATCATGAATCATCAATCATAAATCGAATCATGAATCATGAATTGAATCATGAATCATGAATCATGAATTGAATCATGAATAATGAATCATGAATCGAATCATGAATCATGAATCATGAATCATGAATCATGAATCATGAATTGAATCATGAATCATGAATCATGAATCATGAATTGAATCATGAATTAAATCATGAATCATGAATCATAAATTGAATCATGAATCATGAATTGAATCATGAATCATGAATCATGAATTGAATCATGAATTAAATAATGAATTATGGATTGAATCATGAATCATGAATCATGAATCATGAATTGAATCATGAATCATGAATCATGAATCGAATCATGAATCATGAATTGAATCATGAATCATGAATCATGAATTGAATCATGAATCATGAATCATGAATTGAATCATGAATCACGAATCGATTCATGAATCATGAATTGAATCATGAATCATGAATAGAATCATGAATCATGAATCATGAATCGATTCATGAATCATGAATTGAATCATGAATCATGAATCATGAATTGAATCATGAATCGAATCATGAATCATGAATTGAATCATGAATCATGAATCATGAATCGAATCATGAATCATGAATTGAATCATGAATCATGAATCATGAATTGAATCATGAATCATGAATCATGAATCGAATCATAAATCATGAATTGAATCATGAATCATGAATCATAAATCGAATCATGAATCATTAATTGAATCATGAATCATGAATCATGAATTGAATCATGAATCATGAATCGAATCATAAATCTTGATTCAAGATTCATGAATCGAATCATGATTCATGAATTGAATCATGAATAATGAACCATGAATCGAATCATGTATCATAAATCATGAATCATGAATCATGAATTGAATCATGAATCATGAATCATGAATCGAATCATGTATCATAAATCATGAATCATGAATCATGAATTGAATCATGAATCATGAATCATGAATCGAATCATGAATCATGAATCATGAATTGAATCATGAATCATGAATTGAATCATGAATCATTAATCTTGAATCAAATCATGAATCATGAATCCATTAATCGTGAATCATGAATCATGAATTGAATCATGAATCATGAATTGAATCATGAATCATGAATTGATTCATGAATTGAATCATTAATAATGAATCATGAATCATGAATTGAATTATAATTTGAATCATGAATCATGAATTGAATCATGAATTGAATCATGAATCATGAATCATGAATTGAATCATGAATCATGAATCATAAATCGAATCATGAATCATGAATTGAATCATGAAACGAATCATAAATTGAATCATGAATCATGAATTGAATCATGAATCATGAATCATGAATTGAATCATGAATCATGAATTATGAATCATGAAGTGAATCATGAATCATTAATCATGAATTGAATCATGAATCATGAATCATGAATTGAATCATGAATTAAATCATGAATCATGAATCATAAATTGAATCATGAATCATGAATCATAAATTGAATCATGAATCATGAATTGATTCATGAATTGAATCATGAATTAAATCATGAATCATGAATCATAAATTGAATCATGAATCATGAATCATAAATTGAATCATGAATCATGAATTGATTCATGAATTATGAATCATGAATTGAATCATGAATCATGAATCATGAATTGAATCATGAATAATGAATCATGAATCGAATCATGAATCATGAATCATGAATCATGAATTGAGAATCATGAATTGAATCATGAATCATGAATTGAATCATGAATCATGAATTGAATCATGAATCATGAATCATGAATTGAATCATGAATCACGAATCGAATCATGAATTATGAATTGAATCATGAATCGTGAATCATGAATAGAATCATGAATCATGAATCATGAAATGAATCATGAATCATGAATTGAATCATAATTCATGATTTGAATCATGGATCATGAATCGAATCATGAATCATGAATTGAATCATGAATCATGATTCATGAATAGAATCATGAATCATGAATCATGAATCATGAATTGAATCATGAATCATGAATCATGAATCGAATCATGAATCATGAATTGAATCATGAATCATGAATCATAAATCGAATCATGAATCATAAATTGAATCATGAATCATGAATCATGAATCATGAATTGAATCATGAATCATGAATCATGAATCGAATCATAAATCTTGATTCAAGATTCATGAATCGAATCATGAATCGAATCATGAATAATGAATAATGAATCGAATCATGAATCATAAATCATGAATCATGAATCATGAATTAAATCATGAATCATGAATCATGAATCGAATCATGAATCATGAATCATGAAGTAAATCATGAATCATGAATTAAATCATGAATCATGAATCTTGAATCAAATCATGAATCATGAATCAAGAATCATGAATCATGAATTGAATCATGAATCATGAATTGAATCATGAATTATGAATTGATTCATGAATTGAATCATTAATAATGAATCATGAATCATGAATTGAATTATAATTTAAATCATGAATCATGAATTAAATCATGAATTGAATCATGAATCATGAATCATGAATTGAATCATGAATCATGAATTGAATCATGAATCATGAATTGAATCATGAATCATTAATCTTGAATCAAATCATGAATCATGAATCCATGAATCATGAATCATGAATCATGAATTGAATCATGAATCATGAATTGATTCATGAATTGAATCATTAATAATGAATCATGAATCATGAATTGAATTATAATTTGAATCATGAATCATGAATTGAATCATGAATTGAATCATGAATCATGAATCATGAATTGAATCATGAATCATGAATCGAATCATGAATCATGAATTGAATCATGAAACGAATCATAAATTGAATCATGAATCATGAATTGAATCATGAATCATGAATCATGAATTGAATCATGAATCATGAATTATGAATCATGAAGTGAATCATGAATCATTAATCATGAATTGAATCATGAATCATGAATCATGAATTGAATCATGAATTAAATCATGAATCATGAATCATAAATTGAATCATGAATCATGAATCATAAATTGAATCATGAATCATGAATTGATTCATGAATTATGAATCATGAATTGAATCATGAATCATGAATCATGAATTGAATCATGAATCATGAATCATGAATCGAATCATAAATCATGAATTGAATCATGAATCATGAATTGAATCATGAATCATGAATTGAATCATGAATCATGAATCATGAATTGAATCATGAATCACGAATCGAATCATGAATTATGAATTGAATCATGAATAGAATCATGAATCATGAATCATGAAATGAATCATGAATCATGAATTGAATCATGATTCATGAATAGAATCATGAATCATGAATCATGAATCATGAATTGAATCATGAATCATGATTCATGAATAGAATCATGAATCATGAATCATGAATCATGAATTGAATCATGAATCATGAATCATGAATCGAATCATGAATCATGAATTGAATCATGAATCATGAATCATAAATCGAATCATGAATCATAAATTGAATCATGAATCATGAATCATGAATCATGAATTGAATCATGAATCATGAATCATGAATCGAATCATAAATCTTGATTCAAGATTCATGAATCGAATCATGAATCGAATCATGAATAATGAATAATGAATCGAATCATGAATCATAAATCATGAATCATGAATCATGAATTAAATCATGAATCATGAATCATGAATCGAATCATGAATCATGAATCATGAAGTAAATCATGAATCATGAATTAAATCATGAATCATGAATCTTGAATCAAATCATGAATCATGAATCAAGAATCATGAATCATGAATTGAATCATGAATCATGAATTGAATCATGAATTATGAATTGATTCATGAATTGAATCATTAATAATGAATCATGAATCATGAATTGAATTATAATTTAAATCATGAATCATGAATTAAATTATGAATTGAATCATGAATCATGAATCATGAATTGAATCATGAATCATGAATCATGAATCATGAATTGAATCATGAATCATGAATCGAATCATGAATCATGAATCATGAATCATGAATTGAATCATGAATAATGAATCATGAATCGAATCATGAATCATGAATCATGAATCATGAATTGAGAATCATGAATTGAATCATGAATCATGAATCATGAATCATGAATTGAATCATGAATTAAATCATGAATCATGAATCATAAATTGAATCATGAATCATGAATTGAATCATGAATCATGAATCATGAATCATGAATTGAATCATGAATTAAATCATGAATCATGGATTGAATCATGAATCATGAATCATGAATCATGAATTGAATCATGAATCATGAATCATGAATCGAATCATGAATCATGAATTGAATCATGAATCATGAATCATGAATTGAATCATGAATCATGAATCATGAATTGAATCATGAATCACGAATCGATTCATGAATCATGAATTGAATCATGAATCATGAATAGAATCATGAATCATGAATCATGAATCATGAATTGAATCATGAATTGAATCATGAATCATGAATTGAATCATGAATCATGAATCATGAATTGAATCATGAATCGAATCATGAATCATGAATTGAATCATGAATCATGAATCATGAATCGAATCATGAATCATGAATTGAATCATGAATCATGAATCATGAATCATGAATTGAATCATGAATCATGAATCATGAATCGAATCATAAATCATGAATTGAATCATGAATCAGGAATCATACATCAAATCATGAATCATTAATTGAATCATGAATCATGAATCATGAATCATGAATTGAATCATGAATCATGAATCATGAATCGAATCATAAATCTTGATTCAAGATTTATGAATCGAATCATGAATCATGAATTGAATCATAAATCATGAATCATGAATCGAATCATGAATCATGAATCATGAATTGAATCATGAATCATGAATTGAATCATGAATCATTAATCTTGAATCAAATCATGAATCATGAATCTAGAATCATGAATCATGAATCATGAATTGAATCATGAATCATGAATTGAATCATGAATCATGAATTGATTCATGAATTGAATCATTAATAATGAATCATGAATCATGAATTGAATTATAATTTGAATCATGAATCATGAATTAAATCATGAATTGAATCATGAATCATGAATCATGAATTGAATCATGAATCATGAATCATAAATCGAATTATGAATCATGAATTGAATCATGAAACAAATCATAAATTGAATCATGAATCATGAATTGAATCATGAATCATGAATCATGAATTATGAATCATGAATTGAATCATGAATCATTAATCATGAATTGAATCATGAATCATGAATCATGAATCATGAATTGAATCATGAATTAAATCATGAATCATGAATCATAAATTGAATCATGAATCATGAATCACGAATCGAATCATGAATCTTGAATTGAATCATGAATCGTGAATCATGAATAGAATCATGAATCATGAATCATGAAATGAATCATGAATCATGAATCAAATCATGAATCATGAATTGAATCATGAATCATGAATCGAATCATGAATCATGAATCGAATCATGAATCATGAATTGAATCATGAATCATGAATCATGAATAGAATCATGAATCATGAATCATGAATCATGAATTGAATCATGAATCATGAATCATGAATCAAATCATGAATCATGAATTGAATCATGAATCATGAATCATGAATCATGAATCATTAATTGAATCATGAATCATGAATCATGAATTGAATCATGAATCTTGAATCATGAATCGAATCATAAATCTTGATTCAAGATTCATGAATCGAATCATGAATCATGAATTGAATCATGAATAATGAATCATGAATCGAATCATGAATCATAAATCATGAATCATGAATCATGAATTAAATCATGAATCATGAATCATGAATCGAATCATGAATCATGAATCATGAATTGAATCATGAATCATGAATTAAATCATGAATCATTAATCTTGAATCAAATCATGAATCATGAATCAAGAATCATGAATCATGAATTGAATCATGAATCATGAATTGAATCATGAATTATGAATTGATTCATGAATTGAATCATTAATAATGAATCATGAATCATGAATTGAATTATAATTTGAATCATGAATCATGAATTAAATCATGAATTGAATCATGAATCATGAATCATGAATTGAATCACGAATCATGAATCATAAATCGAATCATGAATCATGAATTGAATCATGAAACGAATCATAAATTGAATCATGAATCATGAATCATGAATTGAATCATGAATCATGAATTATGAATCATGAATTGAATCATGAATCATTAATCATGAATTGAATCATGAATCATGAATCATGAATTGAATCATGAATTAAATCATGAATCATGAATCATAAATTGAATCATGAATCATGAATCATAAATTGAATCATGAATTAAATCATGAATCATGAATCATGAATCGAATCATGAATCATGAATTGAATCATGAATCATCAATCATAAATCGAATCATGAATCATGAATTGAATCATGAATCATGAATCATGAATCATGAATTGAATCATGAATAATGAATCATGAATCGAATCATGAATCATGAATCATGAATCTTGAATCATGAATCATGAATTGAATCATGAATCATGAATCATGAATCATGAATTGAATCATGAATTAAATCATGAATCATGAATCATAAATTGAATCATGAATCATGAATTGAATCATGAATCATGAATCATGAATCATGAATCATGAATCATGAATTGAATCATGAATTAAATCATGAATCATGGATTGAATCATGAATCATGAATCATGAATTGAATCATGAATCATGAATCATGAATCGAATCATGAATCATGAATTGAATCATGAATCATGAATCATGAATTGAATCATGAATCATGAATCATGAATTGAATCATGAATCACGAATCGATTCATGAATCATGAATTGAATCATGAATCATGAATAGAATCATGAATCATGAATCATGAATCGATTCAAGAATCATGAATTGAATCATGAATCATGAATTGAATCATGAATCATAAATTGAATCATGAATCATGAATCATGAATTGAATCATGAATCGAATCATGAATCATGAATTGAATCATGAATCATGAATCATGAATTGAATCATGAATCATGAATCATGAATCGAATCATAAATCATGAATTGAATCATGAATCATGAATCATACATCGAATCACGAATCATTAATTGAATCATGAATCATGAATCATGAATCATGAATTGAATCATGAATCATGAATCATGAATTGAATCATGAATCATGAATTGAATCATGAATCATTAATCTTGAATCAAATCATGAATCATGAATCTAGAATCATGAATCATGAATTGAATCATGAATCATGAATTGAATCATGAATCATGAATTGATTCATGAATTGAATCATTAATAATGAATCATGATTCATGAATTGAATTATAATTTGAATCATGAATCATGAATTAAATCATGAATTGAATCATGAATCATGAATCATGAATTGAATCATGAATCATGAATCATAAATCGAATCATGAATCATGAATTGAATCATGAAACGAATCATAAATTGAATCATGAATCATGAATTGAATCATGAATCATGAATTGAATCATGAATCATGAATTATGAATCATGAATTGAATCATGAATCATTAATCATGAATTGAATCATGAATCATGAATCATGAATCATGAATTGAATCATGAATTAAATCATGAATCATGAATCATAAATTGAATCATGAATCATGAATCACGAATCGAATCATGAATCATGAATTGAATCATGAATCATGAATCATGAATAGAATCATGAATCATGAAATGATTCATGAATCATGAATCAAATCATGAATCATGAATTGAATAATGAATCATGAATCATGAATTGAATCATGAATCATGAATCGAATCATGAATCATGAATCATGAATAGAATCATGAATCATGAATCATGAATCATGAATTGAATCATGAATCATGAATCATGAATCGAATCATGAATCATGAATTGAATCATGAATCATGAATCATGAATCATGAATCATTAATTGAATCATGAATCATGAATCATGAATCATGAATTGAATCATGAATCTTGAATCATGAATCGAATCATAAATCTTGATTCAAGATTCATGAATCGAATCATGAATCATGAATTGAATCATGAATAATGAATCATGAATCGAATCATGAATCATAAATCATGAATCATGAATCATGAATTAAATCATGAATCATGAATCATGAATCGAATCATGAATCATGAATCATGAATTGAATCATGAATCATGAATTAAATCATGAATCATTAATCTTGAATCAAATCATGAATCATGAATCAAGAATCATGAATCATGAATTGAATCATGAATTATGAATTGATTCATGAATTGAATCTTTAATAATGAATCATGAAGCATGAATTGAATTATAATTTGAATCATGAATCATGAATTAAATCATGAATTGAATCATGAATCATGAATCATGAATTGAATCATGAATCATGAATCATAAATCGAATCATGAATCATGAATTGAATCATGAAACGAATCATAAATTGAATCATGAATCATGAATTGAATCATGAATCATGAATTATGAATCATGAATTGAATCATGAATCATTAATCATGAATTGAATCATGAATCATGAATCATGAATCATGAATCATGAATCATGAATTGAATCATGAATTAAATCATGAATCATGAATCATAAATTGAATCATGAATCATGAATCATAAATTGAATCATGAATTATGAATTGATTCATGAATTCAATCATGAATCATGAATTGAATCATGAATCATGAATCATGAATTGAATCATGAATCATGAATCATGAATCGAATCATGAATCATGAATTGAATCATGAATAGAATCTTGAATCATGAATTGAATCATGAATCATGAATCATGAATAGAATCATGAATCATGAATCATGAATCGAATCATGAATCATGAAACGAATCATGAATCATGAATTGAATCATGAATCATAAATCGAATCATAAATCATGAATCATGAATTGAATCATGAATCATGAATCATGAATCGAATCATGAATCATGAATTGAATCATGAATCATCAATCATAAATCGAATCATGAATCATGAATTGAATCATGAATCATGAATCATGAATCATGAATTGAATCATGAATAATGAATCATGAATCGAATCATGAATCATGAATTAAATCATGAATCATGAATCATAAATTGAATCATGAATCATGAATTGAATCATGAATCATGAATCATGAATCATGAATTGAATCATGAATTAAATCATGAATCATGGATTGAATCATGAATCATGAATCATGAATCATGAATTGAATCATGAATCATGAATCATGAATCGAATCATGAATCATGAATTGAATCATGAATCATGAATCATGAATTGAATCATGAATCATGAATCATGAATTGAATCATGAATCACGAATCGATTCATGAATCATGAATTGAATCATGAATCATGAATAGAATCATGAATCATGATTAATGAATCGATTCATGAATCATGAATTAAATCATGAATCATGAATCATGAATTGAATCATGAATCGAATCATGAATCATGAATTGAATCATGAATCATGAATCGAATCATGAATCGAATCATGAATCATGAATTGAATCATGAATCATGAATCATGAATTGAATCATGAATCATGAATCATGAATCGAATCATAAATCATGAATTGAATCATGAATCATGAATCATAAATCGAATCATGAATCATTAATTGAATCATGAATCATGAATCATGAATCATGAATTGAATCATGAATCATGAATCGAATAATAAATCTTGATTCAAGATTCATGAATCGAATCATGAATCATGAATTGAATCATGAATAATGAACCATGAATCGAATCATGTATCATAAATCATGAATCATGAATCATGAATTGAATCATGAATCATGAATCATGAATCGAATCATGTATCATAAATCATGAATCATGAATCATGAATTGAATCATGAATCATGAATCATGAATCGAATCATGAATCATGAATCATGAATTGAATCATGAATCATGAATTGAATCATGAATCATTAATCTTGAATCAAATCATGAATCATGAATCTAGAATCATGAATCATGAATCATGAATTGATTCATGAATTGAATCATTAATAATGAATCATGAATCATGAATTGAATTATAATTTGAATCATGAATCATGAATTAAATCATGAATTGAATCATGTATCATGAATCATGAATTGAATCATGAATCATGAATCATAAATCGAATCATGAATCATGAATTGAATCATGAAACGAATCATAAATTGAATCATGAATCATGAATTGAATCATGAATCATGAATTGAATCATGAATCATGAATTATGAATCATGAAGTGAATCATTAATCATGAATTGAATCATGAATCATGAATCATGAATTGAATCATGAATTAAATCATGAATCATGAATCATAAATTGAATCATGAATCATGAATCATAAATTGAATCATGAATCATGAATTGATTCATGAATTATGAATCATGAATTGAATCATGAATCATGAATCATGAATTGAATCATGAATCATGAATCATGAATCGAATCATAAATCATGAATTGAATCATGAATCATGAATTGAATCATGAATCATGAATTGAATCATGAATCACGAATCGAATCATGAATTATGAATTGAATCATGAATCGTGAATCATGAATAGAATCATGAATCATGAATCATGAAATGAATCATGAATCATGAATTGAATCATGAATCATGATTTGAATCATGAATCATGAATCAAATCATGAATCATGAATTGAATCATGAATCATGAATCATGAATAGAATCATGAATCATGAATCATGAATCATGAATTGAATCATGAATCATGAATCATGAATCGAATCATGAATCATGAATTGAATCATGAATCATGAATCATAAATCGAATCATGAATCATGAATTGAATCATGAATCATGAATCATAAATTGAATCATGAATCATGAATTGAATCATGAATCATGAATTATGAATCATGAAGTGAATCATTAATCATGAATTGAATCATGAATCATGAATTGAATCATGAATTAAATCATGAATCATGAATCATAAATTGAATCATGAATCATGAATCATAAATCGAATCATGAATCATAAATTGAATCATGAATCATGAATCATGAATCATGAATTGAATCATGAATCATGAATCATGAATCGAATCATAAATCTTGATTCAAGATTCATGAATCGAATCATGAATCGAATCATGAATAATGAATAATGAATTGAATCATGAATCATAAATCATGAATCATGAATCATGAATTAAATCATGAATCATGAATCATGAATCGAATCATGAATCATGAATCATGAAGTAAATCATGAATCATGAATTAAATCATGAATCATTAATCTTGAATCAAATCATGAATCATGAATCAAGAATCATGAATCATGAATTGAATCATGAATCATGAATTGAATCATGAATTATGAATTGATTCATGAATTGAATCATTAATAATGAATCATGAATCATGAATTGAATTATAATTTAAATCATGAATCATGAATTAAATCATGAATTGAATCATGAATCATGAATCATGAATTGAATCATGAATCATGAATTATGAATCATGAATTGAATCATGAATCATTAATCATGAATTGAATCATGAATCATGAATCATAAATCATGAATTGAATCATGAAATAAATCATGAATCATGAATCATAAATTGAATCATGAATCATGAATCATAAATTGAATCATGAATCATGAATTGATTCATGAATTCAATCATGAATCATGAATTGAATCATGAATCATGAATCATGAATCATATATCATGAATTGAATCATGAATCATGAATCATGAATTGAATCATGAATCATGAATCATGAATCGAATCATAAATCATGAATTGAATCATGAATCATGAATTGAATCATGAATCATGAATCATGAATTGAATCATGAATCACGAATCGAATCATGAATCATGAATTGAATCATGAATCGTGAATCATGAATAGAATCATGAATCATGAATCATGAAATGAATCATGAATCATGAATTGAATCATGAATCATGAATTGAATCATGAATCATGAATCGAATCATGAATCATGAATTGAATCATGAATCATGAATCATGAATAGAATCATGAATCATGAATCATGAATCATGAATTGAATCATGAATCATGAATCATGAATCGAATCATGAATCATGAATTGAATCATGAATCATGAATCATAAATCGAATCATGAATCATTAATTGAATCATGAATTATGAATCATGAATCATGAATTGAATCATGAATCATGAATCATGAATCGAATCATAAATCTTGATTCAAGATTCATGAATCGAATCATGAATCATGAATTGAATCATGAATAATGAATCATGAATCGAATCATGAATCATAAATCATGAATCATGAATCATGAATTAAATCATGAATCATGAATCATGAATCGAATCATGAATCATGAATCATGAAGTGAATCATGAATCATGAATTAAATCATGAATCATTAATCTTGAATCAAATCATGAATCATGAATCAAGAATCATGAATCATGAATTGAATCATGAATCATGAATTGAATCATGAATTATGAATTGATTCAAGAATTGAATCATTAATAATGAATCATGAATCATGAATTGAATTATAATTTAAATCATGAATCATGAATTAAATCATGAATTGAATCATGAATTGAATCATGAATCATGAATTATGAATCATGAATTGAATCATGAATCATTAATCATGAATTGAATCATGAATCATGAATCATGAATCATGAATTGAATCATGAATTAAATCATGAATCATGAATCATAAATTGAATCATGAATCATGAATCATGAATTGAATCATGAATCATGAATTGATTCATGAATCATGAATTGATTCATGAATTCAATCATGAATCATGAATTGAATCATGAATCATGAATCATGAATCATGAATCATGAATTGAATCATGAATCATGAATCATGAATCGAATCATGAATCATGAATTGAATCATGAATCGAATCATGAATCATGAATTGAATCATGAATCATGAATCATGAATAGAATCATGAATCATGAATCATGAATCGAATTATGAATCATGAATCATGAATTGAATCATGAATCATGAAACGAATCATGAATCATGAATTGAATCATGAATCATAAATCGAATCATGAATCATGAATCATGAATTGAATCATGAATCATGAATCATGAATCAAATCATGAATCATGAATTGAATCATGAATCATCAATCATAAATCGAATCATGAATCATGAATTGAATCATGAATCATGAATCATGAATTGAATCATGAATAATGAATCATGAATCGAATCATGAATCATGAATCATGAATCATGAATTGAATCATGAATCATGAATCATGAATCATGAATTGAATCATGAATTAAATCATGAATCATGAATCATAAATTGAATCATGAATCATGAATTGAATCATGAATCATGAATCATGAATTGAATCATGAATTAAATCATGAATCATGGATTGAATCATGAATCATGAATTATGAATAATGAATTGAATCATGAATCATGAATTGAATCATGAATCATGAATTGAATCATGAATCATGAATCATGAATTGAATCATGAATCACGAATCGAATCATGAATCATGAATTGAATCATGAATCATGAATCATGAATAGAATCCTGAATCATGAATCATGAATCATGAATTGAATCATGAATCATGAATCATGAATCGAATCATGAATCATGAATTGAATCATGAATCATGAATCATAAATCGAATCAGGAATCATTAATTGAATCATGAATCATGAATCATGAATCATGAATTGAATCATGAACCATGAATCGAATCATAAATCTTGATTCAAGATTCATGAATCGAATCATGAATCATGAATTGAATCATGAATAATGAATCATGAATCGAATCATGAATCATAAATCATGAATCATGAATCATGAATTAAATCATGAATCATGAATCATGAATCGAATCATGAATCATGAATCATGAATTGAATCATGAATCATGAATTAAATCATGAATCATTAATCTTGAATCAAATCATGAATCATGAATCAAGAATCATGAATCATGAATTGAATCATGAATCATGAATTGAATCATGAATTATGAATTGATTCATGAATTGAATCATTAAAAATGAATCATGAATCATGAATTGAATTATAATTTGAATCATGAATCATGAATTAAATCATGAATTGAATCATGAATCATGAATCATGAATTGAATCAAAAATCATGAATTATGAATCATGAATTGAATCATGAATCATTAATCATGAATTTAATCATGAATCATGAATCGAATCATGAATCATGAAACAAATCATAAATTGAATCATGAATTATGAATCATGAATTGAATCATAAATCATGAATTATGAATCATGAATTGAATCATGAATCATTAATCATGAATTGAATCATGAATCATGAATCATGAATCATGAATTGAATCATGAATTAAATCATGAATCATGAATCATAAATTGAATCATGAATCATGAATCATAAATTGAATCATGAATCATGAATTGATTCATGAATTCAATCATGAATCATGAATTGAATCATGATTCATGAATCATGAATCATGAATCATGAATTGAATCATGAATCATGAATCATGAATCGAATCATGAATCATGAATTGAATCATGAATCGAATCATGAATCATGAATTGAATCATGAATCATGAATCATGAATTGAATCATGAATCACAAATCGAATCATGGTTCATGAATTAAATCATGAATCATGAATCATGAATAGAATCATGAATCATGAATCATGAAATGAATCATGAATTATGAATCAAATCATGAATCATGAATTGAATCATGAATCATGAATCATTAATTGAATCATGAATCATGAATCGAATCATGAATCATGAATTGAATCATGAATCATGAATCATGAATAGAATCATGAATCATGAATCATGAATCATGAATTGAATCATGAATCATGAATCATGAATCGAATCATGAATCATGAATTGATTCATGAATCATGAATCATAAATCGAATCATGAATCATGAATCGAATCATAAATCTTGATTCAAGATTCATGAATCGAATCATGAATCATGAATTGAATCATGAATAATGAATCATGAATCAAATCATGAATCATAAATCATGAATCATGAATCATGAATTAAATCATGAATCATGAATCATGAATCGAATCATGAATCATGAATCATGAATTGAATCATGAATCATGAATCATGAATTGAATCATGAATCACGAATCGAATCATGAATCATGAATTGAATCATGAATCATGAATCATGAATAGAATCCTGAATCATGAATCATGATTCATGAATTGAATCATGAATCATGAATCATGAATCGAATCATGAATCATGAATTGAATCATGAATCATGAATCATAAATTGAATCATGAATCATTAATTGAATCATGAATCATAATTCATGAATCATGAATTGAATCATGAACCATGAATCGAATCATAAATCTTGATTCAAGATTCATGAATCGAATCATGAATCATGAATTGAATCATGAATAATGAATCATGAATCGAATCATGAATCATAAATCATGAATCATGAATCATGAATTAAATCATGAATCATGAATCATGAATCGAATCATGAATCATGAATCATGAATTGAATCATGAATCATGAATTAAATCATGAATCATTAATCTTGAATCAAATCATGAATCATGAATCAAGAATCATGAATCATGAATTGAATCATGAATCATGAATTGAATCATGAATTATGAATTGATTCATGAATTGAATCATTAATAATGAATCATGAATCATGAATTGAATTATAATTTGAATCATGAATCATGAATTAAATCATGAATTGAATCATGAATCATGAATCATGAATTGAATCATGAATCATGAATCATAAATCGAATCATGAATCATGAAACAAATCATAAATTGAATCATGAATCATGAATCATGAATTGAATCATAAATCATGAATTATGAATCATGAATTGAATCATAAATCATGAATTATGAATCATGAATTGAATCATGAATCATGAATCATGAATCATGAATTGAATCATGAATTAAATCATGAATCATGAATCATAAATTGAATCATGAATCATGAATCATAAATTGAATCATGAATCATGAATTGATTCATGAATTCAATCATGAATCATGAATTGAATCATGATTCATGAATCATGAATCATGAATCATGAATTGAATCATGAATCATGAATCATGAATCGAATCATGAATCACAAATCGAATCATGATTCATGAATTGAATCATGAATCATGAATCATGAATAGAATCATGAATCATGAATCATGAAATGAATCATGAATCATATATCAAATCATGAATCATGAATTGAATCATGAATATTGAATCATGAATCGAATCATGAATCATGAATTGAATCATGAATCATGAATCATGAATTGAATCATGAATCACAAATCGAATCATGATTCATGAATTGAATCATGAATCATGAATCATGAATAGAATCATGAATCATGAATCATGAAATGAATCATGAATCATATATCAAATCATGAATCATGAATTGAATCATGAATCATGAATCATTAATTGAATCATGAATCATGAATCGAATCATGAATCATGAATTGAATCATGAATCATGAATCATGAATAGAATCATGAATCATGAATTGAATCATGAATCATGAATCATGAATCATGAATCGAATCATGAATCATGAATTGATTCATGAATCATGAATCATAAATCGAATCATGAATCATTAATTGAATCATGAATCATGAATCATGAATTGAATCATGAATCATGAATCATGAATCGAATCATAAATCTTGATTCAAGATTCATGAATCGAATCATGAATCATGAATTGAATCATGAATAATGAATCATGAATCAAATCATGAATCATAAATCATGAATCATGAATCATGAATTAAATCATGAATCATGAATCATGAATCGAATCATGAATCATGAATCATGAATTGAATCATGAATCATGAATTAAATTATGAATCATTAATCTTGAATCAAATCATGAATCATGAATCAAGAATCATAAATCATGAATTGAATCATGAATCATGAATTGAATCATGAATTATGAATTGATTCATGAATTGAATCATTAATAATGAATCATGAATCATGAATTGAATTATAATTTGAATCATGAATCATGAATTAAATCATGAATTGAATCATGAATCATGAGTCATGAATTGAATCATGAATCATGAATCATAAATCGAATCATGAATCATGAATTGAATCATGAAACGAATCATAAATTGAATCATGAATCATGAATCATGAATTGAATCATGAATCATGAATTATGAATCTTGAATTGAATCATGAATCATTAATCATGAATTGAATCATGAATCATGAATCATAATTTGTATCATGAATTAAATCATGAATCATGAATCATAAATTGAATCATGAATCATGAATCATAAATTGAATCATGAATCATGAATTGATTCATGAATTAAATCATGAATCATGAATGGAATCATGAATCATGAATCATGAATCATGAATCGAATCATGAATCATGAATTGAATCATGAATCATGAATCATGAATTGAATCATGAATCATGAATCATGAATTGAATCATGAATCATGAATCATGAATAGAATCATGAATCATGAATTGAATCATGAATCATGAATCATGAATCGAATCATGAATCATGAATTGAATCATGAATCATGAATCATGAATCGAATCATGAATCATGAATCATGAATTGAATCATGAATCATGAAACGAATCATGAATCATGAATTGAATCATGAATCATGAATCTTAAATCGAATCATGAATCATGAATCATGAATTGAATCATGAATCATGAATCGAATCATGAATCATGAATTGAATCATGAATCATCAATCATAAATCGAATCATGAATCATGAATTGAATCATGAATCATGAATCATGAATCATGAATTGAATCATGAATAATGAATAATGAATCGAATCATGAATCATGAATCATGAATCATGAATCATGAATTGAATCATGAATCATGAATCATGAATCATGAATTGAATCATGAATTAAATCATGAATCATGAATCATAAATTGAATCATGAATCATGAATTGAATCATGAATCATGAATCATGAATCATGAATTGAATCATGAATTAAATCATGAATCATGGATTGAATCATGAATCATGAATCATGAATCATGAATTGAATCATGAATCATGAATCATGAATCGAATCATGAATCATGAATTGAATCATGAATCATGAATTGAATCATGAATCATGAATCAAGAATTGAATCATGAATCACGAATCGATTCATGTATCATGAATTGAATCATGAATCATGAATAGAATCATGAATCATGAATCATGAATCGATTCATGAATCATGAATTGAATCATGAATCATGAATTGAATCATGAATCATGAATCATGAATTGAATCATGAATCGAATCATGAATCATGAATTGAATCATGAATCATGAATCATGAATCGAATCATGAATCATGAATTGAATCATGAATCATGAATCATGAATTGAATCATGAATCATGAATCATGAATCGAATCATAAATCATGAATTGAATCATGAATCATGAATCATACATCGAATCATGAATCATTAATTAAATCATGAATCATGAATCTTGAATCATGAATTGAATCATGAATCATGAATCATGAATCGAATCATAAATCATGAATCGAATCATAAATCTTGATTCAAGATTTATGAATTGAATCATGAATCATGAATTGAATCATGAATAATGAACCATGAATCGAATCATGAATCATAAATCATGAATCATGAATCATGAATTGAATCATGAATCATGAATCATGAATCGAATCATGAATCATGAATCATGAATTGAATCATGAATCATGAATTGAATCATGAATCATTAATCTTGAATCAAATCATGAATCATGAATCTAGAATCATGAATCATGAATCATGAATTGAATCATGAATCATGAATTGATTCATGAATCATGAATCATAAATCGAATCATGAATCATTAATTGAATCATGAATCATGAATCATGAATTGAATCATGAATCATGAATCGAATCATAAATCTTGATTCAAGATTCATGAATCGAATCATGAATCATGAATTGAATCATGAATAATGAATCAAGAATCGAATCATGAATCATAAATCATGAATCATGAATCATGAATTAAATCATGAATCATGAATCATGAATCGAATCATGAATCATGAATCATGAATTGAATCATGAATCATGAATTAAATCATGAATCATTAATCTTGAATTAAATCATGAATCATGAATCAAGAATCATGAATCATGAATTGAATCATGAATCATGAATTGAATCATGAATTGAATCATGAATCATGAATCATGATTTGAATCATGAATCATGAATCATAAATCGAATCATGAATCATGAATTATGAATCATGAATTGAATCATGAATTATTAATCATGAATTGAATCATGAATCATGAATCATGAATTGAATCATGAATCATGAATTAAATCATGAATCATTAATCTTGAATCAAATCATGAATCATGAATCAAGAATCATGAATCATGAATTGAATCATGAATCATGAATTGAATCATGAATTGAATCATGAAACGAATCATAAATTGAATCATGAATCATGAATCATGAATTGAATCATGAATCATGAATTATGAATCATGAATTGAATAATGAATTATTAATCATGAATTGAATCATGAATCATGAATCATGAATTGAATCATGAATTAAATCATGAATCATGAATCATAAATTGAATCATGAATCATGAATCATAAATTGAATCATGAATCATGAATTGATTCATGAATTAAATCATGAATCATGAATTGAATCATTAATCATGAATCATGAATCATGAATCGAATCATGAATCACGAATTGAATCATGAATCATGAATCATGAATTGAATCATGAATCATGAATCATGAATTGAATCATGAATCGAATCATGAATCATGAATTGAATCATGAATCATGAATCATGAATAGAATCATGAATCATGAATCATGAATTGAATCATGAATCATGAATCGAATCATGAATCATGAATTGAATCATGAATCATGAATCATGAATCGAATCATGAATCATGAATCATGAATTGAATCATGAATCATGAAACGAATAATGAATCATGAATTGAATCATGAATCATGAATCTTAAATCGAATCATGAATCATGAATCATGAATTGAATCATGAATCATGAATCGAATCATGAATCATGAATTGAATCATGAATCATCAATCATAAATCGAATCATGAATCATGAATTGAATCATGAATCATGAATCGAATCATGAATCATGAATTGAATCATGAATCATGAATCATGAATCGAATCATGAATCATGAATTGAATCATGAATCATGAATTGAATCATGAATCATGAATCATGAATCGAATCATAAATCATGAATTGAATCATGAATCATTAATCATACATCGAATCATGAATCATTAATTAAATCATGAATCATGAATCATGAATTGAATCATGAATCATGAATCATGAATCGAATCATAAATCATGAATCGAATCATAAATCTTGATTCAAGATTTATGAATTGAATCATGAATCATGAATTGAATCATGAATAATGAACCATGAATCGAATCATGAATCATAAATCATGAATCATGAATCATGAATTGAATCATGAATCATGAATCATGAATCGAATCATGAATCATGAATCATGAATTGAATCATGAATCATGAATTGAATCATGAATCATTAATCTTGAATCAAATCATGAATCATGAATCTAGAATCATGAATCATGAATCATGAATTGAATCATGAATCATGAATTGATTCATGAATCATGAATCATAAATCGAATCATGAATCATTAATTGAATCATGAATCATGAATCATGAATTGAATCATGAATCATGAATCGAATCATAAATCTTGATTCAAGATTCATGAATCGAATCATGAATCATGAATTGAATCATGAATAATGAATCATGAATCGAATCATGAATCATAAATCATGAATCATGAATCATGAATTAAATCATGAATCATGAATCATGAATCGAATCATGAATCATGAATCATGAATTGAATCATGAATCATGAATTAAATCATGAATCATTAATCTTGAATCAAATCATGAATTATGAATCAAGAATCATGAATCATGAATTGAATCATGAATCATGAATTGAATCATGAATTGAATCATGAATCATGAATCATGATTTGAATCATGAATCATGAATCATAAATCGAATCATGAATCATGAATTGAATCATGAAACGAATCATAAATTGAATCATGAATCATGAATCATGAATTGAATCATGAATCATGAATTATGAATCATGAATTGAATCATGAATTATTAATCATGAATTGAATCATGAATCATGAATCATGAATTGAATCATGAATTAAATCATGAATCATGAATCATAAATTGAATCATGAATCATGAATCATAAATTGAATCATGAATCATGAATTGATTCATGAATTAAATCATGAATCATGAATTGAATCATGAATCATGAATCATGAATCATGAATCGAATCATGAATCACGAATTGAATCATGAATCATGAATCATGAATTGAATCATGAATCATGAATCATGAATTGAATCATGAATCATGAAACGAATCATGAATCATGAATTGAATCATGAATCATGAATCTTAAATCGAATCATGAATCATGAATCATGAATTGCATCATGAATCATGAATCGAATCATGAATCATGAATTGAATCATGAATCATCAATCATAAATCGAATCATGAATCATGAATTGAATCATGAATTATGAATCATGAATCATGAATTGAATCATGAATAATGAATCATGAATCGAATTATGAATCATGAATCATGAATCATGAATCATGAATTGAATCATGAATCATGAATCATGAATCATGAATTGAATCATGAATTAAATCATGAATCATGAATCATAAATTGAATCATGAATCATGAATTGAATCATGAATCATGAATCATGAATCATGAATTAAATCATGAATCATGGATTGAATCATGAATCATGAATCATGAATCATGAATTGAATCATGAATCATGAATCATGAATCATGAATTCAATCATGAATTAAATCATGAATCATGGATTGAATCATGAATCATGAATCATGAATCATGAATTGAATCATGAATCATGAATCGAATCATGAATCATGAATTGAATCATGAATCATGAATTGAATCATAAATCATGAATCAAGAAATGAATCATGAATCATGAATCGATTCATGAATCATGAATTGAATCATGAATCATGAATTGAATCATGAATCATGAATCATGAATTGAATCATGAATCGAATCATGAATCATGAATTGAATCATGAATCATGAATCATGAATCGAATCATGAATCATGAATTGAATCATGAATCATGAATCATGAATCATGAATTGAATCATGAATCATGAATCATGAATCGAATCATAAATCATGAATTGAATAATGAATCATGAATCATACATCGAATCATGAATCATTAATTGAATCATGAATCATGAATCATGAATCATGAATTGAATCATGAATCATGAATCATGAATCGAATCATAAATCTTGATTCAAGATTTATGAATCGAATCATGAATCATGAATTGAATCATGAATAATGAACCATGAATCGAATCATGAATCATAAATCATGAATCATGAATCATGAATTGAATCATGAATCATGAATCATGAATCGAATCATGAATCATGAATCATGAATTGAATCATGAATCATGAATTGAATCATGAATCATTAATCTTGAATCAAATCATGAATCATGAATCTAGAATCATGAATCATGAATCATGAATTGATTCATTAATCATGAATCATAAATCGAATCATGAATCATTAATTGAATCATGAATCATGAATTGAATCATGAATCATGAATTGATTCATGAATCATGAATCATAAATCGAATCATGAATCATTAATTGAATCATGAATCATGAATCATGAATTGAATCATGAATCATGAATCATGAATCGAATCATAAATCTTGATTCAAGATTCATGAATCGAATCATGAATCATGAATTGAATCATGAATAATGAATCATGAATCGAATCATGAATCATAAATCATGAATCATGAATCATGAATTAAATCATGAATCATGAATCATGAATCGAATCATGAATCATGAATCATGAATTGAATCATGAATCATGAATTAAATCATGAATCATGAATTGATTCATGAATCATGAATCATAAATCGAATCATGAATCATTAATTGAATCATGAATCATGAATCATGAATTGAATCATGAATCATGAATCATGAATCGAATCATAAATCTTGATTCAAGATTCATGAATCGAATCATGAATCATGAATTGAATCATGAATAATGAATCATGAATCGAATCATGAATCATAAATCATGAATCATGAATCATGAATTAAATCATGAATCATGAATCTTGAATCAAATCATGAATCATGAATCAAGAATCATGAATCATGAATTGAATCATGAATCATGAATTGAATCATGAATTATGAATTGATTCATGAATTGAATCATTAATAATGAATCATGAATCATGAATTGAATTATAATTTGAATCATGAATTATGAATTAAATCATGAATTGAATCATGAATCATGAATCATGAATTGAATCATGAATCATGAATCATAAATCGAATCATGAATCATGAATTGAATCATGAAACGAATCATAAATTGAATCATGAATCATGAATCATGAATTGAATCATGAATCATGAATTATGAATCATGAATTGAATCATGAATCATTAATCATGAATTGAATCATGAATCATGAATCATGAATTGAATCATGAATTAAATCATGGATTAGGAATCATAAATTGAATCATGAATCATGAATCATAAATTGAATCATGAATCATGAATTGATTCATGAATTAAATCATGAATCATGAATTGAATCATGAATCATGAATCATGAATCATGAATTGAATCATGAATCATGAATCGAATCATGAATCATGAATTGAATCATGAATCGAATCATGAATCATGAATTGAATCATGAATCATGAATCATGAATAGAATCATGAATCATGAATCATGAATTGAATCATGAATCATGAATCATGAATCGAATCATGAATCATGAATTGAATCATGAATCATGAATCGAATCATGAATCATGAATCATGAATTGAATCATGAATCATGAATCATAAATCGAATCATGAATCATGAATCATGAATTGAATCATGAATAATGAATCATGAATCAAATCATGAATCATGAATTGAATCATGAATCATCAATCATAAATCGAATCATGAATCATGAATTGAATCATGAATCATGAATCATGAAATGAATCATGAATAATGAATCATGAATCGAATCATGAATCATGAATCATGAATCATGAATCATGAATTGAATCATGAATCATGAATCATGAATTGAATCATGAATTAAATCATGAATCATGAATCATAAATTGAATCATGAATCATGAATTGAATCATGAATCATGAATCATGAATCATGAATTGAATCATGAATTAAATCATGAATCATGGATTGAATCATGAATCATGAATCATGAATCATGAATTGAATCATGAATCATGAATCATGAATCGAATCATGAATCATGAATTGAATCATGAATCATGAATCATGAATTGAATCATGAATCATGAATCATGAATTGAATCATGAATCACGAATCGATTCATGAATCATGAATTGAATCATGAATCATGAATAGAATCATGAATCATGAATCATGAATCGATTCATGAATCATGAATTGAATCATGAATCGAATCATGAATCATGAATTGAATCATGAATCATGAATCATGAATCGAATCATGAATCATGAATTGAATCATGAATCATGAATCATGAATCATGAATTGAATCATGAATCATGAATCATGAATCGAATCATAAATCATAAATTGAATCATGAATCATGAATCATACATTGAATCATGAATCATTAATTGAATCATGAATCATGAATCATGAATCATGAATTGAATCATGAATCATGAATCATGAATCGAATCATAAATCTTGATTCAAGATTTATGAATCGAATCATGAATCATGAATTGAATCATGAATCATGAATCATAAATCGAATCATGAATCATGAATCATGAATTGAATCATGAATCATGAATTCAATCATGAATCATTAATCTTGAATAAAATCATAATTCATGAATCTAGAATCATGAATCATGAATCATGAATTGAATCATGAATCATGAATTGAATCATGAATCATGAATTGATTCATGAATTGAATCATTAATAATGAATCATGAATCATGAATTGAATTATAATTTGAATCATGAATCATGAATTAAATCATGAATTGAATCATGAATCATGAATCATGAATCATGAATCATGAATTGAATCATGAATCATGAATCATAAATCGAATCATGAATCATGAATTGAATCATGAAACGAATCATAAATTGAATCATGAATCATGAATTGAATCATGAATCATGAATCATGAATTGAATCATGAATCATGAATTATGAATCATGAATTGAATCATGAATCATTAATCATGAATTGAATCATGAATCATGAATCATGAATCATGAATCATGAATCATGAATTGAATCATGAATTAAATCATGAATCATGAATCATAAATTGAATCATGAATCATGAATCACGAATCGAATCATGAATCATGAATTGAATCATGAATCGTGAATCATGAATAAAATCATGAATCATGAATCATGAAATGAATCATGAATCATGAATCAAATCATGAATCATGAATTGAATCATGAATCATGAATCATGAATTGAATCATGAATCATGAATCGAATCATGAATCATGAATTGAATCATGAATCATGAATCATGAATCATGAATAGAATCATGAATCATGAATCATGAATCATGAATTGAATCATGAATCATGAATCATGAATCGAATCATGAATCATGAATTGAATCATGAATCATGAATCATGAATCATGAATCATTAATTGAATCATGAATCATCAATCATGAATCGAATCATGAATCATTAATTGAATCATGAATCATGAATCATGAATTGAATCATGAATCATGAATCATGAATCGAATCATAAATCTTGATTCAAGATTCATGAATCGAATCATGAATCATGAATTGAATCATGAATAATGAATCATTAATCATGAATTGAATCATGAATCTTGAATCATGAATCGAATCATAAATCTTGATTCAAGATTCATGAATCGAATCATGAATTATGAATTGAATCATGAATAATGAATCATGAATCGAATCATGAATCATAAATCATGAATCATGAATCATGAATCATGAATTGATTCATGAATCATGAATCATAAATCGAATCATGAATCATTAATTGAATCATGAATCATGAATCATGAATTGAATCATGATTCTTGAATCATAAATCTTGATTCAAGATTCATGAATCGAATCATGAATCATGAATTGAATCATGAATAATGAATCATGAATCGAATCATGAATCATAAATCATGAATCATGAATCATGAATCATGAATTGATTCATGAATCATGAATCATAAATCGAATCATGAATCCTTAATTGAATCATGAATCATGAATCATGAATCGAATCATGAATCATGAATTGAATCATGAATAATGAATCATGAATCGAATCATGAATCATGAATCATGAATCATGAATCATGAATTAAATCATGAATCATGAATCATGAATCGAATCATGAATCATGAATTGAATCATGAATCATGAATTAAATCATGAATCATTAATCTTGAATCAAATCATGAATCATGAATCAAGAATCATGAATCATGAATTGAATCATGAATCATGAATTGAATCATGAATTATGAATTGATTCATGAATTGAATCATTAATAATGAATCATGAATCATGAATTGAATTATAATTTGAATCATGAATCATGAATTAAATCATGAATTGAATCATGAATCATGAATTGAATCATGAATCATGAATCATAAATCGAATCATGAATCATGAATTGAATCATGAAACGAATCATAAATTGAATCATGAATCATGAATCATGAATTGAATCATGAATCATGAATTATGAATCATGAATTGAATCATGAATCATTAATCATGAATTGAATCATGAATTATGAATCATGAATTGAATCATGAATTAAATCATGAATCATGAATCATAAATTGAATCATGAATCATGAATCATAAATTGAATCATGAATCATGAATTGATTCATGAATTAAATCATGAATCATGAATTGAATCATGAATCATGAATCATGAATCATGAATGGAATCATGAATCATGAATTGAATCATGAATCATGAATCATGAATTGAATCATGAATCGAATCATGAATCATGAATTGAATCATGAATCATGAATCATAAATAGAATTATGAATCATGAATCGAATCATGAATCATGAATCATGAATCATTAATCGAATCATGAATCATGAATTGAATCATGAATCATGAATCATGAATCGAATCATGAATCATGAATCATGAATTGAATCATGAATCATGAATCATAAATCGAATCATGAATCATGAATCATGAATTGAATCATGAATCATGAATCATGAATCGAATCATGAATCATGAATCATCAATCATAAATCGAATCATGAATCATGAATTGAATCATGAATCATGAATCATGAATCATGAATTGAATCAGGAATAATGAATCATGAATCGAATCATGAATCATGAATCATGAATCATGAATCATGAATCATGAATTGAATCATGAATCATGAATCATAAATCGAATCATGAATCATGAATCATGAATTGAATCATGAATCATGAATCATGAATCGAATCATGAATCATGAATTGAATCATGAATCATCAATCATAAATCGAATCATGAATCATGAATTGAATCATGAATCATGAATCATGAATCATGAATTGAATCAGGAATAATGAATCATGAATCGAATCATGAATCATGAATCATGAATCATGAATCATGAATCATGAATTGAATCATGAATCATGAATCATGAATTGAATCATGAATTAAATCATGAATCATGAATCATAAATTGAATCATGAATCATGAATTGAATCATGAATCATGAATTGAATCATGAATTAAATCATGAATCATGGATTGAATCATGAATCATGAATCATGAATTGAATCATGAATCATGAATCATGAATCGAATCATGAATCATGAATTGAATCATGAATCATGAATTGAATCATGAATCATGAATCATGAATTTAATCATGAATCACGAATCGATTCATGAATCATGAATTGAATCATGAATCATGAATAGAATCATGAATCATGAATCATGAATCGATTCATGAATCATGAATTGAATCATGAATCATGAATTGAATCATGAATCATGAATTGAATCATGAATCATGAATCATGAATCGAATCATGAATCATGAATCATGAATCATGAATCATGAATCATGAATCATGAATTGAATCATGAATCATGAATCATGAATCGAATCATAAATCATGAATTGAATCATGAATCATGAATCATACATCAAATCATGAATCATTAATTGAATCATGAATCATGAATCATAAATTGAATCATGAATCATGAATTGAATCATGAATCATTAATCTTGAATCAAATCATGAATCATGAATCTAGAATTATGAATCATGAATTGAATCATGAATCATGAATTGATTCATGAATCATGAATCATAAATCGAATCATGAATCATTAATTGAATCATGAATCATGAATCATGAATTGAATCATGAATCATGAATCATGAATCGAATCATAAATCTTGATTCAAGATTCATGAATCGAATCATGAATCATGAATTGAATCATGAATAATGAATCATGAATCGAATCATGAATCATAAATCATGAATCATGAATCATCAATTAAATCATGAATCATGAATCATGAATCGAATCATGAATCATGAATTGAATCATGAATCATGAATTAAATCATGAATCATTAATCTTGAATCAAATCATGAATCATGAATCAAGAATCATGAATCATGAATTGAATCATGAATCATGAATTGAATCATGAATTATGAATTGATTCATGAATTGAATCATTAATAATGAATCATGAATCATGAATTGAATTATAATTTGAATCATGAATTATGAATTAAATCATTAATTGAATCATGAATCATGAATCATGAATTGAATCATGAATCATGAATCATAAATCGTATCATGAATCATGAATTGAATCATGAAACGAATCATAAATTGAATCATGAATCATGAATCATGAATTGAATCATGAATCATGAATTATGAATCATGAATTGAATCATGAATCATTAATCATGAATTGAATCATGAATCATGAATCATGAATCGAATCATGAATCATGAATTGAATCATGAATCATGAATCATGAATCGAATCATGAATCATGAATCATGAATCATGAATTGAATCATGAATCATTAATTGAATCATGAATCATTAATCTTGAATCAAATCATGAATCATGAATCTAGAATCATGAATCATGAATCATGAATTGAATCATGAATCATGAATTGAATCATGAATCATGAATTGATTCATGAATTGAATCATGAATCATGAATCATGAATCGAATCATGAATCATGAATTGAATCATGAATCGAATCATGAATCATGAATTGAATCATGAATCATGAATCATGAATAGAATCATGAATCATGAATCATGAATTGAATCATGAATCATGAATCATGAATCGAATCATGAATCATGAATTGAATCATGAATCATGAATCATGAATCGAATCACGAATCATAAATCATGAATTGAGTCATGAATCATGAATCATACATCGAATCATGAATTATTAATTGAATCATGAATCATGAATCATGAATCATGAATTGAATCATGAATCATGAATCATGAATCGAATCATAAATCTTGATTCAAGATTTATGAATCGAATCATGAATCATGAATTGAATCATGAATCATGAATCATGAATCGAATCATGAATCATGAATCATGAATTGAATCATGAATCATGAATTGAATCATGAATCATTAATCTTGAATCAAATCATGAATCATGAATCTAGAATCATGAATCAAGAATCATGAATTGAATCATGAATCATGAATTGAATCATGAATCATGAATTGATTCATGAATTGAATCATTAATAATGAATCATGAATCATGAATTGAATTATAATTTGAATCATGAATCATGAATTAAATCATGAATTGAATCATGAATCATGAATCATGAATCATGAATCATGAATTAAATCATGAATCATGAATCATAAATCGAATCATGAATCATGAATTGAATCATGAAACGAATCATAAATTGAATCATGAATTGAATCATGAATCATGAATCATGAATTGAATCATGAATCATGAATTATGAATCATGAATTGAATCATGAATCATTAATCATGAATTGAATCATGAATTAAATCATGAATCATGAATCATAAATTGAATCATGAATCATGAATCACGAATCGAATCATGAATCATGAATTGAATCATGAATCGTGAATCATGAATAGAATCATGAATCATGAATCATGAAATGAATCATGAATCATGAATCAAATCATGAATCATGAATTGAATCATGAATCATGAATCATGAATCGAATCATGAATCATGAATCGAATCATGAATCATGAATTGAATCATGAATCATGAATCATGAATTGAATCATGAATCATGAATCATGAATAGAATCATGAATCATGAATCATGAATCATGAATTGAATCATGAATCATGAATCATGAATCGAATCATGAATCATGAATTGAATCATGAATCATGAATCATGAATCATGAATCATTAATTGAATCATGAATCATGAATCATGAATCGAATCATGAATCATTAATTGAATCATGAATCATGAATCATGAATTGAATCATGAATCATGAATCATGAATCGAATCATAAATCTTGATTCAAGATTCATGAATCGAATCATGAATCATGAATTGAATCATGAATAATGAATCATGAATCATGAATTGAATCATGAATCTTGAATCATGAATCGAATCATAAATCTTGATTCAAGATTCATGAATCGAATCATGAATCATGAATTGAATCATGAATAATGAATCATGAATCGAATCATGAATCATAAATCATGAATCATGAATCATGAATCATGAATTGATTCATGAATCATGAATCATAAATCGAATCATGAATCATTAATTGAATCATGAATCATGAATCATGAATTGAATCATGAATCATGAATCGAATCATAAATCTTGATTCAAGATTCATGAATCGAATCATGAATCATGAATTGAATCATGAATAATGAATCATGAATCAAATCATGAATCATAAATCATGAATCATGAATCATGAATTAAATCATGAATCATGAATCATGAATCGAATCATGAATCATGAATCATGAATTGAATCATGAATCATGAATTAAATCATGAATCATTAATCTTGAATCAAATCATGAATCATGAATCAAGAATCATGAATCATGAATTGAATCATGAATCATGAATTGAATCATGAATTATGAATTGATTCATGAATTGAATCATTAATAATGAATCATGAATCATGAATTGAATTATAATTTGAATCATGAATCATGAATCATGAATTGAATCATGAATCATGAATCATAAATCGAATCATGAATCATGAATTGAATCATGAATCATGAATCATGAATTGAATCATGAATCATGAATCATGAATAGAATCATGAATCATGAATCATGAATCATGAATTGAATCATGAATCATGAATCATGAATCGAATCATGAATCATGAATTGAATCATGAATCATGAATCATGAATCATGAATCATTAATTGAATCATGAATCATGAATCATGAATCGAATCATGAATCATTAATTGAATCATGAATCATGAATCATGAATTGAATCATGAATCATGAATCATGAATCGAATCATAAATCTTGATTCAAGATTCATGAATCGAATCATGAATCATGAATTGAATCATGAATAATGAATCATGAATCATGAATTGAATCATGAATCTTGAATCATGAATCGAATCATAAATCTTGATTCAAGATTCATGAATCGAATCATGAATCATGAATTGAATCATGAATAATGAATCATGAATCGAATCATGAATCATAAATCATGAATCATGAATCATGAATCATGAATTGATTCATGAATCATGAATCATAAATCGAATCATGAATCATTAATTGAATCATGAATCATGAATCATGAATTGAATCATGAATCATGAATCGAATCATAAATCTTGATTCAAGATTCATGAATCGAATCATGAATCATGAATTGAATCATGAATAATGAATCATGAATCAAATCATGAATCATAAATCATGAATCATGAATCATGAATTAAATCATGAATCATGAATCATGAATCGAATCATGAATCATGAATCATGAATTGAATCATGAATCATGAATTAAATCATGAATCATTAATCTTGAATCAAATCATGAATCATGAATCAAGAATCATGAATCATGAATTGAATCATGAATCATGAATTGAATCATGAATTATGAATTGATTCATGAATTGAATCATTAATAATGAATCATGAATCATGAATTGAATTATAATTTGAATCATGAATCATGAATCATGAATTGAATCATGAATCATGAATCATAAATCGAATCATGAATCATGAATTGAATCATGAAACGAATCATAAATTGAATCATGAATCATGAATCATGAATTGAATCATGAATCATGAATTATGAATCATGAATTGAATCATGAATCATTAATCATGAATTGAATCATGAATCATGAATCATGAATTGAATCATGAATTAAATCATGAATTAGGAATCATAAATTGAATCATGAATCATGAATCATAAATTGAATCATGAATCATGAATTGATTCATGAATTAAATCATGAATCATGAATTGAATCATGAATCATGAATCATGAATCATGAATTGAATCATGAATCATGAATCATGAATCGAATCATGAATCATGAATTGAATCATGAATCGAATCATGAATCATGAATTGAATCATGAATCATGAATAGAATCATGAATCATGAATCATGAATTGAATCATGAATCATGAATCATGAATCGAATCATGAATCATGAATTGAATCATGAATCATGAATCGAATCATGAATCATGAATCATGAATTGAATCATGAATTATGAAACGAATCATGAATCATGAATTGAATCATGAATCATGAATCATAAATCGAATCATGAATCATGAATCATGAATTGAATCATGAATCATGAATCATGAATCAAATCATGAATCATGAATTGAATCATGAATCATCAATCATAAATCGAATCATGAATCATGAATTGAATCATGAATCATGAATCATGAATTGAATCATGAATAATGAATCATGAATCGAATCATGAATCATGAATCATGAATCATGAATCATGAATCATGAATTGAATCATGAATCATGAATCATGAATTGAATCATGAATTAAATCATGAATCATGAATCATGAAATGAATCATGAATCATGAATTGAATCATGAATCATGAATCATGAATTGAATCATGAATTAAATCATGAATCATGGATTGAATCATGAATCATGAATCATAAATCATGAATTGAATCATGAATCATGAATCATGAATTGAATCATGAATCATGAATTGAATCATGAATCATGAATCATGAATCATGAATCATGAATTGAATCATGAATCATGAATCATGAATTGAATCATGAATCACAAATCGATTCATGAATCATGAATTGAATCATGAATCATGAATAGAATCATGAATCATGAATCATGAATCGATTCATGAATCATGAATTGAATCATGAATCATGAATTGAATCATGAATCATGAATCGAATCATGAATCATGAATTGAATCATGAATCATGAATCATGAATCGAATCATGAATCATGAATTGAATCATGAATCATGAATCATGAATCATGAATTGAATCATGAATCATGAATCATGAATCGAATCATAAATCATGAATTGAATCATGAATCATGAATCATACATCGAATCATGAATCATGAATTGAATCATGAATCATGAATCATGAATCATGAATTGAATCATGAATCATGAATCATGAATCGAATCATAAATCTTGATTCAAGATTTATGAATCGAATCATGAATCATGAATTGAATCATGAATCATGAATCATGAATCGAATCATGAATCATGAATCATGAATTGAATCATGAATCATGAATTGAATCATGAATCATTAATCTTGAATCAAATCATGAATCATGAATCTAGAATCATGAATCATGAATCATTAATTGAATCATGAATCATGAATTGATTCATGAATTGAATCATTAATAATGAAGCATGAATCATGAATTGAATTATAATTTGAATCATGAATCATGAATTAAATCATGAATTGAATCATGAATCATGAATCATGAATCATGAATCATGAATTAAATCATGAATCATGAATCATGAATTGAATCATGAATCATGAATTATGAATCATGAATTGAATCATGAATCATTAATCATGAATTGAATCATGAATCATGAATCATGAATCATGAATTGAATCATGAATTAAATCATGAATCATGAATCATAAATTGAATCATGAATCATGAATCACGAATCGAATCATGAATCATGAATTGAATCATGAATCGTGAATCATGAATAGAATCATGAATCATGAATCATGAAATGAATCATGAATCATGAATCAAATCATGAATCATGAATTGAATCATGAATCATGAATCATGAATTGAATCATGAATCATGAATCGAATCATGAATCATGAATTGAATCATGAATCATGAATCATGAATTGAATCATGAATCATGAATCATGAATAGAATCATGAATCATGTATCATGAATCATGAATTGAATCATGAATCATGAATCATGAATCAAATCATGAATCATGAATTAAATCATGAATCATGAATCATGAATCATGAATCATTAATTGAATCATGAATCATGAATCGAATCATGAATCATTAATTGAATCATGAATCATGAATCATGAATTGATTCATGAATCATGAATCATGAATCGAATCATAAATCTTGATTCAAGATTCATGAATCGAATCATGAATCATGAATTGAATCATGAATAATGAATCATGAATCATGAATTGAATCATGAATCTTGAATCATGAATCGAATCATAAATCTTGATTCAAGATTCATGAATCGAATTATGAATCATGAATTGAATCATGAATAATGAATCATGAATCGAATCATGAATCATAAATCATGAATCATGAATCATGAATCATGAATTGATTCTTGAATCATGAATCATAAATTGAATCATGAATCATTAATTGAATCATGAATCATGAATCATGAATTGAATCATGAATCATGAATCATGAATCGAATCATAAATCTTGATTCAAGATTCATGAATCGAATCATGAATCATGAATTGAATCATGAATAATGAATCATGAATCAAATCATGAATCATAAATCATGAATCATGAATCATGAATTAAATCATGAATCATGAATCATGAATCGAATCATGAATCATGAATCATGAATTGAATCATGAATCATGAATTAAATCATGAATCATTAATCTTGAATCAAATCATGAATCATGAATCAAGAATCATGAATCATGAATTGAATCATGAATCATGAATTGAATTATAATTTGAATCATGAATCATGAATTAAATCATGAATTGAATCATGAATCATGAATCATGAATTGAATCATGAATCATGAATCATAAATCGAATCATGAATCATGAATTGAATCATGAAACGAATCATAAATTGAATCATGAATCATGAATCATGAATTGAATCATGAATCATGAATTATGAATCATGAATTGAATCATGAATCATTAATCATGAATTGAATCATGAATCATGAATTGAATCATGAATTAAATCATGAATCATGAATCATAAATTGAATCATGAATCATGAATCATAAATTGAATCATGAATCATGAATTGATTCATGAATTAAATCATGAATCATCAATTAAATCATGAATCATGAATCATGAATCGAATCATGAATCATGAATTGAATCATGAATCATGAATCATGAATTGAATCATGAATCGAATCATGAATCATGAATTGAATCATGAATCATGAATCATGAATAGAATCATGAATCATGAATCGAATCATGAATCATGAATCATGAATCATGAATCGAATCATGAATCATGAATTGAATCATGAATCATGAATCATGAATCGAATCATGAATCATGAATCATGAATTGAATCATGAATCATGAAACGAATCATGAATCATGAATTGAATCATGAATCATGAATCATAAATCGAATCATGAATCATGAATCATGAATTGAATCATGAATCATGAATCGAATCATGAATCATGAATTGAATCATGAATCATCAATCATAAATCGAATCATGAATCATGAATTGAATCATGAATCATGAATCATGAATCATGAATCATGAATCATGAATTGAATAATGAATCATGAATCATGAATCATGAATTGAATCATGAATTAAATCATGAATCATGAATCATGAATCATGAATTGAATCATGAATTAAATCATGAATCATGAATCATAAATTGAATTATGAATCATGAATTGAATCATGAATCATGAATCATGAATCATGAATTGAATCATGAATTAAATCATGAATCATGGATTGAATCATGAATCATGAATCATGAATTGAATCATGAATCATGAATCATGAATCGAATCATGAATCATGAATTGAATCATGAATCATGAATTGAATCATGAATCATGAATCATGAATTGAATCATGAATCACGAATCGATTCATGAATCATGAATTGAATCATGAATCATGAATAGAATCATGAATCATGAATCATGAATCGATTCATGAATCATGAATTGAATCATGAATCATGAATTGAATCATGAATCATGAATCATGAATTGAATCATGAATCATGAATCATGAATCGAATCATAAATCATGAATTGAATCATGAATCATGAATCATGAATCATGAATCATGAATCATGAATTGAATCATGAATCATGAATCATGAATCGAATCATAAATCATGAATTGAATCATGAATCATGAATCATACATCGAATCATGAATCATTAATTGAATCATAAATCATGAATCATGAATCATGAATTGAATCATGAATCATGAATCGAATCATAAATCTTGATTCAAGATTTATGAATCGAATCATGAATCATGAATTGAATCATGAATAATGAACCATGAATCGAATCATGAATCATAAATCATGAATCATGAATCATGAATTGAATCATGAATCATGAATCATGAATCGAATCATGAATCATGAATCATGAATTGAATCATGAATCATGAATTGAATCATGAATCATTAATCTTGAATCAAATCATGAATCATGAATCTAGAATCATGAATCATGAATTGAATCATGAATCATGAATTGATTCATGAATCATGAATCATAAATCGAATCATGAATCATTAATTGAATCATGAATCATGAATCATGAATTGAATCATGAATCATGAATCATGAATCGAATCATAAATCTTGATTCAAGATTCATGAATCGAATCATGAATCATGAATTAAATCATGAATCATGAATCATGAATCGAATCATGAATCATGAATTGAATCATGAATCATGAATTAAATCATGAATCATTAATCTTGAATCAAATCATGAATCATGAATCAAGAATCATGAATCATGAATTGAATCATGAATCATGAATTGAATCATGAATTATGAATTGATTCATAAATTGAATCATTAATAATGAATCATGAATTATGAATTGAATTATAATTTGAATCATGAATTATGAATTAAATCATGAATTGAATCATGAATCATGAATCATGAATTGAATCATGAATCATGAATCATAAATCGAATCATGAATCATGAATTGAATCATGAAACGAATCATAAATTGAATCATGAATCATGAATCATGAATTGAATCATGAATCATGAATTATGAATCATGAATTGAATCATGAATCATTAATCATGAATTGAATCATGAATCATGAATCATGAATTGAATCATGAATTAAATCATGAATCATAAATTGAATCATGAATCATGAATCATAAATTGAATCATGAATCATGAATTGATTAATGAATTAAATCATGAATCATGAATTGAATCATGAATCATGAATCATGAATTGAATCATGAATCATGAATCATGAATCGAATCATGAATCATGAATTGAATCATGAATCGAATCATGAATCATGAATTGAATCATAAATCAATGAATCATGAATAGAATCATGAATCATGAATCATGAATTGAATCATGAATCATGAATCATGAATCGAATCATGAATCATGAATTGAATCATGAATCATGAATCATGAATCGAATCACGAATCATAAATCATGAATTGAATCATGAATCATGAATCATACATCGAATCATGAATCATTAATTGAATCATGAATCATGAATCATGAATTGAATCATGAATCATGAATCATGAATCGAATCATAAATCTTGATTCAAGATTTATGAATCGAATCATGAATCATGAATTGAATCATGAATCATGAATCATGAATCGAATCATGAATCATGAATCATGAATTGAATCATGAATCATGAATTGAATCATGAATCATTAATCTTGAATCAAATCATGAATCATGAATCTAGAATCATGAATCATGAATCATGAATTGAATCATGAGTCATGAATTGAATCATGAATCATGAATTGATTCATGAATTGAATCATTAATAATGAATCATGAACCATGAATTGAATTGTAATTTGAATCATGAATCATGAATTAAATCATAAATTGAATCATGAATCATGAATCATGAATCATGAATTATGAATTAAATCATGAATCATGAATCATAAATCGAATCATGAATCATGAATTGAATCATGAAACGAATCATAAATTGAATCATGAATCATGAATTGAATCATGAATCATGAATCATGAATCATGAATTGAATCATGAATCATTAATCATGAATTGAATCATGAATCATGAATCATGAATTAAATCATGAATTAAATCATGAATCATGAATCATAAATTGAATCATGAATCATGAATCACGAATCGAATCATGAATCATGAATTGAATCATGAATCTTGAATCATGAATAGAATCATGAATCATGAATCATGAAATGAATCATGAATCATGAATCAAATCATGAATCATGAATTGAATCATGAATCATGAATCATGAATTGAATCATGAATCATGAATCGAATCATGAATTGAATCATGAATCATGAATCATGAATTGAATCATGAATCATGAATCATGAATAGAATCATGAATCATGAATCATGAATCATGAATTGAATCATGAATCATGAATCATGAATCGAATCATGAATCATGAATTGAATCATGAATCATGAATCATGAATCATGAATCATTAATTGAATCATGAATCATGAATCATGAATCGAATCATGAATCATTAATTGAATCATGAATCATGAATCATGAATTGAATCATGAATCATGAATCATGAATCGAATCATAAATCTTGATTCAAGATTCATGAATCGAATCATGAATCATGAATTGAATCATGAATAATGAATCATGAATCATGAATTGAATCATGAATCTTGAATCATGTATCGAATCATAAATCTTGATTCAAGATTCATGAATCGAATCATGAATCATGAATTGAATCATGAATAATGAATCATGAATCGAATCATGAATCATAAATCATGAATCATGAATCATGAATTGATTCATGAATCATGAATCATAAATCGAATCATGAATCATTAATTGAATCATGAATCATGAATCATGAATTGAATCATGAATCATGAATCATGAATCGAATCATAAATCTTGATTCAAGATTCATGAATCGAATCATGAATCATGAATTGAATCATGAATAATGAATCATGAATCAAATCATGAATCATAAATCATGAATCATGAATCATGAATTAAATCATGAATCATTAATCATGAATCGAATCATGAATCATGAATCATGAATTGAATCATGAATCATGAATTAAATCATGAATCATGAATCAAGAATCATGAATCATGAATTGAATCATGAATCATGAATTGAATCATGAATCATGAATTGAATCATGAATTATGAATTGATTCATGAATTGAATCATTAATAATGAATCATGAATCATGAATTGAATTATAATTTGAATCATGAATCATGAATTAAATCATGAATTGAATCATGAATCATGAATCATGAATTGAATCATGAATCATGAATCATAAATCGAATCATGAATCATGAATTGAATCATGAAACGAATCATAAATTGAATCATGAATCATGAATCATGAATTGAATCATGAATCATGAATTATGAATCATGAATTGAATCATGAATCATTAATCATGAATTGAATCATGAATCATGAATCATGAATTGAATCATGAATTAAATCATGAATCATGAATCATAAATTGAATCATGAATCATGAATCATAAATTGAATCATGAATCATGAATTGATTCATGAATTAAATAATGAATCATGAATTGAATCATGAATCATGAATCATGAATCATGAATCGAATCATGAATCATGAATTGAATCATGAATCATGAATTGAATCATGAATCGAATAATGAATCATGAATTGAATCATGAATCATGAATATAATCATGAATCATGAATCATGAATTGAATCATGAATCATGAATCATGAATCGAATCATGAATCATGAATTGAATCATGAATCATGAATCATGAATCGAATCATGAATCATGAATCATGAATTGAATCATGAATCATGAAACGAATCATGAATCATGAATTGAATCATGAATCATGAATCATAAATCGAATCATGAATCATGAATCATGAATTGAATCATGAATCATGAATCATGAATCGAATCATGAATCATGAATTGAATCATGAATCATCAATCATAAATCGAATCATGAATCATGAATTGAATCATGAATCATGAATCATGAATCATGAATTGAATCAGGAATAATGAATCATGAATCGAATCATGAATCATGAATCATGAATCATGAATCATGAATCATGAATTGAATCATGAATCATGAATCATGAATCATGAATTGAATCATGAATTAAATCATGAATCATGAATCATAAATTGAATCATGAATCATGAATTGAATCATGAATCATGAATTGAATCATGAATTAAATCATGAATCATGGATTGAATCATGAATCATGAATCATGAATCATGAATTGAATCATGAATCATGAATCATGAATCGAATCATGAATCATGAATTGAATCATGAATCATGAATTGAATCATGAATCATGAATCATGAATTGAATCATGAATCATGAATCATGAATCAAATCATAAATCTTGATTCAAGATTCATGAATCGAATCATGAATCATGAATTGAATCATGAATAATGAATCATGAATCAAATCATGAATCATAAATCATGAATCATGAATCATGAATTAAATCATGAATAATGAATCATGAATCGAATCATGAATCATGAATCATGAATTGAATCATGAATCATGAATTAAATCATGAATCATTAATCTTGAATCAAATCATGAATCATGAATCAAGAATCATGAATCATGAATTGAATCATGAATCATGAATTGAATCATGAATTATGAATTGATTCATGAATTGAATCATTAATAATGAATCATGAATCATGAATTGAATTATAATTTGAATCATGAATCATGAATTAAATCATGAATTGAATCATGAATCATGAATCATGAATTGAATCATGAATCATGAATCATAAATCGAATCATGAATCATGAATTGAATCATGAAACGAATCATAAATTGAATCATGAATCATGAATCATGAATTGAATCATGAATCATGAATTATGAATCATGAATTGAATCATGAATCATTAATCATGAATTGAATCATGAATCATGAATCATGAATTGAATCATGAATTAAATCATGAATCATGAATCATAAATTGAATCATGAATCATGAATCATAAATTGAATCATGAATCATGAATTGATTCATGAATTAAATCATGAATCATGAATTGAATCATGAATCATGAATCATGAATCGAATCATGAATCATGAATTGAATCATGAATCATGAATTGAATCATGAATCGAATCATGAATCATGAATTGAATCATGAATCATGAATCATGAATAGAATCATGAATCATGAATCATGAATTGAATCATGAATCATGAATCATGAATCGAATCATGAATCATGAATTGAATCATGAATCATGAATAGAATCATGAATCATGAATCATGAATTGAATCATGAATCATGAATCATGAATCGAATCATGAATCATGAATTGAATCATGAATCATGAATCATGAATCAAATCATGAATCATGAATCATGAATTGAATCATGAATCATGAAACGAATCATGAATCATGAATTGAATCATGAATCATGAATCATAAATCGAATCATGAATCATGAATCATGAATTGAATCATGAATCATGAATCATGAATCGAATCATGAATCATGAATTGAATCATGAATCATCAATCATAAATCGAATCATGAATCATGAATTGAATCATGAATCATGAATCATGAATCATGAATTGAATCAGGAATAATGAATCATGAATCGAATCATGAATCATGAATCATGAATCATGAATCATGAATCATGAATTGAATCATGAATCATGAATCATGAATCATGAATTGAATCATGAATTAAATCATGAATCATGAATCATAAATTGAATCATGAATCATGAATTGAATCATGAATCATGAATCATGAATTGAATCATGAATTAAATCATGAATCATGGATTGAATCATGAATCATGAATCATGAATCATGAATTGAATCATGAATCATGAATCATGAATCGAATCATGAATCATGAATTGAATCATGAATCATGAATTGAATCATGAATCATGAATTGAATCATGAATCACGAATCGATTCATGAATCATGAATTGAATCATGAATCATGAATAGAATCATGAATCATGAATCATGAATCGATTCATGAATCATGAATTGAATCATGAATCATGAATTGAATCATGAATCATGAATCATGAATTGAATCATGAATCGAATCATGAATCATGAATTGAATCATGAATCATGAATCATGAATCGAATCATGAATCATGAATTGAATCATGAATCATGAATCATGAATCATGAATCATGAATTGAATCATGAATCATGAATCATGAATCGAATCATAAATCATGAATTGAATCATTAATCATGAATCATACATCGAATCATGAATCATTAATTGAATCATGAATCATGAATCATGAATTGAATCATGAATCATGAATCATGAATCGAATCATAAATCTTGATTCAAGATTTATGAATTGAATCATGAATCATGAATTGAATCATGAATAATGAACCATGAATCGAATCATGAATCATGAATCATGAATCGAATCATAAATCTTGATTCAAGATTTATGAATTGAATCATGAATCATGAATTGAATCATGAATAATGAACCATGAATCGAATCATGAATCATAAATCATGAAACATGAATCATGAATTGAATCATGAATCATGAATCATGAATCGAATCATAATTCATGAATCATGAATTGAATCATGAATCATGAATTGAATCATGAATCATTAATCTTGAATCAAATCATGAATCATGAATCTAGAATCATGAATCATGAATCATGAATTGAATCATGAATCATGAATTGATTCATGAATCATGAATCATAAATCGAATCATGAATCATTAATTGAATCATGAATCATGAATCATGAATTGAATCATGAATCATGAATCGAATCATAAATCTTGATTCAAGATTCATGAATCGAATCATGAATCATGAATTGAATCATGAATAATGAATCATGAATCGAATCATGAATCATAAATCATGAATCATGAATCATGAATTAAATCATGAATCATGAATCATGAATTGAATCATGAATCATGAATCATGAATTGAATCATGAATCATGAATTAAATCATGAATCATTAATCTTGAATCAAATCATGAATCATGAATCAAGAATCATGAATCATGAATTGAATCATGAATCATGAATTGAATCATGAATTATGAATTGATTCATGAATTGAATCATTAATAATGAATCATGAATCATGAATTGAATTATAATTTGAATCATGAATTATGAATTAATTCATGAATTGAATCATGAATCAGGAATCATGAATCGAATCATGAATCATAAATCGAATCATGAATCATGAATTGAATCATGAAACGAATCATAAATTGAATCATGAATCATGAATCATGAATTGAATCATGAATCATGAATCATGAATCGAATCATGAATCATGAATTGAATCATGAATCATCAATCATAAATCGAATCATGAATCAAGAATTGAATCATGAATCATGAATCATGAATCATGAATCATGAATTGAATCATGAATAATGAATCATGAATCGAATCATGAATCATGAATCATGAATCATGAATCATGAATTGAATCATGAATCATGAATCATGAATCATGAATTGAATCATGAATTAAATCATGAATCATGAATCATAAATTGAATCATGAATTGAATCATGAATCATGAATCATGAATTGAATCATGAATCATGAATCATGAATCATGAATTGAATCATGAATTAAATCATGAATCATGAATCATAAATTGAATCATGAATTGAATCATGAATCATGAATCATGAATTGAATCATGAATTAAATCATGAATCATGGATTGAATCATGAATCATGAATCATGAATCATGAATTGAATCATGAATCATGAATCATGAATCGAATCATGAATCATGAATTAAATCATGAATCATGAATTGAATCATGAATCATGAATCATGAATTGAATCATGAATCACGAATCGATTCATGAATCATGAATTGAATCATGAATCATGAATAGAATCATGAATCATGAATCGATTCATGAATCATGAATTGAATCATGAATCATGAATTGAATCATGAATCATGAATCATGAATTGAATCATGAATCGAATCATGAATCATGAATAGAATCATGGATCATGAATCGATTCATGAATCATGAATTGAATCATGAATCATGAATTGAATCATGAATCATGAATTGAATCATGAATCGAATCATGAATCATGAATTAAATCATGAATCACGAATCGATTCATGAATCATGAATTGAATCATGAATCATGAATAGAATCATGAATCATGAATCGATTCATGAATCATGAATTGAATCATGAATCATGAATTGAATCATGAATCATGAATCATGAATTGAATCATGAATCGAATCATGAATCATGAATAGAATCATGAATCATGAATCATGAATCGATTCATGAATCATGAATTGAATCATGAATCATGAATTGAATCATGAATCATGAATCATGAATTGAATCATGAATCGAATCATGAATCGAATCATGAATCATGAATTGAATCATGAATCATGAATCATGAATCATGAATTGAATCATGAATCATGAATCATGAATCGAATCATAAATCATGAATTGAATCATGAATCATGAATCATACATCGAATCATGAATCATTAATTGAATCATGAATCATGAATCATGAATCATGAATCATGAATCATGAATTGAATCATAAATCTTGATTCAAGATTTATGAATCGAATCATGAATCATGAATTGAATCATGAATCATGATTCATGAATCGAATCATGAATCATGAATCATGAATTGAATCATGAATCATGAATTGAATCATGAATCATGAATTGAATCATGAATCATTAATCTTGAATCAAATCATGAATCATGAATCTAGAATCATGAATCATGAATCATGAATTGAATCATGAATCATGAATTGAATAATGAATCATGAATTGATTCATGAATTGAATCATTAATAATGAATCATGAATCATGAATTGAATTATAATTTGAATCATGAATCATGAATCATGAATCGAATCATAAATCATGAATTGAATCATGAATCATGAATCATACATCGAATCATGAATCATTAATTGAATCATGAATCATGAATCATGAATTGAATCATGAATCATGAATCATGAATCGAATCATAAATCTTGATTCAAGATTTATGAATCGAATCATGAATCATGAATTGAATCATGAATCATGAATCATGAATCGAATCATGAATCATGAATCATGAATTGAATCATGAATCATGAATTGAATCATGAATCATTAATCTTGAATCAAATCATGAATCATGAATCTAGAATCATGAATCATGAATCATAAATCGAATCATAAATCATGAATTGAATCATGAATCATGAATCATGAATCATGAATCATGCATTGAATCATGAATAATGACTCATGAATCGAATCATGAATCATGAATCATGAATCATGAATCATGAATTGAATCATGAATCATGAATCATAAATCGAATCATGAATCATGAATTGAATCATGAAACAAATCATAAATTGAATCATGAATCATGAATTGAATCATGAATCATGAATCACAAATTGAATCATGAATCATGAATTATGAATCATGAATTGAATCATGAATCATTAATCATGAATTGAATCATGAATCATGAATCATGAATCATGAATTGAATCATGAATTAAATCATGAATCATGAATCATAAATTGAATCATGAATCATGAATCACGAATCGAATAAAAAATCATGAATTGAATCATGAATCGTGAATCATGAATAGAATCAAGAATCATGAATCATGAAATGAATCATGAATCATGAATCAAATCATGAATCATGAATTGAATCATGAATCATGAATCATGAATTGAATCATGAATCATGAATCGAATCATGAATCATGAATTGAATCATGAATCATGAATCATGAATTGAATCATGAATCATGAATCATGAATAGAATCATGAATCATGAATCATGAATCATGAATTGAATCATGAATCATGAATCATGAATCGAATCATGAATCATGAATTGAATCATGAATCATGAATCATGAATCATGAATCATTAATTGAATCATGAATCATGAATCATGAATTGAATCATGAATCTTGAATCATGAATCGAATCATAAATCTTGATTCAAGATTCATGAATCGAATCATGAATCATGAATTGAATCATGAATAATGAATCATGAATCGAATCATGAATCATAAATCATGAATCATGAATTAAATCATGAATCATGAATCATGAATCGAATCATGAATCATGAATCATGAATCATAAATCATGAATCATTAATCTTGAATCAAATCATGAATCATGAATTGAATCATGAATTATGAATTGATTCATGAATTGAATCATTAATAATGAATCATGAATCATGAATTGAATTATAATTTGAATCATGAATCATGAATTAAATCATGAATTGAATCATGAATCATGAATCATGAATTGAATCATGAATCATGAATCATAAATCGAATCATGAATCATGAATTGAATCATGAAACGAATCATAAATTGAATCATGAATCATGAATCATGAATTGAATCATGAATCATGAATTATGAATCATGAATTGAATCATGAATCATTAATCATGAATTGAATCATGAATCATGAATCATGAATCATGAATTGAATCATGAATTAAATCATGAATCATGAATCATAAATTGAATCATGAATCATGAATCATAAATTGAATTATGAATCATGAATTGATTCATGAATTCAATCATGAATCATGAATTGAATCATGAATCATGAATCATGAATCATGAATTGAATCATGAATCATGAATCATGAATAGAATCATGAATCATGAATCATGAATTGAATCATGAATCATGAATCATGAATCGAATCATGAATCATGAATTGAATCATGAATCATGAATCATGAATCGAATCATGAATCATGAATCATGAATTGAATCATGAATCATGAAACGAATCATGAATCATGAATTGAATCATGAATCATGAATCATAAATCGAATCATGAATCATGAATCATGAATTGAATCATGAATCATGAATCATGAATTGAATCATGAATCATGAATTGAATCATGAATCATCAATCATAAATCGAATCATGAATCATGAATTGAATCATGAATCATGAATCATGAATCATGAATTGAATCATGAATAATGAATCATGAATCGAATCATGAATCATGAATCATGAATCATGAATCATGAATCATGAATTGAATCATGAATCATGAATCATGAATCATGAATTGAATCATGAATTAAATCATGAATCATGAATCATAAATTGAATCATGAATCATGAATTGAATCATGAATCATGAATCATGAATCATGAATTGAATCATGAATTAAATCATGAATCATGGATTGAATCATGAATCATGAATCATGAATTGAATCGTGAATCATGAATCGAATCATGAATCATGAATTGAATCATGAATCATGAATTGAATCATGAATCATGAATCATGAATTGAATCATGAATCACGAATCGATTCATGAATCATGAATTGAATCATGAATCATGAATAGAATCATGAATCATGAATCATGAATCGATTCATGAATCATGAATTGAATCATGAATCATGAATTGAATCATGAATTATGAATCATGAATTGAATCATGAATCGAATCATGAATCATGAATTGAATCATGAATCATGAATCATGAATCGAATCATGAATCATGAATTGAATCATGAATCATGAATCATGAATCATGAATTGAATCATGAATCATGAATCATGAATCGAATCATAAATCATGAATTGAATCATGAATCATGAATCATACATCGAATCATGAATCATTAATTGAATCATGAATCATGAATCATGAATTATGAATTGAATCATGAATCATGAATCATGAATCGAATCATAAATCTTGATTCAAGATTTATGAATCGAATCATGAATTGAATCATGAATCATGAATCGAATCATGAATCATGAATCATGAATTGAATCATGAATCATGAATTGAATCATGAATCATTAATCTTGAATCAAATCATGAATCATGAATCTAGAATCATGAGTCATGAATCATGAATTGAATCATGAATCATGAATTGAATCATGAATCATGAATTGATTCATGAATTGAATCATTAATAATGAATCATAAATCATGAATTGAATTATAATTTGAATCATGAATCATGAATTAAATCATGAATTGAATAATGAATCATGAATCATGAATTGAATCATGAATCATGAATCATAAATCGAATCATGAATCATGAATTGAATCATGAAACGAATCATAAATTGAATCATGAATCATGAATTGAATCATGAATAATGAATCATGAAACGAATCATAAATTGAATCATGAATCATGAATTGAATCATGAATAATGAATCATGAATTGAATCATGAATCATGAATCATGAATCATGAATTGAATCATGAATTAAATCATGAATCATGAATCATAAATTGAATCATGAATCATGAATCACGAATCGAATCATGAATCATGAATTGAATCATGAATCGTGAATCATGAATAGAATCATGAATCATGAATTATGAAATGAATCATGAATCATGAATCAAATCATGAATCATGAATTGAATCATGAATCATGAATCATGAATTGAATCATGAATCATGAATCGAATCATGAATCATGAATTGAATCATGAATCATGAATCATGAATTGAATCATGAATCATGAATCATGAAAAGAATCATGAATCATGAATCATGAATCATGAATTGAATCATGAATCATGAATCATGAATCGAATCAGGAATCATGAATTGAATCATGAATCATGAATCATGAATCATGAATCATGAATTGAATCATGAATCATGAATTGAATCATGAATCATTAATCTTGAATCAAATCATGAATCATGAATCTAGAATCATGAATCATGAATCATGAATTGAATCATGAATCATGAATTGATTCATGAATCATGAATCATAAATCGAATCATGAATCATTAATTGAATCATGAATCATGAATCATGAATTGAATCATGAATCATGAATCGAATCATAAATCTTGATTCAAGATTCATGAATCGAATCATGAATCATGAATTGAATCATGAATAATGAATCATGAATCGAATCATGAATCATAAATCATGAATCATGAATCATGAATTAAATCATGAATCATGAATCATGAATCGAATCATGAATCATGAATCATGAATTGAATCATGAATCATGAATTAAATCATGAATCATTAATCTTGAATCAAATCATGAATCATGAATCAAGAATCATGAGTCATGAATCATGAATTGAATCATGAATCATGAATTGAATCATGAATCATGAATTGATTCATGAATTGAATCATTAATAATGAATCATAAATCATGAATTGAATTATAATTTGAATCATGAATCATGAATTAAATCATGAATTGAATAATGAATCATGAATCATGAATCATGAATCATGAATTGAATCATGAATCATGAATCATAAATCGAATCATGAATCATGAATTGAATCATGAAACGAATCATAAATTGAATCATGAATCATGAATTGAATCATGAATAATGAATCATGAATTGAATCATGAATCATGAATCATGAATTGAATCATGAATCATTAATCATGAATTGAATCATGAATCATGAATCATGAATCATGAATTGAATCATGAATTAAATCATGAATCATGAATCATAAATTGAATCATGAATCATGAATCACGAATCGAATCATGAATCATGAATTGAATCATGAATAGAATCATGAATCATGAATCATGAAATGAATCATGAATCATGAATTGAATTATAATTTGAATCATGAATCATGAATTAAATCATGAATTGAATCATGAATCATGAATCGAATCATGAATCATGAATTGAATCATGAATCATGAATCATGAATTGAATCATGAATCATGAATAATGAATAGAATCATGAATCATGAATCATGAATCATGAATTGAATCATGAATCATGAATCATGAATCGAATCATGAATCATGAATTGAATCATGAATCATGAATCATGAATCATGAATCATGAATTGAATCATGAATCATGAATTGAATCATGAATCATTAATCTTGAATCAAATCATGAATCATGAATCTAGAATCATGAATCATGAATCATGAATTGAATCATGAATCATGAATTGATTCATGAATCATGAATCATAAATCGAATCATGAATCATTAATTGAATCATGAATCATGAATCATGAATTGAATCATGAATCATGAATCATGAATCGAATCATAAATCTTGATTCAAGATTCATGAATCGAATCATAAATCATGAATTGAATCATGAATCATGAATCATACATCGAATCATGAATCATTAATTGAATCATGAATCATGAATCATGAATTATGAATTGAATCATGAATCATGAATCATGAATCGAATCATAAATCTTGATTCAAGATTTATGAATCGAATCATGAATCATGAATTGAATCATGAATCATGAATCATGAATCGAATCATGAATCATGAATCATGAATTGAATCATGAATCATGAATTGAATCATGAATCATTAATCTTGAATCAAATCATGAATCATGAATCTAGAATCATGAGTCATGAATCATGAATTGAATCATGAATCATGAATTGAATCATGAATCATGAATTGATTCATGAATTGAATCATTAATAATGAATCATAAATCATGAATTGAATTATAATTTGAATCATGAATCATGAATTAAATCATGAATTGAATAATGAATCATGAATCATGAATTGAATCATGAATCATGAATCATAAATCGAATCATGAATCATGAATTGAATCATGAAACGAATCATAAATTGAATCATGAATCATGAATTGAATCATGAATAATGAATCATGAAACGAATCATAAATTGAATCATGAATCATGAATTGAATCATGAATAATGAATCATGAATTGAATCATGAATCATGAATCATGAATCATGAATTGAATCATGAATTAAATCATGAATCATGAATCATAAATTGAATCATGAATCATGAATCACGAATCGAATCATGAATCATGAATTGAATCATGAATCGTGAATCATGAATAGAATCATGAATCATGAATTATGAAATGAATCATGAATCATGAATCAAATCATGAATCATGAATTGAATCATGAATCATGAATCATGAATTGAATCATGAATCATGAATCGAATCATGAATCATGAATTGAATCATGAATCATGAATCATGAATTGAATCATGAATCATGAATCATGAATAGAATCATGAATCATGAATCATGAATCATGAATTGAATCATGAATCATGAATCATGAATCGAATCAGGAATCATGAATTGAATCATGAATCATGAATCATGAATCATGAATCATGAATTGAATCATGAATCATGAATTGAATCATGAATCATTAATCTTGAATCAAATCATGAATCATGAATCTAGAATCATGAATCATGAATCATGAATTGAATCATGAATCATGAATTGATTCATGAATCATGAATCATAAATCGAATCATGAATCATTAATTGAATCATGAATCATGAATCATGAATTGAATCATGAATCATGAATCGAATCATAAATCTTGATTCAAGATTCATGAATCGAATCATGAATCATGAATTGAATCATGAATAATGAATCATGAATCGAATCATGAATCATAAATCATGAATCATGAATCATGAATTAAATCATGAATCATGAATCATGAATCGAATCATGAATCATGAATCATGAATTGAATCATGAATCATGAATTAAATCATGAATCATTAATCTTGAATCAAATCATGAATCATGAATCAAGAATCATGAGTCATGAATCATGAATTGAATCATGAATCATGAATTGAATTATAATTTGAATCATGAATCATGAATTAAATCATGAATTGAATAATGAATCATGAATCATGAATCATGAATCATGAATTGAATCATGAATCATGAATCATAAATCGAATCATGAATCATGAATTGAATCATGAAACGAATCATAAATTGAATCATGAATCATGAATTGAATCATGAATAATGAATCATGAATTGAATCATGAATCATGAATCATGAATTGAATCATGAATCATTAATCATGAATTGAATCATGAATCATGAATCATGAATCATGAATTGAATCATGAATTAAATCATGAATCATGAATCATAAATTGAATCATGAATCATGAATCACGAATCGAATCATGAATCATGAATTGAATCATGAATAGAATCATGAATCATGAATCATGAAATGAATCATGAATCATGAATTGAATTATAATTTGAATCATGAATTAAATCATGAATTGAATCATGAATCATGAATCGAATCATGAATCATGAATTGAATCATGAATCATGAATCATGAATTGAATCATGAATCATGAATAGAATCATGAATCATGAATCATGAATCATGAATTGAATCATGAATCATGAATCATGAATCGAATCATGAATCATGAATTGAATCATGAATCATGAATCATGAATCATGAATCATGAATTGAATCATGAATCATGAATTGAATCATGAATCATTAATCTTGAATCAAATCATGAATCATGAATCTAGAATCATGAATCATGAATCATGAATTGAATCATGAATCATGAATTGATTCATGAATCATGAATCATAAATCGAATCATGAATCATTAATTGAATCATGAATCATGAATCATGAATTGAATCATGAATCATAAATCATGAATCATGAATCATTAATTGAATCATGAATCATGAATCATGAATCGAATCATAAATCTTGATTCAAGATTCATGAATCGAATCATGAATCATGAATTGAATCATGAATAATGAATCATGAATCGAATCATGAATCATAAATCATGAATCATGAATCATGAATTAAATCATGAATCATGAATCATGAATCGAATCATGAATCATGAATCATGAATTGAATCATGAATCATGAATTTAATCATGAATCATTAATCTTGAATCAAATCATGAATCATGAATCAAGAATCATGAGTCATGAATCATGAATTGAATCATGAATCATGAATTGAATCATGAATCATGAATTGATTCATGAATTGAATCATTAATAATGAATCATAAATCATGAATTGAATTATAATTTGAATCATGAATCATGAATTAAATCATGAATTGAATAATGAATCATGAATCATGAATCATGAATCATGAATTGAATCATGAATCATGAATCATAAATCGAATCATGAATCATGAATTGAATCATGAAACAAATCATAAATTGAATCATGAATCATGAATTGAATCATGAATAATGAATCATGAATTGAATCATGAATCATGAATCATGAATTGAATCATGAATCATTAATCATGAATTGAATCATGAATCATGAATTGAATCATGAATTAAATCATGAATCATGAATCATAAATTGAATCATGAATCATGAATCACGAATCGAATCATGAATCATGAATTGAATCATGAATCGTGAATCATGAATAGAATCATGAATCATGAATCATGAAATGAATCATGAATCATGAATCAAATCATGAATCATGAATTGAATCATGAATCATGAATCATGAATTGAATCATGAATCATGAATCGAATCATGAATCATGAATTGAATCATGAATCATGAATCATGAATTGAATCATGAATCATGAATCATGAATAGAATCATGAATCATGAATCATGAATCATGAATTGAATCATGAATCATGAATCATGAATCGAATCATGAATCATGAATTGAATCATGAATCATGAATCATGAATCATGAATCATGAATTGAATCATGAATCATGAATTGAATCATGAATCATTAATCTTGAATCAAATCATGAATCATGAATCTAGAATCATGAATCATGAATCATGAATTGAATCATGAATCATGAATTGATTCATGAATCATGAATCATAAATCGAATCATGAATCATTAATTGAATCATGAATCATGAATCATGAATTGAATCATGAATCATGAATCATGAATCGAATCATAAATCTTGATTCAAGATTTATGAATCGAATCATGAATCATGAATTGAATCATGAATCATGAATCATGAATCGAATCATGAATCATGAATCATGAATTGAATCATGAATCATGAATTGAATCATGAATCATTAATCTTGAATCAAATCATGAATCATGAATCTAGAATCATGAGTCATGAATCATGAATTGAATCATGAATCATGAATTGAATCATGAATCATGAATTGATTCATGAATTGAATCATTAATAATGAATCATAAATCATGAATTGAATTATAATTTGAATCATGAATCATGAATTAAATCATGAATTGAATAATGAATCATGAATCATGAATTGAATCATGAATCATGAATCATAAATCGAATCATGAATCATGAATTGAATCATGAAACGAATCATAAATTGAATCATGAATCATGAATTGAATCATGAATCATGAATCATGAATCGAATCATAAATCTTGATTCAAGATTCATGAATCGAATCATGAATCATGAATTGAATCATGAATAATGAATCATGAATCGAATCATGAATCATAAATCATGAATCATGAATCATGAATTAAATCATGAATCATGAATCATGAATCGAATCATGAATCATGAATCATGAATTGAATCATGAATCATGAATTTAATCATGAATCATTAATCTTGAATCAAATCATGAATCATGAATCAAGAATCATGAGTCATGAATCATGAATTGAATCATGAATCATGAATTGAATCATGAATCATGAATTGATTCATGAATTGAATCATTAATAATGAATCATAAATCATGAATTGAATTATAATTTGAATCATGAATCATGAATTAAATCATGAATTGAATAATGAATCATGAATCATGAATCATGAATCATGAATTGAATCATGAATCATGAATCATAAATCGAATCATGAATCATGAATTGAATCATGAAACAAATCATAAATTGAATCATGAATCATGAATTGAATCATGAATAATGAATCATGAATTGAATCATGAATCATGAATCATGAATTGAATCATGAATCATTAATCATGAATTGAATCATGAATCATGAATTGAATCATGAATTAAATCATGAATCATGAATCATAAATTGAATCATGAATCATGAATCACGAATCGAATCATGAATCATGAATTGAATCATGAATCGTGAATCATGAATAGAATCATGAATCATGAATCATGAAATGAATCATGAATCATGAATCAAATCATGAATCATGAATTGAATCATGAATCATGAATCATGAATCAAATCATGAATCATGAATTGAATCATGAATCATGAATCATGAATTGAATCATGAATCATGAATTGAATCATGAATCATGAATCATGAATTGAATCATGAATCATGAATCATGAATAGAATCATGAATCATGAATCATGAATCATGAATTGAATCATGAATCATGAATCATGAATCGAATCATGAATCATGAATTGAATCATGAATCATGAATCATGAATCATGAATCATGAATTGAATCATGAATCATGAATTGAATCATGAATCATTAATCTTGAATCAAATCATGAATCATGAATCTAGAATCATGAATCATGAATCATGAATTGAATCATGAATCATGAATTGATTCATGAATCATGAATCATAAATCGAATCATGAATCATTAATTGAATCATGAATCATGAATTGAATCATGAATCATGAATCATGAATCGAATCATAAATCTTGATTCAAGATTTATGAATCGAATCATGAATCATGAATTGAATCATGAATCATGAATCATGAATCGAATCATGAATCATGAATCATGAATTGAATCATGAATCATGAATTGAATCATGAATCATTAATCTTGAATCAAATCATGAATCATGAATCTAGAATCATGAGTCATGAATCATGAATTGAATCATGAATCATGAATTGAATCATGAATCATGAATTGATTCATGAATTGAATCATTAATAATGAATCATAAATCATGAATTGAATTATAATTTGAATCATGAATCATGAATTAAATCATGAATTGAATAATGAATCATGAATCATGAATTGAATCATGAATCATGAATCATAAATCGAATCATGAATCATGAATTGAATCATGAAACGAATCATAAATTGAATCATGAATCATGAATTGAATCATGAATAATGAATCATGAAACGAATCATAAATTGAATCATGAATCATGAATTGAATCATGAATAATGAATCATGAATTGAATCATGAATCATGAATCATGAATCATGAATTGAATCATGAATTAAATCATGAATCATGAATCATAAATTGAATCATGAATCATGAATCACGAATCGAATCATGAATCATGAATTGAATCATGAATCGTGAATCATGAATAGAATCATGAATCATGAATTATGAAATGAATCATGAATCATGAATCAAATCATGAATCATGAATTGAATCATGAATCATGAATCATGAATTGAATCATGAATCATGAATCGAATCATGAATCATGAATTGAATCATGAATCATGAATCATGAATTGAATCATGAATCATGAATCATGAATAGAATCATGAATCATGAATCATGAATCATGAATTGAATCATGAATCATGAATCATGAATCGAATCAGAAATCATGAATTGAATCATGAATCATGAATCATGAATCATGAATCATGAATTGAATCATGAATCATGAATTGAATCATGAATCATTAATCTTGAATCAAATCATGAATCATGAATCTAGAATCATGAATCATGAATCATGAATTGAATCATGAATCATGAATTGATTCATGAATCATGAATCATAAATCGAATCATGAATCATTAATTGAATCATGAATCATGAATCATGAATTGAATCATGAATCATGAATCATGAATCGAATCATAAATCTTGATTCAAGATTCATGAATCGAATCATGAATCATGAATTGAATCATGAATAATGAATCATGAATCGAATCATGAATCATAAATCATGAATCATGAATCATGAATTAAATCATGAATCATGAATCATGAATCGAATCATGAATCATGAATCATGAATTGAATCATGAATCATGAATTAAATCATGAATCATTAATCTTGAATCAAATCATGAATCATGAATCAAGAATCATGAGTCATGAATCATGAATTGAATCATGAATCATGAATTGAATCATGAATCATGAATTGATTCATGAATTGAATCATTAATAATGAATCATAAATCATGAATTGAATTATAATTTGAATCATGAATCATGAATTAAATCATGAATTGAATAATGAATCATGAATCATGAATCATGAATCATGAATTGAATCATGAATCATGAATCATAAATCGAATCATGAATCATGAATTGAATCATGAAACGAATCATAAATTGAATCATGAATCATGAATTGAATCATGAATAATGAATCATGAATTGAATCATGAATCATGAATCATGAATTGAATCATGAATCATTAATCATGAATTGAATCATGAATCATGAATCATGAATCATGAATTGAATCATGAATTAAATCATGAATCATGAATCATAAATTGAATCATGAATCATGAATCACGAATCGAATCATGAATCATGAATTGAATCATGAATAGAATCATGAATCATGAATCATGAAATGAATCATGAATCATGAATTGAATTATAATTTGAATCATGAATCATGAATTAAATCATGAATTGAATCATGAATCATGAATCGAATCATGAATCATGAATTGAATCATGAATCATGAATCATGAATTGAATCATGAATCATGAATCATGAATCGAATCATGAATCATGAATTGAATCATGAATCATGAATCATGAATCATGAATCATGAATTGAATCATGAATCATGAATTGAATCATGAATCATTAATCTTGAATCAAATCATGAATCATGAATCTAGAATCATGAATCATGAATCATGAATTGAATCATGAATCATGAATTGATTCATGAATCATGAATCATAAATCGAATCATGAATCATTAATTGAATCATGAATCATGAATCATGAATTGAATCATGAATCATGAATCATGAATCGAATCATAAATCTTGATTCAAGATTCATGAATCGAATCATGAATCATGAATTGAATCATGAATAATGAATCATGAATCGAATCATGAATCATAAATCATGAATCATGAATCATGAATTAAATCATGAATCATGAATCATGAATCGAATCATGAATCATGAATCATGAATTGAATCATGAATCATGAATTAAATCATGAATCATTAATCTTGAATCAAATCATGAATCATGAATCAAGAATCATGAGTCATGAATCATGAATTGAATCATGAATCATGAATTGAATCATGAATCATGAATTGATTCATGAATTGAATCATTAATAATGAATCATAAATCATGAATTGAATTATAATTTGAATCATGAATCATGAATTAAATCATGAATTGAATAATGAATCATGAATCATGAATCATGAATCATGAATTGAATCATGAATCATGAATCATAAATCGAATCATGAATCATGAATTGAATCATGAAACGAATCATAAATTGAATCATGAATCATGAATTGAATCATGAATAATGAATCATGAATTGAATCATGAATCATGAATCATGAATTGAATCATGAATCATTAATCATGAATTGAATCATGAATCATGAATTGAATCATGAATTAAATCATGAATCATGAATCATAAATTGAATCATGAATCATGAATCACGAATCGAATCATGAATCATGAATTGAATCATGAATCGTGAATCATGAATAGAATCATGAATCATGAATCATGAAATGAATCATGAATCATGAATCAAATCATGAATCATGAATTGAATCATGAATCATGAATCATGAATTGAATCATGAATCATGAATCGAATCATGAATCATGAATTGAATCATGAATCATGAATCATGAATTGAATCATGAATCATGAATCATGAATAGAATCATGAATCATGAATCATGAATCATGAATTGAATCATGAATCATGAATCATGAATCGAATCATGAATCATGAATTGAATCATGAATCATGAATCATGAATCATGAATCATGAATTGAATCATGAATCATGAATTGAATCATGAATCATTAATCTTGAATCAAATCATGAATCATGAATCTAGAATCATGAATCATGAATCATGAATTGAATCATGAATCATGAATTGATTCATGAATCATGAAGCATAAATCGAATCATGAATCATTAATTGAATCATGAATCATGAATCATGAATTGAATCATGAATCATGAATCATGAATCGAATCATAAATCTTGATTCAAGATTTATGAATCGAATCATGAATCATGAATTGAATCATGAATAATGAATCATGAATCGAATCATGAATCATAAATCATGAATCATGAATCATGAATTAAATCATGAATCATGAATCATGAATCGAATCATGAATCATGAATCATGAATTGAATCATGAATCATGAATTAAATCATGAATCATTAATCATTAATCTTGGGGCAGGGACTGATGTGAATGAGTTCTCTGTACAGCGCTGCGGAATTAGTGGCGCTATATAAATAAATGATGATGATGATGATGATGATGAATCAAATCATGAATCATGAATCAAGAATCATGAATCATGAATTGAATCATGAATCATGAATTGAATCATGAATTATGAATTGATTCATGAATTGAATCATTAATAATGAATCATGAATCATGAATTGAATTATAATTTGAATCATGAATTATGAATTAAATCATGAATTGAATCATGAATCATGAATCATGAATTGAATCATGAATCATGAATCATAAATCGAATCATGAATCATGAATTGAATCATGAAACGAATCATAAATTGAATCATGAATCATGAATTGAATCATGAATCATGAATTATGAATCATGAATTGAATCATGAATCATTAATCATGAATTGAATCATGAATCATGAATCATGAATTGAATCATGAATTAAATCATGAATCATAAATTGAATCATGAATCATAAATTGAATCATGAATCATGAATTGATTCATGAATTAAATCATGAATCATGAATTGAATCATGAATCATGAATCATAAATCATGAATTGAATCATGAATCATGAATCATGAATCGATTCATGAATCATGAATTGAATCATGAATCATGAATTGAATCATGAATCATGAATCATGAATTGAATCATGAATCGAATCATGAATCATGAATCATGAATCGAATCATGAATCATGAATTGAATCATGAATCATGAATCATGAATCATGAATTGAATCATGAATCATGAATCATGAATCGAATCATAAATCATGAATTGAATAACGAATCATGAATCATACATCGAATCATGAATCATTAATTGAATCATGAATCATGAATCATGAATCGAATCATAAATCTTGATTTAAGATTCATGAATCGAATCATGAATCATGAATTGAATCATGAATCATAAATCATGAATCATGAATCATGAATTAAATCATGAATTAAATCATGAATCATTAATCTTGAATCAAATCATGAATCATGAATCAAGAATCATGAATCATGAATTGAATCATGAATCATGAATTGAATCATGAATCATGAATTGATTCATGAATTGAATCATTAATAATGAATCATGAATCATGAATTGAATTATAATTTGAATCATGAATTATGAATTAAATCATGAATTGAATCATGAATCATGAATCATGAATTGAATCATGAATCATGAATCATAAATCGAATCATGAATCATGAATTGAATCATGAATCGTGAATTATGAATCATGAATTGAATCATGAATCATTAATCATGAATTGAATCATGAATCATGAATTGAATCATGAATTAAATCATGAATCATAAATTGAATCATGAATCATAAATTGAATCATGAATCATGAATTGATTCATGAATTAAATCATGAATCATGAATTGAATCATGAATCATGAATCATGAATCATGAATTGAATCATGAATCGAATCATGAATCATGAATTGAATCATGAATCATGAATCATGAATCATGAATCATGAATTGAATCATGAATCATGAATCATGAATCGAATCATGAATCATGAATCGAATCATGAATCATGAATCATGAATCGAATCATGAATCATGAATCGAATCATGAATCATGAATCATGAATTGAATCATGAATCATGAAACGAATCATGAATCATGAATTGAATCATGAATCATGAATCATAAATCGAATCATGAATCATGAATCATGAATTGAATCATGAATCATGAATCATGAATCGAATCATGAATCATGAAACGAATCATGAATCATGAATTGAATCATGAATCATGAATCATAAATCGAATCATGAATCATGAATCATGAATTGAATCATGAATCATGAATCATGAATCGAATCATGAATCATGAATTGAATCATGAATCATCAATCATAAATCGAATCATGAATCATGAATTGAATCATGAATCATGAATCATGAATTGAATCATGAATCATGAATCATGAATTGAATCATGAATTAAATCATGAATCATGAATCATAAATTGAATCATGAATCATGAATTGAATCATGAATCATGAATCATGAATCATAAATTGAATCATGAATCATGAATTGAATCATGAATCATGAATCATGAATCATGAATTGAATCATGAATTAAATCATGAATCATGGATTGAATCATGAATCATGAATCATGAATTGAATCATGAATCATGAATCATGAATCGAATCATGAATCATGAATTGAATCATGAATCATGAATCATGAATTGAATCATGAATCATGAATCATGAATTGAATCATGAATCACGAATCGATTCATGAATCATGAATTGAATCATGAATCATGAATCATGAATCATGAATTGAATCATGAATTAAATCATGAATCATGAATCATAAATTGAATCATGAATCATGAATTGAATCATGAATCATGAATCATGAATCATGAATTGAATCATGAATTAAATCATGAATCATGGATTGAATCATGAATCATGAATCATGAATCATGAATTGAATCATGAATCATGAATCATGAATCGAATCATGAATCATGAATTGAATCATGAATCATGAATCATGAATTGAATCATGAATCACGAATCGATTCATGAATCATGAATTGAATCATGAATCATGAATTGAATCATAAATCATGAATCATGAATTGAATCATGAATCGAATCATGAATCATGAATTGAATCATGAATCATGAATCATGAATCGAATCATGAATCATGAATTGAATCATGAATCATGAATCATGAATCATGAATCGAATCATAAATCATGAATTGAATCATGAATCATGAATCATACATCGAATCATGAATCATTAATTGAATCATGAATCATGAATCATGAATCGAATCATAAATCTTGATTCAAGATTCATGAATCGAATCATGAATCATGAATTGAATCATGAATCATGAATCATGAATCGAATCATGAATCATGAATTGAATCATGAATCATGAATTAAATCATGAATCATTAATCTTGAATCAAATCATGAATCATGAATCAAGAATCATGAATCATGAATTGAATCATGAATCATGAATTGAATCATGAATTATGAATTGATTCATGAATTGAATCATTAATAATGAATCATGAATCATGAATTGAATTATAATTTGAATCATGAATTATGAATTAAATCATGAATTGAATCATGAATCATGAATCATGAATTGAATCATGAATCATGAATCATAAATCGAATCATGAATCATGAATTGAATCATGAAACGAATCATAAATTGAATCATGAATCATGAATCATGAATTGAATCATGAATCATGAATTATGAATCATGAATTGAATCATGAATCATTAATCATGAATTGAATCATGAATCATGAATTGAATCATGAATTAAATCATGAATCATAAATTGAATCATGAATCATAAATTGAATCATGAATCATGAATTGATTAATGAATTAAATCATCAATCATAAATCGAATCATGAATCATGAATTGAATCATGAATCATGAATCATGAATTGAATCATGAATCATGAATCATGAATTGAATCATGAATTAAATCATGAATCATGAATCATAAATTGAATCATGAATCATGAATTGAATCATGAATCATGAATCATGAATCATAAATTGAATCATGAATCATGAATTGAATCATGAATCATGAATCATGAATCATGAATTGAATCATGAATTAAATCATGAATCATGGATTGAATCATGAATCATGAATCATGAATTGAATCATGAATCATGAATCATGAATCGAATCATGAATCATGAATTGAATCATGAATCATGAATCATGAATTGAATCATGAATCATGAATCATGAATTGAATCATGAATCACGAATCGATTCATGAATCATGAATTGAATCATGAATCATGAATCATGAATCATGAATTGAATCATGAATTAAATCATGAATCATGAATCATAAATTGAATCATGAATCATGAATTGAATCATGAATCATGAATCATGAATCATGAATTGAATCATGAATCATGAATCATGAATCATGGATTGAATCATGAATCATGAATCATGAATCATGAATTGAATCATGAATCATGAATCATGAATCGAATCATGAATCATGAATTGAATCATGAATCATGAATCATGAATTGAATCATGAATCACGAATCGATTCATGAATCATGAATTGAATCATGAATCAAGAATAGAATCATGAATCATGAATCATGAATCGATTCATGAATCATGAATTGAATCATGAATCATGAATTGAATCATGAATCATGAATCATGAATTGAATCATGAATCGAATCATGAATCATGAATTGAATCATGAATCATGAATCGAATCATGAATCATGAATTGAATCATGAATCATGAATCATGAATCATGAATCATGAATCATGAATCATGAATCGAATCATAAATCATGAATTGAATCATGAATCATGAATCATACATCGAATCATGAATCATTAATTGAATCATGAATCATGAATCATGAATCGAATCATAAATCTTGATTCAAGATTCATGAATCGAATCATGAATCATGAATTGAATCATGAATCATGAATCATGAATCGAATCATGAATCATGAATTGAATCATGAATCATGAAATAAATCATGAATCATTAATCTTGAATCAAATCATGAATCATGAATCAAGAATCATGAATCATGAATTGAATCATGAATCATGAATTGAATCATGAATTATGAATTGATTCATGAATTGAATCATTAATAATGAATCATGAATCATGAATTGAATTATAATTTGAATCATGAATTATGAATTAAATCATGAATTGAATCATGAATCATGAATTGAATCATGAATCATGAATCATAAATCGAATCATGAATCATGAATTGAATCATGAAACGAATCATAAATTAAATCATGAATCATGAATCATGAATTGAATCATGAATCATGAATTATGAATCATGAATCATGAATTAAATCATGAATCATTAATCTTGAATCAAATCATGAATCATGAATCAAGAATCATGAATCATGAATTGAATCATGAATCATGAATTGAATCATGAATTATGAATTGATTCATGAATTGAATCATTAATAATGAATCATGAATCATGAATTGAATTATAATTTGAATCATGAATTATGAATTAAATCATGAATTGAATCATGAATCATGAATCATGAATTGAATCATGAATCATGAATCATAAATCGAATCATGAATCATGAATTGAATCATGAAACGAATCATAAATTGAATCATGAATCATGAATCATGAATTGAATCATGAATCATGAATTATGAATCATGAATTGAATCATGAATCATTAATCATGAATTGAATCATGAATCATGAATTGAATCATGAATTAAATCATGAATCATAAATTGAATCATGAATCATAAATTGAATCATGAATCATGAATTGATTAATGAATTAAATCATCAATCATAAATCGAATCATGAATCATGAATTGAATCATGAATCATGAATCATGAATTGAATCATGAATCATGAATCATGAATTGAATCATGAATTAAATCATGAATCATGAATCATAAATTGAATCATGAATCATGAATTGAATCATGAATCATGAATCATGAATCATAAATTGAATCATGAATCATGAATTGAATCATGAATCATGAATCATGAATCATGAATTGAATCATGAATTAAATCATGAATCATGGATTGAATCATGAATCATGAATCATGAATTGAATCATGAATCATGAATCATGAATCGAATCATGAATCATGAATTGAATCATGAATCATGAATCATGAATTGAATCATGAATCATGAATCATGAATTGAATCATGAATCACGAATCGATTCATGAATCATGAATTGAATCATGAATCATGAATCATGAATCATGAATTGAATCATGAATTAAATCATGAATCATGAATCATAAATTGAATCATGAATCATGAATTGAATCATGAATCATGAATCATGAATCATGAATTGAATCATGAATCATGAATCATGAATCATGGATTGAATCATGAATCATGAATCATGAATCATGAATTGAATCATGAATCATGAATCATGAATCGAATCATGAATCATGAATTGAATCATGAATCATGAATCATGAATTGAATCATGAATCACGAATCGATTCATGAATCATGAATTGAATCATGAATCAAGAATAGAATCATGAATCATGAATCATGAATCGATTCATGAATCATGAATTGAATCATGAATCATGAATTGAATCATGAATCATGAATCATGAATTGAATCATGAATCGAATCATGAATCATGAATTGAATCATGAATCATGAATCGAATCATGAATCATGAATTGAATCATGAATCATGAATCATGAATCATGAATCATGAATCATGAATCATGAATCGAATCATAAATCATGAATTGAATCATGAATCATGAATCATACATCGAATCATGAATCATTAATTGAATCATGAATCATGAATCATGAATCGAATCATAAATCTTGATTCAAGATTCATGAATCGAATCATGAATCATGAATTGAATCATGAATCATGAATCATGAATCGAATCATGAATCATGAATTGAATCATGAATCATGAATTAAATCATGAATCATTAATCTTGAATCAAATCATGAATCATGAATCAAGAATCATGAATCATGAATTGAATCATGAATCATGAATTGAATCATGAATTATGAATTGATTCATGAATTGAATCATTAATAATGAATCATGAATCATGAATTGAATTATAATTTGAATCATGAATTATGAATTAAATCATGAATTGAATCATGAATCATGAATTGAATCATGAATCATGAATCATAAATCGAATCATGAATCATGAATTGAATCATGAAACGAATCATAAATTGAATCATGAATCATGAATCATGAATTGAATCATGAATCATGAATTATGAATCATGAATCATGAATTAAATCATGAATCATTAATCTTGAATCAAATCATGAATCATGAATCAAGAATCATGAATCATGAATTGAATCATGAATCATGAATTGAATCATGAATTATGAATTGATTCATGAATTGAATCATTAATAATGAATCATGAATCATGAATTGAATTATAATTTGAATCATGAATTATGAATTAAATCATGAATTGAATCATGAATCATGAATCATGAATTGAATCATGAATCATGAATCATAAATCGAATCATGAATCATGAATTGAATCATGAAACGAATCATAAATTGAATCATGAATCATGAATCATGAATTGAATCATGAATCATGAATTATGAATCATGAATTGAATCATGAATCATTAATCATGAATTGAATCATGAATCATGAATTGAATCATGAATTAAATCATGAATCATAAATTGAATCATGAATCATAAATTGAATCATGAATCATGAATTGATTAATGAATTAAATCATCAATCATAAATCGAATCATGAATCATGAATTGAATCATGAATCATGAATCATGAATTGAATCATGAATCATGAATCATGAATTGAATCATGAATTAAATCATGAATCATGAATCATGAATTGAATCATGAATCATGAATTGAATCATGAATCATGAATCATGAATCATAAATTGAATCATGAATCATGAATTGAATCATGAATCATGAATCATGAATCATGAATTGAATCATGAATTAAATCATGAATCATGGATTGAATCATGAATCATGAATCATGAATTGAATCATGAATCATGAATCATGAATCGAATCATGAATCATGAATTGAATCATGAATCATGAATCATGAATTGAATCATGAATCATGAATCATGAATTGAATCATGAATCACGAATCGATTCATGAATCATGAATTGAATCATGAATCATGAATCATGAATCATGAATTGAATCATGAATTAAATCATGAATCATGAATCATAAATTGAATCATGAATCATGAATTGAATCATGAATCATGAATCATGAATCATGAATTGAATCATGAATCATGAATCATGAATCATGGATTGAATCATGAATCATGAATCATGAATCATGAATTGAATCATGAATCATGAATCATGAATCGAATCATGAATCATGAATTGAATCATGAATCATGAATTGAATCATGAATCACGAATCGATTCATGAATCATGAATTGAATCATGAATCAAGAATAGAATCATGAATCATGAATCATGAATCGATTCATGAATCATGAATTGAATCATGAATCATGAATTGAATCATGAATCATGAATCATGAATTGAATCATGAATCGAATCATGAATCATGAATTGAATCATGAATCATGAATCGAATCATGAATCATGAATTGAATCATGAATCATGAATCATGAATCATGAATCATGAATCATGAATCATGAATCGAATCATAAATCATGAATTGAATCATGAATCATGAATCATACATCGAATCATGAATCATTAATTGAATCATGAATCATGAATCATGAATCGAATCATAAATCTTGATTCAAGATTCATGAATCGAATCATGAATCATGAATTGAATCATGAATCATGAATCATGAATCGAATCATGAATCATGAATTGAATCATGAATCATGAATTAAATCATGAATCATTAATCTTGAATCAAATCATGAATCATGAATCAAGAATCATGAATCATGAATTGAATCATGAATCATGAATTGAATCATGAATTATGAATTGATTCATGAATTGAATCATTAATAATGAATCATGAATCATGAATTGAATTATAATTTGAATCATGAATTATGAATTAAATCATGAATTGAATCATGAATCATGAATTGAATCATGAATCATGAATCATAAATCGAATCATGAATCATGAATTGAATCATGAAACGAATCATAAATTGAATCATGAATCATGAATCATGAATTGAATCATGAATCATGAATTATGAATGATGAATTGAATCATGAATCATTAATCATGAATTGAATCATGAATCATGAATTGAATCATGAATTAAATCATGAATCATAAATTGAATCATGAATCATAAATTGAATCATGAATCATGAATTGATTAATGAATTAAATCATGAATCATGAATTGAATCATGAATCATGAATCATGAATCATGAATTGAATCATGAATCATGAATCATGAATCGAATCATGAATCATGAATTGAATCATGAATCGAATCATGAATCATGAATTGAATCATGAATCATGAATCATGAATCATGAATTGAATCATGAATCATGAATCATGAATCGAATCATGAATCATGAATTGAATCATGAATCATGAATCATGAATCGAATCATGAATCATGAATCATGAATTGAATCATGAATCATGAAACGAATCATGAATCATGAATTGAATCATGAATCATGAATCATAAATCGAATTATGAATCATGAATCATGAATTGAATCTTGAATCATGAATCATGAATCCAATCATGAATCATGAATTGAATCATGAATCATCAATCATAATTCGAATCATGAATCATGAATTGAATCATGAATCATGAATCATGAATTGAATCATGAATAATGAATCATGAATTGAATCATGAATCATGAATCATGAATCATGAATCATGAATCATGAATTGAATCATGAATCATGAATCATGAATTGAATCATGAATTAAATCATGAATCATGAATCATAAATTGAATCATGAATCATGAATTGAATCATGAATCATGAATCATGAATCATGAATTGAATCATGAATCATGGATTGAATCATGAATCATGAATCATGAATCATGAATCATGAATTGAATCATGAATCATGAATCATGAATTGAATCATGAATCATGAATCATGAATTGAATCATGAATCACGAATCGATTCATGAATCATGAATTGAATCATGAATCATGAATAGAATCATGAATCATGAATCATGAATCGATTCATGAATCATGAATTGAATCATGAATCATGAATTGAATCATGAATCATGAATCATGAATTGAATCATGAATCGAATCATGAATCATGAATCATGAATCATGAATCGAATCATGAATCATGAATTGAATCATGAATCATGAATCATGAATCATGAATTGAATCATGAATCACGAATCGATTCATGAATCATGAATTGAATCATGAATCATGAATAGAATCATGAATCATGAATCATGAATCGAATCATAAATCATGAATTGAATAACGAATCATGAATCATACATCGAATCATGAATCATTAATTGAATCATGAATCATGAATCATGAATCGAATCATAAATCTTGATTTAAGATTCATGAATCGAATCATGAATCATGAATTGAATCATGAATCATAAATCATGAATCATGAATCATGAATTAAATCATGAATCATGAATCATGAATCGAATCATGAATCATGAATCATGAATTGAATCATGAATTAAATCATGAATCATTAATCTTGAATCAAATCATGAATCATGAATCAAGAATCATGAATCATGAATTGAATCATGAATCATGAATTGAATCATGAATTATGAATTGATTCATGAATTGAATCATTAATAATGAATCATGAATCATGAATTGAATTATAATTTGAATCATGAATTATGAATTAAATCATGAATTGAATCATGAATCATGAATCATAAATCGAATCATGAATCATGAATTGAATCATGAATCGTGAATTATGAATCATGAATTGAATCATGAATCATTAATCATGAATTGAATCATGAATCATGAATCATGAATTGAATCATGAATTAAATCATGAATCATAAATTGAATCATGAATCATAAATTGAATCATGAATCATGAATTGATTCATGAATTAAATCATGAATCATGAATTGAATCATGAATCATGAATCATGAATCATGAATTGAATCATGAATCATGAATCATGAATCGAATCATGAATCATGAATTGAATCATGAATCGAATCATGAATCATGAATTGAATCATGAATCATGAATCATGAATCATGAATTGAATCATGAATCATGAATCATGAATCGAATCATGAATCATGAATCGAATCATGAATCATGAATCATGAATCGAATCATGAATCATGAATCGAATCATGAATCATGAATCATGAATTGAATCATGAATCATGAAACGAATCATGAATCATGAATTGAATCATGAATCATGAATCATAAATCGAATCATGAATCATGAATCATGAATTGAATCATGAATCATGAATCATGAATCGAATCATGAATCATGAATTGAATCATGAATCATCAATCATAAATCGAATCATGAATCATGAATTGAATCATGAATCATGAATCATGAATTGAATCATGAATCATGAATCATGAATTGAATCATGAATTAAATCATGAATCATGAATCATAAATTGAATCATGAATCATGAATTGAATCATGAATCATGAATCATGAATCATAAATTGAATCATGAATCATGAATTGAATCATGAATCATGAATCATGAATCATGAATTGAATCATGAATTAAATCATGAATCATGGATTGAATCATGAATCATGAATCATGAATTGAATCATGAATCATGAATCATGAATCGAATCATGAATCATGAATTGAATCATGAATCATGAATCATGAATTGAATCATGAATCATGAATCATGAATTGAATCATGAATCATGAATCGATTCATGAATCATGAATTGAATCATGCATCATGAATCATGAATCATGAATTGAATCATGAATTAAATCATGAATCATGAATCATAAATTGAATCATGAATCATGAATTGAATCATGAATCATGAATCATGAATCATGAATTGAATCATGAATTAAATCATGAATCATGGATTGAATCATGAATCATGAATCATGAATCATGAATTGAATCATGAATCATGAATCATGAATCGAATCATGAATCATGAATTGAATCATGAATCATGAATTGAATCATGAATCACGAATCGATTCATGAATCATGAATTGAATCATGAATCAAGAATAGAATCATGAATCATGAATCATGAATCGATTCATGAATCATGAATTGAATCATGAATCATGAATTGAATCATGAATCATGAATCATGAATTGAATCATGAATCGAATCATGAATCATGAATTGAATCATGAATCATGAATCATGAATCGAATCATGAATCATGAATTGAATCATGAATCATGAATCATGAATCATGAATCGAATCATAAATCATGAATTGAATCATGAATCATGAATCATACATCGAATCATGAATCATTAATTGAATCATGAATCATGAATCATGAATCGAATCATAAATCTTGATTCAAGATTCATGAATCGAATCATGAATCATGAATTGAATCATGAATCATGAATCATGAATCGAATCATGAATCATGAATCATGAATTGAATCATGAATCATGAATTAAATCATGAATCATTAATCTTGAATCAAATCATGAATCATGAATCAAGAATCATGAATCATGAATTGAATCATGAATCATGAATTGAATCATGAATTATGAATTGATTCATGAATTGAATCATTAATAATGAATCATGAATCATGAATTGAATTATAATTTGAATCATGAATTATGAATTAAATCATGAATTGAATCATGAATCATGAATTGAATCATGAATCATGAATCATAAATCGAATCATGAATCATGAATTGAATCATGAAACGAATCATAAATTGAATCATGAATCATGAATCATGAATTGAATCATGAATCATGAATTATGAATCATGAATTGAATCATGAATCATTAATCATGAATTGAATCATGAATCATGAATTGAATCATGAATTAAATCATGAATCATAAATTGAATCATGAATCATAAATTGAATCATGAATCATGAATTGATTAATGAATTAAATCATGAATCATGAATTGAATCATGAATCATGAATCATGAATCATGAATTGAATCATGAATCATGAATCATGAATCGAATCATGAATCATGAATTGAATCATGAATCGAATCATGAATCATGAATTGAATCATGAATCATGAATCATGAATCATGAATTGAATAATGAATCATGAATCATGAATCGAATCATGAATCATGAATTGAATCATGAATCATGAATCATGAATCGAATCATGAATCATGAATCATGAATTGAATCATGAATAATGAAACGAATCATGAATCATGAATTGAATCATGAATCATGAATCATAAATCGAATCATGAATCATGAATCATGAATTGAATCTTGAATCATGAATCATGAATCGAATCATGAATCATGAATTGAATCATGAATCATCAATCATAATTCGAATCATGAATCATGAATTGAATCATGAATCATGAATTGAATCATGAATAATGAATCATGAATTGAATCATGAATCATGAATCATGAATCATGAATCATGAATTGAATCATGAATCATGAATCATGAATTGAATCATGAATTAAATCATGAATCATAAATTGAATCATGAATCATGAATTGAATCATGAATCATGAATCATGAATCATGAATTAAATCATGAATCATGGATTGAATCATGAATCATGAATCATGAATCATGAATTGAATCATGAATCATGAATCATGAATCGAATCATGAATCATGAATTGAATCATGAATCATGAATCATGAATTGAATCATGAATCATGAATCATGAATTGAATCATGAATCACGAATCGATTCATGAATCATGAATTGAATCATGAATCATGAATAGAATCATGAATCATGAATCATGAATTGATTCATGAATCATGAATTGAATCATGAATCATGAATTGAATCATGAATCATGAATCATGAATTGAATCATGAATCGAATCATGAATCATGAATTGAATCATGAATCATGAATCATGAATCGAATCATGAATCATGAATTGAATCATGAATCATGAATCATGAATCATGAATTGAATCATGAATCATGAATCATGAATCGAATCATAAATCATGAATTGAATCATGAATCATGAATCATACATCGAATCATGAATCATTAATTGAATCATGAATCATGAATCATGAATTGAATCATGAATCATGAATCATGAATCGAATCATAAATCTTGATTCAAGATTTATGAATCGAATCATGAATCATGAATTGAATCATGAATCATGAATCATGAATCATAAATTGAATCATGAATCATGAATTGAATCATGAATCATGAATCATGAATCATGAATCATGAATCATGAATCATGAATCATGAATCATGAATTGAATCATGAATTAAATCATGAATCATGGATTGAATCATGAATCATGAATCATGAATTGAATCATGAATCATGAATCATGAATCGAATCATGAATCATGAATTGAATCATGAATCATGAATCATGAATTGAATCATGAATCATGAATCATGAATTGAATCATGAATCACGAATCGATTCATGAATCATGAATTGAATCATGAATCATGAATCATGAATCATGAATTGAATCATAAATTAAATCATGAATCATGAATCATAAATTGAATCATGAATCATGAATTGAATCATGAATCATGAATCATGAATCATGAATTGAATCATGAATTAAATCATGAATCATGGATTGAATCATGAATCATGAATCATGAATTGAATCATGAATCATGAATCATGAATCGAATCATGAATCATGAATTGAATCATGAATCATGAATCATGAATTGAATCATGAATCACGAATCGATTCATGAATCATGAATTGAATCATGAATCATGAATAGAATCATGAATCATGAATCGATTCATGAATCATGAATTGAATCATGAATCATGAATTGAATCATGAATCATGAATCATGAATTGAATCATGAATCGAATCATGAATCATGAATTGAATCATGAATCATGAATCATGAATCAAATCATGAATCATGAATTGAATCATGAATCATGAATCATGAATCATGAATTGAATCATGAATCATGAATCATGAATCGAATCATAAATCATGAATTGAATCATGAATCATGAATCATACATCGAATCATGAATCATTAATTGAATCATGAATCATGAATCATGAATCGAATCATAAATCTTGATTCAAGATTCATGAATCGAATCATGAATCATGAATTGAATCATGAATAATGAATCATGAATCGAATCATGAATCATAAATCATGAATCATGAATCATGAATTAAATCATGAATCATGAATCATGAATCGAATCATGAATCATGAATCATGAATTGAATCATGAATCATGAATTAAATCATGAATCATTAATCTTGAATCAAATCATGAATCATGAATCAAGAATCATGAATCATGAATTGAATCATGAATCATGAATTGAATCATGAATTATGAATTGATTCATGAATTGAATCATTAATAATGAATCATGAATCATGAATTGAATTATAATTTGAATCATGAATTATGAATTAAATCATGAATTGAATCATGAATCATGAATCATAAATCGAATCATGAATCATGAATCGAATCATGAATCATGAATTGAATCATGAAACGAATCATAAATTGAATCATGAATCATGAATCATGAATTGAATCATGAATCATGAATTATGAATCATGAATTGAATCATGAATTAAATCATGAATCATAAATTGAATCATGAATCATAAATTGAATCATGAATCATGAATTGATTAATGAATTAAATCATGAATCATGAATTGAATCATGAATCATGAATCATGAATCATGAATTGAATCATGAATCATGAATCATGAATCGAATCATGAATCATGAATTGAATCATGAATCGAATCATGAATCATGAATTGAATCATGAATCATGAATCATGAATCATGAATTGAATCATGAATCATGAATCGAATCATGAATCATGAATTGAATCATGAATCATGAATCATGAATCGAATCATGAATCATGAATCATGAATTGAATCATGAATCATGAAACGAATCATGAATCATGAATTGAATCATGAATCATGAATCATAAATCGAATCATGAATCATGAATTGAATCATGAATCATGAATCATAAATCGAATCATGAATCATGAATCATGAATTGAATCATGAATCATGAATCATGAATCGAATCATGAATCATGAATTGAATCATGAATCATGAATCATGAATCATGAATCATGAATCATGAATTGAATCATGAATCATGAATCATGAATCATGAATTGAATCATGAATAATGAATCATGAATTGAATCATGAATCATGAATCATGAATCATGAATTGAATCATGAATCATGAATCATGAATCATGAATTGAATCATGAATCATGAATCATGAATCATGAATTGAATCATGAATTAAATCATGAATCATAAATTGAATCATGAATCATGAATTGAATCATGAATCATGAATCATGAATCATGAATTGAATCATGAATTAAATCATGAATCATGGATTGAATCATGAATCATGAATCATGAATCATGAATTGAATCATGAATCATGAATCATGAATCGAATCATGAATCATGAATTGAATCATGAATCATGAATCATGAATTGAATCATGAATCATGAATCATGAATCATGAATTGAATCATGAATTAAATCATGAATCATGGAATGAATCATGAATCATGAATCATGAATCATGAATTGAATCATGAATCATGAATCATGAATCGAATCATGAATCATGAATTGAATCATGAATCATGAATCATGAATTGAATCATGAATCATGAATCATGAATTGAATCATGAATCACGAATCGATTCATGAATCATGAATTGAATCATGAATCATGAATAGAATCATGAATCATGAATCATGAATTGATTCATGAATCATGAATTGAATCATGAATCATGAATCATGAATTGAATCATGAATCATGAATCATGAATTGAATCATGAATCGAATCATGAATCATGAATTGAATCATGAATCATGAATCATGAATCGAATCATGAATCATGAATTAAATCATGAATCATGAATCATGAATCATGAATTGAATCATGAATCATGAATCATGAATCGAATCATAAATCATGAATTGAATCATGAATCATGAATCATACATCGAATCATGAATCATTAATTGAATCATGAATCATGAATCATGAATCATGAATTGAATCATGAATCATGAATCATGAATCGAATCATAAATCTTGATTCAAGATTTATGAATCGAATCATGAATCATGAATTGAATCATGAATCATGAATCATGAATCAAATCATGAATCATGAATCATGAATTGAATCATGAATCATGAATTGATTCATGAATTGAATCATTAATAATGAATCATGAATCATGAATTGAATTATAATTTGAATCATGAATCATGAATTAAATCATGAATTGAATCATAAATCATGAATCATGAATCATGAATCATGAATTGAATCATGAATCATGAATCATAAATCGAATCATGAATCATGAATTGAATCATGAAACGAATCATAAATTGAATCATGAATCATGAATTGAATCATGAATCATGAATCATGAATTGAATCATGAATCATGAATTATGAATCATGAATTGAATCATGAATCATTAATCATGAATTGAATCATGAATCATGAATCATGAATCATGAATTGAATCATGAATTAAATCATGAATCTTGAATCATAAATTGAATCATGAATCATGAATCACGAATTGAATCATGAATCATGAATTGAATCATGAATCGTGAATCATGAATAGAATCATGAATCATGAATCATGAAATGAATCATGAATCATGAATCAAATCATGAATCATGAATTGAATCATGAATCATGAATCATGAATTGAATCATGAATCATGAATCGAATCATGAATCATGAATTGAATCATGAATCATGAATCATGAATTGAATCATGAATCATGAATCATGAATAGAATCATGAATCATGAATCATAAATTGAATCATGAATCATGAATTGATTCATGAATTGAATCATTAATAATGAATCATGAATCATGAATTGAATTATAATTTGAATCATGAATCATGAATTAAATCATGAATTGAATCATAAATCATGAATCATGAATCATGAATCATGAATTGAATCATGAATCATGAATCATAAATCGAATCATGAATCATGAATTGAATCATGAAACGAATCATAAATTGAATCATGAATCATGAATTGAATCATGAATCATGAATCATGAATTGAATCATGAATCATGAATTATGAATCATGAATTGAATCATGAATCATTAATCATGAATTGAATCATGAATCATGAATCATGAATTGAATCATGAATTAAATCATGAATCATGAATCATAAATTGAATCATGAATCATGAATCACGAATTGAATCATGAATCATGAATTGAATCATGAATCATGAATCATGAATCATTAATTGAATCATGAATCATGAATCATGAATCATGAATTGAATCATAAATCTTGATTCAAGATTCATGAATCGAATCATGAATCATGAATCATGAATCGTGAATCATGAATAGAATCATGAATCATGAATCATGAAATGAATCATGAATCATGAATCGAATCATGAATCATGAATTGAATCATGAATCATGAATCATGAATCATGAATCATTAATTGAATCATGAATCATGAATCATGAATCATGAATTGAATCATAAATCTTGATTCAAGATTCATGAATCGAATCATGAATCATGAATCGAATCATGAATCATGAATTGAATCATAAATCTTGATTCAAGATTCATGAATCGAATCATGAATCATGAATCGAATCATGAATCATGAATTGAATCATGAATAATGAATCATGAATCGAATCATGAATCATAAATCATGAATCATGAATAATGAATCATGAATCGAATCATGAATCATAAATCATGAATCATGAATCATGAATTAAATCATGAATCATGAATCATGAATCGAATCATGAATCATGAATCATGAATTGAATCATGAATCATGAATTAAATCATGAATCATTAATCTTGAATCAAATCATGAATCATGAATTGAATCATGAATTATGAATTGATTCATGAATTGAATCATTAATAATGAATCATGAATCATGAATTGAATTATAATTTGAATCATGAATCATGAATTAAATCATGAATTGAATCATGAATCATGAATCATGAATTGAATCATGAATCATAAATCGAATCATGAATCATGAATTGAATCATGAAACGAATCATAAATTGAATCATGAATCATGAATCATGAATTGAATCATGAATCATGAATTATGAATCATGAATTGAATCATGAATCATTAATCATGAATTGAATCATGAATCATGAATCATGAATCATGAATTGAATCATGAATTAAATCATGAATCATGAATCATAAATTGAATCATGAATCATGAATCATAAATTGAATCATGAATCATGAATTGATTCATGAATTCAATCATGAATCATGAATTGAATCATGAATCATGAATCATGAATCATGAATTGAATCATGAATCATGAATCATGAATAGAATCATGAATCATGAATCATGAATTGAATCATGAATCATGAATCATGAATCGAATCATGAATCATGAATTGAATCATGAATCATGAATCATGAATCGAATCATGAATCATGAATCATGAATTGAATCATGAATCATGAAATGAATCATGAATCATGAATTGAATCATGAATCATGAATCATAAATCGAATCATGAATCATGAATCATGAATTGAATCATGAATCATGAATCATGAATCGAATCATGAATCATGAATTGAATCATGAATCATCAATCATAAATCGAATCATGAATCATGAATTGAATCATGAATCATGAATCATGAATTGAATCATGAATAATGAATCATGAATCGAATCATGAATCATGAATCATGAATCATGAATCATGAATTGAATCATGAATCATGAATCATGAATCATGAATTGAATCATGAATTAAATCATGAATCATGGATTGAATCATGAATCATGAATCATGAATCATGAATCGAATCATGAATCATGAATTGAATCATGAATCATGAATCATGAATTGAATCATGAATCATGAATCATGAATTGAATCATGAATCACGAATCGATTCATGAATCATGAATTGAATCATGAATCATGAATAGAATCATGAATCATGAATCGATTCATGAATCATGAATTGAATCATGAATCATGAATTGAATCATGAATCATGAATCATGAATTGAATCATGAATCGAATCATGAATCATGAATTGAATCATGAATCATGAATCATGAATCGAATCATGAATCATGAATTGAATCATGAATCATGAATCATGAATCATGAATTGAATCATGAATCATGAATCATGAATCGAATCATAAATCATGAATTGAATCATGAATCATGAATCATACATCGAATCATGAATCATTAATTGAATCATGAATCATGAATCATGAATCATGAATTGAATCATGAATCATGAATCATGAATCGAATCATAAATCTTGATTCAAGATTTATGAATCGAATCATGAATCATGAATTGAATCATGAATCATGAATCATGAATCGAATCATGAATCATGAATCATGAATTGAATCATGAATCATGAATTGAATCATGAATCATTAATCTTGAATCAAATCATGAATCATGAATCTAGAATCATGAGTCATGAATCATGAATTGAATCATGAATCATGAATTGAATCATGAATCATGAATTGATTCATGAATTGAATCATTAATAATGAATCATAAATCATGAATTGAATCATGAATCATGAATCATGAATCATGAATCATGAATCATGAATTGAATCATGAATCATGAATCATAAATCGAATCATGAATCATGAATTGAATCATGAAACGAATCATAAATTGAATCATGAATCATGAATTGAATCATGAATCATGAATCATGAATTGAATCATGAATCATGAATTATGAATCATAAATTGAATCATGAATCATTAATCATGAATTGAATCATGAATCATGAATCATGAATCATGAATTGAATCATGAATTAAATCATGAATCATGAATCATAAATTGAATCATGAATCATGAATCACGAATCGAATCATGAATCATGAATTGAATCATGAATCGTGAATCATGAATAGAATCATGAATCATGAATCATGAAATGAATCATGAATCATGAATCAAATCATGAATCATGAATTGAATCATGAATCATGAATCATGAATTGAATCATGAATCATGAATCGAATCATGAATCATGAATTGAATCATGAATCATGAATCATGAATTGAATCATAAATCATGAATCATGAATAGAATCATGAATCATGAATCATGAATTAAATCATGAATCATGAATAATGAATCGAATCATGAATCATGAATTGAATCATGAATCATGAATCATGAATCATGAATCATTAATTGAATCATGAATCATGAATCATAAATCATGAATTGAATCATGAATCTTGAATCATGAATCGAATCATAAATCTTGATTCAAGATTCATGAATCGAATCATGAATCATGAATTGAATCATGAATAATGAATCATGAATCGAATCATGAATCATGAATCATGAATTGAATCATGAATCATGAATTAAATCATGAATCATTAATCTTGAATCAAATCATGAATCATGAATCAAGAATCATGAATCATGAATTGAATCATGAATCATGAATTGAATCATGAATTATGAATTGATTCATGAATTGAATCATTAATAATGAATCATGAATCATGAATTGAATTATAATTTGAATCATGAATCATGAATTGAATCATGAATCATGAATTGAATCATGAATTATGAATTGATTCATGAATTGAATCATTAATAATGAATCATGAATCATGAATTGAATTATAATTTGAATCATGAATCATGAATTAAATCATGAATTGAATCATGAATCATGAATCATGAATTGAATCATGAATCATGAATCATAAATCGAATCATGAATCATGAATTGAATCATGAAACGAATCATAAATTGAATCATGAATCATGAATTGAATCATGAATCATGAATTATGAATCATGAATTGAATCATGAATCATTAATCATGAATTGAATCATGAATCATGAATCATGAATTGAATCATGAATTAAATCATGAATCATGAATCATGAATTGAATCATGAAACGAATCATAAATTGAATCATGAATCATGAATCATGAATTGAATCATGAATCATGAATTATGAATCATGAATTGAATCATGAATCATTAATCATGAATTGAATCATGAATCATGAATCATGAATCATGAATTGAATCATGAATTAAATCATGAATCATGAATCATAAATTGAATCATGAATCATGAATCATAAATTGAATCATGAATCATGAATTGATTCATGAATTCAATCATGAATCATGAATTGAATCATGAATCATGAATCATGAATCATGAATTGAATCATGAATCATGAATCATGAATAGAATCATGAATCATGAATCATGAATTGAATCATGAATCATGAATCATGAATCGAATCATGAATCATGAATTGAATCATGAATCATGAATCATGAATCGAATCATGAATCATGAATCATGAATTGAATCATGAATCATGAAATGAATCATGAATCATGAATTGAATCATGAATCATGAATCATAAATCGAATCATGAATCATGAATCATGAATTGAATCATGAATCATGAATCATGAATCGAATCATGAATCATGAATTGAATCATGAATCATCAATCATAAATCGAATCATGAATCATGAATTGAATCATGAATCATGAATCATGAATTGAATCATGAATAATGAATCATGAATCGAATCATGAATCATGAATCATGAATCATGAATCATGAATTGAATCATGAATCATGAATCATGAATCATGAATTGAATCATGAATTAAATCATGAATCATGGATTGAATCATGAATCATGAATCATGAATCATGAATCGAATCATGAATCATGAATTGAATCATGAATCATGAATCATGAATTGAATCATGAATCATGAATCATGAATTGAATCATGAATCACGAATCGATTCATGAATCATGAATTGAATCATGAATCATGAATAGAATCATGAATCATGAATCGATTCATGAATCATGAATTGAATCATGAATCATGAATTGAATCATGAATCATGAATCATGAATTGAATCATGAATCGAATCATGAATCATGAATTGAATCATGAATCATGAATCATGAATCGAATCATGAATCATGAATTGAATCATGAATCATGAATCATGAATCATGAATTGAATCATGAATCATGAATCATGAATCGAATCATAAATCATGAATTGAATCATGAATCATGAATCATACATCGAATCATGAATCATTAATTGAATCATGAATCATGAATCATGAATCATGAATTGAATCATGAATCATGAATCATGAATCGAATCATAAATCTTGATTCAAGATTTATGAATCGAATCATGAATCATGAATTGAATCATGAATCATGAATCATGAATCGAATCATGAATCATGAATCATGAATTGAATCATGAATCATGAATTGAATCATGAATCATTAATCTTGAATCAAATCATGAATCATGAATCTAGAATCATGAGTCATGAATCATGAATTGAATCATGAATCATGAATTGAATCATGAATCATGAATTGATTCATGAATTGAATCATTAATAATGAATCATAAATCATGAATTGAATCATGAATCATGAATCATGAATCATGAATCATGAATCATGAATTGAATCATGAATCATGAATCATAAATCGAATCATGAATCATGAATTGAATCATGAAACGAATCATAAATTGAATCATGAATCATGAATTGAATCATGAATCATGAATCATGAATTGAATCATGAATCATGAATTATGAATCATAAATTGAATCATGAATCATTAATCATGAATTGAATCATGAATCATGAATCATGAATCATGAATTGAATCATGAATTAAATCATGAATCATGAATCATAAATTGAATCATGAATCATGAATCACGAATCGAATCATGAATCATGAATTGAATCATGAATCGTGAATCATGAATAGAATCATGAATCATGAATCATGAAATGAATCATGAATCATGAATCAAATCATGAATCATGAATTGAATCATGAATCATGAATCATGAATTGAATCATGAATCATGAATCGAATCATGAATCATGAATTGAATCATGAATCATGAATCATGAATTGAATCATAAATCATGAATCATGAATAGAATCATGAATCATGAATCATGAATTAAATCATGAATCATGAATAATGAATCGAATCATGAATCATGAATTGAATCATGAATCATGAATCATGAATCATGAATCATTAATTGAATCATGAATCATGAATCATAAATCATGAATTGAATCATGAATCTTGAATCATGAATCGAATCATAAATCTTGATTCAAGATTCATGAATCGAATCATGAATCATGAATTGAATCATGAATAATGAATCATGAATCGAATCATGAATCATGAATCATGAATTGAATCATGAATCATGAATTAAATCATGAATCATTAATCTTGAATCAAATCATGAATCATGAATCAAGAATCATGAATCATGAATTGAATCATGAATCATGAATTGAATCATGAATTATGAATTGATTCATGAATTGAATCATTAATAATGAATCATGAATCATGAATTGAATTATAATTTGAATCATGAATCATGAATTGAATCATGAATCATGAATTGAATCATGAATTATGAATTGATTCATGAATTGAATCATTAATAATGAATCATGAATCATGAATTGAATTATAATTTGAATCATGAATCATGAATTAAATCATGAATTGAATCATGAATCATGAATCATGAATTGAATCATGAATCATGAATCATAAATCGAATCATGAATCATGAATTGAATCATGAAACGAATCATAAATTGAATCATGAATCATGAATTGAATCATGAATCATGAATTATGAATCATGAATTGAATCATGAATCATTAATCATGAATTGAATCATGAATCATGAATCATGAATTGAATCATGAATTAAATCATGAATCATGAATCATAAATTGAATCATGAATCATGAATCATAAATTGAATCATGAATCATGAATTGATTCATGAATTCAGTCATGAATCATGAATTGAATCATGAATCATGAATCATGAATCATGAATTATATCATGAATCATGAATCATGAATCGAATCATGAATCATGAATTGAATCATGAATCGAATCTTGAATCATGAATTGAATCATGAATCATGAATCATAAATAGAATCATGAATCATGAATCATGAATCGAATCATGAATCATGAATCATGAATTGAATCATGAATCATGAAACGAATCATGAATCATGAATTGAATCATGAATCATAAATCAAATCATAAATCATGAATCATGAATTGAATCATGAATCATGAATCATGAATCGAATCATGAATCATGAATCGAATCATGAATCATCAATCATAAATCGAATCATGAATCATGAATTGAATCATGAATCATGAATCATGAATCATGAATTGAATCATGAATAATGAATCATGAATCGAATCATGAATCATGAATTGAATCATGAATTAAATCATGAATCATGAATCATAAATTGAATCATGAATCATGAATTGAATCATGAATCATGAATCATGAATCATGAATTGAATCATGAATTAAATCATGAATCATGGATTGAATCATGAATCATGAATCATGAATCATGAATTGAATCATGAATCATGAATCATGAATCGAATCATGAATCATGAATTGAATCATGAATCACGAATCGATTCATGAATCATGAATTGAATCATGAATCATGAATAAAATCATGAATCATGAATCATGAATCGATTCATGAATCATGAATTGAATCATGAATCATGAATCATGAATTGAATCATGAATCAAATCATGAATCATGAATTGAATCATGAATCATGAATCATGAATCGAATCATGAATCATGAATTGAATCATGAATCATGAATCATGAATCATGAATTGAATCATGAATCATGAATCATGAATCGAATCATAAATCATGAATTGAATCATGAATCATGAATCATAAATCGAATCATGAATCATTAATTGAATCATGAATCATGAATCATGAATTGAATCATGAATCATGAACCATGAATCGAATCATGTATCATAAATCATGAATCATGAATCATGAATTGAATCATGAATCATGAATCATGAATCGAATCATGAATCATGAATCATGAATTGAATCATGAATCATGAATTGAATCATGAATCATTAATCTTGAATCAAATCATGAATCATGAATCTAAAATCATGAATCATGAATCATGAATTGAATCATGAATCATGAATTGAATCATGAATCATGAATTGATTCATGAATTGAATCATTAATAATGAATCATGAATCATGAATTGAATTATAATTTGAATCATGAATCATGAATTAAATCATGAATTAAATCATGAATCATGAATCATGAATTGAATCATGAATCATGAATCATAAATCGAATCATGAATCATGAATTGAATCATGAAACGAATCATAAATTGAATCATGAATCATGAATTGAATCATGAATCATGAATTGAATCATGAATCATGAATCATGAATCGAATCATGAATCATGAATCATGAATTGAATCATGAATCATGAATTGAATCATGAATCATTAATCTTGAATCAAATCATAAATCATGAATCTAGAATCATGAAACATGAATCATGAATTGAATCATGAATCATGAATTGAATCATGAATCATGAATTGATTCATGAATTGAATCATTAATAATGAATCATGAATCATGAATTGAATTATAATTTGAATCATGAATCATGAATTAAATCATGAATTGAATCATGAATCATGAATCATGAATTGAATCATGAATCATAAATCGAATCATGAATCATGAATTGAATCATGAAACGAATCATAAATTGAATCATGAATCATGAATTGAATCATGAATCATGAATCATGAATTGAATCATGAATCATGAAGTATGAATCATGAATTGAATCATGAATCATGAATCATGAATCATGAATTGAATCATGAATTAAATCATGAATCATGAATCATAAATTGAATCATGAATCATGAATCATAAATTGAATCATGAATCATGAATTAATTCATGAATTATGAATCATGAATTGAATCATGAATCATGAATCATGATTTGAATCATGAATCATGAATCATGAATCGAATCATGAATCATGAATTGAATCATGAATCATGAATCGAATCATGAATCATGAATCATGAATTGAATCATGAATCATGAATAGAATCATGAATCATGAATCATGAATCGATTCATGAATCATGAATTGAATCATGAATCATGAATCATGAATTGAATCATGAATCGAATCATGAATCATGAATTGAATCATGAATCATGAATCATGAATCGAATCATGAATCATGAATTGAATCATGAATCATGAATCATGAATTGAATCATGAATCATGAATCATGAATCATGAATCGAATCATGAATCATTAATTGAATCATGAATCATGAATCATGAATTGAATCATGAATCATGAATCATGAATCAAATCATAAATCTTGATTCAAGATTCATGAATCGAATCATGAATCATGAATCGAATCATGAATCATAAATTATGAATCATGAATCATGAATCATGAATCATGAATCATGAATCGAATCATGAATCATGAATCATGAATTGAATCATGAATCATGAATTGAATCATGAATCATTAATCTTGAATCAAATCATGAATCATGAATCTAGAATCATGAATCATGAATCATGAATTGAATCATGAATCATGAATTGAATCATGAATTGATTCATGAATTGAATCATTAATAATGAATCATGAATCATGAATTGAATTATAATTTGAATCATGAATCATGAATTAAATCATGAATTGAATCATGAATCATGAATCATGAATTGAATCATGAATCATGAATCATAAATCGAATCATGAATCATGAATTGAATCATGAAACGAATCATAAATTGAATCATGAATCATGAATTGAATCATGAATCATGAATTGAATCATGAATCATGAATCATGAATTGAATCATGAATCATGAAGTATGAATCATGAATTGAATCATGAATCATTAATCATGAATTGAATCATGAATCATGAATCATGAATTAAATCATGAATTAAATCATGAATCATGAATCATAAATTGAATCATGAATCATGAATCATAAATTGAATCATGAATCATGAATTGATTCATGAATTATGAATCATGAATTGAATCATGAATCATGATTTGAATCATGAATCATGAATCATGAATTGAATCATGAATCATGAATTGAATCATGAATCATGAATTATGAATCATGAATCGAATCATGAATCATGAATTGAATCATGAATCATGAATTATGAATCATGAATTGAATCATGAATCATTAATCATGAATTGAATCATGAATCATGAATCATGAATCATGAATTGAATCATGAATTAAATCATGAATCATGAATCATAAATTGAATCATGAATCATGAATCATAAATTGAATCATGAATCATGAATCATAAATTGAATCATGAATCATGAATTGATTCATGAATTAAATCATGAATCATGAATTGAATCATGAATCATGAATCATGAATCATGAATTGAATCATGAATCATGAATCAAATCATGAATCATGAATTGAATCATGAATCATGAATCGAATCATGAATCATGAATTGAATCATGAATCATGAATCGAATCATGAATCATGAATTGAATCATGAATCATGAATCATAAATAGAATCATGAATCATGAATCATGAATCGAATCATGAATCATGAATCGAATCATGAATCATGAAATGAATCATGAATCATGAATTGAATCATGAATCATGAAATGAATCATGAATCATGAATTGAATCATGAATCATGAATCATAAATTGAATCATGAATCATGAATCATGAATTGAATCATGAATAATGAATCATGAATCAAATCATGAATCATGAATTGAATCATGAATTAAATCATGAATCATGAATCATAAATTGAATCATGAATCATGAATCATAAATTGAATTATGAATCATGAATTGATTCATGAATTAAATCATGAATCATGAATTGAATCATGAATCATGAATCATGAATCATGAATTGAATCATGAATCATGAATCATGAATCGAATCATGAATCATGAATTGAATCATGAATCATGAATCGAATCATGAATCATGAATTGAATCATGAATCATGAATCATGAATAGAATCATGAATCATGAATCATGAATCGAATCATGAATCATGAATCATGAATCGAATCATGAATCATGAAATGAATCATGAATCATGAATTGAATCATGAATCATGAATCATAAATCGAATCATGAATCATGAATCATGAATTGAATCATGAATCATGAATCGAATCATGAATCATGAATTGAATCATGAATCATCAATCATAAATCGAATCATGAATCATGAATTGAATCATGAATCATGAATCATGAATTGAATCATGAATAATGAATCATGAATCGAATCATGAATCATGAATCATGAATCATGAATCGAATCATGAATCATGAATTGAATCATGAATCATGAATCATGAATAGAATCATGAATCATGAATCGAATCATGAATCATGAATTGAATAATGAATCATGAATCGAATCATGAATCATGAATCATGAATTGAATCATGAATCATGAATTATGAATCATGAATTGAATCATGAATCATTAATCATGAATTGAATCATGAATCATGAATCATGAATCATGAATTGAATCATGAATTAAATCATGAATCATGAATCATAAATTGAATCATGAAACATGAATCATAAATTGAATCATGAATCATGAATTGATTCATGAAGTAAATCATGAATCATGAATTGAATCATGAATCATGAATTGAATCATGAATCATATATCATGAATCGAATCATGAATCATGAATTGAATCATGAATCATAAATCGAATCATGAATCATGAATTGAATCATGAATCATGAATAATGAATAGAATCATGAATCATGAATCATGAATCATGAATCGAATCATGAATCATGAATCATGAATCAAATCATGAATCATGAAATGAATCATGAATCATGAATTGAATCATGAATCATGAATCATAAATCGAATCATGAATCATGAATTATGAATTGAATCATGAATCATGAATCGAATCATGAATCATGAATTGAATCATGAATCATCAATCATAAAACGAATCATGAATCATGAATTGAATCATGAATCATGAATTGAATCATGAATAATGAATCATGAATCGAATCATGAATCATGAATCATGAATCATGAATCATGAATTGAATCATGAATCATGAATCATGAATCATGAATTGAATCATGAATTAAATCATGAATCATGAATCATAAATTGAATCATGAATCATGAATTGAATCATGAATCATGAATCATGAATTGAATCATGAATTAAATCATGAATCATGGATTGAATCATGAATCATGAATCATGAATCATGAATTGAATCATGAATCATGAATCATGAATCGAATCATGAATCATGAATTGAATCATGAATCATGAATTGAATCATGAATCATGAATTGAATCATGAATCACGAATCATAAATTGAATCATGAATCATGAATTGAATCATGAATCATGAATCATGAATCATGAATTGAATCATGAATAATGAATCATGAATCGAATCATGAATCATGAATCATGAATCATGAATCATGAATTGAATCATGAATCATGAATCATGAATCATGAATTGAATCATGAATTAAATCATGAATCATGAATCATAAATTGAATCATGAATCATGAATTGAATCATGAATCATGAATCATGAATCATGAATTGAATCATGAATTAAATCATGAATCATGGATCGAATCATGAATCATGAATCATGAATCATGAATCATGAATCATGAATCATGAATTGAATCATGAATCATGAATTGAATCATGAATCATGAATTGAATCATGAATCACGAATCGATTCATGAATCATGAATTGAATCATGAATTATGAATAGAATCATGAATCATGAATCGATTCATGAATCATGAATTGAATCATGAATCATGAATCATGAATTGAATCATGAATCATGAATTGAATCATGAATCATGAATCATGAATTGAATCATGAATCATGAATCATGAATCATGAATCATGAATTGAATCATGAATCATGAATTGAATCATGAATCATGAATCATGAATCGAATCATAAATCATGAATTGAATCATGAATCATGAATCATAAATCGAATCATGAATCATTAATTGAATCATGAATCATGAATTGAATCATGAATCATGAATCGAATCATAAATCTTGATTCAAGATTCATGAATCGAATCATGAATCATGAATTGAATCATGAATAATGAACCATGAATCGAATCATGAATCATAAATCATGAATCATGAAACATGAATTGAATCATGAATCATTAATCATGAATTGAATCATGAATCATGAATCATGAATCATGAACTGAATCATGAATTAAATCATGAATCATGAATCATAAATTGAATCATGAATCATGAATCATAAATTGAATCATGAATTGATTCATGAATTAAATCATGAATCATGAATTGAATCATGAATCATGAATCATGAATTGAATCATGAATCATGAATCATGAATCGAATCATGAATCATGAATTGAATCATGAATCATGAATCGAATCATGAATCATGAATTGAATCATGAATCATGAATAGAATCATGAATCATGAATCATGAATTGAATCATGAATCATGAATCATGAATTGAATCATGAATCATGAATCGAATCATGAATCATGAATTGAATCATGAATCATGAATCATGAATCATGAATAGAATCATGAATCATGAATCATGAATTGAATCATGAATCATGAATCATGAATCGAATCATGAATCATGAATCATGAATTGAATCATGAATCATGAATCATGAATCTAGAATCATGAATCATGAATCATGAATTGAATCATGAATCATGAATTGAATCATGAATTGATTCATGAATTGAATCATTAATAATGAATCATGAATCATGAATTGAATTATAATTTGAATCATGAATCATGAATTAAATCATGAATTGAATCATGAATCATGAATCATGAATTGAATCATGAATCATGAATCATAAATCGAATCATGAATCATGAATTGAATCATGAAACGAATCATAAATTGAATCATGAATCATGAATTGAATCATGAATCATGAATTGAATCATGAATCATGAATCATGAATTGAATCATGAATCATGAAGTATGAATCATGAATTGAATCATGAATCATTAATCATGAATTGAATCATGAATCATGAATCATGAATTAAATCATGAATTAAATCATGAATCATGAATCATAAATTGAATCATGAATCATGAATCATAAATTGAATCATGAATCATGAATTGATTCATGAATTATGAATCATGAATTGAATCATGAATCATGATTTGAATCATGAATCATGAATCATGAATCGAATCATGAATCATGAATTGAATCATGAATCATGAATTATGAATCATGAATCGAATCATGAATCATGAATTGAATCATGAATCATGAATTATGAATCATGAATTGAATCATGAATCATTAATCATGAATTGAATCATGAATCATGAATCATGAATCATGAATTGAATCATGAATTAAATCATGAATCATGAATCATAAATTGAATCATGAATCATGAATCATAAATTGAATCATGAATCATGAATCATAAATTGAATCATGAATCATGAATTGATTCATGAATTAAATCATGAATCATGAATTGAATCATGAATCATGAATCATGAATCATGAATTGAATCATGAATCAAATCATGAATCATGAATTGAATCATGAATCATGAATCGAATCATGAATCATGAATTGAATCATGAATCATGAATCGAATCATGAATCATGAATTGAATCATGAATTAAATCATGAATCATGGATCGAATCATGAATCATGAATCATGAATCATGAATCATGAATCATGAATCATGAATTGAATCATGAATCATGAATTGAATCATGAATCATGAATTGAATCATGAATCACGAATCGATTCATGAATCATGAATTGAATCATGAATTATGAATAGAATCATGAATCATGAATCGATTCATGAATCATGAATTGAATCATGAATCATGAATCATGAATTGAATCATGAATCATGAATTGAATCATGAATCATGAATTGAATCATGAATCATGAATCATGAATCATGAATCATGAATTGAATCATGAATCATGAATTGAATCATGAATCATGAATCATGAATCGAATCATAAATCATGAATTGAATCATGAATCATGAATCATAAATCGAATCATGAATCATTAATTGAATCATGAATCATGAATTGAATCATGAATCATGAATCATGAATCGAATCATAAATCTTGATTCAAGATTCATGAATCGAATCATGAATCATGAATTGAATCATGAATAATGAACCATGAATCGAATCATGAATCATAAATCATGAATCATGAAACATGAATTGAATCATGAATCATTAATCATGAATTGAATCATGAATCATGAATCATGAATCATGAACTGAATCATGAATTAAATCATGAATCATGAATCATAAATTGAATCATGAATCATGAATCATAAATTGAATCATGAATTGATTCATGAATTAAATCATGAATCATGAATTGAATCATGAATCATGAATCATGAATTGAATCATGAATCATGAATCATGAATCGAATCATGAATCATGAATTGAATCATGAATCATGAATCGAATCATGAATCATGAATTGAATCATGAATCATGAATAGAATCATGAATCATGAATCATGAATTGAATCATGAATCATGAATCATGAATTGAATCATGAATCATGAATCGAATCATGAATCATGAATTGAATCATGAATCATGAATCATGAATCATGAATAGAATCATGAATCATGAATCATGAATTGAATCATGAATCATGAATCATGAATCGAATCATGAATCATGAATCATGAATTGAATCATGAATCATGAATCATGAATCTAGAATCATGAATCATGAATCATGAATTGAATCATGAATCATGAATTGAATCATGAATTGATTCATGAATTGAATCATTAATAATGAATCATGAATCATGAATTGAATTATAATTTGAATCATGAATCATGAATTAAATCATGAATTGAATCATGAATCATGAATCATGAATTGAATCATGAATCATGAATCATAAATCGAATCATGAATCATGAATTGAATCATGAAATGAATCATAAATTGAATCATGAATCATGAATTGAATCATGAATCATGAATTGAATCATGAATCATGAATCATGAATTGAATCATGAATCATGAAGTATGAATCATGAATTGAATCATGAATCATTAATCATGAATTGAATCATGAATCATGAATCATGAATTAAATCATGAATTAAATCATGAATCATGAATCATAAATTGAATCATGAATCATGAATCATAAATTGAATCATGAATCATGAATTGATTCATGAATTATGAATCATGAATTGAATCATGAATCATGATTTGAATCATGAATCATGAATCATGAATCGAATCATGAATCATGAATTGAATCATGAATCATGAATTATGAATCATGAATCGAATCATGAATCATGAATTGAATCATGAATCATGAATTATGAATCATGAATTGAATCATGAATCATTAATCATGAATTGAATCATGAATCATGAATCATGAATCATGAATTGAATCATGAATTAAATCATGAATCATGAATCATAAATTGAATCATGAATCATGAATCATAAATTGAATCATGAATCATGAATCATAAATTGAATCATGAATCATGAATTGATTCATGAATTAAATCATGAATCATGAATTGAATCATGAATCATGAATCATGAATCATGAATTGAATCATGAATCAAATCATGAATCATGAATTGAATCATGAATCATGAATCGAATCATGAATCATGAATTGAATCATGAATCATGAATCGAATCATGAATCATGAATTGAATCATGAATCATAAATAGAATCATGAATCATGAATCATGAATCGAATCATGAATCATGAATCGAATCATGAATCATGAAATGAATCATGAATCATGAATTGAATCATTAATCATGAAATGAATCATGAATCATGAATTGAATCATGAATCATGAATCATAAATTGAATCATGAATCATGAATCATGAATTGAATCATGAATAATGAATCATGAATCAAATCATGAATCATGAATCATGAATCATGAATTGAATCATGAATTAAATCATGAATCATGAATCATAAATTGAATCATGAATCATGAATCATAAATTGAATTATGAATCATGAATTGATTCATGAATTAAATCATGAATCATGAATTGAATCATGAATCATGAATCATGAATCATGAATTGAATCATGAATCATGAATCATGAATCGAATCATGAATCATGAATTGAATCATGAATCATGAATCGAATCATGAATCATGAATTGAATCATGAATCATGAATCATGAATAGAATCATGAATCATGAATCATGAATCGAATCATGAATCATGAATCATGAATCGAATCATGAATCATGAAATGAATCATGAATCATGAATTGAATCATGAATCATGAATCATAAATCGAATCATGAATCATGAATCATGAATTGAATCATGAATCATGAATCGAATCATGAATCATGAATTGAATCATGAATCATCAATCATAAATCGAATCATGAATCATGAATTGAATCATGAATCATGAATCATGAATTGAATCATGAATAATGAATCATGAATCGAATCATGAATCATGAATCATGAATCATGAATCGAATCATGAATCATGAATTGAATCATGAATCATGAATCATGAATAGAATCATGAATCATGAATCGAATCATGAATCATGAATTGAATAATGAATCATGAATCGAATCATGAATCATGAATCATGAATTGAATCATGAATCATGAATTATGAATCATGAATTGAATCATGAATCATTAATCATGAATTGAATCATGAATCATGAATCATGAATCATGAATTGAATCATGAATTAAATCATGAATCATGAATCATAAATTGAATCATGAAACATGAATCATAAATTGAATCATGAATCATGAATTGATTCATGAAGTAAATCATGAATCATGAATTGAATCATGAATCATGAATTGAATCATGAATCATATATCATGAATCGAATCATGAATCATGAATTGAATCATGAATCATAAATCGAATCATGAATCATGAATTGAATCATGAATCATGAATAATGAATAGAATCATGAATCATGAATCATGAATCATGAATCGAATCATGAATCATGAATCATGAATCAAATCATGAATCATGAAATGAATCATGAATCATGAATTGAATCATGAATCATGAATCATAAATCGAATCATGAATCATGAATTATGAATTGAATCATGAATCATGAATCGAATCATGAATCATGAATTGAATCATGAATCATCAATCATAAAACGAATCATGAATCATGAATTGAATCATGAATCATGAATTGAATCATGAATAATGAATCATGAATCGAATCATGAATCATGAATCATGAATCATGAATCATGAATTGAATCATGAATCATGAATCATGAATCATGAATTGAATCATGAATTAAATCATGAATCATGAATCATAAATTGAATCATGAATCATGAATTGAATCATGAATCATGAATCATGAATCATGAATTGAATCATGAATTAAATCATGAATCATGGATTGAATCATGAATCATGAATCATGAATCATGAATTGAATCATGAATCATGAATCATGAATCGAATCATGAATCATGAATTGAATCATGAATCATGAATTGAATCATGAATCATGAATTGAATCATGAATCACGAATCATAAATTGAATCATGAATCATGAATTGAATCATGAATCATGAATCATGAATCATGAATTGAATCATGAATAATGAATCATGAATCGAATCATGAATCATGAATCATGAATCATGAATCATGAATTGAATCATGAATCATGAATCATGAATCATGAATTGAATCATGAATTAAATCATGAATCATGAATCATAAATTGAATCATGAATCATGAATTGAATCATGAATCATGAATCATGAATCATGAATTGAATCATGAATTAAATCATGAATCATGGATCGAATCATGAATCATGAATCATGAATCATGAATCATGAATCATGAATCATGAATTGAATCATGAATCATGAATTGAATCATGAATCATGAATTGAATCATGAATCACGAATCGATTCATGAATCATGAATTGAATCATGAATTATGAATAGAATCATGAATCATGAATCGATTCATGAATCATGAATTGAATCATGAATCATGAATCATGAATTGAATCATGAATCATGAATTGAATCATGAATCATGAATCATGAATTGAATCATGAATCATGAATCATGAATCATGAATCATGAATTGAATCATGAATCATGAATTGAATCATGAATCATGAATCATGAATCGAATCATAAATCATGAATTGAATCATGAATCATGAATCATAAATCGAATCATGAATCATTAATTGAATCATGAATCATGAATTGAATCATGAATCATGAATCATGAATCGAATCATAAATCTTGATTCAAGATTCATGAATCGAATCATGAATCATGAATTGAATCATGAATAATGAACCATGAATCGAATCATGAATCATAAATCATGAATCATGAAACATGAATTGAATCATGAATCATTAATCATGAATTGAATCATGAATCATGAATCATGAATCATGAACTGAATCATGAATTAAATCATGAATCATGAATCATAAATTGAATCATGAATCATGAATCATAAATTGAATCATGAATTGATTCATGAATTAAATCATGAATCATGAATTGAATCATGAATCATGAATCATGAATTGAATCATGAATCATGAATCATGAATCGAATCATGAATCATGAATTGAATCATGAATCATGAATCGAATCATGAATCATGAATTGAATCATGAATCATGAATAGAATCATGAATCATGAATCATGAATTGAATCATGAATCATGAATCATGAATTGAATCATGAATCATGAATCGAATCATGAATCATGAATTGAATCATGAATCATGAATCATGAATCATGAATAGAATCATGAATCATGAATCATGAATTGAATCATGAATCATGAATCATGAATCGAATCATGAATCATGAATTGAATCATGAATCATGAATCATAAATCATGAATCATGAATTGAATCATGAATAATGAATCATGAATCGAATCATGAATCATGAATCATGAATCATGAATATAATCATGAATCATGAATCATGAATTGAATCATGAATTAAATCATGAATCATGAATCATAAATTGAATCATGAATCATGAATTGAATCATGAATCATGAATCATGAATCATGAATTGAATCATGAATTAAATCATGAATCATGGATTGAATCATGAATCATGAATCATGAATCATGAATCATGAATCATGAATTGAATCATGAATCATGAATCATGAATTGAATCATGAATCACGAATCGAATCATGAATCATGAATTGAATCATGAATCATGAATCATGAATAGAATCATGAATCATGAATCATGAAATGAATCATGAATCATGAATCGAATCATGAATCATGAATTGAATCATGAATCATGAATCATGAATTGAATCATGAATCATGAATCGAATCATGAATCATGAATTGAATCATGAATCATGAATAGAATCATGAATCATGAATCATGAATCGAATCATGAATCATGAATCGAATCATGAATCATGAAATGAATCATGAATCATGAATTGAATCATGAATCATGAATCATAAATCGAATCATGAATCATGAATCATAAATTGAATCATGAATCATGAATCGAATCATGAATCATGAATTGAATCATGAATCATCAATCATAAATCGAATCATGAATCATGAATTGAATCATGAATCATGAATCATGAATCATGAATTGAATCATGAATAATGAATCATGAATCGAATCATGAATCATGAATCATGAATCATGAATCGAATCATGAATCATGAATTGAATCATGAATCATGAATCATGAATAGAATCATGAATCATGAATCGAATCATGAATCATGAATTGAATCATGAATCATGAATCATGAATTGAATCATGAATCATGAATTGAATCATAAATCATGAATCATGAATTGAATCATGAATCATGAATCATGAATCATGAATCATGAATCATGAATCATGAATTGAATCATGAATCATGAATTGAATCATGAATCATGAATCATGAATCGAATCATAAATCATGAATTGAATCATGAATCATGAATCATAAATCGAATCATGAATCATTAATTGAATCATGAATCATGAATTGAATCATGAATCATGAATCATGAATCGAATCATAAATCTTGATTCAAGATTCATGAATCGAATCATGAATCATGAATTGAATCATGAATAATGAACCATGAATCGAATCATGAATCATAAATCATGAATCATGAAACATGAATTGAATCATGAATCATTAATCATGAATTGAATCATGAATCATGAATCATGAATCATGAACTGAATCATGAATTAAATCATGAATCATGAATCATAAATTGAATCATGAATCATGAATCATAAATTGAATCATGAATTGATTCATGAATTAAATCATGAATCATGAATTGAATCATGAATCATGAATCATGAATTGAATCATGAATCATGAATCATGAATCGAATCATGAATCATGAATTGAATCATGAATCATGAATCGAATCATGAATCATGAATTGAATCATGAATCATGAATAGAATCATGAATCATGAATCATGAATTGAATCATGAATCATGAATCATGAATTAAATCATGAATCATGAATCGAATCATGAATCATGAATTGAATCATGAATCATGAATCATGAATCATGAATAGAATCATGAATCATGAATCATGAATTGAATCATGAATCATGAATCATGAATCGAATCATGAATCATGAATTGAATCATGAATCATGAATCATAAATCATGAATCATGAATTGAATCATGAATAATGAATCATGAATCGAATCATGAATCATGAATCATGAATCATGAATATAATCATGAATCATGAATCATGAATTGAATCATGAATTAAATCATGAATCATGAATCATAAATTGAATCATGAATCATGAATTGAATCATGAATCATGAATCATGAATCATGAATTGAATCATGAATTAAATCATGAATCATGGATTGAATCATGAATCATGAATCATGAATCATGAATCATGAATCATGAATTGAATCATGAATCATGAATCATGAATTGAATCATGAATCACGAATCGAATCATGAATCATGAATTGAATCATGAATCATGAATCATGAATAGAATCATGAATCATGAATCATGAAATGAATCATGAATCATGAATCGAATCATGAATCATGAATTGAATCATGAATCATGAATCATGAATTGAATCATGAATCATGAATCGAATCATGAATCATGAATTGAATCATGAATCATGAATAGAATCATGAATCATGAATCATGAATCGAATCATGAATCATGAATCGAATCATGAATCATGAAATGAATCATGAATCATGAATTGAATCATGAATCATGAATCATAAATCGAATCATGAATCATGAATCATAAATTGAATCATGAATCATGAATCGAATCATGAATCATGAATTGAATCATGAATCATCAATCATAAATCGAATCATGAATCATGAATTGAATCATGAATCATGAATCATGAATCATGAATTGAATCATGAATAATGAATCATGAATCGAATCATGAATCATGAATCATGAATCATGAATCGAATCATGAATCATGAATTGAATCATGAATCATGAATCATGAATAGAATCATGAATCATGAATCGAATCATGAATCATGAATTGAATCATGAATCATGAATCATGAATTGAATCATGAATCATGAATTGAATCATAAATCATGAATCATGAATTGAATCATGAATCATGAATCATGAATCATGAATCATGAATTGAATCATGAATCATGAATTGAATCATGAATCATGAATCATGAATCGAATCATAAATCATGAATTGAATCATGAATCATGAATCATAAATCGAATCATGAATCATTAATTGAATCATGAATCATGAATTGAATCATGAATCATGAATCATGAATCGAATCATAAATCTTGATTCAAGATTCATGAATCGAATCATGAATCATGAATTGAATCATGAATAATGAACCATGAATCGAATCATGAATCATAAATCATGAATCATGAAACATGAATTGAATCATGAATCATTAATCATGAATTGAATCATGAATCATGAATCATGAATCATGAACTGAATCATGAATTAAATCATGAATCATGAATCATAAATTGAATCATGAATCATGAATCATAAATTGAATCATGAATTGATTCATGAATTAAATCATGAATCATGAATTGAATCATGAATCATGAATCATGAATTGAATCATGAATCATGAATCATGAATCGAATCATGAATCATGAATTGAATCATGAATCATGAATCGAATCATGAATCATGAATTGAATCATGAATCATGAATAGAATCATGAATCATGAATCATGAATTGAATCATGAATCATGAATCATGAATTAAATCATGAATCATGAATCGAATCATGAATCATGAATTGAATCATGAATCATGAATCATGAATCATGAATAGAATCATGAATCATGAATCATGAATTGAATCATGAATCATGAATCATGAATCGAATCATGAATCATGAATTGAATCATGAATCATGAATCATAAATCATGAATCATGAATTGAATCATGAATAATGAATCATGAATCGAATCATGAATCATGAATCATGAATCATGAATATAATCATGAATCATGAATCATGAATTGAATCATGAATTAAATCATGAATCATGAATCATAAATTGAATCATGAATCATGAATTGAATCATGAATCATGAATCATGAATCATGAATTGAATCATGAATTAAATCATGAATCATGGATTGAATCATGAATCATGAATCATGAATCATGAATCATGAATCATGAATTGAATCATGAATCATGAATCATGAATTGAATCATGAATCACGAATCGAATCATGAATCATGAATTGAATCATGAATCATGAATCATGAATAGAATCATGAATCATGAATCATGAAATGAATCATGAATCATGAATCGAATCATGAATCATGAATTGAATCATGAATCATGAATCATGAATTGAATCATGAATCATGAATCGAATCATGAATTGAATCATGAATCATGAATAGAATCATGAATCATGAATCATGAATCGAATCATGAATCATGAATCGAATCATGAATCATGAAATGAATCATGAATCATGAATTGAATCATGAATCATGAATCATAAATCGAATCATGAATCATGAATCATAAATTGAATCATGAATCATGAATCGAATCATGAATCATGAATTGAATCATGAATCATCAATCATAAATCGAATCATGAATCATGAATTGAATCATGAATCATGAATCATGAATCATGAATTGAATCATGAATAATGAATCATGAATCGAATCATGAATCATGAATCATGAATCATGAATCGAATCATGAATCATGAATTGAATCATGAATCATGAATCATGAATAGAATCATGAATCATGAATCGAATCATGAATCATGAATTGAATCATGAATCATGAATCGAATCATGAATCATGAATCATGAATTGAATCATGAATCATGAATCATGAATCGAATCATAAATCCTGATTCAAGATTCATGAATCGAATCATGAATCATGAATTGAATCATGAATAATGAACCATGAATCGAATCATGAATCATAAATCATGAATCATGAAACATGAATTGAATCATGAATCATTAATCATGAATTGAATCATGAATCATGAATCATGAACTGAATCATGAATTAAATCATGAATCATGAATCATAAATTGAATCATGAATCATGAATCATAAATTGAATCATGAATCATGAATTGATTCATGAATTAAATCATGAATCATGAATTGAATCATGAATCATGAATCATGAATTGAATCATGAATCATGAATCATGAATCGAATCATGAATCATGAATTGAATCATGAATCATGAATCGAATCATGAATCATGAATTGAATCATGAATCATGAATAGAATCATGAATCATGAATCATGAATTGAATCATGAATCATGAATCATGAATTGAATCATGAATCATGAATCGAATCATGAATCATGAATTGAATCATGAATCATGAATCATGAATAGAATCATGAATCATGAATCATGAATTGAATCATGAATCATGAATCATGAATCGAATCATGAATCATGAATTGAATCATGAATCATGAATCATAAATCATGAATCATGAATTGAATCATGAATAATGAATCATGAATCGAATCATGAATCATGAATCATGAATCATGAATCATGAATATAATCATGAATCATGAATCATGAATTGAATCATGAATTAAATCATGAATCATGAATCATAAATTGAATCATGAATCATGAATTGAATCATGAATCATGAATCATGAATCATGAATTGAATCATGAATTAAATCATGAATCATGGATTGAATCATGAATCATGAATCATGAATCATGAATCATGAATCATGAATTGAATCATGAATCACGAATCGAATCATGAATCATGAATTGAATCATGAATCATGAATCATGAATAGAATCATGAATCATGAATCATGAAATGAATCATGAATCATGAATCGAATCATGAATCATGAATTGAATCATGAATCATGAATCATGAATTGAATCATGAATCATGAATCGAATCATGAATCATGAATTGAATCATGAATCATGAATAGAATCATGAATCATGAATCATGAATCGAATCATGAATCATGAATCATGAATCGAATCATGAATCATGAAATGAATCATGAATCATGAATTGAATCATGAATCATGAATCATAAATCGAATCATGAATCATAAATTGAATCATGAATCATGAATCGAATCATGAATCATGAATTGAATCATGAATCATCAATCATAAATAGAATCATGAATCATGAATTGAATCATGAATCATGAATCATGAATCATGAATTGAATCATGAATAATGAATCATGAATCGAATCATGAATCATGAATCATGAATCATGAATCGAATCATGAATCATGAATTGAATCATGAATCATGAATCATGAATAGAATCATGAATCATGAATCAAATCATGAATCATGAATTGAATCATGAATCATGAATCGAATCATGAATCATGAATCATGAATTGAATCATGAATCATGAATTATGAATCATGAATTGAATCATGAATCATGAATCATGAATTGAATCATGAATTAAATCATGAATCATGAATCATAAATTGAATCATGAAACATGAATCATAAATTGAATCATGAATCATGAATTGATTCATGAATTAAATCATGAATCATGAATTGAATCATGAATCATGAATTGAATCATGAATCATATATCATGAATCGAATCATGAATTGAATCATGAATCATGAATCAAATCATGAATCATGAATCATGAATAATGAATAGAATCATGAATCATGAATCATGAATCATGAATCAAATCATGAATCATGAATCATGAATCAAATCATGAATCATGAAATGAATCATGAATCATGAATTGAATCATGAATCATGAATCATAAATCGAATCATGAATCATGAATTATGAATTGAATCATGAATCATGAATCGAATCATGAATCATGAATTGAATCATGAATCATCAATCATAAAACGAATCATGAATCATGAATTGAATCATGAATCATGAATTGAATCATGAATAATGAATCATGAATCGAATCATGAATCATGAATCATGAATCATGAATCATGAATAGAATCATGAATCATGAATCATGAATTGAATCATGAATTAAATCATGAATCATGAATCATAAATTGAATCATGAATTGAATCATGAATCATGAATCATGAATCATGAATTGAATCATGAATTAAATCATGAATCATGGATTGAATCATGAATCATGAATCATGAATCGAATCATGAATCATGAATTGAATCATGAATCATGAATTGAATCATGAATCATGAATTGAATCATGAATCACGAATCATAAATTGAATCATGAATCATGAATTGAATCATGAATCATGAATCATGAATCATGAATTGAATCATGAATAATGAATCATGAATCGAATCATGAATCATGAATCATGAATCATGAATCATGAATTGAATCATGAATCATGAATCATGAATCATGAATTGAATCATGAATTAAATCATGAATCATGAATCATAAATTGAATCATGAATCATGAATTGAATCATGAATCATGAATCATGAATCATGAATTGAATCATGAATTAAATCATGAATCATGGATTGAATCATGAATCATGAATCATGAATCATGAATCATGAATCATGAATCATGAATTGAATCATGAATCATGAATTGAATCATGAATCATGAATTGAATCATGAATCATGAATTGAATCATGAATCACGAATCGATTCATGAATCATGAATTGAATCATGAATCATGAATAGAATCATGAATCATGAATCATGAATCGATTCATGAATCATGAATTGAATCATGAATCATGAATTGAATCATGAATCATGAATTGAATCATGAATCATGAATCATGAATTGAATCATGAATCATGAATCATGAATCATGAATTGAATCATGAATCATGAATTGAATCATGAATCATGAATCATGAATCGAATCATAAATCATGAATTGAATCATGAATCATGAATCATAAATCGAATCATGAATTTTTAATTGAATCATGAATCATGAATCATGAATCATGAATTGAATCATGAATCATTAATTGAATCATGAATCATGAATCATGAATCGAATCATAAATCTTAATTCAAGATTCATGAATCGAATCATGAATCATGAATTGAATCATGAATAATGAACCATGAATCGAATCATGAATCATAAATCATGAATCATGAAACATGAATTGAATCATGAATCATGAATCATGAATCGAATCATGAATCATAAATCATGAATCATGAAACATGAATTGAATCATGAATCATGAATCATGAATCGAATCATGAATCATGAATCTAGAATCATGAATCATGAATCATGAATTGAATCATGAATCATGAATTGATTCATGAATTGAATCATTAATAATGAATCATGAATCATGATTTGAATTATAATTTGAATCATGAATCATGAATTAAATCATGAATTGAATAATGAATCATGAATCATGAATTGAATCATGAATCATGAATCATAAATCGAATCATGAATCATGAATTGAATCATGAAACGAATCATAAATTGAATCATGAATCATGAATTGAATCATGAATCATGAATTGAATCATGAATCATGAATTATGAATCATGAATTGAATCATGAATCATTAATCATGAATTGAATCATGAATCATGAATTATGAATCATGAACTGAATCATGAATTAAATCATGAATCATGAATCATAAATTGAATCATGAATCATGAATCATAAATTGAATCATGAATCATGAATTGATTCATGAATTAAATCATGAATCATGAATTGAATCATGAATCATGAATCATGAATTGAATCATGAATCATGAATCATGAATCGAATCATGAATCATGAATTGAATCATGAATCATGAATCGAATCATGAATCATGAATTGAATCATGAATCATGAATAGAATCATGAATCATGAATCATGAATTGAATCATGAATCATGAATCATGAATTGAATCATGAATCATGAATCGAATCATGAATCATGAATCATGAATCGAATCATGAATCATGAATTGAATCATGAATCATGAATCATAAATCATGAATCATGAATTGAATCATGAATAATGAATCATGAATCGAATCATGAATCATGAATCATGAATCATGAATCATGAATATAATCATGAATCATGAATCATGAATTCAATCATGAATTAAATCACGAATCATGAATCATAAATTGAATCATGAATCATGAATTGAATCATGAATCATGAATCATGAATTGAATCATGAATTAAATCATGAATCATGGCTTGAATCATGAATCATGAATCATGAATCATGAATCATGAATCATGAATTGAATCATGAATCATGAATCATGAATTGAATCATGAATCACGAATCGAATCATGAATCATGAATTGAATCATGAATCATGAATCATGAATAGAATCATGAATCATGAATCATGAAATGAATCATGAATCATGAATCGAATCATGAATCATGAATTGAATCATGAATCATGAATCATGAATTGAATCATGAATCATGAATCGAATCATGAATCATGAATTGAATCATGAATCATGAATCATGAATAGAATCATGAATCATGAATCATGAATCATGAATCATGAATTGAATCATGAATCATGAATTGATTCATGAATTGAATCATTAATAATGAATCATGAATCATGAATTGAATCATGAATCATGAATCATAAATCGAATCATGAATCATTAATTGAATCATGAATCATGAATCATGAATCATGAATTGAATCATGAATCATGAATCGAATCATAAATCTTGATTCAAGATTCATGAATCGAATCATGAATCATGAATTGAATCATGAATAATGAATCATGAATCGAATTATGAATCATAAATCATGAATCATGAATCATGAATTAAATCATGAATCATGAATCATGAATCGATTCATGAATCATGAATCGATTCATGAATCATGAATCATGAATTGAATCATGAATCATGAATTGAATCATGAATCATGAATTGAATCATGAATCATTAATCTTGAATCAAATCATGAATCATGAATCAAGAATCATGAATCATGAATTTAATCATGAATCATGAATTGAATCATGAATTATGAATTGATTCATGAATTGAATCATTAATAATGAATCATGAATCATGAATTGAATTATATTTTGAATCATGAATCATGAATTAAATCATGAATTGAATCATGAATCATGAATCATGAATTGAATCATGAATCATAAATCATAAATCGAATCATGAATCATGAATTGAATCATGAAACGAATCATAAATTGAATCATGAATCATGAATCATGAATTGAATCATGAATCATGAATTATGAATCATGAATTAAATCATGAATCATTAATCATGAATTGAATCATGAACCATGAATCATGAATCATGAATTGAATCATGAAATAAATCATGAATCATGAATCATAAATTGAACCATGAATCATGAATCATAAATTGAATCATGAATCATGAATTGATTCACGAATTAAATCATGATTCATGAATTGAATCATGAATCATGAATCAAGAATTGAATCATGAATCATGAATCATGAATCGAATCATGAATCATGAATTGAATCATGAATCATGAATCGAATCATGAATCATGAATTGAATCATGAATCATGAATCATGAATAGAATCATGAATCATGAATCATGAATCATGAATCGAATCATGAATCATGAATCATGAATTGAATCATGAATCATGAAACGAATCATGAATCATGAATTGAATCATGAATCATGAATCATAAATCGAATCATGAATCATGAATCATGAATTGAATCAAGAATCATGAATTGAATCATGAATCATGAATCATGAATCATGAATTGAATCATGAATTAAATCATGAATCATGGATTGAATCATGAATCATGAATAATGAATCATGAATTGAATCATTAATCATGAATCATGAATCGAATCATGAATCATGAATTGAATCATGAATCATGAATCATGAATTGAATCATGAATCATGAATTGAATCATGAATCACGAATCGATTCATGAATCATGAATTGAATCATGAATCATGAATAGAATCATGAATCATGAATCATGAATCGATTCATGAATCATGAATTGAATCATGAATCATGAATCATGAATTGAATCATGAATCATGAATCGAATCATGAATCGTGAATTGAATCATGAATCATGAATCATGAATCGAATCATGAATCATGAATTGAATCATGAATCATGAATCATGAATCATGAATTGAATCATGAATCATGAATCATGAATCAAATCATAAATCATGAATTGAATCATGAATCATGAATCATAAATCGAATCATGAATCATTAATTGAATCATGAATCATGAATCATGAATCATGAATCATGAATTGAAACATGAATCATGAATCATGAATCGAATCATAAATCTTGATTCAAGATTCATGAATCGAATCATGAATCATGAATTGAATCATGAATCATGAATCATGAATTGAATCATGAATCATGAATCATGAATCATGAATTGAATCATGAATCATGAATTGAATCATGAATCATGAATCATGAATCGAATCATAAATCATGAATTGAATCATGAATCATGAATCATAAATCGAATCATGAATCATTAATTGAATCATGAATCATGAATCATGAATCATGAATCATGAATTGAATCATGAATCATGAATCATGAATCATGAATCATGAATCGAATCATAAATCTTGATTCAAGATTCATGAATCGAATCATGAATCATGAATTGAATCATGAATAATGAACCATGAATCAAATCATGAATCATAAATCATGAATCATGAAACATGAATTGAATCATGAATCATGAATCATGAATTGAATCATGAATCATGAATTATGAATCATGAATTGAATCATGAATCATTAATCATGAATTGAGTCATGAATCATGAATCATGAATCATGAATTGAATCATGAATTAAATCATGAATCATGAATCATAAATTGAATCATGAAACATGAATCATAAATTGAATCATGAATCATGAATTGATTCATGAATTAAATCATGAATCATGAATTGAATCATGAATCATGAATTGAATCATGAATCATATATCATGAATCGAATCATGAATTGAATCATGAATCATGAATCAAATCATGAATCATGAATCATGAATAATGAATAGAATCATGAATCATGAATCATGAATCATGAATCAAATCATGAATCATGAATCATGAATCAAATCATGAATCATGAAATGAATCATGAATCATGAATTGAATCATGAATCATGAATCATAAATCGAATCATGAATCATGAATCATGAATTGAATCATGAATCATCAATCATAAAACGAATCATGAATCATGAATTGAATCATGAATCATGAATTGAATCATGAATAATGAATCATGAATCGAATCATGAATCATGAATCATGAATCATGAATCATGAATAGAATCATGAATCATGAATCATGAGTTGAATCATGAATTAAATCATGAATCATGAATCATAAATTGAATCATGAATCATGAATTGAATCATGAATCATGAATCATGAATCATGAATTGAATCATGAATTAAATCATGAATCATGGATTGAATCATGAATCATGAATCATGAATCGAATCATGAATCATGAATTGAATCATGAATCATGAATTGAATCATGAATCATGAATTGAATCATGAATCACGAATCATAAATTGAATCATGAATCATGAATTGAATCATGAATCATGAATCATGAATCATGAATTGAATCATGAATAATGAATCATGAATCGAATCATGAATCATGAATCATGAATCATGAATCATGAATTGAATCATGAATCATGAATCATGAATCATGAATTGAATCATGAATTAAATCATGAATCATGAATCATAAATTGAATCATGAATCATGAATTGAATCATGAATCATGAATCATGAATCATGAATTGAATCATGAATTAAATCATGAATCATGGATTGAATCATGAATCATGAATCATGAATCATGAATCATGAATCATGAATCATGAATTGAATCATGAATCATGAATTGAATCATGAATCATGAATTGAATCATGAATCATGAATTGAATCATGAATCACGAATCGATTCATGAATCATGAATTGAATCATGAATCATGAATAGAATCATGAATCATGAATCATGAATCGATTCATGAATCATGAATTGAATCATGAATCATGAATCATGAATTGAATCATGAATCATGAATTGAATCATGAATCATGAATCATGAATTGAATCATGAATCATGAATCATGAATCATGAATTGAATCATGAATCATGAATTGAATCATGAATCATGAATCATGAATCGAATCATAAATCATGAATTGAATCATGAATCATGAATCATAAATCGAATCATGAATCATGAATTGAATCATGAATCATTAATTGAATCATGAATCATGAATCATGAATCGAATCATAAATCTTGATTCAAGATTCATGAATCGAATCATGAATCATGAATTGAATCATGAATAATGAACCATGAATCGAATCATGAATCATAAATCATGAATCATGAAACATGAATTGAATCATGAATCATGAATCATGAATCGAATCATGAATCATAAATCATGAATCATGAAACATGAATTGAATCATGAATCATGAATCATGAATCGAATCATGAATCATGAATCTAGAATCATGAATCATGAATCATGAATTGAATCATGAATCATGAATTGATTCATGAATTGAATCATTAATAATGAATCATGAATCATGATTTGAATTATAATTTGAATCATGAATCATGAATTAAATCATGAATTGAATAATGAATCATGAATCATGAATTGAATCATGAATCATGAATCATAAATCGAATCATGAATCATGAATTGAATCATGAAACGAATCATAAATTGAATCATGAATCATGAATTGAATCATGAACCATGAATTGAATCATGAATCATGAATTATGAATCATGAATTGAATCATGAATCATTAATCATGAATTGAATCATGAATCATGAATTATAAATCATGAACTGAATCATGAATTAAATCATGAATCATGAATCATAAATTGAATCATGAATCATGAATCATAAATTGAATCATGAATCATGAATTGATTCATGAATTAAATCATGAATCATGAATTGAATCATGAATCATGAATCATGAATTGAATCATGAATCATGAATCATGAATCGAATCATGAATCATGAAATGAATCATGAATCATGAATCGAATCATGAATCATGAATTGAATCATGAATCATGAATAGAATCATGAATCATGAATCATGAATTGAATCATGAATCATGAATCATGAATTGAATCATGAATCATGAATCGAATCATGAATCATGAATCATGAATCGAATCATGAATCATGAATTGAATCATGAATCATGAATCATAAATCATGAATCATGAATTGAATCATGAATAATGAATCATGAATCGAATCATGAATCATGAATCATGAATCATGAATCATGAATATAATCATGAATCATGAATCATGAATTCAATCATGAATTAAATCATGAATCATGAATCATAAATTGAATCATGAATCATGAATTGAATCATGAATCATGAATCATGAATTGAATCATGAATTAAATCATGAATCATGGCTTGAATCATGAATCATGAATCATGAATCATGAATCATGAATCATGAATTGAATCATGAATCATGAATCATGAATTGAATCATGAATCACGAATCGAATCATGAATCATGAATTGAATCATGAATCATGAATCATGAATAGAATCATGAATCATGAATCATGAAATGAATCATGAATCATGAATCGAATCATGAATCATGAATTGAATCATGAATCATGAATCATGAATTGAATCATGAATCATGAATCGAATCATGAATCATGAATTGAATCATGAATCATGAATCATGAATAGAATCATGAATCATGAATCATGAATCATGAATCATGAATTGAATCATGAATCATGAATTGATTCATGAATTGAATCATTAATAATGAATCATGAATCATGAATTGAATCATGAATCATGAATCATAAATCGAATCATGAATCATTAATTGAATCATGAATCATGAATCATGAATCATGAATTGAATCATGAATCATGAATCGAATCATAAATCTTGATTCAAGATTCATGAATCGAATCATGAATCATGAATTGAATCATGAATAATGAATCATGAATCGAATTATGAATCATAAATCATGAATCATGAATCATGAATTAAATCATGAATCATGAATCATGAATCGATTCATGAATCATGAATCGATTCATGAATCATGAATCATGAATTGAATCATGAATCATGAATTGAATCATGAATCATTAATCTTGAATCAAATCATGAATCATGAATCAAGAATCATGAATCATGAATTTAATCATGAATCATGAATTGAATCATGAATTATGAATTGATTCATGAATTGAATCATTAATAATGAATCATGAATCATGAATTGAATTATATTTTGAATCATGAATCATGAATTAAATCATGAATTGAATCATGAATCATGAATCATGAATTGAATCATGAATCATAAATCATAAATCGAATCATGAATCATGAATTGAATCATGAAACGAATCATAAATTGAATCATGAATCATGAATCATGAATTGAATCATGAATCATGAATTATGAATCATGAATTAAATCATGAATCATTAATCATGAATTGAATCATGAACCATGAATCATGAATCATGAATTGAATCATGAAATAAATCATGAATCATGAATCATAAATTGAATCATGAATCATGAATCATAAATTGAATCATGAATCATGAATTGATTCACGAATTAAATCATGATTCATGAATTGAATCATGAATCATGAATCATGAATCAAGAATTGAATCATGAATCATGAATCATGAATCGAATCATGAATCATGAATTGAATCATGAATCATGAATCGAATCATGAATCATGAATTGAATCATGAATCATGAATCATGAATAGAATCATGAATCATGAATCATGAATCATGAATCGAATCATGAATCATGAATCATGAATTGAATCATGAATCATGAAACGAATCATGAATCATGAATTGAATCATGAATCATGAATCATAAATCGAATCATGAATCATGAATCATGAATTGAATCATGAATCATGAATTGAATCATGAATCATGAATCATGAATCATGAATTGAATCATGAATTAAATCATGAATCATGGATTGAATCATGAATCATGAATAATGAATCATGAATTGAATCATTAATCATGAATCATGAATCGAATCATGAATCATGAATTGAATCATGAATCATGAATCATGAATTGAATCATGAATCATGAATTGAATCATGAATCACGAATCGATTCATAATTCATGAATTGAATCATGAATCATGAATAGAATCATGAATCATGAATCATGAATCGATTCATGAATCATGAATTGAATCATGAATCATGAATCATGAATTGAATCATGAATCATGAATCGAATCATGAATCGTGAATTGAATCATGAATCATGAATCATGAATCGAATCATGAATCATGAATTGAATCATGAATCATGAATCATGATACATGAATTGAATCATGAATCATGAATCATGAATCAAATCATAAATCATGAATTGAATCATGAATCATGAATCATAAATCGAATCATGAATCATTAATTGAATCATGAATCATGAATCATGAATCATGAATCATGAATTGAAACATGAATCATGAATCATGAATCGAATCATAAATCTTGATTCAAGATTCATGAATCGAATCATGAATCATGAATTGAATCATGAATCATGAATCATGAATTGAATCATGAATCATGAATCATGAATTGAATCATGAATCATGAATTGAATCATGAATCATGAATCATGAATCGAATCATAAATCATGAATTGAATCATGAATCATGAATCATAAATCGAATCATGAATCATTAATTGAATCATGAATCATGAATCATGAATCATGAATCATGAATTGAATCATGAATCATGAATCATGAATCATGAATCATGAATCGAATCATAAATCTTGATTCAAGATTCATGAATCGAATCATGAATCATGAATTGAATCATGAATAATGAACCATGAATCAAATCATGAATCATAAATCATGAATCATGAAACATGAATTGAATCATGAATCATGAATCATGAATCGAATCATGAATCATAAATCATGAATCATGAAACATGAATTGAATCATGAATCATGAATCATGAATCGAATCATGAATCATGAATCTAGAATCATGAATCTTGAATCATGAATTGAATCATGAATCATGAATTGATTCATGAATTGAATCATTAATAATGAATCATGAATCATGATTTGAATTATAATTTGAATCATGAATCATGAATTAAATCATGAATTGAATAATGAATCATGAATCATGAATTGAATCATGAATCATGAATCATAAATCGAATCATGAATCATGAATTGAATCATGAAACGAATCATAAATTGAATCATGAATCATGAATTGAATCATGAATCATGAATTGAATCATGAATCATGAATCATGAATCATAAATTGAATCATGAATCATGAATTGATTCATGAATTAAATCATGAATCATGAATTGAATCATGAATCATGAATCATGAATTGAATCATGAATCATGAATCATGAATCGAATCATGAATCATGAATTGAATCATGAATCATGAATCGAATCATGAATCATGAATTGAATCATGAATCATGAATAGAATCATGAATCATGAATCATGAATTGAATCATGAATCATGAATCATGAATTGAATCATGAATCATGAATCGAATCATGAATCATGAATTGAATCATGAATCATGAATCATGAATAGAATCATGAATCATGAATCATGAATTGAATCATGAATCATGAATCATGAATCGAATCATGAATCATGAATTGAATCATGAATCATGAATCATAAATCATGAATCATGAATTGAATCATGAATAATGAATCATGAATCGAAATATGAATCATGAATCATGAATCATGAATCATGAATATAATCATGAATCATGAATCATGAATTCAATCATGAATTAAATCATGAATCATGAATCATAAATTGAATCATGAATCATGAATTGAATCATGAATCATGAATCATAAATTGAATCATGAATTAAATCATGAATCATGGATTGAATCATGAATCATGAATCATGAATCATGAATCATGAATCATGAATTGAATCATGAATCATGAATCATGAATTGAATCATGAATCACGAATCGAATCATGAATCATGAATTGAATCATGAATCATGAATCATGAATAGAATCATGAATCATGAATCATGAAATGAATCATGAATCATGAATCGAATCATGAATCATGAATTGAATCATGAATCATCAATCATGAATTGAATCATGAATCATGAATCGAATCATGAATCATGAATTGAATCATGAATCATGAATCATGAATAGAATCATGAATCATGAATCATGAATCATGAATCATGAATTGAATCATGAATCATGAATCATGAATCGAATCATGAATCATGAATTGAATCATGAATCATGAATCATAAATCGAATCATGAATCATTAATTGAATCATGAATCATGAATCATGAATCATGAATTGAATCATGAATCATGAATCGAATCATAAATCTTGATTCAAGATTCATGAATCGAATCATGAATCATGAATTGAATCATGAATAATGAATCATGAATCGAATCATGAATCATAAATCATGAATCATGAATCATGAATTAAATCATGAATCATGAATCATGAATCGATTCATGAATCATGAATCGATTCATGAATCATGAATCATGAATTGAATCATGAATCATTAATCTTGAATCATGAATTTAATCATGAATCATGAATTGAATCATGAATTATGAATTGATTCATGAATTGAATCATTAATAATGAATCATGAATCATGAATTGAATTATATTTTGAATCATGAATCATGAATTAAATCATGAATTGAATCATGAATCATGAATTGAATCATGAATCATAAATCATAAATCGAATCATGAATCATGAATTGAATCATGAAACAAATCATAAATTGAATCATGAATCATGAATTATGAATCATGAATTAAATCATGAATCATTAATCATGAATTGAATCATGAATCATGAATCATGAATCATGAATTGAATCATGAATCATTAATCATGAATCATGAATCATAAATTGAATCATGAATCATGAATCATAAATTGAATCATGAATCATGAATTGATTCACGAATTAAATCATGATTCATGAATTGAATCATGAATCATGAATCAAGAATTGAATCATGAATCATGAATCGAATCATGAATCATGAATTGAATCATGAATCGAGTCATGAATCATGAATTGAATCATTAATCATGAATCATGAATAGAATCATGAATCATGAATCATGAATCATGAATCATGAATCGAATCATGAATCATGAATTGAATCATGAATCATGAAACGAATCATGAATTGAATCATGAATCATGAATCATAAATCGAATCATGAATCATGAATCATGAATTGAATCATGAATCATGAATTGAATCATGAATCATGAATCATGAATTGAATCATGAATTAAATCATGAATCATGGATTGAATCATGAATCATGAATAATGAATCATGAATTGAATCATTAATCATGAATCATGAATCGAATAATGAATCATGAATTGAATCATGAATCATGAATCATGAATTGAATCATGAATCATGATTCATGAATCATGATTCATGAATCATGAATCATGAATCATGAATCATGAATTGAATCATGAATTGAATCATGAATCATTAATCTTGAATCAAATCATGAATCATGAATCTAGAATCATGAATCATGAATCATGAATTGAATCATGAATCATGAATTGAATCATGAATCATTAATTGAATCATGAATCATTAATTGAATCATGAATCATTAATAATGAATCATGAATTGAATTATAATTTGAATCATGAATCATGAATTAAATCATGAATTGAATCATGAATCATGAATCATGAATTGAATCATGAATCATGAATCATAAATCGAATCATGAATCATGAATTGAATCATGAAACGAATCATAAATTGAATCATGAATCATGAATTGAATCATGTATCATGAATCATGAATTTAATCATGAATCATGAATTATGAATCATGAATTGAATCATGAATCATTAATCATGAATTGAATCATGAATCATGAATCATGAATTGAATCATGAATTAAATCATGAATCATGAATCATAAATTGAATCATGAATCATGAATCATAAATTGAATCATGAATTATGAATTGATTCATGAATTAAATCATGAATCATAAATTGAATCATAAATCATGAATCATGAATTGAATCATGAATCATGAATCATGAATCGAATCATGAATCATGAATTGAATCATGAATCATTAATCGAATCATGAATCATGAATCATGAATTGAATCATGAATCATTAATCATGAATTAAATCATGAATCATGAATCATGAATCATGAATTGAATCATGAATTAAATCATGAATCATGAATCATAAATTGAATCATGAATCATGAATCATAAATTGAATCATGAATAATGAATTGATTCATGAATTAAATCATGAATCATGAATTGAATCATGAATCATGAATCGAATCATGAATCATGAATTGAATCATGAATCATGAATCGAATCATGAATCATGAATTGAATCATGGATCATGAATCATGAATAGAATCATGAATCCTGAATCCTGAATCATGAATCGACTAATGAATCATGAATCATGAATTGAATCATGAATCATGAAACGAATCATGAATCATGAATTGAATCATGAATCATGAATCATAAATCGAATCATGAATCATGAATCATGAATTGAATCATGAATCATGAATTAAATCATGAATCATGAATCATGAATCATGAATTGAATCATGAATTAAATCATGAATCATTGATTGAATCATGAATCATGAATCATGAATCATGAATTGAATCATGAATCATGAATCATGAATCGAATCATGAATCATGAATTGAATCATGAATCATGAATTGAATCATGAATCATTAATCTTGAATCAAATCATGAATCATGAATCTAGAATCATGAATCATGAATCATGAATTGAATCATGAATCATGAATTGAATCATGAATCATGAATTGATTCATGAATTGAATCATTAATAATGAATCATGAATCATGAATTGAATTATAATTTGAATCATGAATCATGAATTAAATCATGAATTGAATCATGAATCATGAATTGAATCATGAATCATGAATCATAAATCGAATCATGAATCATGAATTGAATCATGAAACGAATCATAAATTGAATCATGAATCATGAATTGAATCATGAATCATGAATCATGAATCGAATCATAAATCTTGATTCAAGATTCATGAATCGAATCATGAATCATGAATTGAATCATGAATAATGAACCATGAATCAAATCATGAATCATAAATCATGAATCATGAATCATGAATTGAATCATGAATCATGATTCATGAATCGAATCATGAATCATGAATCATGAATTGAATCATGAGTTGAATCATGAATCATTAATCTATAATCAAATCATGAATCATGAATCTAGAATCATGAATCATGAATCATGAATTGAATCATGAATCATGAATTGAATCATGAATCATGAATTGAATCATGAATCATGAATTGAATCATGAATCATGAATCATTAATAATGAATCATGAATCATGAATTGAATTATAATTTGAATCATGAATCATGAATTAAATCATGAATTGAATCATGAATCATGAATTGAATCATGAATCATGAATCATAAATCGAATCATGAATCATGAATTGAATCATGAAATGAATCATAAATTGAATCATGAATCATGAATTGAATCATGTATCATGAATCATGAATTTAATCATGAATCATGAATTATGAATCATGAATTGAATCATGAATCATTAATCATGAATTGAATCATGAATCATGAATCATGAATCATGAATTGAATCATGAATTAAATCATGAATCATGAATCATAAATTGAATCATGAATCATGAATCATAAATTGAATCATGAATTATGAATTGATTCATGAATTAAATCATGAATCATAAATTGAATCATGAATCATGAATCATGAATTGAATCATGAATCATGAATCATGAATCGAATCATGAATCATGAATTATGAATCATGAATCATTAATCGAATCATGAATCATGAATCATGAATTGAATCATGAATCATGAATTATGAATCATGAATTGAATCATGAATCATTAATCATGAATTAAATCATGAATCATGAATCATGAATTGAATCATGAATTAAATCATGAATCATGAATCATAAATTGAATCATGAATCATAAATTGAATCATGAATAATGAATTGATTCATGAATTAAATCATGAATCATGAATTGAATCATGAATCATGAATCGAATCATGAATCATGAATTGAATCATGAATCATGAATCGAATCATGAATCATGAATTGAATCATGAATCATGAATCATGAATAGAATCATGAATCCTGAATCATGAATCATGAATCGAATCATGAATCATGAATCATGAATTGAATCATGAATCATGAAACGAATCATGAATCATGAATTGAATCATGAATCATGAATCATAAATCGAATCATGAATCATGAATCATGAATTGAATCATGAATCATGAATTAAATCATGAATCATGAATCATGAATCATGAATTGAATCATGAATTAAATCATGAATCATTGATTGAATCATGAATCATGAATCATGAATCATGAATTGAATCATGAATCATGAATCATGAATCGAATCATGAATCATGAATTGAATCATGAATCATGAATAGAATCATGAATCATGAATCATGAATCATGAATCATGAATCATGAATTGAATCATGAATCATGAATCATGAATCAAATCATGAATCATAAATCATGAATCATGAATTGAATCATGAATCATGAATCATGAATCGAATCATGAATCATGAATCATGAATTGAATCATGAATCATGAATCATGAATTGAATCATGAATCATTAATCTTGAATCAAATCATGAATCATGAATCTAGAATCATGAATCTAGAATCATGAATTGAATCATGAATCATGAATTGAATCATGAATCATGAATTGATTCATGAATTGAATCATTAATAATGAATCATGAATCATGAATTGAATTATAATTTGAATCATGAATCATGAATTAAATCATGAATTGAATCATGAATCATGAATCATGAATTGAATCATGAATCATGAATCATAAATCGAATCATGAATCATGAATTGAATCATGAAACGAATCATAAATTGAATCATGAATCATGAATTGAATCATGAATCATGAATCATGAATTGAATCATGAATCATGAATTATGAATCATGAATTGAATCATGAATCATTAATCATGAATTGAATCATGAATCATGAATTGAATCATGAATTAAATCATGAATCATGAATCATAAATTGAATCATGAATCATGAATCATAAATTGAATCATGAATCATGAATTGATTCATGAATTAAATCATGAATCATGAATTGAATCATGAATCATGAATCATGAATTGAATCATGAATCATGAATCATAAATCGAATCATGAATCATGAATTGAATCATGAATCATGAATCGAATCATGAATCATGAATTAATGAATTGAATCATGAATCATGAATTATGAATCATGAATTGAATCATGAATCATTAATCATGAATTAAATCATGAATCATGAATCATGAATCATGAATTGAATCATGAATTAAATCATGAATCATGAATCATAAATTGAATCATGAATCATAAATCATAAATTGAATCATGAATAATGAATTGATTCATGAATTAAATCATGAATCATGAATTGAATCATGAATCATGAATCATGAATTGAATCATGAATCATGAATCATGAATCGAATCATGAATCATGAATCGAATCATGAATAATGAATCGAATCATGAATCATGAATTGAATCATGAATCATGAATCATGAATAGAATCATGAATCATGAATCATAAATCGAGTCATGAATCATTAATCATGAATTGAATCATAAATCATGAAACGAATCATGAATCATGAATTGAATCATGAATCATGAATCATAAATCGAATCATGAATCATGAATCATGAATTGAATCATGAATCATGAATCATGAATCGAATCATGAATCATGAATTGAATCATGAATCATCAATCATAAATCAAATCATGAATCATGAATTGAATCATGAATCATGAATCATGAATCATGAATTGAATCATGAATAATGAATCATGAATCGAATCATGAATCATGAATCATGAATCATGAATCATGAATCATGAATTGAATCATGAATCATAAATCATGAATCATGAATCATGAATTGAATCATGAATTAAATCATGAATCATGAATCATAAATTGAATCATGAATCATGAATTGAATCATGAATCATGAATCATGAATCATGAATTGAATCATGAATTAAATCATGAATCATGGATTGAATCATGAATCATGAATCATGAATTGAATCATGAATCATGAATCATGAATTGAATCATGAATCATGAATTGAATCATGAATCATGAATCGAATCATGAATCATGAATCGAATCATGAATCATGAATTGAATCATGAATCATGAATCATGAATCGAATCATGAATCATGAATTGAATCATGAATCATGAATCGAATCATAAATCATGATTCAAGATTCATGAATCGAATCATGAATCATGAATTGAATCATGAATCATAAATCATGAATCATGAATTGAATCATGAATAATGAATCATGAATCGAATCATGAATCATGAATCATGAATCATGAATCATGAATATAATCATGAATCATGAATCATGAATCGAATCATGAATCATGAATCATGAATTGAATCATGAATCATGAATCATGAATTGAATCATGAATCATGAAACAAATCATGAATCATGAATTGAATCATGAATCATGAATCATAAATCGAATCATGAATTATGAATCATGAATTGAATCATGAATCATGAATTGAATCATGAATCATGAATCATGAATCATGAATTGAATCATGAATTAAATCATGAATCATGGATTGAATCATGAATCATGAATAATGAATCATGAATTGAATCATTAATCATGAATCATGAATCGAATCATGAATCATGAATTGAATCATGAATCATGAATCATGAATTGAATCATGAATCATGAATTGAATCATGAATCACGAATCGATTCATGAATCATGAATTGAATCATGAATCATGAATAGAATCATGAATCATGAATCATGAATCGATTCATGAATCATGAATTGAATCATGAATCATGAATCATGAATTGAATCATGAATCATGAATTGAATCATGAATCATGAATCATGAATCGAATCATGAATCATGAATTGAATCATGAATCATGAATCATGAATCATGAATTGAATCATGAATAATGAACCATGAATCGAATCATGAATCATAAATCATGAATCATGAATCATGAATTGAATCATGAATCATGATTCATGAATCGAATCATGAATCATGAATCATGAATTGAATCATGAATCATGAATTGAATCATGAATCATTAATCTTAAATCAAATCATGAATCTAGAATCATGAATCATGAATCATGAATTGAATCATGAATCATGAATCATGAATCGAATCATGAATCATTAATCATGAATTGAATCATAAATCATGAAACGAATCATGAATCATGAATTGAATCATGAATCATGAATCATAAATCGAATCATGAATCATGAATCATGAATTGAATCATGAATCATGAATCATGAATCAAATCATGAATCATGAATTGAATCATGAATCATCAATCATAAATCGAATCATGAATCATGAATTGAATCATGAATCATGAATCATGAATTGAATCATGAATAATGAATCATGAATCGAATCATGAATCATCAATCATGAATCATGAATTGAATCATGAATCATAAATCATGAATCATGAATTGAATCATGAATTAAATCATGAATCATGAATCATAAATTGAATCATGAATCATGAATTGAATCATGAATCATGAATCATGAATCATGAATTGAATCATGAATTAAATCATGAATCATGGATTGAATCATGAATCATGAATCATGAATCATGAATTGAATCATGAATCATGAATCATGAATTGAATCATGAATCATGAATTGAATCATGAATCATGAATCGAATCATGAATCATGAATTGAATCATGAATCATGAATCATGAATAGAATCATGAATCATGAATTGAATCATGAATCATGAATCATGAATCGAATCATGAATCATGAATTGAATCATGAATCATGAATCGAATCATAAATCATGATTCAAGATTCATGAATCGAATCATGAATCATGAATTGAATCATGAATCATGAATTGAATCATGAATCATAAATCATGAATCATGAATTGAATCATGAATAATGAATCATGAATCGAATCATGAATCATGAATCATAAATCGAATCATGAATATAATCATGAATCATGAATCATGAATCGAATCATGAATCATGAATCATGAATTGAATCATGAATCATGAATCATGAATTGAATCATGAATCATGAAACGAATCATGAATCATGAATTGAATCATGAATCATGAATCATAAATCGAATCATGAATCATGAATCATGAATTGAATCATGAATCATGAATTGAATCATGAATCATGAATCATGAATTGAATCATGAATTAAATCATGAATCATGGATTGAATCATGAATCATGAATAATGAATCATGAATTGAATCATTAATCATGAATCATGAATCGAATCATGAATCATGAATTGAATCATGAATCATGAATCATGAATTGAATCATGAATCATGAATTGAATCATGAATCACGAATCGATTCATGAATCATGAATTGAATCATGAATCATGAATAGAATCATGAATCATGAATCATGAATCGATTCATAATTCATGAATTGAATCATGAATCATGAATCATGAATTGAATCATGAATCATGAATCGAATCATGAATCATGAATTGAATCATGAATCATGAATCATGAATCGAATCATGAATCATGAATTGAATCATGAATCATGAATCATGAATCATGAATCATGAATTGAATCATGAATAATGAACCATGAATCGAATCATGAATCATAAATCATGAATTATGAATCATGAATTGAATCATGAATCATGATTCATGAATCGAATCATGAATCATGAATCATGAATTGAATCATGAATCATGAATTGAATCATGAATCATTAATCTTGAATCAAATCATGAATCATGAATCTAGAATCATGAATCATGAATCATGAATTGAATCATGAATCATGAATTGAATCATGAATCATGAATTGATTCATGAATTGAATCATTAATAATGAATCATGAATCATGAATTGAATTATAATTTGAATCATGAATCATGAATTAAATCATGAATTGAATCATGAATCATGAATCATGAATTGAATCATGAATCATGAATCATAAATCGAATCATGAATCATGAATTGAATCATGAAACGAATCATAAATTGAATCATGAATCATGAATTGAATCATGTATCATGAATCATGAATTTAATCATAATTTATGAATTATGAATCATGAATTGAATCATGAATCATTAATCATGAATTGAATCATGAATCATGAATCATGAATCATGAATTGAATCATGAATTAAATCATGAATCGAATCATGAATCATGAATCATGAATTGAATCATGAATCATGAATTGAATCATGAATCATTAATCTTGAATCATGAATTGAATCATGAATCATGATTCATGAATCGAATCATGAATCATGAATCATGAATTGAATCATGAATCATGAATTGAATCATGAATCATTAATCTTGAATCAAATCATGAATCATGAATCTAGAATCATGAATCATGAATCATGAATTGAATCATGAATCATGAATTGAATCATGAATCATGAATTGATTCATGAATTGAATCATTAATAATGAATCATGAATCATGAATTGAATTATAATTTGAATCATGAATCATGAATTAAATCATGAATTGAATCATGAATCATGAATCATGAATTGAATCATGAATCATGAATCATAAATCGAATCATGAATCATGAATTGAATCATGAAACGAATCATAAATTGAATCATGAATCATGAATTGAATCATGTATCATGAATCATGAATTTAATCATGAATCATGAATTATGAATCATGAATTGAATCATGAATCATTAATCATGAATTGAATCATGAATCATGAATTGAATCATGAATTAAATCATGAATCATGAATCATAAATTGAATCATGAATCATGAATCATAAATTGAATCATGAATTATGAATTGATTCATGAATTAAATCATGAATCATGAATTGAATCATGAATCATGAATCATGAATTGAATCATGAATCATGAATCATGAATCGAATCATGAATCATGAATTGAATCATGAATCATTAATCGAATCATGAATCATGAATCATGAATTGAATCATGAATCATGAATTATGAATCATGAATTGAATCATGAATCATTAATCATGAATTAAATCATGAATCATGAATCATGAATCATGAATTGAATCATGAATTAAATCATGAATCATGAATCATAAATTGAATCATGAATCATGAATCATAAATTGAATCATGAATAATGAATTGATTCATGAATTAAATCATGAATCATGAATTGAATCATGAATCATGAATCAAATCATGAATCATGAATTGAATCATGAATCATGAATTAAATCATGAATCATGAATTGAATCATGAATCATGAATCAAATCATGAATCATGAATTGAATCATGAATCATGAATCGAATCATGAATCTTGAATTGAATCATGAATCATGAATCATGAATAGAATCATGAATCCTGAATCATGAATCATGAATCGAATCATGAATCATGAATTGAATCATGAATCATGAAACGAATCATGAATCATGAATTAAATCATGAATCATGAATCATAAATCGAATCATGAATCATGAATCATGAATTGAATCATGAATCATGAATCATGAATCATGAATTGAATCATGAATTAAATCATGAATCATTGATTGAATCATGAATCATGAATCATGAATCATGAATCATGAATCATGAATCATGAATCATGAATTGAATCATGAATCATGAATCATGAATCGAATCATGAATCATGAATTGAATCATGAATCATGAATAGAATCATGAATCATGAATCATGAATCATGAATTGAATCATGAATCATGAATCATGAATCAAATCATGAATCATAAATCATGAATCATGAATCATGAATTGAATCATGAATCATGAATCATGAATCGAATCATGAATCATGAATCATGAATTGAATCATGAATCATGAATTGAATCATGAATCATTAATCTTGAATCAAATCATGAATCATGAATCTAGAATCATGAATCATGAATCATGAATTGAATCATGAATCATGAATTGAATCATGAATCATGAATTGATTCATGAATTGAATCATTAATAATGAATCATGAATCATGAGATGAATTATAATTTGAATCATGAATCATGAATTGATTCATGAATTGATTCATTAATAATGAATCATGAATTGAATCATGAATCATGAATCATAAATCGAATCATGAATCATGAATTGAATCATGAAACGAATCATAAATTGAATCATGAATCATGAATTGAATCATGAATCATGAATTGAATCATGAATCATGAATTATGAATCATGAATTGAATCATGAATCATTAATCATGAATTGAATCATGAATCATGAATCATGAATTGAATCATGAATTGAATCATGAATTATGAATCATAAATTGAATCATGAATCATGAATCATAAATTGAATCATGAATCATGAATTTAATCATGAATTAAATCATGAATCATGAATTGAATCATGAATCATGAATCATGAATTGAATCATGAATCATGAATCATGAATCGAATCATGAATCATGAATTGAATCATGAATCATGAATCGAATCATGAATCATGAATCATGAATTGAATCATGAATTATGAATCATAAATTGAATCATGAATCATTAATCATGATTTAAAACATAAATCATGAATCATGAATCATGAATTGAATCATGAATTAAATCATGAATCATGAATCATAAATTGAATCATGAATCATGAATCATAAATTGAATCATGAATAATGAATTGATTCATGAATTAAATCATGAATCATGAATTGAATCATGAATCATGAATCATGAATCGAATCATGAATCATGAATCGAATCATGAATAATGAATCGAATCATGAATCATGAATTGAATCATGAATCATGAATCATAAATTGAATCATGAATAATGAATTGATTCATGAATTAAATCATGAATCATGAATTGAATCATGAATCATGAATCAAATCATGAATCATGAATTGAATCATGAATCATGAATTAAATCATGAATCATGAATTGAATCATGAATCATGAATCAAATCATGAATCATGAATTGAATCATGAATCATGAATCGAATCATGAATCTTGAATTGAATCATGAATCATGAATCATGAATAGAATCATGAATCCTGAATCATGAATCATGAATCGAATCATGAATCATGAATTGAATCATGAATCATGAAACGAATCATGAATCATGAATTAAATCATGAATCATGAATCATAAATCGAATCATGAATCATGAATCATGAATTGAATCATGAATCATGAATCATGAATCATGAATTGAATCATGAATTAAATCATGAATCATTGATTGAATCATGAATCATGAATCATGAATCATGAATCATGAATCATGAATCATGAATCATGAATTGAATCATGAATCATGAATCATGAATCGAATCATGAATCATGAATTGAATCATGAATCATGAATAGAATCATGAATCATGAATCATGAATCATGAATTGAATCATGAATCATGAATCATGAATCAAATCATGAATCATAAATCATGAATCATGAATCATGAATTGAATCATGAATCATGAATCATGAATCGAATCATGAATCATGAATCATGAATTGAATCATGAATCATGAATTGAATCATGAATCATTAATCTTGAATCAAATCATGAATCATGAATCTAGAATCATGAATCATGAATCATGAATTGAATCATGAATCATGAATTGAATCATGAATCATGAATTGATTCATGAATTGAATCATTAATAATGAATCATGAATCATGAGATGAATTATAATTTGAATCATGAATCATGAATTGATTCATGAATTGATTCATTAATAATGAATCATGAATTGAATCATGAATCATGAATCATAAATCGAATCATGAATCATGAATTGAATCATGAAACGAATCATAAATTGAATCATGAATCATGAATTGAATCATGAATCATGAATTGAATCATGAATCATGAATTATGAATCATGAATTGAATCATGAATCATTAATCATGAATTGAATCATGAATCATGAATCATGAATTGAATCATGAATTGAATCATGAATTATGAATCATAAATTGAATCATGAATCATGAATCATAAATTGAATCATGAATCATGAATTTAATCATGAATTAAATCATGAATCATGAATTGAATCATGAATCATGAATCATGAATTGAATCATGAATCATGAATCATGAATCGAATCATGAATCATGAATTGAATCATGAATCATGAATCGAATCATGAATCATGAATCATGAATTGAATCATGAATTATGAATCATAAATTGAATCATGAATCATTAATCATGATTTAAAACATAAATCATGAATCATGAATCATGAATTGAATCATGAATTAAATCATGAATCATGAATCATAAATTGAATCATGAATCATGAATCATAAATTGAATCATGAATAATGAATTGATTCATGAATTAAATCATGAATCATGAATTGAATCATGAATCATGAATCATGAATCGAATCATGAATCATGAATCGAATCATGAATAATGAATCGAATCATGAATCATGAATTGAATCATGAATCATGAATCATGAATAGAATCATGAATCATGAATCATGAATCATGAATCGAATCATGAATCATTAATCATGAATTGAATCATAAATCATGAAACGAATCATGAATCATGAATTGAATCATGAATCATGAATCATAAATCGAATCATGAATCATGAATTGAATCATGAATCATGAATCGAATCATGAATCATGAATTGAATCATGAATCATGAATCATAAATCGAATCATGAATCATGAATTGAATCATGAATCATGAATCATGAATCATGAATTGAATCATGAATAATGAATCATGAATCGAATCATGAATCATGAATCATGAATCATGAATCATGAATTGAATCATGAATCATAAATCATGAATCATGAATCATGAATTGAATTATGAATTAAATCATGAATCATGAATCATAAATTGAATCATGAATCATGAATTGAATCATGAATCATGAATCATGAATCATGAATTGAATCATGAATTAAATCATGAATCATGGATTGAATCATGAATCATGAACCATGAATCATGAATTGAATCATGAATCATGAATCATGAATTGAATCATGAATCATGAATCGAATCATGAATCATGAATTGAATCATGAATCATGAATCATGAATAGAATCATGAATCATGAATCATGAATTGAATCATGAATCATGAATCATGGATCGAATCATGAATCATGAATTGAATCATGAATCATGAATCGAATCATAAATCATGATTCAAGATTCATGAATCGAATCATGAATCATGAATTGAATCATGAATCATAAATCATGAATCATGAATTGAATCATGAATAATGAATCATGAATCGAATCATGAATCATGAATCATGAATCATGAATCATGAATATAATCATGAATCATGAATCATGAATCATGAATTCAATCATGAATTAAATCATGAATCATGAATCATAAATTGAATCATGAATCATGAATTGAATCATGAATCATGAATCATGAATCATGAATTGAATCATGAATCATGAATCATAAATCGAATCATGAATCATGAAATGAATCATGAAACGAATCATAAATTGAATCATGAATCATGAATTAAATCATGTATCATGAATCATGAATTTAATCATGAATCATGAATTATGAATCATGAATTGAATCATGAATCATTAATCATGAATTGAATCATGAATCATGAATCATGAATTGAATCATGAATTAAATCATGAATCATGAATCATAAATTGAATCATGAATCATGAATCATAAATTGAATCATGAATTATGAATTGATTCATGAATTAAATCATGAATCATAAATTGAATCATGAATTGAATCATGAATCATGAATCATGAATCGAATCATGAATCATGAATTGAATCATGAATCATTAATCGAATCATGAATCATGAATCATGAATTGAATCATGAATCATGAATTATGAATCATGAATTGAATCATGAATCATTAATCATGAATTAAATCATGAATCATGAATCATGAATTGAATCATGAATTAAATCATGAATCATGAATCATAAATTGAATCATGAATCATGAATCATAAATTGAATCATGAATAATGAATTGATTCATGAATTAAATCATGAATCATGAATTGAATCATGAATCATGAATCGAATCATGAATCATGAATTGAATCATGAATCATGAATCGAATCATGAATCATGAATTGAATCATGAATCATGAATCATGAATAGAATCATGAATCCAGAATCATGAATCATGAATCGAATCATGATTCATGAATCATGAATTGAATCATGAATCATGAAACGAATCATGAATCATGAATTGAATCATGAATCATGAATCATAAATCGAATCATGAATCATGAATCATGAATTGAATCATGAATCATGAATTAAATCATGAATCATGAATCATGAATCATGAATTGAATCATGAATTAAATCATGAATCATTGATTGAATCATGAATCATGAATCATGAATTGAATCATGAATCATGAATCATGAATCGAATCATGAATCATGAATTGAATCATGAATCATGAATAGAATCATGAATCATGAATCATGAATCATGAATCATGAATTGAATCATGAATCATGAATCATGAATCAAATCATGAATCATAAATCATGAATCATGAATTGAATCATGAATAATGAATCATGAATCAAATCATGAATCATGAATCATGAATTGAATCATGAATCATGAATCATGAATTGAATCATGAATCATTAATCTTGAATCAAATCATGAATCATGAATCTAGAATCATGAATCATGAATCATGAATTGAATCATGAATCATGAATTGAATCATGAATCATGAATTGATTCATGAATTGAATCATTAATAATGAATCATGAATCATGAATTGAATTATAATTTGAATCATGAATCATGAATTAAATCATGAATTGAATCATGAATCATGAATCATGAATTGAATCATGAATCATGAATCATAAATCGAATCATGAATCGAATCATGAAACGAATCATAAATTGAATCATGAATCATGAATTGAATCATGAATCATGAATCATGAATTATGAATCATGAATTGAATCATGAATCATTAATCATGAATTGAATCATGAATCATGAATCATGAATTGAATCATGAATTAAATCATGAATCATGAATCATAAATTGAATCATGAATCATGAATCATAAATTGAATCATGAATCATGAATTGATTCATGAATTAAATCATGAATCATGAATTGAATCATGAATCATGAATCATGAATTGAATCATGAATCATGAATCATAAATCGAATCATGAATCATGAATTGAATCATGAATCATGAATCGAATCATGAATCATGAATCATGAATTGAATCATGAATCATGAATCGAATCATGAATCATGAATCATGAATTGAATCATGAATCATGAATTATGAATCATGAATTGAATCATGAATCATTAATCATGAATTAAATCATGAATCATGAATCATGAATCATGAATTGAATCATGAATTAAATCATGAATCATGAATCATAAATTGAATCATGAATCATGAATCATAAATTGAATCATGAATAATGAATTGATTCATGAATTAAATCATGAATCATGAATTGAATCATGAATCATTAATCATGAATTGAATCATGAATCATGAATCATGAATCGAATCATGAATCATGAATCGAATCATGAATAATGAATCGAATCATGAATCATGAATTGAATCATGAATCATGAATCATGAATAGAATCATGAATCATGAATCATGAATCATGAATCGAATCATGAATCATTAATCATGAATTGAATCATAAATCATGAAACGAATCATGAATCATGAATTGAATCATGAATCATGAATCATAAATCGAATCATGAATCATGAATCATGAATTGAATCATGAATCATGAATCATGAATCGAATCATGAATCATGAATTGAATCATGAATCATCAATCATAAATCGAATCATGAATCATGAATCATGAATCATGAATTGAATCATGAATAATGAATCATGAATCGAATCATGAATCATCAATCATGAATCATGAATCATGAATTGAATCATGAATCATAAATCATGAATCATGAATCATGAATTGAATCATGAATTAAATCATGAATCATGAATCATAAATTGAATCATGAATCATGAATTGAATCATGAATCATGAATCATGAATCATGAATTGAATCATGAATTAAATCATGAATCATGGATTGAATCATGAATCATGAATCATGAATCATGAATTGAATCATGAATCATGAATCATGAATTGAATCATGAATCATGAATTGAATCATGAATCATGAATCGAATCATGAATCATGAATTGAATCATGAATCATGAATCATGAATAGAATCATGAATCATGAATTGAATCATGAATCATGAATCATGAATCGAATCATGAATCATGAATTGAATCATGAATCATGAATCGAATCATAAATCATGATTCAAGATTCATGAATCGAATCATGAATCATGAATTGAATCATGAATCATAAATCATGAATCATGAATTGAATCATGAATAATGAATCATGAATCGAATCATGAATCATGAATCATGAATCATGAATCATGAATATAATCATGAATCATGAATCATGAATCGAATCATGAATCATGAATCATGAATTGAATCATGAATCATGAATCGAATCATGAATCATGAATCATGAATTGAATCATGAATCATGAATCATAAATCGAATCATGAATCATGAATCATGAATTGAATAATGAATCATGAATTGAATCATGAATCATGAATCATGAATCATGAATTGAATCATTAATCATGAATCATGAATCGAATCATGAATCATGAATTGAATCATGAATCATGAATCATGAATCATGAATTGAATCATGAATCACGAATCGATTCATGAATCATGAATTGAATCATGAATCATGAATAGAATCATGAATCATGAATCATGAATCGATTCATGAATCATGAATTGAATCATGAATCATGAATCATGAATTGACTCATGAATCATGAATCGAATCATGAATCATGAATTGAATCATGAATCATGAATCATGAATCGAATCATGAATCATGAATTGAATCATGAATCATGAATCATGAATCATGAATTGAATCATGAATCATGATTCATGAATCGAATCATGAATCATGAATCATGAATTGAATCATGAATCATGAATTGAATCATGAATCATTAATCTTGAATCAAATCATGAATCATGAATCTAGAATCATGAATCATGAATCATGAATTGAATCATGAATCATGAATTGAATCATGAATCATGAATTGATTCATGAATTGAATCATTAATAATGAATCATGAATCATGAATTGAATTATAATTTGAATCATGAATCATGAATTAAATCATGAATTGAATCATGAATCATGAATCATGAATTGAATCATGAATCATGAATCATAAATCGAATCATGAATCATGAATTGAATCATGAAACGAATCATAAATTGAATCATGAATCATGAATTGAATCATGTATCATGAATCATGAATTTAATCATGAATCATGAATTATGAATCATGAATTGAATCATGAATCATTAATCATGAATTGAATCATGAATCATGAATCATGAATCATGAATTGAATCATGAATTAAATCATGAATCGAATCATGAATCATGAATTGAATCATGAATCATGAATTGAATCATGAATCATTAATCTTGAATCATGAATTGAATCATGAATCATGATTCATGAATCGAATCATGAATCATGAATCATGAATTGAATCATAAATCATGAATTGAATCATGAATCATTAATCTTGAATCAAATCATGAATCATGAATCTAGAATCATGAATCATGAATTGAATCATGAATCATGAATTGAATCATGAATCATGAATTGATTCATGAATTGAATCATTAATAATGAATCATGAATCATGAATTGAATTATAATTTGAATCATGAATCATGAATTAAATCATGAATTGAATCACGAATCATGAATCATGAATTGAATCATGAATCATGATTCATAAATCGAATCATGAATCGAATCATGAAACGAATCATAAATTGAATCATGAATCATGAATTGAATCATGAATCATGAGTCATGAATTGAATCATGAATCATGAATTATGAATCATGAATTGAATCATGAATCATTAATCATGAATTGAATCATGAATCATGAATCATGAATTGATTCATGAATTAAATCATGAATCATGAATCATAAATTGAATCATGAATCATGAATCATAAATTGAATCATGAATCATGAATTGATTCATGAATTAAATCATGAATCATGAATTGAATCATGAATCATGAATCATGAATTGAATCATGAATCATGAATCATAAATCGAATCATGAATCATGAATTGAATAATGAATCATGAATCGAATCATGAATCATGAATCATGAATTGAATCATGAATCATGAATCGAATCATGAATCATGAATCATGAATTGAATCATGAATCATGAATTATGAATCATGAATTGAATCATGAATCATTAATCATGAATTAAATCATGAATCATGAATCATGAATCATGAATTGAATCATGAATTAAATCATGAATCATGAATCATAAATTGAATCATGAATCATGAATCATAAATTGAATCATGAATAATGAATTGATTCATGAATTAAATCATGAATCATGAATTGAATCATGAATCATGAATCATGAATTGAATCATGAATCATGAATCATGAATCGAATCATGAATCATGAATCGAATCATGAATAATGAATCGAATCATGAATCATGAATTGAATCATGAATCATGAATCATGAATAGAATCATGAATCATGAATCATGAATCATAAATCGAATCATGAATCATGAATCATGAATTGAATCATGAATCATGAATCATGAATCGAATCATGAATCATGAATTGAATCATGAATCATCAATCATGAATCGAATCATGAATCATGAATTGAATCATGAATCATGAATCATGAATCATGAATTGAATCATGAATAATGAATCATGAATCGAATCATGAATCATCAATCATGAATCATGAATCATGAATTGAATCATGAATCATAAATCATGAATCATGAATCATGAATTGAATCATGAATTAAATCATGAATCATGAATCATAAATTGAATCATGAATCATCAATCATGAATCATGAATCATGAATCATGAATTGAATCATGAATTAAATCATGAATCATGGATTGAATCATGAATCATGAATCATGAATCATGAATTGAATCATGAATCATGAATCATGAATTGAATCATGAATCATGAATTGAATCATGAATCATGAATCGAATCATGAATCATGAATTGAATCATGAATCATGAATCATGAATAGAATCATGAATCATGAATTGAATCATGAATCATGAATCATGAATCGAATCATGAATCATGAATTGAATCATGAATCATGAATCGAATCATAAATCATGATTCAAGATTCATGAATCGAATCATGAATCATGAATTGAATCATGAATCATAAATCATGAATCATGAATTGAATCATGAATAATGAATCATGAATAGAATCATGAATCATGAATCATGAATCATGAATCGAATCATGAATCATTAATCATGAATTGAATCATAAATCATGAAACGAATCATGAATCATGAATTGAATCATGAATCATGAATCATAAATCGAATCATGAATCATGAATCATGAATTGAATCATGAATCATGAATCATGAATCGAATCATGAATCATGAATTGAATCATGAATCATTAATCGAATCATGAATCATGAATCATGAATTGAATCATGAATCATGAATTATGAATCATGAATTGAATCATGAATCATGAATCATGAATTGAATCATGAATCATGAATCATGAATCATGAATTGAATCATGAATCATTAATCATGAATCATGAATCATAAATTGAATCATGAATCATGAATCATGAATTGAATCATGAATTAAATCATGAATCATGAATTAAATCATGAATCATGAATTGAATCATGAATCATGAATCGAATCATGAATCATGAATTGAATCATGAATCATGAATCGAATCATGAATCATGAATTGAATCATGAATCCTGAATCATGAATCATGAATCGAATCATGAATCATGAATCATGAATTGAATCATGAATCATGAAACGAATCATGAATCATGAATTGAATCATGAATCATGAATCATAAATCGAATCATGAATCATGAATCATGAATTGAATCATGAATCATGAATTAAATCATGAATCATGAATCATGAATCATGAATTGAATCATGAATTAAATCATGAATTATTGATTGAATCATGAATCATGAATCATGAATCATGAATTGAATCATGAATCATGAATCATGAATCGAATCATGAATCATGAATTGAATCATGAATTATGAATTGAATCATGAATCATGAATTGAATCATGAATCACGAATCGATTCATTAATCATGAATTGAATCATAAATCATGAATCTAGAATCATGAATCATGAATCATGAATTGAATCATGAATCATGAATTGAATCATGAATCATGAATTGATTCATGAATTGAATCATTAATAATGAATCATGAATCATGAATTGAATTATAAATTGAATCATGAATCATGAATTAAATCATGAATTGAATCATGAATCATGAATCATGAATTGAATCATGAATCATGAATCATAAATCGAATCATGAATCATGAATTGAATCATGAAACGAATCATATATTGAATCATGAATCATGAATTGAATCATGAATCATGAATCATGAATTGAATCATGAATCATGAATTATGAATCATGAATTGAATCATGAATCATTAATCATGAATTAAATCATGAATCATGAATAATGAATCATGAATTGAATCATGAATTAAATCATGAATCATGAATCATAAATTGAATCATGAATCATGAATCATAAATTGAATCATGAATAATGAATTGATTCATGAATTAAATCATGAATCATGAATTGAATCATGAATCATGAATCAAATCATGAATCATGAATTGAATCATGAATTGAATCATGAATCATTAATCATGAATTAAATCATGAATCATGAATAATGAATCATGAATCGAATCATATATTGAATCATGAATCATGAATTGAATCATGAATCATGAATCATGAATTGAATCATGAATCATGAATTATGAATCATGAATTGAATCATGAATCATTAATCATGAATTAAATCATGAATCATGAATAATGAATCATGAATTGAATCATGAATTAAATCATGAATCATGAATCATAAATTGAATCATGAATAATGAATTGATTCATGAATTAAATCATGAATCATGAATTGAATCATGAATCATGAATCAAATCATGAATCATGAATTGAATCATGAATCATGAATCGAATCATGAATCATGAATTGAATCATGAATCATTAAACGAATCATGAATCATGAATTAAATCATGAATCATGAATCATAAATCGAATCATGAATCATGAATCATGAATTGAATCATGAATCATGAATTAAATCATGAATCATGAATCATGAATCATGAATTGAATCATGAATTAAATCATGAATCATTGATTGAATCATGAATCATGAATCATGAATCAGGAATTGAATCATGAATCATGAATCATGAATCGAATCATGAATCATGAATTGAATCATGAATCATGAATAGAATCATGAATCATGAATCATGAATCATGAATCATGAATTGAATCATGAATCATGAATCATGAATCAAATCATGAATCATAAATCATGAATCATGAATCATGAATTGAATCATGAATCATGAATCATGAATCGAATCATGAATCATGAATCATGAATTGAATCATGAATCATGAATCATGAATTGAATCATGAATCATTAATCTTGAATCAAATCATGAATCATGAATCTAGAATCATGAATCATGAATCATGAATTGAATCATGAATCATGAATTGAATCATGAATCATGAATTGATTCATGAATTGAATCATGAATCATGAATCATGAATTAAATCATGAATCATGAATCATAAATCGAATCATGAATCATGAATTGAATCATGAAACGAATCATAAATTGAATCATGAATCATGAATTGAATCATGAATCATGAATTGAATCATGAATCATGAATTATGAATTATGAATTGAATCATGAATCATTAATCATGAATTGAATCATGAATCATGAATCATGAATTGAATCATGAATCATGAATTATGAATCATGAATCATATATTGAATCATGAATCATGAATTGAATCATGAATCATGAATTGATTCATGAATTAAATCATGAATCATGAATTGAATCATGAATCATGAATCATGAATTGAATCATGAATCATGAATCATGAATCGAATCATGAATCATGAATTGAATCATGAATCATGAATCGAATCATGAATCATGAATCATGAATTGAATCATGAATCATGAATTATGAATCATGAATTGAATCATGAATCATTAATCATGAATTAAATCATAAATCATGAATCATGAATCATGAATTGAATCATGAATTAAATCATGAATCATGAATCATAAATTGAATCATGAATCATGAATCATAAATTGAATCATGAATAATGAATTGATTTATGAATTAAATCATGAATCATGAATTGAATCATGAATCCTGAATTGAATCATGAATCATGAATCATGAATCGAATCATGAATCATGAATCGAATCATGAATAATGAATCGAATCATGAATCATGAATTGAATCATGAATCATGAATCATGAATAGAATCATGAATCATGAATCATGAATCATGAATCGAATCATGAATCATTAATCATGAATTGAATCATAAATCATGAAACTAATCATGAATCATGAATTGAATCATGAATCATGAATCATAAATCGAATCATGAATCATGAATCATGAATTGAATCATGAATCATGAATCATGAATCGAATCATGAATCATGAATTGAATCATGAATCATTAATCGAATCATGAATCATGAATCATGAATTGAATCATGAATCATGAATTATGAATCATGAATTGAATCATGAATCATTAATCATGAATTAAATCATGAATCATGAATCATGAATCATGAATTGAATCATGAATTAAATCATGAATCATGAATCATAAATTGAATCATGAATCATGAATCATAAATTGAATCATGACTCATGAATTGATTCATGAATTAAATCATGAATCATGAATTGAATCATGAATCATGAATCGAATCATGAATCATGAATTGAATCATGAATCATGAATCGAATCATGAATCATGAATTGAATCATGAATCCTGAATCATGAATCATGAATCGAATCATGAATCATGAATCATGAATTGAATCATGAATCATGAAACGAATCATGAATCATGAATTGAATCATGAATCATGAATCATAAATCGAATCATGAATCATGAATCATGAATTGAATCATGAATCATGAATTAAATCATGAATCATGAATCATGAATTGAATCATGAATTAAATCATGAATCATTGATTGAATCATGAATCATGAATCATGAATTGAATCATGAATCATGAATCATGAATCGAATCATGAATCATGAATTGAATCATGAATTATGAATTGAATCATGAATCATGAATTGAATCATGAATCACGAATCGATTCATGAATCATGAATTGAATCATGAATCATGAATCTAGAATCATGAATCATGAATCATGAATTGAATCATGAATCATGAATTGAATCATGAATCATGAATTGATTCATGAATTGAATCATTAATAATGAATCATGAATCATGAATTGAATTATAATTTGAATCATGAATCATGAATTAAATCATGAATTGAATCATGAATCATGAATCATGAATTGAATCATGAATCATGAATCATAAATCGAATCATGAATCATGAATTGAATCATGAAACGAATCATATATTGAATCATGAATCATGAATTGAATCATGAATCATGAATCATGAATTGAATCATGAATCATGAATTATGAATCATGAATTCAATCATGAATCATTAATCATGAATTGAATCATGAATCATGAATCATGAATTGAATCATGAATTAAATCATGAATCATGAATCATAAATTGAATCATGAATCATGAATCATAAATTGAATCATGAATCATGAATTGATTCATGAATTAAATCATGAATCATGAATTGAATCATGAATCATGAATCATGAATTGAATCATGAATCATGAATCGAATCATGAATCATGAATTGAATCATGAATCATGAATCGAATCATGAATCATGAATCATGAATTGAATCATGAATCATGAATTATGAACCATGAATTGAATCATGAATCATTAATCATGAATTAAATCATGAATCATGAATCATGAATCATGAATTGAATCATGAATTAAATCATGAATCATGAATCATAAATTGAATCATGAATCATGAATCATAAATTGAATCATGAATAATGAATTGATTCATGAATTAAATCATGAATCATGAATTGAATCATGAATCATGAATCATGAATCATGAATTGAATCATGAATCATGAATCATGAATCGAATCATGAATCATGAATTGAATCATGAATAATGAATCGAATCATGAATCATGAATTGAATCATGAATCATGAATCATGAATTGAATCATGAATCATGAATCATGAATTGAATCATGAATCATGAATTGAATCATAAATCATTAATCTTGAATCAAATCATGAATCATGAATCTAGAATCATGAATCATGAATCATGAATTGAATCATGAATCATGAATTGAATCATGAATCATGAATTGATTCATGAATTGAATCATTAATAATGAATCATGAATCATGAATTGAATTATAATTTGAATCATGAATCATGAATTAAATCATGAATTGAATCATGAAGCATGAATCATGAATTGAATCATGAATCATGAATCATAAATCGAATCATGAATCGAATCATGAAACGAATCATAAATTGAATCATGAATCATGAATTGAATCATGTATCATGAATCATGAATTTAATCATGAATCATAAATTGAATCATGAATCATGAATCATAAATTGAATCATGAATTGAATCATGAATCATGAATCATGAATCATGAATTGAATCATGAATTAAATCATGAATCATGAATCATAAATTGAATCATGAATCATGAATCATAAATTGAATCATGAATTATGAATCATGAATTGAATCATGAATCATGAATCATGAATCGAATCATGAATCATGAATTGAATCATGAATCATTAATCGAATCATGAATCATGAATCATGAATTGAATCATGAATCATGAATTATGAATCATGAATTGAATCATGAATCATTAATCATGAATTAAATCATGAATCATGAATCATGAATTGAATCATGAATTAAATCATGAATCATGAATCATAAATTGAATCATGAATCATGAATCATAAATTGAATCATGAATCATGAATTGATTCATGAATTAAATCATGAATCATGAATTAAATCATGAATCATGAATCGAATCATGAATCATGAATTGAATCATGAATCATGAATCGAATCATGAATCATGAATTGAATCATGAATCATGAATCATGAATAGAATCATGAATCCTGAATCATGAATCATGAATCGAATCATGAATCATGAATCATGAATTGAATCATGAATCATGAAACGAATCATGAATCATGAATTGAATCATGAATCATGAATCATAAATCGAATCATGAATCATGAATCATGAATTGAATCATGAATCATGAATTAAATCATGAATCATGAATCATGAATCATGAATTGAATCATGAATTAAATCATGAATCATTGATTGAATCATGAATCATGAATCATGAATCATGAATTGAATCATGAATCATGAATCATGAATCGAATCATGAATCATGAATTGAATCATGAATTATGAATTGAATCATGAATCATGAATTGAATCATGAATCACGAATCGATTCATGAATCATGAATTGAATCATGAATCATGAATAGAATCATGAATCATGAATCATGAATCATGAATCATGAATCAAATCATGAATCATAAATCATGAATCATGAATTGAATCATGAATCATAAATCATGAATCGAATCATGAATCATGAATCATGAATTGAATCATGAATCATGAATCATGAATTGAATCATGAATCATTAATCTTGAATCAAATCATGAATCATGAATCTAGAATCATGAATCATGAATCATGAATTGAATCATGAATCATGAATTGATTCATGAATTGAATCATTAATAATGAATCATGAATCATGAATTGAATTATAATTTGAATCATGAATCATGAATTAAATCATGAATTGAATCATGAATCATGAATCATGAATTGAATCATGTATCATGAATCATAAATCGAATCATGAATCATGAATTGAATCATGAAACGAATCATAAATTGAATCATGAATCATGAATTGAATCATGAATCATGAATCATGAATTGAATCATGAATCATGAATTATGAATCATGAATTGAATCATGAATCATTAATCATGAATTGAATCATGAATCATGATTTATGAATTGAATCATGAATCATGAATCATAAATTGAATCATGAATCATGAATTGATTCATGAATTAAATCATGAATCATGAATTGAATCATGAATCATGAATCATGAATTGAATCATGAATCATGAATCGAATCATGAATCATGAATTGAATCATGAATCATGAATCGAATCATGAATCATGAATCATGAATTGAATCATGAATCATGAATTATGAATCATGAATTGAATCATGAATCATTAATCATGAATTAAATCATGAATCATGAATCATGAATTGAATCATGAATTAAATCATGAATCATGAATCATGAATCATGAATTGAATCATGAATAAAATCATGAATCATGGATTGAATCATGAATCATGAATCATGAATCATGAATAGAATCATGAATCATGAATCGAATCATGAATCATGAATCATGAATTGAATCATAAATCATGAAACGAATCATGAATCATGAATTGAATCATGAATCATGAATCATAAATTGAATCATGAATCATGAATTGAATCATGAATCATGAATCATGAATTGAATCATGAATCATGAATCATGAATTGAATCATGAATCATGAATTGAATCATGAATCATGAATCATGAATTGAATCATGAATCATGAATCATGAATTGAATCATGAATCATGAATCATGAATTGAATCATGAATCACGAATCGATTCATGAATCATGAATTGAATCATGAATCATGAATAGAATCATGAATCATGAATCATGAATCGATTCATGAATCATGAATTGAATCATGAATCATGAATCATGAATTGAATCATGAATCATGAATCGAATCATGAATCATGAATTGAATTATGAATCATGAATCATGAATCATGAATTGAATTATAATTTGAATCATGAATCATGAATTAAATCATGAATTGAATCATGAATCATGAATCATGAATTGAATCATGAATCATGAATCATGAATTGAATCATGAATCATGAATCATAAATCGAATCATGAATCATGAATTGAATCATGAAACGAATCATAAATTGAATCATGAATCATAAATCATGAATTGAATCATGAATCATGAATTATGAATCATGAATTGAATCATGAATCATTAATCATGAATTGAATCATGAATCATGAATCATGAATCATGAATTGAATCATGAATTAAATCATGAATCATGAATCATAAATTGAATCATGAATCAAGAATTGATTCATGAATTAAATCATGAATCATGAATTGAATCATGAATCATGAATCATTAATCATGAATTGAATCATGAATCATGAATCGAATCATGAATCATGAATTGATTCAAAAATTAAATCATGAATCATGAATTGAATCATGAATCATGAATTGAATCATGAATCATGAATCATGAATTGAATCATGAACCATGAATCATAAATCGAATCATGAATCATGAATCATGAATTGAATCATGAATCATGAATCATGAATCGAATCATGAATCATGAATTGAATCATGAATCATCATTTATAAATCGAATCATGAATCATGAATTGAATCATGAATCATGAATCATGAATCATGAATTGAATCATGAATAATGAATCATGAATCGAATCATGAATCATGAATCATGAATCATGAATCATGAATTGAATCATGAATTAAATCATGAATCATGAATCATAAATTGAATAATGAATCATGAATTGAATCATGAATCATGAATCATGAATCATGAATTGAATCATGAATTAAATCATGAATCATGGATTGAATCATGAATCATGAATCATGAATCATGAATTGAATCATGAATCATGAATTAAATCATGAATCATGAATTGAATCATGAATCATGAATCATGAATCATGAATTGAATCATGAATCATGAATCATGAATCGAATCATGAATCATGAATTGAATCATAAATAATGAATCGAATCATGAATCATGAATTGAATCATGAATCATGAATCATGAATAGAATCATGAATCATGAATCATGAATCGAATCATGAATCATGAATCATGAATTGAATCATAAATCATGAAACGAATCATGAATCATGAATTGAATCATGAATCATGAATCATAAATCGAATCATGAATCATGAATCATGAATTGAATCATGAATCATGAATCATGAATCGAATCATGAATCATGAATTGAATCATGAATCATCATTTATAAATCGAATCATGAATCATGAATTGAATCATGAATCATGAATCATGAATCATGAATTGAATCATGAATAATGAATCATGAATCGAATCATGAATCATGAATTGATTCAAAAATTAAATCATGAATCATGAATTGAATCATGAATCATGAATTGAATCATGAATCATGAATCATGAATTGAATCATGAACCATGAATCATAAATCGAATCATGAATCATGAATCATGAATTGAATCATGAATCATGAATCATGAATCGAATCATGAATCATGAATTGAATCATGAAACGAATCATAAATTGAATCATGAATCATAAATCATGAATTGAATCATGAATCATGAATTATGAATCATGAATTGAATCATGAATTATGAATCATGAATTGAATCATGAATCATTAATCATGAATTGAATCATGAATCATGAATCATGAATCATGAATTGAATCATGAATTAAATCATGAATCATGAATCATAAATTGAATCATGAATCAAGAATTGATTCATGAATTAAATCATGAATCATGAATTGAATCATGAATCATGAATCATTAATCATGAATTGAATCATGAATCATGAATCATGAATCGAATCATGAATCATGAATTGATTCAAAAATTAAATCATGAATCATGAATTGAATCATGAATCATGAATTGAATCATGAATCATGAATCATGAATTGAATCATGAACCATGAATCATAAATCGAATCATGAATCATGAATCATGAATTGAATCATGAATCATGAATCATGAATCGAATCATGAATCATGAATTGAATCATGAATCATCATTTATAAATCGAATCATGAATCATGAATTGAATCATGAATCATGAATCATGAATCATGAATTGAATCATGAATAATGAATCATGAATCGAATCATGAATCATGAATCATGAATCATGAATCATGAATTGAATCATGAATTAAATCATGAATCATGAATCATAAATTGAATAATGAATCATGAATTGAATCATGAATCATGAATCATGAATCATGAATTGAATCATGAATTAAATCATGAATCATGGATTGAATCATGAATCATGAATCATGAATCATGAATTGAATCATGAATCATGAATTAAATCATGAATCATGAATTGAATCATGAATCATGAATCATGAATTGAATCATGAATCATGAATCATGAATCGAATCATGAATCATGAATTGAATCATGAATAATGAATCGAATCATGAATCATGAATTGAATCATGAATCATGAATCATGAATAGAATCATGAATCATGAATCATGAATCGAATCATGAATCATGAATCATGAATTGAATCATAAATCATGAAACGAATCATGAATCATGAATTGAATCATGAATCATGAATCATAAATCGAATCATGAATCATGAATCATGAATTGAATCATGAATCATGAATCATGAATCGAATCATGAATCATGAATTGAATCATGAATCATCATTTATAAATCGAATCATGAATCATGAATTGAATCATGAATCATGAATCATGAATCATGAATTGAATCATGAATAATGAATCATGAATCGAATCATGAATCATGAATTGATTCAAAAATTAAATCATGAATCATGAATTGAATCATGAATCATGAATTGAATCATGAATCATGAATCATGAATTGAATCATGAACCATGAATCATAAATCGAATCATGAATCATGAATCATGAATTGAATCATGAATCATGAATCATGAATCGAATCATGAATCATGAATTGAATCATGAATCATCATTTATAAATCGAATCATGAATCATGAATTGAATCATGAATCATGAATCATGAATCATGAATTGAATCATGAATAATGAATCATGAATCGAATCATGAATCATGAATCATGAATCATGAATCATGAATTGAATCATGAATTAAATCATGAATCATGAATCATAAATTGAATAATGAATCATGAATTGAATCATGAATCATGAATCATGAATCATGAATTGAATCATGAATTAAATCATGAATCATGGATTGAATCATGAATCATGAATCATGAATCATGAATTGAATCATGAATCATGAATTAAATCATGAATCATGAATTGAATCATGAATCATGAATCATGAATCATGAATTGAATCATGAATCATGAATCATGAATCGAATCATGAATCATGAATTGAATCATGAATAATGAATCGAATCATGAATCATGAATTGAATCATGAATCATGAATCATGAATAGAATCATGAATCATGAATCATGAATCGAATCATGAATCATGAATCATGAATTGAATCATAAATCATGAAACGAATCATGAATCATGAATTGAATCATGAATCATGAATCATAAATCGAATCATGAATCATGAATCATGAATTGAATCATGAATCATGAATCATGAATCGAATCATGAATCATGAATTGAATCATGAATCATCATTTATAAATCGAATCATGAATCATGAATTGAATCATGAATCATGAATCATGAATCATGAATTGAATCATGAATAATGAATCATGAATCGAATCATGAATCATGAATCATGAATCATGAATCATGAATTGAATCATGAATTAAATCATGAATCATGAATCATAAATTGAATAATGAATCATGAATTGAATCATGAATCATGAATCATGAATCATGAATTGAATCATGAATTAAATCATGAATCATGGATTGAATCATGAATCATGAATCATGAATCATGAATTGAATCATGAATCATGAATTAAATCATGAATCATGAATTGAATCATGAATCATGAATCATGAATCATGAATTGAATCATGAATCATGAATCATGAATCGAATCATGAATCATGAATTGAATCATGAATAATGAATCGAATCATGAATCATGAATTGAATCATGAATCATGAATCATGAATAGAATCATGAATCATGAATCATGAATCGAATCATGAATCATGAATCATGAATTGAATCATAAATCATGAAACGAATCATGAATCATGAATTGAATCATGAATCATGAATCATAAATCGAATCATGAATCATGAATCATGAATTGAATCATGAATCATGAATCATGAATCGAATCATGAATCATGAATTGAATCATGAATCATCAATCATAAATCGAATCATGAATCATGAATTGAATCATGAATCATGAATCATGAATCATGAATTGAATCATGAATAATGAATCATGAATCGAATCATGAATCATCAATCATGAATCATGAATTGAATCATGAATCATAAATCATGAATCATGAATCATGAATTGAATCATGAATTAAATCATGAATCATGAATCATAAATTGAATCATTAATCATGAATTGAATCATGAATCATGAATCACGAATCATGAATTGAATCATGAATTAAATCATGAATCATGGATTGAATCATGAATCATGAATCATTAATTGAATCATGAATCATGAATCATGAATTGAATCATGAATCATGAATTGAATCATGAATCATGAATCATGAATTGAATCATGAATCATGAATTGAATCATGAATCATGAATCATGAATTGAATCATGAATCACGAATCGATTCATGAATCATGAATTGAATCATGAATCATGAATAGAATCATGAATCATGAATCATGAATCGATTCATGAATCATGAATTGAATCATGAATCATGAATCATGAATTGAATCATGAATTATGAATCGAATTATGAATCATAAATTGAATCATGAATCATGAATCATGAATCATGAATTGAATTATAATTTGAAACATGAATCATGAATTAAATCATGAATTGAATCATGAATCATGAATCATGAATTGAATCATGAATCATGAATCATGAATTGAATCATGTATCATGAATCATAAATCGAATCATGAATCATGAATTGAATCATGAAACGAATCATAAATTGAATCATGAATCATAAATCATGAATTGAATCATGAATCATGAATTATGAATCATGAATTGAATCATGAATCATGAATCATGAATCATGAATTGAATCATGAATTAAATCATGAATCATGAATCATAAATTGAATCATGAATCATGAATTGATTCATGAATTAAATCATGAATCATGAATTGAATCATGAATCATGAATCATTAATCATGAATTGAATCATGAATCATGAATCATGAATCGAATCATGAATCATGAATTGATTCATGAATTAAATCATGAATCATGAATTGAATCATGAATCATGAATTGAATCATGAATCATGAATCATGAATTGAATCATGAACCATGAATCATAAATCGAATCATGAATCATGAATCATGAATTGAATCATGAATTATGAATCGAATTATGAATCATAAATTGAATCATGAATCATGAATCATGAATCATGAATTGAATTATAATTTGAAACATGAATCATGAATTAAATCATGAATTGAATCATGAATCATGAATCATGAATTGAATCATGAATCATGAATCATGAATTGAATCATGTATCATGAATCATAAATCGAATCATGAATCATGAATTGAATCATGAAACGAATCATAAATTGAATCATGAATCATAAATCATGAATTGAATCATGAATCATGAATTATGAATCATGAATTGAATCATGAATCATGAATCATGAATCATGAATTGAATCATGAATTAAATCATGAATCATGAATCATAAATTGAATCATGAATCATGAATTGATTCATGAATTAAATCATGAATCATGAATTGAATCATGAATCATGAATCATTAATCATGAATTGAATCATGAATCATGAATCATGAATCGAATCATGAATCATGAATTGATTCATGAATTAAATCATGAATCATGAATTGAATCATGAATCATGAATTGAATCATGAATCATGAATCATGAATTGAATCATGAACCATGAATCATAAATCGAATCATGAATCATGAATCATGAATTGAATCATGAATTATGAATCATGAATCGAATCATGAATCATGAATTGAATCATGAATCATCATTTATAAATCGAATCATGAATCATGAATTGAATCATGAATCATGAATCATGAATCATGAATTGAATCATGAATAATGAATCATGAATCATGAATCATGAATCATGAATCATGAATTGAATCATGAATCATGAATCATGAATCATGAATTGAATCATGAATTAAATCATGAATCATGAATCATAAATTGAATCATGAATCATGAATTGAATCATGAATCATGAATCATGAATCATGAATTGAATCATGAATTAAATCATGAATCATGGATTGAATCATGAATCATGAATCATGAATTGAATCATGAATCATGAATCATGAATCGAATCATGAATCATGAATCATGAATCATGAATTGAATCATGAATCATGAATCATGAATTGAATCATGAATCACCAATCGATTCATGAATCATGAATTGAATCATGAATCATGAATAGAATCATGAATCATGAATCGATTCATAATTCATGAATTGAATCATGAATCATGAATCATGAATTGAATCATGAATCGAATCATGAATCATGAATTGAATCATGAATCATGAATCATGAATTGAATCATGAATCATGAATTGAATCATGAATCATGAATCATGAATTGAATCATGAATCATGAATCATGAATCGAATCATAAATCATGAATTGAATCATGAATCATAAATCGAATCATGAATCATTAATTGAATCATGAATCATGAATCATGAATCATGAATTGAATCATGAATCATGAATCATGAATCGAATCATAAATCTTGATTCAAGATTCATGAATCGAATCATGAATCATGAATTGAATCATGAATAATAAACCATGAATCGAATCATGAATCATAAATCATGAATCATGAATCATGAATTGAATCATGAATCATGAATCATGAATCGAATCATGAATCATGAATCATGAATTGAATCATGAATCATGAATTGAATCATGAATCATTAATCTTGAATCAAATCATGAATCATGAATCATGAATCATGAATTGAATTATAATTTGAAACATGAATCATGAATTAAATCATGAATTGAATCATGAATCATGAATTGAATCATGTATCATGAATCATAAATCGAATCATGAATCATGAATTGAATCATGAAACGAATCATAAATTGAATCATGAATCATAAATCATGAATTGAATCATGAATCATGAATTATGAATCATGAATTGAATCATGAATCATTAATCATGAATTGAATCATGAATCATGAATCATGAATTGAATCATGAATTAAATCATGAATCATGAATCATAAATTGAATCATGAATCATGAATTGATTCATCAATTAAATCATGAATCATGAATTGAATCATGAATCATGAATCATAAATCATGAATTGAATCATGAATCATGAATCATGAATCGAATCATGAATCATGAATTGATTCATGAATTAAATCATGAATCATGAATTGAATCATGAATCATGAATTGAATCATGAATCATGAATCATGAATTGAATCATGAACCATGAATCATAAATCGAATCATGAATCATGAATCATGAATTGAATCATGAATCATGAATCGAATCATGAATCATGAATCATGAATTGAATCATGAACCATGAATCATAAATCGAATCATGAATCATGAATCATGAATTGAATCATGAATCATGAATCGAATCATGAATCATGAATTGAATCATGAATCATCATTTATAAATCGAATCATGAATCATGAATTGAATCATGAATCATGAATCATGAATCATGAATTGAATCATGAATAATGAATCATGAATCGAATCATGAATCATGAATCATGAATCATGAATCATGAATTGAATCATGAATCATGAATCATGAATCATGAATTGAATCATGAATTAAATCATGAATCATAAATCATAAATTGAATCATGAATCATGAATTGAATCATGAATCATGAATCATGAATCATGAATTGAATCATGAATTAAATCATGAATCATGGATTGAATCATGAATCATGAATCATGAATCGAATCATGAATCATGAATTGAATCATGAATCATGAATTGAATCATGAATCATGAATCATGAATTGAATCATGAATCACCAATCGATTCATGAATCATGAATTGAATCATGAATCATGAATAGAATCATGAATCATGAATCGATTCATAATTCATGAATTGAATCATGAATCATGAATCATGAATTGAATCATGAATCGAATCATGAATCATGAATTGAATCATGAATCATGAATCATGAATCATGAATCATGAATTGAATCATGAATCATGAATTGAATCATGAATCATGAATCGAATCATAAATCATGAATTGAATCATGAATCATGAATCATAAATCGAATCATGAATCATTAATTGAATCATGAATCATGAATCATGAATCATGAATTGAATCATGAATCATGAATCATGAATCGAATCATAAATCTTGATTCAAGATTCATGAATCGAATCATGAATCATGAATTGAATCATGAATAATAAACCATGAATCGAATCATGAATCATAAATCATGAATCATGAATCATGAATTGAATCATGAATCATGAATCATGAATCGAATCATGAATCATGAATCATGAATTGAATCATGAATCATGAATCATGAATCATGAATTGAATCATGAATAATGAATCATGAATCGAATCATGAATCATCAATCATGAATCATGAATTGAATCATGAATCATAAATCATGAATCATGAATCATGAATTGAATCATGAATTAAATCATGAATCATGAATCATAAATTGAATCATTAATCATGAATTGAATCATGAATCATGAATCACGAATCATGAATTGAATCATGAATTAAATCATGAATCATGGATTGAATCATGAATCATGAATCATTAATTGAATCATGAATCATGAATCATGAATTGAATCATGAATCATGAATTGAATCATGAATCATGAATCATGAATTGAATCATGAATCATGAATTGAATCATGAATCATGAATCATGAATTGAATCATGAATCACGAATCGATTCATGAATCATGAATTGAATCATGAATCATGAATAGAATCATGAATCATGAATCATGAATCGATTCATGAATCATGAATTGAATCATGAATCATGAATCATGAATTGAATCATGAATTATGAATCGAATTATGAATCATAAATTGAATCATGAATCATGAATCATGAATCATGAATTGAATTATAATTTGAAACATGAATCATGAATTAAATCATGAATTGAATCATGAATCATGAATCATGAATTGAATCATGAATCATGAATCATGAATTGAATCATGTATCATGAATCATAAATCGAATCATGAATCATGAATTGAATCATGAAACGAATCATAAATTGAATCATGAATCATAAATCATGAATTGAATCATGAATCATGAATTATGAATCATGAATTGAATCATGAATCATGAATCATGAATCATGAATTGAATCATGAATTAAATCATGAATCATGAATCATAAATTGAATCATGAATCATGAATTGATTCATGAATTAAATCATGAATCATGAATTGAATCATGAATCATGAATCATTAATCATGAATTGAATCATGAATCATGAATCATGAATCGAATCATGAATCATGAATTGATTCATGAATTAAATCATGAATCATGAATTGAATCATGAATCATGAATTGAATCATGAATCATGAATCATGAATTGAATCATGAACCATGAATCATAAATCGAATCATGAATCATGAATCATGAATTGAATCATGAATTATGAATCGAATTATGAATCATAAATTGAATCATGAATCATGAATCATGAATCATGAATTGAATTATAATTTGAAACATGAATCATGAATTAAATCATGAATTGAATCATGAATCATGAATCATGAATTGAATCATGAATCATGAATCATGAATTGAATCATGTATCATGAATCATAAATCGAATCATGAATCATGAATTGAATCATGAAACGAATCATAAATTGAATCATGAATCATAAATCATGAATTGAATCATGAATCATGAATTATGAATCATGAATTGAATCATGAATCATGAATCATGAATCATGAATTGAATCATGAATTAAATCATGAATCATGAATCATAAATTGAATCATGAATCATGAATTGATTCATGAATTAAATCATGAATCATGAATTGAATCATGAATCATGAATCATTAATCATGAATTGAATCATGAATCATGAATCATGAATCGAATCATGAATCATGAATTGAATCATGAATCATGAATCATGAATTGAATCATGAACCATGAATCATAAATCGAATCATGAATCATGAATCATGAATTGAATCATGAATTATGAATCATGAATCGAATCATGAATCATGAATTGAATCATGAATCATCATTTATAAATCGAATCATGAATCATGAATTGAATCATGAATCATGAATCATGAATCATGAATTGAATCATGAATAATGAATCATGAATCATGAATCATGAATCATGAATCATGAATTGAATCATGAATCATGAATCATGAATCATGAATTGAATCATGAATTAAATCATGAATCATGAATCATAAATTGAATCATGAATCATGAATTGAATCATGAATCATGAATCATGAATCATGAATTGAATCATGAATTAAATCATGAATCATGGATTGAATCATGAATCATGAATCATGAATTGAATCATGAATCATGAATCATGAATCGAATCATGAATCATGAATCATGAATCATGAATTGAATCATGAATCATGAATCATGAATTGAATCATGAATCACCAATCGATTCATGAATCATGAATTGAATCATGAATCATGAATAGAATCATGAATCATGAATCGATTCATAATTCATGAATTGAATCATGAATCATGAATCATGAATTGAATCATGAATCGAATCATGAATCATGAATTGAATCATGAATCATGAATCATGAATTGAATCATGAATCATGAATTGAATCATGAATCATGAATCATGAATTGAATCATGAATCATGAATCATGAATCGAATCATAAATCATGAATTGAATCATGAATCTTAAATCGAATCATGAATCATTAATTGAATCATGAATCATGAATCATGAATCATGAATTGAATCATGAATCATGAATCATGAATCGAATCATAAATCTTGATTCAAGATTCATGAATCGAATCATGAATCATGAATTGAATCATGAATAATAAACCATGAATCGAATCATGAATCATAAATCATGAATCATGAATCATGAATTGAATCATGAATCATGAATCATGAATCGAATCATGAATCATGAATCATGAATTGAATCATGAATCATGAATTGAATCATGAATCATTAATCTTGAATCAAATCATGAATCATGAATCATGAATCATGAATTGAATTATAATTTGAAACATGAATCATGAATTAAATCATGAATTGAATCATGAATCATGAATTGAATCATGTATCATGAATCATAAATCGAATCATGAATCATGAATTGAATCATGAAACGAATCATAAATTGAATCATGAATCATAAATCATGAATTGAATCATGAATCATGAATTATGAATCATGAATTGAATCATGAATCATTAATCATGAATTGAATCATGAATCATGAATCATGAATTGAATCATGAATTAAATCATGAATCATGAATCATAAATTGAATCATGAATCATGAATTGATTCATCAATTAAATCATGAATCATGAATTGAATCATGAATCATGAATCATAAATCATGAATTGAATCATGAATCATGAATCATGAATCGAATCATGAATCATGAATTGATTCATGAATTAAATCATGAATCATGAATTGAATCATGAATCATGAATTGAATCATGAATCATGAATCATGAATTGAATCATGAACCATGAATCATAAATCGAATCATGAATCATGAATCATGAATTGAATCATGAATCATGAATCGAATCATGAATCATGAATCATGAATTGAATCATGAACCATGAATCATAAATCGAATCATGAATCATGAATCATGAATTGAATCATGAATCATGAATCGAATCATGAATCATGAATTGAATCATGAATCATCATTTATAAATCGAATCATGAATCATGAATTGAATCATGAATCATGAATCATGAATCATGAATTGAATCATGAATAATGAATCATGAATCGAATCATGAATCATGAATCATGAATCATGAATCATGAATTGAATCATGAATCATGAATCATGAATCATGAATTGAATCATGAATTAAATCATGAATCATGAATCATAAATTGAATCATGAATCATGAATTGAATCATGAATCATGAATCATGAATCATGAATTGAATCATGAATTAAATCATGAATCATGGATTGAATCATGAATCATGAATCATGAATCGAATCATGAATCATGGATTGAATCATGAATCATGAATCATGAATCGAATCATGAATCATGAATTGAATCATGAATCATGAATCATGAATTGAATCATGAATCATGAATCATGAATTGAATCATGAATCACCAATCGATTCATGAATCATGAATTGAATCATGAATCATGAATAGAATCATGAATCATGAATCGAATCATGAATCATGAATTGAATCATGAATCATGAATCATGAATCATGAATCATGAATTGAATCATGAATCATGAATTGAATCATGAATCATGAATCGAATCATAAATCATGAATTGAATCATGAATCATGAATCATAAATCGAATCATGAATCATTAATTGAATCATGAATCATGAATCATGAATCATGAATTGAATCATGAATCATGAATCATGAATCGAATCATAAATCTTGATTCAAGATTCATGAATCGAATCATGAATCATGAATTGAATCATGAATAATAAACCATGAATCGAATCATGAATCATAAATCATGAATCATGAATCATGAATTGAATCATGAATCATGAATCATGAATCGAATCATGAATCATGAATCATGAATTGAATCATGAATCATGAATTGAATCATGAATCATTAATCTTGAATCAAATCATGAATCTAGAATCATGAATCATGAATCATGAATTGAATCATGAATCATGAATTGAATCATGAATCATGAATTGAATCATGAATCATGAATTGATTCATGAATTGAATCATTAATAATGAATCATGAATCGTGAATTGAATTCTAATTTGAATCATGAATCATGAATTAAATCATGAATTGAATCATGAATCATGAATCATGAATTGAATCATGAATCATGAATCATAAATTGAATCATGAATCATGAATTGAATCATGAAACGAATCATAAATTGAATCATGAATCATGAATTGAATCATGAATCATGAATCATGAATTGAATCATGAATCATGAATTATGAATCATGAATTCAATCATGAATCATTAATCATGAATTCAATCATGAATCATGAATCATGAATCATGAATTGAATCATGAATTAAATCATGAATCATAAATTGAATCATGAATCATGGATCATAAATTGAATCATGAATCATGAATTGATTCATGAATTAAATCATGAATCATGAATTGAATCATGAATCATGAATCATGAATTGAATAATGAATCATGAATCATGAATCGAATCATGAATCATGAATTGAATCATGAATCATGAATCGAATCATGAATCATGAATCATGAATTGAATCATGAATCATGAATTATGAATCATGAGTCATGAATCGAATCATGAATCATGAATCATTAATCATGAATTGAATCATGAATCATTAATCATGAAATAAATCATGAATCATGAATCATGAATCATGAATTGAATCATGAATTAAATCATGAATCATGAATCATTAATCATGAATTGAATCATGAATCATGAATCATGAATTGAATCATGAATTAAATCATGAATCATGAATCATAAATTGAATCATGAATCATGAATCATAAATTGAATCATGAATCATTAATTGATTCATGAATTAAATCATGAATCATGAATTGAATAATGAATCATGAATCATGAATCATGAATTAAATCATGAATCATGAATCATAAATTGAATCATGAATCAAGAATTGATTCATGAATTAAATCATGAATCATGAATTGAATCATGAATCATGAATCATTAATCATGAATTGAATCATTAATCATGAATCATGAATCGAATCATGAATCATGAATTGATTCAAAAATTAAATCATGAATCATGAATTGAATCATGAATCATGAATTGAATCATGAATCATGAATTGAATCATGAACCATGAATCATAAATCGAATCATGAATCATGAATCATGAATTGAATCATGAATCATGAATCATGAATCATGAATTGAATCATGAATTAAATCATGAATCATGAATCATTAATCATGAATTGAATCATGAATCATGAATCATGAATTGAATCATGAATTAAATCATGAATCATGAATCATAAATTGAATCATGAATCATGAATCATAAATTGAATCATGAATCATTAATTGATTCATGAATTAAATCATGAATCATGAATTGAATAATGAATCATGAATCATGAATCATGAATTGAATCATGAATCATGAATCATGAATCGAATCATGAATCATGAATTGATTCATGAATTAAATCATGAATCATGAATTGAATCATGAATCATGAATTGAATCATGAATCATGAATCATGAATCATGAATTGAATTATGAATCATGAATCATGAATCGAATCATGAATCATGAATTAAATCATGAATCATGAATTGAATCATGAATCATGAATTGAATCATGAATCATGAATCATTAATCATGAATTGAATCATGAATCATGAATCATGAATCATGAATTGAATCATGAATTAAATCATGAATCATGAATCATAAATTGAATCATGAATCAAGAATTGATTCATGAATTAAATCATGAATCATGAATTGAATCATGAATCATGAATCATTAATCATGAATTGAATCATTAATCATGAATCATGAATCGAATCATGAATCATGAATTGATTCAAAAATTAAATCATGAATCATGAATTGAATCATGAATCATGAATTGAATCATGAATCATGAATTGAATCATGAACCATGAATCATAAATCGAATCATGAATCATGAATCATGAATTGAATCATGAATCATCATTTATAAATCGAATCATGAATCATGAATTGAATCATGAATCATCATTTATAAATCGAATCATGAATCATGAATTGAATCATGAATCATGAATCATGAATCATGAATTGAATCATGAATAATGAATCATGAATCGAATCATGAATCATGAATCATGAATCATGAATCATGAATCATGAATTGAATCATGAATCATGAATCATGAATTGAATCATGAATTGAATCATGAATCATGAATCATGAATCATGAATTGAATCATGAATTAAATCATGAATCATGGATTGAATCATGAATCATGAATCATGAATCATGAATTGAATCATGAATCATGAATCATGAATCGAATCATGAATCATGAATTGAATCATGAATCATGAATCATGAATTGAATCATGAATCATGAATCGAATCATGAATCATGAATCATGAATTGAATCATGAATCATGAATTATGAATCATGAATTGAATCATGAATCATTAATCATTAATTAAATCATGAATCATGAATCATGAATCATGAATTGAATCATGAATTAAATCATGAATCATGAATCATAAATTGAATCATGAATCATGAATCATAAATTGAATCATGAATAATGAATTGATTCATGAATTAAATCATGAATCATGAATTGAATCATGAATCATGAATCATGAATCATGAATTGAATCATGAATCATGAATCATGAATCGAATCATGAATCATGAATTGAATCATGAATAATGAATCGAATCATGAATCATGAATTGAATCATGAATCATGAATCATGAATAGAATCATGAATCATGAATCATGAATCATGAATCGAATCATGAATCATGAATCATGAATTGAATCATAAATCATGAAACGAATCATGAATCATGAATTGAATCATGAATCATGAATCGAATCATGAATCATGAATCATGAATTGAATCATGAATCATGAATCATTAATCATTAATTGAATCATGAATCATGAATCATGAATCGAATCATGAATCATGAATTGATTCAAAAATTAAATCATGAATCATGAATTGAATCATGAATCATGAATTGAATCATGAATCATGAATTGAATCATGAATCATGAATCATGAATCGAATCATGAATCATGAATTGAATCATGAATCATCATTTATAAATCGAATCATGAATCATGAATTGAATCATGAATCGAATCATGAATCATGAATTGAATCATGAATAATGAATCATGAATCGAATCATGAATCATGAATCATGAATCATGAATTGAATCATGAATCATGAATCATGAATCATGAATTGAATCATGAATTAAATCATGAATCATGGATTGAATCATGAATCATGAATCATGAATCATGAATTGAATCATGAATCATGAATCATGAATCGAATCATGAATCATGAATTGAATCATGAATCATGAATCATGAATCGAATCATGAATCATGAATTGAATCATGAATCATGAATCGAATCATGAATCATGAATCATGAATTGAATCATGAATCATGAATTATGAATCATGAATTGAATCATAAATCATTAATCATTAATTAAATCATGAATCATGAATCATGAATCATGAATTGAATCATGAATTAAATCATGAATCATGAATCATAAATTGAATCATGAATCATGAATCATAAATTGAATCATGAATAATGAATTGATTCATGAATTAAATCATGAATCATGAATTGAATCATGAATCATGAATCATGAATCATGAATTGAATCATGAATCATGAATCATGAATCAAATCATGAATCATGAATTGAATCATGAATAATGAATCGAATCATGAATCATGAATTGAATCATGAATCATGAATAGAATCATGAATCATGAATCATGAATCATGAATTGAATCATAAATCATGAAACGAATCATGAATCATGAATTGAATCATGAATCATGAATCGAATCATGAATCATGAATCATGAATTGAATCATGAATCATGAATTATGAATCATGAATTGAATCATGAATCATTAATCATGAATTAAATCATGAATCATGAATCATGAATCATGAATTGAATCATGAATTAAATCATGAATCATGAATCATAAATTGAATCATGAATCATGAATCATAAATTGAATCATGAATAATGAATTGATTCATGAATTAAATCATGAATCATGAATTGAATCATGAATCATGAATCATGAATCGAATCATGAATCATGAATCATGAATCATGAATTGAATCATGAATCATGAATCATGAATCGAATCATGAATCATGAATTGAATCATGAATAATGAATCGAATCATGAATCATGAATTGAATCATGAATCATGAATCATGAATAGAATCATGAATCATGAATCATGAATCGAATCATGAATCATGAATCATGAATTGAATCATAAATCATGAAACGAATCATGAATCATGAATTGAATCATGAATCATGAATCATAAATCGAATCATGAATCATGAATTGAATCATGAATCATGAATCATGAATTGAATCATGAATAATGAATCATGAATCATGAATTGAATCATGAATTAAATTGAGAATCATGAATCATAAATTGAATCATTAATCATGAATCATGAATCGAATCATGAATCATGAATTGAATCATGAATAATGAATCGAATCATGAATCATGAATTGAATCATGAATCATGAATCATGAATTGAATCATGAATCATGAATCATGGATTGAATCATGAATCATGAATCATGAATCATGAATTGAATCATGAATCATGAATCATGAATTGAATCATGAATCATGAATTGAATCATGAATCATGAATCATGAATTGAATCATGAATCATGAATCATGAATTGAATCATGAATCATGAATCATGAATTGAATCATGAATCACGAATCGATTCATGAATCATGAATTGAATCATGAATCATGAATAGAATCATGAATCATGAATCATGGATCGATTCATGAATCATGAATTGAATCATGAATCATGAATCATGAATTGAATCATGAATCATGAATCGAATCATGAATCATAAATTGAATCATGAATCATGAATCATGAATCATGAATTGAATTATAATTTGAATCATGAATCATGAATTAAATCATGAATTGAATCATGAATCATGAATAATGAATTGAATCATGAATCATGAATCATGAATTGAATCATGAATCATGAATCATAAATCGAATCATGAATCATGAATTGAATCATGAAACGAATCATAAATTGAATCATGAATCATAAATCATGAATTGAATCATGAATCATGAATTATGAATCATGAATTGAATCATGAATCATTAATCATGAATTGAATCATGAATCATGAATCATGAATCATGAATTGAATCATGAATTAAATCATGAATCATGAATCATAAATTGAATCATGAATCATGAATTGATTCATGAATTAAATCATGAATCATGAATTGAATCATGAATCATGAATCATTAATCATGAATTGAATCATGAATCATGAATCATGAATCGAATCATGAATCATGAATTGATTCATGAATTAAATCATGAATCATGAATTGAATCATGAATCATGAATTGAATCATGAATCATGAATCATGAATTGAATCATGAACCATGAATCATAAATCGAATCAATAATCATGAATTGAATCATGAATCATGAATCATGAATCGAATCATGAATCATGAATTGAATCATGAATCATCATTTATAAATCGAATCATGAATCATGAATTGAATCATGAATCATGAATCATGAATTGAATCATGAATAATGAATCATGAATCGAATCATGAATCATGAATCATGAATCATGAATTGAATCATGAATCATGAATCATGAATCATGAATTGAATCATGAATTAAATCATGAATCATAAATTGAATCATGAATCATGAATTGAATCATGAATCATGAATCATGAATCATGAATTGAATCATGAATTAAATCATGAATCATGGATTGAATCATGAATCATGAATCATGAATCATGAATTGAATCATGAATCATGAATCATGAATCGAATCATGAATCATGAATTGAATCATGAATCATGAATCATGAATTGAATCATGAATCATGAATCATGAATTGAATCATGAATCACCAATCGATTCATGAATCATAAATTGAATCATGAATCATAATTAGAATCATGAATCATGAATCGATTCATAATTCATGAATTGAATCATGAATCATGAATCATGAATTGAATCATGAATCGAATCATGAATCATGAATTGAATCATGAATCATGAATCATGAATTGAATCATGAATCATGAATTGAATCATGAATCATGAATCATGAATTGAATCATGAATCATGAATCATGAATCGAATCATAAATCATGAATTGAATCATGAATCATGAATCATAAATCGAATCATGAATCATGAATTGAATCATGAATCATGAATCATGAATCATGAATTGAATCATGGATCATGAATCATGAATCGAATCATAAATCTTGATTCAAGATTCATGAATCGAATCATGAATCATGAATTGAATCATGAATAATGAACCATGAATCGAATCATGAATCATAAATCATGAATCATGAATCATGAATTGAATCATGAATCATGAATCATGAATCGAATCATGAATCATGAATCATGAATTGAATCATGAATCATGAATTGAATCATGAATCATGAATCTTGAATCAAATCATGAATCATGAATCTAGAATCATGAATCATGAATTGAATCATGAATCATGAATTGAATCATGAATCATGAATTGATTCATGAATTGAATCATTAATAATGAATCATGAATCGTGAATTGAATTATAATTTGAATCATGAATCATGAATTAAATCATGAATTGAATCATGAATCATGAATCATGAATTGAATCATGAATCATGAATCATAAATTGAATCATGAATCATGAATTGAATCATGAAACGAATCATAAATTGAATCATGAATCATGAATTGAATCGTGAATCATGAATCATGAATTGAATCATGAATCATGAATTATGAATGATGAATTGAATCATGAATTGAATCATGAATCATGAATCATGAATCATGAATTGAATCATGGATCATGAATCATGAATTGAATCATGAATCATGAATCATGAATTGAATCATGAATTAAATCATGAATCATAAATTGAATCATGAATCATGGATCATAAATTGAATCATGAATCATGAATTGATTCATGAATTAAATCATGAATCATGAATTGAATCATGAATCATGAATCATGAATTGAATCATGAATCATGAATCGAATCATGAATCATGAATTGAATCATGAATCATGAATCGAATCATGAATCATGAATCATGAATTGAATCATGAATCATGAATTATGAATCATGAGTCATGAATGGAAATCATGAATCATGAATCATTATTCATGAATTGAATCATGAATCATTAATCATGAATTAAATCATGAATCATGAATCATGAATCATGAATTGAATCATGAATTAAATCATGAATCATGAATCATTAATCATGAATTGAATCATGAATCATGAATCATGAATTGAATCATGAATTAAATCATGAATCATGAATCATAAATTGAATCATGAATCATGAATCATAAATTGAATCATGAATCATTAATTGATTCATGAATTGAATCATGAATCATGAATCATGAATCGAATCATGAATCATGAATTGAATCATGAATAATGAATCGAATCATGAATCATGAATTGAATCATGAATCATGAATCATGAATAGAATCATGAATCATGAATCATGAATCATGAATCATGAATTGAATCATGAATCGAATCATGAATCATGAATCATGAATTGAATCATGAATCATGAATCATTAATCATGAATTGAATCATGAATCATGAATCATGAATCGAATCATGAATCATGAATTGATTCAAAAATTAAATCATGAATCATGAATTGAATCATGAATTAAATCATGAATCATGGATTGAATCATGAATCATGAATCATGAATCATGAATTGAATCATGAATCATGAATCATGAATCGAATCATGAATCATGAATTGAATCATGAATCATGAATCATGAATTGAATCATGAATCATGAATCATGAATTGAATCATGAATCACCAATCGATTCATGAATCATAAATTGAATCATGAATCATAATTAGAATCATGAATCATGAATCGATTCATAATTCATGAATTGAATCATGAATCATGAATCATGAATTGAATCATGAATCGAATCATGAATCATGAATTGAATCATGAATCATGAATCATGAATTGAATCATGAATCATGAATTGAATCATGAATCATGAATCATGAATTGAATCATGAATCATGAATCATGAATCGAATCATAAATCATGAATTGAATCATGAATCATGAATCATAAATCGAATCATGAATCATGAATTGAATCATGAATCATGAATCATGAATCATGAATTGAATCATGGATCATGAATCATGAATCGAATCATAAATCTTGATTCAAGATTCATGAATCGAATCATGAATCATGAATTGAATCATGAATAATGAACCATGAATCGAATCATGAATCATAAATCATGAATCATGAATCATGAATTGAATCATGAATCATGAATCATGAATCGAATCATGAATCATGAATCATGAATTGAATCATGAATCATGAATTGAATCATGAATCATGAATCTTGAATCAAATCATGAATCATGAATCTAGAATCATGAATCATGAATTGAATCATGAATCATGAATTGAATCATGAATCATGAATTGATTCATGAATTGAATCATTAATAATGAATCATGAATCGTGAATTGAATTATAATTTGAATCATGAATCATGAATTAAATCATGAATTGAATCATGAATCATGAATCATGAATTGAATCATGAATCATGAATCATAAATTGAATCATGAATCATGAATTGAATCATGAAACGAATCATAAATTGAATCATGAATCATGAATTGAATCGTGAATCATGAATCATGAATTGAATCATGAATCATGAATTATGAATGATGAATTGAATCATGAATTGAATCATGAATCATTAATCATGAATTGAATCATGAATCATGAATCATGAATTGAATCATGAATTAAATCATGAATCATAAATTGAATCATGAATCATGGATCATAAATTGAATCATGAATCATGAATTGATTCATGAATTAAATCATGAATCATGAATTGAATCATGAATCATGAATCATGAATTGAATCATGAATCATGAATCGAATCATGAATCATGAATTGAATCATGAATCATGAATCGAATCATGAATCATGAATCATGAATTGAATCATGAATCATGAATTATGAATCATGAGTCATGAATGGAAATCATGAATCATGAATCATTATTCATGAATTGAATCATGAATCATTAATCATGAATTAAATCATGAATCATGAATCATGAATCATGAATTGAATCATGAATTAAATCATGAATCATGAATCATTAATCATGAATTGAATCATGAATCATGAATCATGAATTGAATCATGAATTAAATCATGAATCATGAATCATAAATTGAATCATGAATCATGAATCATAAATTGAATCATGAATCATTAATTGATTCATGAATTGAATCATGAATCATGAATCATGAATCGAATCATGAATCATGAATTGAATCATGAATAATGAATCGAATCATGAATCATGAATTGAATCATGAATCATGAATCATGAATAGAATCATGAATCATGAATCATGAATCATGAATCATGAATTGAATCATGAATCATGAATCGAATCATGAATCATGAATCATGAATTGAATCATGAATCATGAATCATTAATCATGAATTGAATCATGAATCATGAATCATGAATCGAATCATGAATCATGAATTGATTCAAAAATTAAATCATGAATCATGAATTGAATCATGAATCATGAATTGAATCATGAATCATGAATTGAATCATGAATCATGAATCATGAATCGAATCATGAATCATGAATTGAATCATGAATCATCATTTATAAATCGAATCATGAATCATGAATTGAATCATGAATCGAATCATGAATCATGAATTGAATCATGAATAATGAATCATGAATCGAATCATGAATCATGAATCATGAATCATGAATCATGAATTGAATCATGAATCATGAATCATGAATCATGAATTGAATCATGAATTAAATCATGAATCATGGATTGAATCATGAATCATGAATCATGAATCATGAATTGAATCATGAATCATGAATCATGAATCGAATCATGAATCATGAATTGAATCATGAATCATGAATCATGAATCAAATCATGAATCATGAATTGAATCATGAATCATGAATCGAATCATGAATCATGAATCATGAATTGAATCATGAATCATGAATTATGAATCATGAATTGAATCATGAATCATTAATCATTAATTAAATCATGAATCATGAATCATGAATCATGAATTGAATCATGAATTAAATCATGAATCATGAATCATAAATTGAATCATGAATCATGAATCATAAATTGAATCATGAATAATGAATTGATTCATGAATTAAATCATGAATCATGAATTGAATCATGAATCATGAATCATGAATCATGAATTGAATCATGAATCATGAATCATGAATCGAATCATGAATCATGAATTGAATCATGAATAATGAATCGAATCATGAATCATGAATTGAATCATGAATCATGAATCATGAATAGAATCATGAATCATGAATCATGAATCATGAATCGAATCATGAATCATGAATCATGAATTGAATCATAAATCATGAAACGAATCATGAATCATGAATTGAATCATGAATCATGAATCGAATCATGAATCATGAATCATGAATTGAATCATGAATCATGAATTATGAATCATGAATTGAATCATGAATCATTAATCATGAATTAAATCATGAATCATGAATCATGAATCATGAATTGAATCATGAATTAAATCATGAATCATGAATCATAAATTGAATCATGAATCATGAATCATAAATTGAATCATGAATAATGAATTGATTCATGAATTAAATCATGAATCATGAATTGAATCATGAATCATGAATCGAATCATGAATCATGAATCATGAATCATGAATTGAATCATGAATCATGAATCATGAATCGAATCATGAATCATGAATTGAATCATGAATAATGAATCGAATCATGAATCATGAATTGAATCATGAATCATGAATCATGAATAGAATCATGAATCATGAATCATGAATCGAATCATGAATCATGAATCATGAATTGAATCATAAATCATGAAACGAATCATGAATCATGAATTGAATCATGAATCATGAATCATAAATCGAATCATGAATCATGAATTGAATCATGAATCATGAATCATGAATTGAATCATGAATAATGAATCATGAATCATGAATTGAATCATGAATTAAATTGAGAATCATGAATCATAAATTGAATCATTAATCATGAATCATGAATCATGAATTGAATCATGAATCATGAATTGAATCATGAATCATGAATAATGGATTGAATCATGAATCATGAATCATGAATCATGAATTGAATCATGAATCATGAATTGAATCATGAATCATGAATTGAATCATGAATCATGAATCATGAATTGAATCATGAATCATGAATCATGAATTGAATCATGAATCACGAATCGATTCATGAATCATGAATTGAATCATGAATCATGAATAGAATCATGAATCATGAATCATGAATCGATTCATGAATCATGAATTGAATCATGAATCATGAATCATGAATTGAATCATGAATCATGAATCGAATCATGAATCATAAATTGAATCATGAATCACGAATCATGAATCATGAATTGAATTATAATTTGAATCATGAATCATGAATTAAATCATGAATTGAATCATGAATCATGAATCATGAATTGAATCATGACTCATGAATCATGAATTGAATCATGAATCATGAATCATAAATCGAATCATGAATCATGAATTGAATCATGAAACGAATCATAAATTGAATCATGAATCATAAATCATGAATTGAATCATGAATCATGAATTATGAATCATGAATTGAATCATGAATCATTAATCATGAATTGAATCATGAATCATGAATCATGAATTGAATCATGAATTAAATCATGAATCATGAATCATAAATTGAATCATGAATCATGAATTGATTCATGAATTAAATCATGAATCATGAATTGAATCATGAATCATGAATCATTAATCATGAATTGAATCATGAATCATGAATCATGAATCGAATCATGAATCATGAATTGATTCATGAATTAAATCATGAATCATGAATTGAATCATGAATCATGAATTGAATCATGAATCATGAATCATGAATTGAATCATGAACCATGAATCATAAATCGAATCATGAATCATGAATTGAATCATGAATCATGAATCATGAATCGAATCATGAATCATGAATTGAATCATGAATCATCATTTATAAATCGAATCATGAATCATGAATTGAATCATGAATCATGAATCATGAATTGAATCATGAATAATGAATCATGAATCGAATCATGAATCATGAATCATGAATCATGAATTGAATCATGAATCATGAATCATGAATCATGAATTGAATCATGAATTAAACCATGAATCATGAATCATAAATTGAATCATGAATCATGAATTGAATCATGAATCATGAATCATGAATCATGAATTGAATCATGAATTAAATCATGAATCATGGATTAAATCATGAATCATGAATCATGAATCATGAATTGAATCATGAATCATGAATCATGAATTGAATCATGAATCATGAATCATGAATTGAATCATGAATCACCAATCGATTCATGAATCATAAATTGAATCATGAATCATGAATAGAATCATGAATCATGAATCGATTCATAATTCATGAATTGAATCATGAATCATGAATCATGAATTGAATCATGAATCGAATCATGAATCATGAATTGAATCATGAATCATGAATCATGAATTGAATCATGAATCATGAATTGAATCATGAATCATGAATCATGAATTGAATCATGAATCATGAATCATGAATCGAATCATAAATCATGAATTGAATCATGAATCATGAATCATAAATCGAATCATGAATCATGAATTGAATCATGAATCATGAATCATGAATTGAATCATGAATCATGAATCATGAATCGAATCATAAATCTTGATTCAAGATTCATGAATCGAATCATGAATCATGAATTGAATCATGAATAATGAACCATGAATCGAATCATGAATCATAAATCATGAATCATGAATCATGAATTGAATCATGAATCATGAATCATGAATCGAATCATGAATCATGAATCATGAATTGAATCATGAATCATGAATTGAATCATGAATCATTAATCTTGAATCAAATCATGAATCATGAATCTAGAATCATGAATCATGAATCATGAATTGAATCATGAATCATGAATTGAATCATGAATCATGAATTGATTTATGAATTGAATCATTAATAATGAATCATGAATCGTGAATTGAATTATAATTTGAATCATGAATCATGAATTAAATCATGAATTGAATCATGAATCATGAATCATGAATTGAATCATGAATCATGAATCATAAATTGAATCATGAATCATGAATTGAATCATGAAACGAATCATAAATTGAATCATGAATCATGAATTGAATCATGAATCATGAATCATGAATTGAATTATGAATCATGAATTATGAATGATGAATTGAATCATGAATTGAATCATGAATCATTAATCATGAATTAAATCATGAATCATGAATCATGAATTGAATCATGAATTAAATCATGAATCATAAATTGAATCATGAATCATGGATCATAAATTGAATCATGAATCATGAATTGATTCATGAATTAAATCATGAATCATGAATTGAATCATGAATCATGAATCATGAATCGAATCATGAATCATGAATTGAATCATGAATCATGAATCGAATCATGAATCATGAATCATGAATTGAATCATGAATCATGAATTATGAATCATGAGTCATGAATCGAATCATGAATCATGAATCATTAATCATGAATTGAATCATGAATCATTAATCATGAATTAAATCATGAATCATGAATCATGAATCATGAATTGAATCATGAATTAAATCATGAATCATGAATCATTTATCATGAATTGAATCATGAATCATGAATCATGAATTGAATCATGAATTAAATCATGAATCATGAATCATAAATTGAATCATGAATCATGAATCATAAATTGAATCATGAATCATTAATTGATTCATGAATTAAATCATGAATCATGAATTGAATCATGAATCATGAATCATGAATCATGAATTGAATCATGAATCATGAATCATGAATCGAATCATGAATCATGAATTGATTCATGAATTAAATCATGAATCATGAATTGAATCATGAATCATGAATTGAATCATGAATCATGAATCATGAATCATGAATTGAATTATGAATCATGAATCATGAATCAAATCATGAATCATGAATTGAATCATGAATCATGAATCGAATCATGAATCATGAATTGAATCATGAATCATGAATAGAATCATGAATCATGAATCATGATTCATGAATCGAATCATAAATCATGAATCATGAATCGAATCATGAAACGAATCATGAATCATGAATTGAATCATGAATCATGAATCATAAATCGAATCATGAATCATGAATCATGAATTGAATCATGAATCATGAATCGAATCATGAATCATGAATTGAATCATGAATCATCAATCATAAATCGAATCATGAATCATGAATTGAATCATGAATCATGAATTGAATCATGAATAATGAATCATGAATCGAATCATGAATCATGAATCATGAATCATGAATCATGAATTGAATCATGAATCATGAATCATGAATTAAATCATGAATTAAATCATGAATCATGAATCATAAATTGAATCATGAATCATGAATTGAATCATGAAGCATGAATCATGAATCATGAATCATGAATTGAATCATGAATTAAATCATGAATCATGAATCATAAATTGAATCATGAATCATGAATTGAATCATGAATCATGAATCATGAATCATGAATTGAATCATGAATTAAATCATGAATCATGGATTGAATCATGAATCATGAATCATGAATTGAATCATGAATCATGAATCATGAATCGAATCTTGAATCATGAATTGAATCATGAATCATGAATCATGAATTGAATCATGAATCATGAATCGAATCATGAATTATGAATTGAATCATGAATCATGAATTGAATCATGAATCATGAATTGAATCATGAATCATGAATCATGAATCATAAATTGAATCATGAATCATGAATTGAATCATGAATCATGAATCATGAATTGAATCATGAATAATGAATCATGAATCGAATCATGAATCATGAATCATGAATCATGAATCATGAATCATGAATTGAATCATGAATCATGAATCATGAATCATGAATTGAATCATGAATTAAATCATAAATCATGAATCATAAATTGAATCATGAATCATGAATTGAATCATGAATCATGAATCATGAATTGAATCATGAATTAAATCATGAATCATGGATTGAATCATGAATCATGAATCATGAATTGAATCATGAATCATGAATCATGAATCGAATCATGAATCATGAATTGAATCATGAATCATGAATCGAATCTTGAATCATGAATTGAATCATGAATCATAAATCATGAATAGAATCATGAATCATGAATCATGAATCATGAATCGAATCATGAATCATGAAACGAATCATGAATCATGAATTGAATCATGAATCATGAATCATAATTCGAATCATAAATCATGAATCATGAATTGAATCATGAATCATCAATCATAAATCGAATCATGAATCATGAATTGAATCATGAATCATGAATCATGAATCATGAATTGAATCATGAATAATGAATCATGAATCGAATCATGAATCATGAATCATGAATCATGAATCATGAATCATGAATTGAATCATGAATCATGAATCATGAATCATGAATTGAATCATGAATTAAATCATGAATCATGAATCATAAATTGAATCATGAATCATGAATTGAATCATGAATCATGAATCATGAATCATGAATTGAATCATAAATTAAATCATGAATCATGAATCATGAATTGAATCATGAATCATGAATCATGAATCGAATCATGAATTGAATCATGAATCATGAATCATGAATTGAATCATGAATCATGAATCATGAATCATGAATTGAATCATGAATTAAATCATGAATCATGGATTGAATCATGAATCATGAATCATGAATTGAATCATGAATCATGAATCATGAATCGAATAATGAATCATGAATTGAATCATGAATCATGAATCATGAATTGAATCATGAATCATGAATCATGAATCGAATCATGAATCATGAATTGAATCATGAATCATGAATCATGAATTGAATCATGAATCACGAATCATAAATTGAATCATGAATCATGAATTGAATCATGAATCATGAATCATGAATCATGAATTGAATCATGAATAATGAATCATGAATCGAATCATGAATCATGAATCATGAATCATGAATCATGAATTGAATCATGAATCATGAATCATGAATCATGAATTGAATCATGAATTAAATCATGAATCATGAATCATAAATTGAATCATGAATCATGAATTGAATCATGAATCATGAATCATGAATTGAATCATGAATTAAATCATGAATCATGGATTGAATCATGAATCATGAATCATGAATTGAATCATGAATCATGAATCATGAATCGAATCATGAATCATGAATTGAATCATGAATCATGAATCGAATCATGAATCATGAATTGAATCATGAATCATGAATCATGAATAGAATCATGAATCATGAATCGAATCATGAATCATGAATCATGAATCGAATCATGAATCATGAAACGAATCATGAATCATGAATTGAATCATGAATCATGAATCATAAATCGAATCATAAATCATGAATCATGAATTGAATCATGAATCATCAATCATAAATCGAATCATGAATCATGAATTGAATCATGAATCATGAATCATGAATCATGAATCGAATCATGAATCATGAATCATGAATCATGAATCATGAATTGAATCATGAATCATGAATCATGAATCGAATCATGAATTAAATCATGAATCATGAATCATAAATTGAATCATGAATCATGAATTGAATCATGAATCATGAATCATGAATCATGAATTGAATCATAAATTAAATCATGAATCATGGATTGAATCATGAATCATGAATCATGAATTGAATCATGAATCATGAATCATGAATCGAATCATGAATTGAATCATGAATCATGAATCATGAATTGAATCATGAATCATGAATTGAATCATGAATCACGAATCATAAATTGAATCATGAATCATGAATTGAATCATGAATCATGAATCATGAATCATGAATTGAATCATGAATCATGAATCATGAATTGAATCATGAATCATGAATCATAAATTGAATCATGAATCATGAATTGAATCATGAAACGAATCATAAATTGAATCATGAATCATGAATTATGAATCATGAATTGAATCATGAATCATTAATCATGAATTGAATCATGAATCATGAATCATGAATCATGAATTGAATCATTAATTAAATCATGAATCATAATTTAAATCATGAATCATGAATCATAAATTGAATCATGAATCATGAATTGATTCATGAATTAAATCATGAATCATGAATTGAATCATGAATCATGAATCATGAATCATGAATTGAATCATGAATCATGAATCATGAATCGAATCATGAATTGAATCATGAATCATGAATCATGAATTGAATCATGAATCATGAATTGAATCATGAATCACGAATCATAAATTGAATCATGAATCATGAATTGAATCATGAATCATGAATCATGAATCATGAATTGAATCATGAATCATGAATCATGAAATGAATCATGAATCATAAATTGAATCATGAATCATGAATTGAATCATGAAACGAATCATAAATTGAATCATGAATCATGAATCATGAATTGAATCATGAATCATGAATTATGAATCATGAATTGAATCATGAATCATTAATCATGAATTGAATCATGAATCATGAATCATGAATCATGAATTGAATCATTAATTAAATCATGAATCATGAATCATAAATTGAATCATGAATCATGAATCATAAATTGAATCATGAATCATGAATTGATTCATGAATTAAATCATGAATCATGAATTGAATCATGAATCATGAATCATGAATTGAATCATGAATCATGAATCATGAATCGAATCATGAATCATGAATTGAATCATGAATCGAATCATGAATCATGAATTGAATCATGAATCATGAATTATGAATAGAATCATGAATCATGAATCGAATCATGAATCATGAATCATGAATTGAATCATGAATCATGAAACGAATCATGAATCATGAATTGAATCATGAATCATGAATCATAAATCGAATCATGAATCATGAATTGAATCATGAATCATGAATCATGAATCGAATCATGAATCATGAATTGAATCATGAATCATCAATCATAAATTGAATCATGAATTGAATCATGAATCATGAATCATGAATTGAATCATGAATAATGAATCATGAATCGAATCATGAATCATGAATCATGAATCATGAATCATGAATTGAATCATGAATCATGAATCATGAATCATGAATTGAATCATGAATTAAATCATGAATCATGGATTGAATCATGAATCATGAATCATGAATCATGAATTGAATCATGAATCATGAATCATGAATCGAATCATGAATCATGAATTGAATCATGAATCATGAATTGAATCATGAATCATGAATCATGAATTGAATCATGAATCACGAATCGATTCATGAATCATGAATTGAATCATGAATCATGAATTGAATCATGAATCATGAATCATGAATCGATTCATGAATCATGAATTGAATCATGAATCATGAATCATGAATTGAATCATGAATCGAATCATGAATCATGAATTGAATCATGAATCATGAATCATGAATCATGAATCGAATCATGAATCATTAATTGAATCATGAATCATGAATCATGAATTGAATCATGAATCATGAATCATGAATCGAATCATAAATCATGAATTGAATCATGAATCATGAATCATAAATCGAATCATGAATCATTAATTGAATCATGAATCATGAATCATGAATCATGAATTGAATCATGAATCATGAATCGAATCATAAATCTTGATTCAAGATTCATGAATCGAATCATGAATCATGAATTGAATCATGAATAATGAACCATGAATCGAATCATGAATCATAAATCATGAATCATGAATCATGAATTGAATCATGAATCATGAATCATAAATCGAATCATGAATCATGAATCATGAATTGAATCATGAATCATGAATTGAATCATGAATCATGAATTGAATCATGAATCATGAATTGAATCATGAATCATGAATTGATTCATGAATTGAATCATTACTAATGAATCATGAATCGTGAATTGAATTATAATTTGAATCATGAATCATGAATTAAATCATGAATTGAATCATGAATCATGAATCATGAATTGAATCATGAATCATGAATCATAAATCGAATCATGAATCATGAATTGAATCATGAAACGAATCATAAATTGAATCATGAATCATGAATTGAATCATGAATCATGAATCATGAATTGAATCATGAATCATGAATTATGAATCATGAATTGAATCATGAATCATTAATCATGAATTGAATCATGAATCATGAATCATGAATCATGAATTGAATCATGAATTAAATCATGAATCATGATTCATGAATTGAATCATGAATCATGAATCATGAATCGAATCATGAATCATGAATTGAATCATGAATCATGAATCGAATCATGAATCATGAATCATGAATTGAATCATGAATCATGAATTATGAATCATGAATTGAATCATGAATCATTAATCATGAATTGAATCATGAATCATTAATCATGAATCATGAATTGAATCATGAATTAAATCATGAATCATGAATCATAAATTGAATCATGAATCATGAATCATAAATTGAATCATGAATCATTAATTGATTCATGAATTAAATCATGAATCATGAATTGAATCATGAATCATGAATCATGAATCATAAATTGAATCATGAATCATGAATCGAATCATGAATCATGAATTGATTCATGAATTAAATCATGAATCATGAATTGAATCATGAATCATGAATTGAATCATGAATCATGAATCATGAATTGAATTATGAATCATGAATCATGAATCGAATCATGAATCATGAATTGAATCATGAATCATGAATCGAATCATGAATCATGAATTGAATCATGAATCATGAATCATGAATAGAATCATGAATCATGAATCATGAATCATGAATCGAATCATAAATCATGAATCATGAATCGAATCATGAATCATGTATTGAATCATGAATCATGAATCATAAATCGAATCATGAATCATGAATCATGAATTGAATCATGAATCATGAATCGAATCATGAATCATGAATTGAATCATGAATCATCAATCATAAATCAAATCATGAATCATGAATTGAATCATGAATCATGAATCATGAATTGAATCATGAATAATGAATCATGAATCGAATCATGAATCATGAATCATGAATCATGAATCATGAATTGAATCATGAATCATGAATCATGAATCATGAATTGAATCATGAATTAAATCATGAATCATGAATCATAAATTGAATAATGAATCATGAATTGAATCATGAATCATGAATCATGAATCATGAATTGAATCATGAATTAAATCATGAATCATGAATTGAATCATGAATCATGAATCATGAATCATGAATTGAATCATGAATTGAATCATGAATCATGATTAATGAATCGAATCATGAATCATGAATTGAATCATGAATCATGAATCATGAATTGAATCATGAATCATGAATTGAATCATGAATCACGAATCATAAATTGAATCATGAATCATGAATTGAATCATGAATCATGAATCATGAATCATGAATTGAATCATGAATAATGAATCATGAATCGAATCATGAATCATGAATCATGAATCATGAATCATGAATTGAATCATGAATAATGAATCATGAATCGAATCATGAATCATGAATCATGAATCATGAATCATGAATTGAATCATGAATCATGAATCATGAATCATGAATCATGAATTGAATCATGAATTAAATCATGAATCATGAATCATAAATTGAATCATGAATCATGAATCATGAATTGAATCATGAATTAAATCATGAATCATGGATTGAATCATGAATCATGAATCATGAATCATGAATTGAATCATGTATCATGAATCATGAATCGAATCATGAATCATGAATTGAATCATGAATCATGAATCGAATCATGAATCATGAATTGAATCATGAATCATGAATAGAATCATGAATCATGAATCATGAATCGAATCATGAATCATGAATCATGAATCGAATCATGAATCATGAAACGAATCATGAATCATGAATTGAATCATGAATCATGAATCATAAATCGAATCATGAATCATGAATCATGAATTGAATCATGAATCATGAATCGAATCATGAATCATGAATTGAATCATGAATCATCAATCATAAATCGAATCATGAATCATGAATTGAATCATGAATCATGAATCATGAATTGAATCATGAATAATGAATCATGAATCGAATCATGAATCATGAATCATGAATCATGAATTGAATCATGAATCATGAATCATGAATTGAATTATGAATTAAATCATGAATCATGAATCATAAATTGAATCATGAATCATGAATTAAATCATGAATCATGAATCATGAATCATGAATTGAATCATGAATTAAATCATGAATCATGGATTGAATCATGAATCATGAATCAGGAATCATGAATTGAATCATGAATCATGAATCATGAATCGAATCATGAATTGAATCATGAATCATGAATCATGAATTGAATCATGATTCATGAATTGAATCATGAATCACGAATCATAAATTGAATCATGAATCATGAATTGAATCATGAATCATGAATCATGAATCATGAATTAAATCATGAATAATGAATCATGAATCGAATCATGAATCATGAATCATGAATCATGAATCATGAATTGAATCATGAATCATGAATCATGAATCATGAATTGAATCATGAATTAAATCATGAATCATAAATTGAATCATGAATCATGAATTGAATCATGAATCATGAATCATGAATTGAATCATGAATTAAATCATGAATCATGGATTGAATCATGAATCATGAATCATGAATCATGAATTGAATCATGAATCATGAATCATGAATCGAATCATGAATCATGAATTGAATCATGAATCATGAATCATGAATTGAATCATGAATCATGAATTGAATCATGAATCACGAATCGATTCATGAATCATGAATTGAATCATGAATCATGAATAGAATCATGAATCATGAATCATGAATCGATTCATGAATCATGAATTGAATCATGAATCATGAATCATGAATTGAATCATGAATCATGAATTGAATCATGAATCATGAATCATGAATCGAATCATGAATCATGAATTAAATCATGAATCATCAATCATGAATCATGAATTAAATCATGAATCATGAATCATGAATCATGAATCGAATCATAAATCATGAATTGAATCATGAATCATGAATCATAAATCGAATCATGAATCATTAATTGAATCATGAATCATGAATCATGAATTGAATCATGAATCATGAATTATGAATCGAATCATAAATCTTGATTCAAGATTCATGAATCGAATCATGAATCATGAATTGAATCATGAATAATTAACCATGAATCGAATCATGAATCATAAATCATGAATCATGAATCATGAATTGAATCATGAATCATGAATCATGAATCGAATCATGAATCATGAATCATGAATTGAATCATGAATCATGAATTGAATCATGAATCATTAATCTTGAATCAAATCATGAATCATGAATCTAGAATCATGAATTGAATCATGAATCATGAATTGAATCATGAATCATGAATTGATTCATGAATTGAATCATTAATAATGAATCATGAATCATGAATTGAATTATAATTTGAATCATGAATCATGAATTAAATCATGAATTGAATCATGAATCATGAATCATGAATTGAATCATGAATCATAAATCGAATCATGAATCATGAATTGAATCATGAAACGAATCATAAATTGAATCATGAATCATGAATTGAATCATGAATCATGAATCATGAATTGAATCATGAATCATGAATTATGAATCATGAATTGAATCATGAATCATGAATCATGAATTGAATCATGAATTAAATCATGAATCATGAATCATAAATTGAATCATGAATCATGAATCATAAATTGAATCATGAATCATGAATTGATTCATGAATTAAATCATGAATCATGAACTGAATCATGAATCATGAATCATGAATTGAATCATGAATCATGAATCATGAATCGAATCATGAATTGAATCATGAATCATGAATCGAATCATGAATCATGAATTGAATCATGAATCATGAATCATGAATAGAATCATGAATCATGAATCATGAATTGAATCATGAATCATGAATCATGAATTGAATCATGAATCATGAATCGAATCATGAATCATGAATTGAATCATGAATCATGAATCATGAATAGAATCATGAATCATGAATTATGAATTGAATCATGAATCATGAATCATGAATCGAATCATGAATCATGAATCATGAATTGAATCATGAATCATGAATCGAATCATAAATCATGATTCAAGAATCATGAATCGAATCATGAATCATGAATTGAATCATGAATCATGAATCATGAATCATGAATTGAATCATGAATCATGAATCATGAATATAATCATGAATCATGAATCATGAATCATGAATTGAATCATGAATTAAATCATGAATCATGAATCATAAATTGAATCATGAATCATGAATTGAATCATGAATCATAAATCATGAATCATGAATTGAATCATGAATTAAATCATGAATCATGGATTGAATCATGAATCATGAATCATGAATCATGAATCATGAATCATGAATTGAATCATGAATCATGAATCAAGAATCGAATCATGAATCATGAATTGAATCATGAATCATGAATTGAATCATGAATCATGAATCATAAATCGAATCATGAATCATGAATTGAATCATGAAACGAATCATAAATTGAATCATGAATCATGAATCATGAATTGAATCATGAATCATGAATTATGAATCATGAATTGAATCATGAATCATTAATCATGAATTGAATCATGAATCATGAATCATGAATCATTAATTGAATCATTAATTAAATCATGAATCATGAATCATAAATTGAATCATGAATCATGAATCATAAATTGAATCATGAATCATGAATTGATTCATGAATTAAATCATGAATTGAATCATGAATCATGAATCATGAATCATGAATTGAATCATGAATCATGAATCATGAATCGAATAATGAATCATGAATTGAATCATGAATCGATTCATGAATCATGAATTGAATCATGAATCATGAATCATGAATTGAATCATGAATCATGAATCGAATCATGAATCATAAATTGAATCATGAATCACGAATCATGAATCATGAATTGAATTATAATTTGAATCATGAATCATGAATTAAATCATGAATTGAATCATGAATCATGAATCATGAATTGAATCATGAATCATGAATCATGAATTGAATCATGAATCATGAATCATAAATCGAATCATGAATCATGAATTGAATCATGAAACGAATCATAAATTGAATCATGAATCATAAATCATGAATTGAATCATGAATCATGAATTATGAATCATGAATTGAATCATGAATCATTAATCATGAATTGAATCATGAATCATGAATCATGAATCATGAATTGAATCATGAATTAAATCATGAATCATGAATCATAAATTGAATCATGAATCATGAATTGATTCATGAATTAAATCATGAATCATGAATTGAATCATGAATCATGAATCATTAATCATGAATTGAATCATGAATCATGAATCATGAATCGAATCATGAATCATGAATTGATTCATGAATCATGAATTGAATCATGAATCATGAATCATGAATTGAATCATGAACCATGAATCATAAATCGAATCATGAATCATGAATTGAATCATGAATCATGAATCATGAATCGAATCATGAATCATGAATCATCATTTATAAATCGAATCATGATTTATGAATTGAATCATGAATCATGAATCATGAATTGAATCATGAATAATGAATCATGAATCGAATCATGAATCATGAATCATGAATCATGAATTGAATCATGAATCATGAATCATGAATCATGAATTGAATCATGAATTAAATCATGAATCATGAATCATAAATTGAATCATGAATCATGAATTGAATCATGAATCATGAATCATGAATTGAATCATGAATTAAATCATGAATCATGGATTGAATCATGAATCATGAATCATGAATCATGAATTGAATCATGAATTATGAATCATGAATTGAATCATGAATCATGAATCATGAATTGAATCATGAATCACCAATCGATTCATGAATCATAAATTGAATCATGAATCATTAATAGAATCATGAATCATGAATCGATTCATAATTCATGAATTGAATCATGAATCATGAATCATGAATTGAATCATGAATCGAATCATGAATCATGAATTGAATCATGAATCATGAATCATGAATTGAATCATGAATCATGAATTGAATCATGAATCATGAATCATGAATTGAATCATGAATCATGAATCATGAATCGAATCATAAATCATGAATTGAATCATGAATCATGAATCATAAATCGAATCATGAATTGAATCATGAATCATGAATCATGAATCATGAATTGAATCATGAATCATGAATCATGAATCGAATCATAAATCTTGATTCAAGATTCATGAATCGAATCATGAATCATGAATTGAATCATGAATAATGAACCATGAATCGAATCATGAATCATAAATCATGAATCATGAATCATGAATCGAATCATGAATCATGAATCATGAATTGAATCATGAATCATGAATCATGAATTGAATCATAAATCATGAATTGAATCATGAATCATGAATTGAATCATGAATCATGAATTGAATCATGAATCACGAATCGAATCATGAATTATGAATTGAATCATGAATCGTGAATCATGAATAGAATCATGAATCATGAATCATGAAATGAATCATGAATCATGAATCATGAATCGAATAATGAATCATGAATTGAATCATGAATCGATTCATGAATCATGAATTGAATCATGAATCATGAATCATGAATTGAATCATGAATCATGAATCGAATCATGAATCATAAATTGAATCATGAATCACGAATCATGAATCATGAATTGAATTATAATTTGAATCATGAATCATGAATTAAATCATGAATTGAATCATGAATCATGAATCATGAATTGAATCATGAATCATGAATCATGAATTGAATCATGAATCATGAATCATAAATCGAATCATGAATCATGAATTGAATCATGAAACGAATCATAAATTGAATCATGAATCATAAATCATGAATTGAATCATGAATCATGAATTATGAATCATGAATTGAATCATGAATCATTAATCATGAATTGAATCATGAATCATGAATCATGAATCATGAATTGAATCATGAATTAAATCATGAATCATGAATCATAAATTGAATCATGAATCATGAATTGATTCATGAATTAAATCATGAATCATGAATTGAATCATGAATCATGAATCATTAATCATGAATTGAATCATGAATCATGAATCATGAATCGAATCATGAATCATGAATTGATTCATGAATCATGAATTGAATCATGAATCATGAATCATGAATTGAATCATGAACCATGAATCATAAATCGAATCATGAATCATGAATTGAATCATGAATCATGAATCATGAATCGAATCATGAATCATGAATCATCATTTATAAATCGAATCATGATTTATGAATTGAATCATGAATCATGAATCATGAATTGAATCATGAATAATGAATCATGAATCGAATCATGAATCATGAATCATGAATCATGAATTGAATCATGAATCATGAATCATGAATCATGAATTGAATCATGAATTAAATCATGAATCATGAATCATAAATTGAATCATGAATCATGAATTGAATCATGAATCATGAATTGAATCATGAATTAAATCATGAATCATGGATTGAATCATGAATCATGAATCATGAATCATGAATTGAATCATGAATCATGAATCATGAATTGAATCATGAATCATGAATCATGAATTGAATCATGAATCGCCAATCGATTCATGAATCATAAATTGAATCATGAATCATGAATAGAATCATGAATCATGAATCGATTCATAATTCATGAATTAAATCATGAATCATGAATCATGAATTGAATCATGAATCGAATCATGAATCATGAATTGAATCATGAATCATGAATCATGAATTGAATCATGAATCATGAATTGAATCATGAATCATGAATCATGAATTGAATCATGAATCATGAATCATGAATCGAATCATAAATCATGAATTGAATCATGAATCATGAATCATAAATCGAATCATGAATCATGAATTGAATCATGAATCATGAATCATGAATCATAAATTGAATCATGAATCATGAATCATGAATCGAATCATAAATCTTGATTCAAGATTCATGAATCGAATCATGAATCATGAATTGAATCATGAATAATGAACCATGAATCGAATCATGAATCATAAATCATGAATCATGAATCATGAATTGAATCATGAATCATGAATCATGAATCGAATCATGAATCATGAATCATGAATTGAATCATGAATCATGAATTGAATCATGAATCATTAATCTTGAATCAAATCATGAATCATGAATCTAGAATCATGAATCATGAATTGAATCATGAATCATGAATTGAATCATGAATCATGAATTGATTCATGAATTGAATCATTAATAATGAATCATGAATCGTGAATTGAATTATAATTTGAATCATGAATCATGAATTAAATCATGAATTGAATCATGAATCATGAATCATGAATTGAATCATGAATCATGAATCATAAATTCAATCATGAATCATGAATTGAATCATGAAACGAATCATAAATTGAATCATGAATCATGAATTGAATCATGAATCATGAATCATGAATTGAATCATGAATCATGAATTATGAATGATGAATTGAATCATGAATTGAATCATGAATCATTAATCATGAATTGAATCATGAATCATGAATCATGAATTGAATCATGAATTAAATCATGAATCATAAATTGAATCATGAATCATGGATCATAAATTGAATCATGAATCATGAATTGATTCATAAATTAAATCATGAATCATGAATTGAATCATGAATCATGAATCATGAATTGAATCATGAATCATGAATCATGAATCGAATCATGAATCATGAATTGAATCATGAATCATGAATCGAATCATGAATCATGAATCATGAATTGAATCATGAATCATGAATTATGAATCATGAGTCATGAATCGAATCATGAATCATGAATCATTAATCATGAATTGAATCATGAATCATTAATCATGAATTAAATCATGAATCATGAATTATGAATCATGAATTGAATCATGAATTAAATCATGAATCATGAATCATTAATCATGAATTGAATCATGAATCATGAATCATGAATTGAATCATGAATTAAATCATGAATCATGAATCATAAATTGAATCATGAATCATGAATCATAAATTGAATCATGAATCATTAATTGATTCATGAATTAAATCATGAATCATGAATTGAATCATGAATCATGAATCATGAATCATGAATTGAATCATGAATCATGAATCATGAATCGAATCATGAATCATGAATTGATTCATGAATTAAATCATGAATCATGAATTGAATCATGAATCATGAATTGAATCATGAATCATGAATCATGAATCATGAATCATGAATCATGAATTGAATTATGAATCATGAATCATGAATCGAATCATGAATCATGAATTGAATCATGAATCATGAATCGAATCATGAATCATGAATTGAATCATGAATCATGAATCATGAATAGAATCATGAATCATGAATCATGATTCATGAATCGAATCATAAATCATGAATCATGAATCGAATCATGAAACGAATCATGAATCATGAATTGAATCATGAATCATGAATCATAAATCGAATCATGAATCATGAATCATGAATTGAATCATGAATCATGAATCGAATCATGAATCATGAATTGAATCATGAATCATCAATCATAAATCGAATCATGAATCATGAATTGAATCATGAATCATGAATTGAATCATGAATAATGAATCAAGAAATGAATCATGAATCATGAATCATGAATCATGAATCATGAATTGAATCATGAATCATGAATCATGAATCATGAATTAAATCATGAATTAAATCATGAATCATGAATCATAAATTGAATCATGAATCATGAATTGAATCATGAATCATGAATCATGAATCATGAATTGAATCATGAATTAAATCATGAATCATGAATCATAAATTGAATCATGAATCATGAATTGAATCATGAATCATGAATCATGAATCATGAATCATGAATTGAATCATGAATCATGAATCATGAATCATGAATTGAATCATGAATTAAATCATGAATCATGGATTGAATCATGAATCATGAATCATGAATTGAATCATGAATCATGAATCATGAATCGAATCTTGAATCATGAATTGAATCATGAATCATGAATCATGAATTGAATCATGAATCATGAATCGAATCATGAATTATGAATTGAATCATGAATCATGAATTGAATCATGAATCATGAATTGAATCATGAATCATGAATCATGAATCATAAATTGAATCATGAATCATGAATTGAATCATGAATCATGAATCATGAATTGAATCATGAATAATGAATCGAATCATGAATCATGAATTGAATCATGAATCATGAATCGAATCATGAATCATGAATTGAATCATGAATCATAAATCATGAATAGAATCATGAATCATGAATCATGAATCATGAATCGAATCCTGAATCATGAATCATGAATCGAATCATGAATCATGAAACGAATCATGAATCATGAATTGAATCATGAATCATGAATCATAATTCGAATCATAAATCATGAATCATGAATTGAATCATGAATCATCAATCATAAATCGAATCATGAATCATGAATCATTAATCATGAATTGAATCATGAATCATGAATCATGAATCGAATCATGAATCATGAATTGATTCATGAATCATGAATTGAATCATGAATCATGAATCATGAATTGAATCATGAACCATGAATCATAAATCGAATCATGAATCATGAATTGAATCATGAATCATGAATCATGAATCGAATCATGAATCATGAATCATCATTTATAAATCGAATCATGATTTATGAATTGAATCATGAATCATGAATCATGAATTGAATCATGAATAATGAATCATGAATCGAATCATGAATCATGAATCATGAATCATGAATTGAATCATGAATCATGAATCATGAATCATGAATTGAATCATGAATTAAATCATGAATCATGAATCATAAATTGAATCATGAATCATGAATTGAATCATGAATCATGAATCATGAATCATGAATTGAATCATGAATTAAATCATGAATCATGGATTGAATCATGAATCATGAATCATGAATCATGAATTGAATCATGAATTATGAATCATGAATTGAATCATGAATCATGAATCATGAATTGAATCATGAATCACCAATCGATTCATGAATCATAAATTGAATCATGAATCATGAATAGAATCATGAATCATGAATCGATTCATAATTCATGAATTGAATCATGAATCATGAATCATGAATTGAATCATGAATCGAATCATGAATCATGAATTGAATCATGAATCATGAATCATGAATTGAATCATGAATCATGAATTGAATCATGAATCATGAATCATGAATTGAATCATGAATCATGAATCATGAATCGAATCATAAATCATGAATTGAATCATGAATCATGAATCATAAATCGAATCATGAATCATGAATTGAATCATGAATCATGAATCATGAATTGAATCATGAATCATGAATCATGAATCGAATCATAAATCTTGATTCAAGATTCATGAATCGAATCATGAATCATGAATTGAATCATGAATAATGAACCATGAATCGAATCATGAATCATAAATCATGAATCATGAATCATGAATTGAATCATGAATCATGAATCATGAATCGAATCATGAATCATGAATCATGAATTGAATCATGAATCATGAATTGAATCATGAATCATTAATCTTGAATCAAATCATGAATCATGAATCTAGAATCATGAATCATGAATCATGAATTGAATCATGAATCATGAATCATGAATCGAATAATGAATCATGAATTGAATCATGAATCGATTCATGAATCATGAATTGAATCATGAATCATGAATCATGAATTGAATCATGAATCATGAATCGAATCATGAATCATAAATTGAATCATGAATCACGAATCATGAATCATGAATTGAATTATAATTTGAATCATGAATCATGAATTAAATCATGAATTGAATCATGAATCATGAATCATGAATTGAATCATGAATCATGAATTAAATCATGAATTGAATCATGAATCATGAATCATGAATTGAATCATGAATCATGAATCATGAATTGAATCATGAATCATGAATCATAAATCGAATCATGAATCATGAATTGAATCATGAAACGAATCATAAATTGAATCATGAATCATAAATCATGAATTGAATCATGAATCATGAATTATGAATCATGAATTGAATCATGAATCATTAATCATGAATTGAATCATGAATCATGAATCATGAATCATGAATTGAATCATGAATTAAATCATGAATCATGAATCATAAATTGAATCATGAATCATGAATTGATTCATGAATTAAATCATGAATCATGAATTGAATCATGAATCATGAATCATTAATCATGAATTGAATCATGAATCATGAATCATGAATCGAATCATGAATCATGAATTGATTCATGAATCATGAATTGAATCATGAATCATGAATCATGAATTGAATCATGAACCATGAATCATAAATCGAATCATGAATCATGAATTGAATCATGAATCATGAATCATGAATCGAATCATGAATCATCATTTATAAATCGAATCATGATTTATGAATTGAATCATGAATCATGAATCATGAATTGAATCATGAATAATGAATCATGAATCGAATCATGAATCATGAATCATGAATCATGAATTGAATCATGAATCATGAATCATGAATCATGAATTGAATCATGAATTAAATCATGAATCATGAATCATAAATTGAATCATGAATCATGAATTGAATCATGAATCATGAATCATGAATCATGAATTGAATCATGAATTAAATCATGAATCATGGATTGAATCATGAATCATGAATCATGAATCATGAATTGAATCATGAATCATGAATCATGAATTGAATCATGAATCATGAATCATGAATTGAATCATGAATCACCAATCGATTCATGAATCATAAATTGAATCATGAATCATGAATAGAATCATGAATCATGAATCGATTCATAATTCATGAATTGAATCATGAATCATGAATCATGAATTGAATCATGAATCGAATCATGAATCATGAATTGAATCATGAATCATGAATCATGAATTGAATCATGAATCATGAATTGAATCATGAATCATGAATCATGAATTGAATCATGAATCATGAATCATGAATCGAATCATAAATCATGAATTGAATCATGAATCATGAATCATAAATCGAATCATGAATCATGAATTGAATCATGAATCATGAATCATGAATCATAAATTGAATCATGAATCATGAATCATGAATCGAATCATAAATCTTGATTCAAGATTCATGAATCGAATCATGAATCATGAATCATAAATCGAATCATGAATCATGAATTGAATCATGAATCATGAATCATGAATCATAAATTGAATCATGAATCATGAATCATGAATCGAATCATAAATCTTGATTCAAGATTCATGAATCGAATCATGAATCATGAATTGAATCATGAATAATGAACCATGAATCGAATCATGAATCATAAATCATGAATCATGAATCATGAATTGAATCATGAATCATGAATCATGAATCGAATCATGAATCATGAATCATGAATTGAATCATGAATCATGAATTGAATCATGAATCATTAATCTTGAATCAAATCATGAATCATGAATCTAGAATCATGAATCATGAATCATGAATTGAATCATGAATCATGAATTGAATCATGAATCATGAATTGATTCATGAATTGAATCATTAATAATGAATCATGAATCGTGAATTGAATTATAATTTGAATCATGAATCATGAATTAAATCATGAATTGAATCATGAATCATGAATCATGAATTGAATCATGAATCATGAATCATGAATTGAATCATGAATCATGAATTATGAATGATGAATTGAATCATGAATTGAATCATGAATCATTAATCATGAATTGAATCATGAATCATGAATCATGAATTGAATCATGAATTAAATCATGAATCATAAATTGAATCATGAATCATGGATCATAAATTGAATCATGAATCATGAATTGATTCATAAATTAAATCATGAATCATGAATTGAATCATGAATCATGAATCATGAATTGAATCATGAATCATGAATCATGAATCGAATCATGAATCATGAATTGAATCATGAATCATGAATCGAATCATGAATCATGAATCATGAATTGAATCATGAATCATGAATTATGAATCATGAGTCATGAATCGAATCATGAATCATGAATCATTAATCATGAATTGAATCATGAATCATTAATCATGAATTAAATCATGAATCATGAATCATGAATCATGAATTGAATCATGAATTAAATCATGAATCATGAATCATTAATCATGAATTGAATCATGAATCATGAATCATGAATTGAATCATGAATTAAATCATGAATCATGAATCATAAATTGAATCATGAATCATGAATCATAAATTGAATCATGAATCATTAATTGATTCATGAATTAAATCATGAATCATGAATTGAATCATGAATCATGAATCATGAATCATGAATTGAATCATGAATCATGAATCATGAATCGAATCATGAATCATGAATTGATTCATGAATTAAATCATGAATCATGAATTGAATCATGAATCATGAATTGAATCATGAATCATGAATCATGAATCATGAATTGAATTATGAATCATGAATCATGAATCGAATCATGAATCATGAATTGAATCATGAATCATGAATCGAATCATGAATCATGAATTGAATCATGAATCATGAATCATGAATAGAATCATGAATCATGAATCATGATTCATGAATCGAATCATAAATCATGAATCATGAATCGAATCATGAAACTAATCATGAATCATGAATTGAATCATGAATCATGAATCATAAATCGAATCATGAATCATGAATCATGAATTGAATCATGAATCATGAATCGAATCATGAATCATGAATTGAATCATGAATCATCAATCATAAATCGAATCATGAATCATGAATTGAATCATGAATCATGAATTGAATCATGAATAATGAATCATGAATCGAATCATGAATCATGAATCATGAATCATGAATCATGAATTGAATCATGAATCATGAATCATGAATTAAATCATGAATTAAATCATGAATCATGAATCATAAATTGAATCATGAATCATGAATTGAATCATGAATCATGAATCATGAATCATGAATTGAATCATGAATTAAATCATGAATCATGAATCATAAATTGAATCATGAATCATGAATTGAATCATGAATCATGAATCATGAATTGAATCATGAATTAAATCATGAATCATGGATTGAATCATGAATCATGAATCATGAATTGAATCATGAATCATGAATCATGAATCGAATCTTGAATCATGAATTGAATCATGAATCATGAATCATGAATTGAATCATGAATCATGAATCGAATCATGAATTATGAATTGAATCATGAATCATGAATTGAATCATGAATCATGAATTGAATCATGAATCATGAATCATGAATCATAAATTGAATCATGAATCATGAATTGAATCATGAATCATGAATCATGAATTGAATCATGAATAATGAATCGAATCATGAATCATGAATTGAATCATGAATCATGAATCGAATCATGAATCATGAATTGAATCATGAATCATAAATCATGAATAGAATCATGAATCATGAATCATGAATCATGAATCGAATCCTGAATCATGAATCATGAATCGAATCATGAATCATGAAACGAATCATGAATCATGAATTGAATCATGAATCATGAATCATAATTCGAATCATAAATCATGAATCATGAATTGAATCATGAATCATGAATCGAATCATGAATCATGAATTGAATCATGAATCATAAATCATGAATAGAATCATGAATCATGAATCATGAATCATGAATCGAATCCTGAATCATGAATCATGAATCGAATCATGAATCATGAAACGAATCATGAATCATGAATTGAATCATGAATCATGAATCATAATTCGAATCATAAATCATGAATCATGAATTGAATCATGAATCATCAATCATAAATCGAATCATGAATCATGAATTGAATCATGAATCATGAATCATGAATCATGAATTGAATCATGAATAATGAATCATGAATCGAATCATGAATCATGAATCATGAATCATGAATCATGAATTGAATCATGAATCATGAATCATGAATCATGAATTGAATCATGAATTAAATCATGAATCATGAATCATAAATTGAATCATGAATCATGAATTGAATCATGAATCATGAATCATGAATCATGAATTGAATCATAAATTAAATCATGAATCATGAATCATGAATTGAATCATGAATCATGAATCATGAATCGAATCATGAATTGAATCATGAATCATGAATCATGAATTGAATCATGAATCATAATTCATGAATCATGAATTGAATCATGAATTAAATCATGAATCATGGATTGAATCATGAATCATGAATCATGAATTGAATCATGAATCATGAATCATGAATCGAATCATGAATCATGAATTGAATCATGAATCATGAATCATGAATTGAATCATGAATCATGAATCGAATCATGAATCATGAATTGAATCATGAATCATGAATCATGAATTGAATCATGAATCATGAATTGAATCATGAATCACGAATCATAAATTGAATCATGAATCATGAATTGAATCATGAATCATGAATCATGAATCATGAATTGAATCATGAATAATGAATCATGAATCGAATCATGAATCATGAATCATGAATCATGAATCATGAATTGAATCATGAATCATGAATCATGAATCATGAATTGAATCATGAATTAAATCATGAAACATGAATCATAAATTGAATCATGAATCATGAATTGAATCATGAATCATGAATCATGAATTGAATCATGAATTAAATCATGAATCATGGATTGAATCATGAATCATGAATCATGAATTGAATCATGAATCATGAATCATGAATCGAATCATGAATCATGAATTGAATCATGAATCATGAATCGATTCATGAATCATGAATTGAATCATGAATCATGAATCATGAATAGAATCATGAATCATGAATCATGAATCGAATCATGAATCATGAATCATGAATCGAATCATGAATCATGAAACGAATCATGAATCATGAATTGAATCATGAATCATGAATCATAAATCGAATCATAAATCATGAATCATGAATTGAATCATGAATCATCAATCATAAATCGAATCATGAATCGAATCATGAATCATGAATCATGAATCATGAATTGAATCATGAATCATGAATCATGAATCATGAATTAAATCATGAATAATGAATCATGAATCGAATCATGAATCATGAATCATGAATCATGAATCATGAATTGAATCATGAATCATGAATCATGAATCATGGATTGAATCATGAATTAAATCATGAATCATGAATCATAAATTGAATCATGAATCATGAATTGAATCATGAATCATGAATCATGAATCATGAATTGAATCATAAATTAAATCATGAATCATGGATTGAATCATGAATCATGAATCATGAATTGAATCATGAATCATGAATCGAATCATGAATTGAATCATGAATCATGAATCATGAATTGAATCATGAATCATGAATTGAATCATGAATCACGAATCATAAATTGAATCATGAATCATGAATTGAATCATGAATCATGAATCATGAATTGAATCATGAATCATGAATCATGAATTGAATCATGAATCATGAATCATAAATTGAATCATGAATCATGAATTGAATCATGAAACGAATCATAAATTGAATCATGAATCATGAATCATGAATCATGAATTGAATCATGAATTATGAATCATGAATCGAATCATGAATTGAATCATGAATCATGAATCATGAATTGAATCATGAATCATGAATTGAATCATGAATCACGAATCATAAATTGAATCATGAATCATGAATTGAATCATGAATCATGAATCATGAATTGAATCATGAATCATGCATCATGAATTGAATCATGAATCATGAATCATAAATTGAATCATGAATCATGAATTGAATCATGAAACAAATCATAAATTGAATCATGAATCATGAATCATGAATTGAATCATGAATCATGAATTATGAATCATGAATTAAATCATGAATCATTAATCATGAATTGAATCATGAATCATGAATCATGAATCATGAATTGAATCATTAATTAAATCATGAATCATGAATCATAAATTGAATCATGAATCATGAATCATAAATTGAATCATGAATCATGAATTGATTCATGAATTAAATCATGAATCATGAATTGAATCATGAATCATGAATCATGAATCATGAATTGAATCATGAATCATGAATCATGAATCGAATCATGAATCATGAATTGAATCATGAATCGAATCATGAATCATGAATTGAATCATGAATCATGAATCATGAATAGAATCATGAATCATGAATCATGAATCGAATCATGAATCATGAATCATGAATTGAATCATGAATCATGAAACGAATCATGAATCATGAATTGAATCATGAATCATGAATCATAAATCGAATCATGAATCATGAATTGAATCATGAATCATGAATCATGAATCGAATCATGAATCATGAATTGAATCATGAATCATCAATCATAAATTGAATCATGAATTGAATCATGAATCATGAATCATGAATTGAATCATGAATAATGAATCATGAATCGAATCATGAATCATGAATCATGAATCATGAATCATGAATTGAATCATGAATCATGAATCATGAATCATGAATTGAATCATGAATTAAATCATGAATCATGAATTGAATCATGAATCATGAATTGAATCATGAATCATGAATCATGAATCATGAATCATGAATCATGAATCATGAATTGAATCATGAATTAAATCATGAATCATGGATTGAATCATGAATCATGAATCATTAATCATGAATTGAATCATGAATCATGAATCATGAATCGAATCATGAATCATGAATTGAATCATGAATCATGAATTGAATCATGAATCATGAATCATGAATTGAATCATGAATCACGAATCGATTCATGAATCATGAATTGAATCATGAATCATGAATAGAATCATGAATCATGAATCATGAATCGATTCATGAATCATGAATTGAATCATGAATCATGAATCATGAATTGAATCATGAATCGAATCATGAATCATGAATTGAATCATGAATCATGAATCATGAATCATGAATCGAATCATGAATCATTAATTGAATCATGAATCATGAATCATGAATTGAATCATGAATCATGAATCATGAATCGAATCATAAATCATGAATTGAATCATGAATCATGAATCATAAATCGAATCATGAATCATTAATTGAATCATGAATCATGAATCATGAATCATGAATTGAATCATGAATCATGAATCGAATCATAAATCTTGATTCAAGATTCATGAATCGAATCATGAATCATGAATTGAATCATGAATAATGAACCATGAATCGAATCATGAATCATAAATCATGAATCATGAATCATGAATTGAATCATGAATCATGAATCATGAATCGAATCAAGAATCATGAATCATGAATTGAATCATGAATCATGAATTGAATCATGAATCATGAATTGAATCATGAATCATGAATTGATTCATGAATTGAATCATTACTAATGAATCATGAATCGTGAATTGAATTATAATTTGAATCATGAATCATGAATTAAATCATGAATTGAATCATGAATCATGAATCATGAATTGAATCATGAATCATGAATCATAAATCGAATCATGAATCATGAATTGAATCATGAAACGAATCATAAATTGAATCATGAATCATGAATTGAATCATGAATCATGAATCATGAATTGAATCATGAATCATGAATTATGAATCATGAATTGAATCATGAATCATTAATCATGAATTGAATCATGAATCATGAATCATGAATCATGAATTGAATCATGAATTAAATCATGAATCATGATTCATGAATTGAATCATGAATCATGAATCATGAATCGAATCATGAATCATGAATTGAATCATGAATCATGAATCGAATCATGAATCATGAATCATGAATTGAATCATGAATCATGAATTATGAATCATGAATTGAATCATGAATCATTAATCATGAATTGAATCATGAATCATGAATCATGAATTGAATCATGAATTAAATCATGAATCATGAATCATAAATTGAATCATGAATCATGAATCATAAATTGAATCATGAATCATTAATTGATTCATGAATTAAATCATGAATCATGAATTGAATCATGAATCATGAATCATGAATCATAAATTGAATCATGAATCATGAATCATGAATCGAATCATGAATCATGAATTGATTCATGAATTAAATCATGAATCATGAATTGAATCATGAATCATGAATTGAATCATGAATCATGAATCATGAATCATGAATTGAATTATGAATCATGAATCATGAATCGAATCATGAATCATGAATTGAATCATGAATCATGAATCGAATCATGAATCATGAATTGAATCATGAATCATGAATCATGAATAGAATCATGAATCATGAATCATGAATCATGAATCGAATCATAAATCATGAATCATGAATCGAATCATGAATCATGAAACGAATCATGAATCATGTATTGAATCATGAATCATGAATCATAAATCGAATCATGAATCATGAATCATGAATTGAATCATGAATCATGAATCGAATCATGAATCATGAATTGAATCATGAATCATCAATCATAAATCGAATCATGAATCATGAATTGAATCATGAATCATGAATCATGAATCATGAATTGAATCATGAATAATGAATCATGAATCGAATCATGAATCATGAATCATGAATCATGAATCATGAATTGAATCATGAATCATGAATCATGAATCATGAATTGAATCATGAATTAAATCATAAATCATGAATCATAAATTGAATAATGAATCATGAATTGAATCATGAATCATGAATCATGAATCATGAATCATGAATTGAATCATGAATTAAATCATGAATCATGGATTGAATCATGAATCATGAATCATGAATCATGAATTGAATCATGAATCATGAATCATGAATCGAATCATGAATCATGAATTGAATCATGAATCATGAATCATGAATTGAATCATGAATCATGAATTGAATCATGAATCACGAATCATAAATTGAATCATGAATCATTAATTGATTCATGAATTAAATCATGAATCATGAATTGAATCATGAATCATGAATCATGAATCATAAATTGAATCATGAATCATGAATCATGAATCGAATCATGAATCATGAATTGATTCATGAATTAAATCATGAATCATGAATTGAATCATGAATCATGAATTGAATCATGAATCATGAATCATGAATCATGAATTGAATTATGAATCATGAATCATGAATCGAATCATGAATCATGAATTGAATCATGAATCATGAATCGAATCATGAATCATGAATTGATTCATGAATTAAATCATGAATCATGAATTGAATCATGAATCATGAATTGAATCATGAATCATGAATCATGAATCATGAATTGAATTATGAATCATGAATCATGAATTGAATCATGAATCATGAATTGAATCATGAATCATGAATCATGAATAGAATCATGAATCATGAATCATGAATCATGAATCGAATCATAAATCATGAATCATGAATCGAATCATGAATCATGAAACGAATCATGAATCATGTATTGAATCATGAATCATGAATCATAAATCGAATCATGAATCATGAATCATGAATTGAATCATGAATCATGAATCGAATCATGAATCATGAATTGAATCATGAATCATCAATCATAAATCGAATCATGAATCATGAATTGAATCATGAATCATGAATCATGAATCATGAATTGAATCATGAATAATGAATCATGAATCGAATCATGAATCATGAATCATGAATCATGAATCATGAATTGAATCATGAATCATGAATCGAATCATGAATCATGAATTGAATCATGAATCATGAATCATGAATAGAATCATGAATCATGAATCATGAATCATGAATCGAATCATAAATCATGAATCATGAATCGAATCATGAATCATGAAACGAATCATGAATCATGTATTGAATCATGAATCATGAATCATGAATCATGAATTGAATCATGAATAATGAATCATGAATCGAATCATGAATCATGAATCATGAATCATGAATCATGAATTGAATCATGAATCATGAATCGAATCATGAATCATGAATTGAATCATGAATCATGAATCATGAATTAAATCATGAATCATGAATCATAAATTGAATCATGAATCATGAATTGAATCATGAATCATGAATCATGAATTGAATCATGAATAATGAATCATGAATCCAATCATGAATCATGAATCATGAATCATGAATTGAATCATGAATAATGAATCATGAATCGAATCATGAATCATGAATCATGAATCATGAATCATGAATTGAATCATGAATCATGAATCATGAATCATGAATTGAATCATGAATTAAATCATGAATCATGAATCATAAATTGAATCATGAATCATGAATTGAATCATGAATCATGAATCATGAATTGAATCATGAATTAAATCATGAATCATGGATTGAATCATGAATCATGAATCATGAATCATGAATTGAATCATGTATCATGAATCATGAATCGAATCATGAATCATGAATTGAATCATGAATCATGAATCGAATCATGAATCATGAATTGAATCATGAATCATGAATAGAATCATGAATCATGAATCATGAATCGAATCATGAATCATGAATCGAATCATGAATCATGAAACGAATCATGAATCATGAATTGAATCATGAATCATGAATCATAAATCGAATCATGAATCATGAATCATGAATTGAATCATGAATCATGAATCGAATCATGAATCATGAATTGAATCATGAATCATCAATCATAAATCGAATCATGAATCATGAATTGAATCATGAATCATGAATTGAATCATGAATAATGAATCATGAATCGAATCATGAATCATGAATCATGAATCATGAATTGAATCATGAATCATGAATCATGAATTGAATCATGAATTAAATCATGAATCATGAATCATAAATTGAATCATGAATCATGAATTGAATCATGAATCATGAATCATGAATCATGAATCATGAATTGAATCATGAATTAAATCATGAATCATGGATTGAATCATGAATCATGAATCAGGAATCATGAATCATGAATTGAATCATGAATTAAATCATGAATCATGGATTGAATCATGAATCATGAATCAGGAATCATGAATTGAATCATGAATCATGAATCATGAATCGAATCATGAATTGAATCATGAATCATGAATCATGAATTGAATCATGAATCATGAATTGAATCATGAATCACGAATCATAAATTGAATCATGAATCATGAATTGAATCATGAATCATGAATCATGAATCATGAATTAAATCATGAATAATGAATCATGAATCGAATCATGAATCATGAATCATGAATCATGAATTGAATCATGAATCATGAATCATGAATCATGAATTGAATCATGAATTAAATCATGAATCATGAATCATAAATTGAATCATGAATCATGAATTGAATCATAAATCATGAATCATGAATTGAATCATGAATCATCAATCATAAATCGAATCATGAATCATGAATTGAATCATGAATCATGAATCATGAATCATGAATTGAATCATGAATAATGAATCATGAATCGAATCATGAATCATGAATCATGAATCATGAATCATGAATTGAATCATGAATCATGAATCATGAATCATGAATTGAATCATGAATTAAATCATGAATCATGAATCATAAATTGAATCATGAATCATGAATTGAATCATGAATCATGAATCATGAATCATGAATTGAATCATAAATTAAATCATGAATCATGAATCATGAATTGAATCATGAATCATGAATCATGAATCGAATCATGAATTGAATCATGAATCATGAATCATGAATTGAATCATGAATCATAATTCATGAATCATGAATTGAATCATGAATTAAATCATGAATCATGGATTGAATCATGAATCATGAATCATGAATTGAATCATGAATCATGAATCATGAATCGAATCATGAATCATGAATTGAATCATGAATCATGAATTGAATCATGAATCATGAATCGAATCATGAATCATGAATTGAATCATGAATCATGAATCATGAATTGAATCATGAATCATGAATTGAATCATGAATCACGAATCATAAATTGAATCATGAATCATGAATTGAATCATGAATCATGAATCATGAATCATGAATTGAATCATGAATAATGAATCATGAATCGAATCATGAATCATGAATCATGAATCATGAATCATGAATTGAATCATGAATCATGAATCATAAATTGAATCATGAATCATGAATTGAATCATGAATCATGAATCATGAATTGAATCATGAATTAAATCATGAATCATGGATTGAATCATGAATCATGAATCATGAATTGAATCATGAATCATGAATCATGAATCGAATCATTAATCATGAATTGAATCATGAATCGATTCATGAATCATGAATTGAATCATGAATCATGAATCATGAATAGAATCATGAATCATGAATCATGAATCGAATCATGAATCATGAATCATGAATCGAATCATGAATCATGAAACGAATCATGAATCATGAATTGAATCATGAATCATGAATCATAAATCGAATCATAAATCATGAATCATGAATTGAATCATGAATCATCAATCATAAATCGAATCATGAATCATGAATTGAATCATGAATCATGAATCATGAATCATGAATTGAATCATGAATCATGAATCATGAATCATGAATTGAATCATGAATAATGAATCATGAATCGAATCATGAATCATGAATCATGAATCATGAATCATGAATTGAATCATGAATCATGAATCATGAATCATGGATTGAATCATGAATTAAATCATGAATCATGAATCATAAATTGAATCATGAATCATGAATTGAATCATGAATCATGAATCATGAATTGAATCATAAATTAAATCATGAATCATGGATTGAATCATGAATCATGAATCATGAATTGAATCATGAATCATGAATCATGAATCGAATCATGAATTGAATCATGAATCATGAATCATGAATTGAATCATGAATCATGAATTGAATCATGAATCACGAATCATAAATTGAATCATGAATCATGAATTGAATCATGAATCATGAATCATGAATTGAATCATGAATCATGAATCATGAATTGAATCATGAATCATGAATCATAAATTGAATCATGAATCATGAATTGAATCATGAAACGAATCATAAATTGAATCATGAATCATGAATCATGAATTGAATCATGAATCATGAATTATGAATCATGAATTGAATCATGAATTAAATCATGAATCATGGATTGAATCATGAATCATGAATCATTAATCATGAATTGAATCATGAATCATGAATCATGAATCGAATCATGAATCATGAATTGAATCATGAATCATGAATCATGAATCATGAATCATGAATCATGAATCATGAATTGAATCATGAATTAAATCATGAATCATGGATTGAATCATGAATCATGAATCATTAATCATGAATTGAATCATGAATCATGAATCATGAATCGAATCATGAATCATGAATTGAATCATGAATCATGAATTGAATCATGAATCATGAATCATGAATTGAATCATGAATCACGAATCGATTCATGAATCATGAATTGAATCATGAATCATGAATAGAATCATGAATCATGAATCATGAATCGATTCATGAATCATGAATTGAATCATGAATCATGAATCATGAATTGAATCATGAATCGAATCATGAATCATGAATTGAATCATGAATCATGAATCATGAATCATGAATCATGAATCAAATCATGAATCATTAATTGAATCATGAATCATGAATCATGAATTGAATCATGAATCCTGAATCATGAATCGAATCATAAATCATGAATTGAATCATGAATCATGAATCATAAATCGAATCATGAATCATTAATTGAATCATGAATCATGAATCATGAATCATGAATTGAATCATGAATCATGAATCGAATCATAAATCTTGATTCAAGATTCATGAATCGAATCATGAATCATGAATTGAATCATGAATAATGAACCATGAATCGAATCATGAATCATAAATCATGAATCATGAATCATGAATTGAATCATGCATCATGAATCATGAATCGAATCATGAATCATGAATCATGAATTGAATCATGAATCATGAATTGAATCATGAATCATGAATTGAATCATGAATCATGAATTGAATCATGAATCATGAATTGATTCATGAATTGAATCATTACTAATGAATCATGAATCGTGAATTGAATTATAATTTGAATCATGAATCATGAATTAAATCATGAATTGAATCATGAATCATGAATCATGAATTGAATCATGAATCATGAATCATAAATCGAATCATGAATCATGAATTGAATCATGAAACGAATCATAAATTGAATCATGAATCATGAATTGAATCATGAATCATGAATCATGAATTGAATCATGAATCATGAATTATGAATCATGAATTGAATCATGAATCATTAATCATGAATTGAATCATGAATCATGAATCATGAATCATGAATTGAATCATGAATTAAATCATGAATCATGATTCATGAATTGAATCATGAATCATGAATCATGAATCGAATCATGAATCATGAATTGAATCATGAATCATGAATCGAATCATGAATCATGAATCATGAATTGAATCATGAATCATGAATTATGAATCATGAATTGAATCATGAATCATTAATCATGAATTGAATCATGAATCATGAATCATGAATTGAATCATGAATTAAATCATGAATCATGAATCATAAATTGAATCATGAATCATGAATCATAAATTGAATCATGAATCATTAATTGATTCATGAATTAAATCATGAATCATGAATTGAATCATGAATCATGAATCATGAATCATAAATTGAATCATGAATCATGAATCATGAATCGAATCATGAATCATGAATTGATTCATGAATTAAATCATGAATCATGAATTGAATCATGAATCATGAATTGAATCATGAATCATGAATCATGAATCATGAATTGAATTATGAATCATGAATCATGAATCGAATCATGAATCATGAATTGAATCATGAATCATGAATCGAATCATGAATCATGAATTGAATCATGAATCATGAATCATGAATAGAATCATGAATCATGAATCATGAATCATGAATCGAATCATAAATCATGAATCATGAATCGAATCATGAATCATGAAACGAATCATGAATCATGTATTGAATCATGAATCATGAATCATAAATCGAATCATGAATCATGAATCATGAATTGAATCATGAATCATGAATCGAATCATGAATCATGAATTGAATCATGAATCATCAATCATAAATCGAATCATGAATCATGAATTTAATCATGAATCATGAATCATGAATCATGAATTGAATCATGAATAATGAATCATGAATCGAATCATGAATCATGAATCATGAATCATGAATCATGAATTGAATCATGAATCATGAATCATGAATCATGAATTGAATAATGAATTAAATCATGAATCATGAATCATAAATTGAATAATGAATCATGAATTGAATCATGAATCATGAATCATGAATCATGAATCATGAATTGAATCATGAATTAAATCATGAATCATGGATTGAATCATGAATCATGAATCATGAATCATGAATTGAATCATGAATCATGAATCATGAATCGAATCATGAATCATGAATTGAATCATGAATCATGAATCATGAATTGAATCATGAATCATGAATTGAATCATGAATCACGAATCATAAATTGAATCATGAATCATGAATTGAATCATGAATCATGAATCATGAATCATGAATTGAATCATGAATAATGAATCATGAATCCAATCATGAATCATGAATCATGAATCATGAATTGAATCATGAATAATGAATCATGAATCGAATCATGAATCATGAATCATGAATCATGAATCATGAATTGAATCATGAATAATGAATCATGAATCATGAATTGAATCATGAATTAAATCATGAATCATGAATCATAAATTGAATCATGAATCATGAATTGAATCATGAATCATGAATCATGAATTGAATCATGAATTAAATCATGAATCATGGATTGAATCATGAATCATGAATCATGAATCATGAATTGAATCATGTATCATGAATCATGAATCGAATCATGAATCATGAATTGAATCATGAATCATGAATCGAATCATGAATCATGAATTGAATCATGAATCATGAATAGAATCATGAATCATGAATCATGAATCGAATCATGAATCATGAATCGAATCATGAATCATGAAACGAATCATGAATCATGAATTGAATCATGAATCATGAATCATAAATCGAATCATGAATCATGAATCATGAATTGAATCATGAATCATGAATCGAATCATGAATCATGAATTGAATCATGAATCATCAATCATAAATCGAATCATGAATCATGAATTGAATCATGAATCATGAATCATGAATTGAATCATGAATAATGAATCATGAATCGAATCATGAATCATGAATCATGAATTGAATCATGAATCATGAATCATGAATTGAATCATGAATTAAATCATGAATCATGAATCATAAATTGAATCATGAATCATGAATTGAATCATGAATCATGAATCATGAATCATGAATCATGAATTGAATCATGAATTAAATCATGAATCATGGATTGAATCATGAATCATGAATCATGAATCATGAATTGAATCATGAATCATGAATCATGAATCGAATCATGAATCATGAATTGAATCATGAATCATGAATCATGAATTGAATCATGAATCATGAATTGAATCATGAATCACGAATCGATTCATGAATCATGAATTGAATCATGAATCATGAATAGAATCATGAATCATGAATCATGAATCGATTCATGAATCATGAATTGAATCATGAATCATGAATTGAATCATGAATCATGAATTGAATCATGAATCATGAATCATGAATCGAATCATGAATCATGAATTAAATCATGAATCATCAATCATGAATCATGAATTAAATCATGAATCATGAATCATGAATCATGAATCGAATCATAAATCATGAATTGAATCATGAATCATGAATCATAAATCGAATCATGAATCATTAATTGAATCATGAATCATGAATCATGAATCATGAATTGAATCATGAATCATGAATTATGAATCGAATCATAAATCTTGATTCAAGATTCATGAATCGAATCATGAATCATGAATTGAATCATGAATAATTAACCATGAATCGAATCATGAATCATAAATCATGAATCATGAATCATGAATTGAATCATGAATCATGAATCATGAATCGAATCATGAATCATGAATCATGAATTGAATCATGAATCATGAATTGAATCATGAATCATTAATCTTGAATCAAATCATGAATCATGAATCTAGAATCATGAATCATGAATTGAATCATGAATCATGAATTGAATCATGAATCATGAATTGATTCATGAATTGAATCATTAATAATGAATCATGAATCATGAATTGAATTATAATTCGAATCATGAATCATGAATTAAATCATGAATTGAATCATGAATCATGAATCATGAATTGAATCATGAATCATAAATCGAATCATGAATCATGAATTGAATCATGAAACGAATCATAAATTGAATCATGAATCATGAATTGAATCATGAATCATGAATCATGAATTGAATCATGAATCATGAATTATGAATCATGAATTGAATCATGAATCATGAATCATGAATTGAATCATGAATTAAATCATGAATCATGAATCATAAATTGAATCATGAATCATGAATCATAAATTGAATCATGAATCATGAATTGATTCATGAATTAAATCATGAATCATGAACTGAATCATGAATCATGAATCATGAATTGAATCATGAATCATGAATCATGAATCGAATCATGAATCATGAATTGAATCATGAATCATGAATCGAATCATGAATCATGAATTGAATCATGAATCATGAATCATGAATAGAATCATGAATCATGAATCATGAATTGAATCATGAATCATGAATCATGAATTGAATCATGAATCATGAATCGAATCATGAATCATGAATTGAATCATGAATCATGAATCATGAATAGAATCATGAATCATGAATTATGAATTGAATCATGAATCATGAATCATGAATCGAATCATGAATCATGAATCATGAATTGAATCATGAATCATGAATCGAATCATAAATCATGATTCAAGATTCATGAATCGAATCATGAATCATGAATTGAATCATGAATCATGAATCATGAATCATGAATTGAATCATGAATCATGAATCATGAATATAATCATGAATCATGAATCATGAATCATGAATTGAATCATGAATTAAATCATGAATCATGAATCATAAATTGAATCATGACTTATGAATTGAATCATGAATCATAAATCATGAATCATGAATTGAATCATGAATTAAATCATGAATCATGGATTGAATCATGAATCATGAATCATGAATCATGAATCATGAATTGAATCATGAATCATGAATCATGAATCGAATCATGAATCATGAATTGAATCATGAATCATGAATTATGAATCATGAATTGAATCATGAATCATTAATCATGAATTGAATCATGAATCATGAATCATGAATCATTAATTGAATCATTAATTAAATCATGAATCATGAATCATAAATTGAATCATGAATCATGAATCATAAATTGAATCATGAATCATGAATTGATTCATGAATTAAATCATGAATCATGAATTGAATCATGAATCATGAATCATGAATCATGAATTGAATCATGAATCATGAATCATGAATCGAATAATGAATCATGAATTGAATCATGAATCGAATCATGAATCATGAATTGAATCATGAATCATGAATAGAATCATGAATCATGAATCGAATCATGAATCATGAATCATGAATTGAATCATGAATCATGAAACGAATCATGAATCATGAATTGAATCATGAATCATGAATCATAAATCGAATCATGAATCATGAATCATGAATTGAATCATGAATCATGAATCATGAATCGAATCATGAATCATGAATTGAATCATGAATCATCAATCATAAATCGAATCATGAATCATGAATTGAATCATGAATCATGAATCATGAATCATGAATTGAATCATGAATAATGAATCATGAATCGAATCATGAATCATGAATCATGAATCATGAATCATGAATCATGAATTGAATCATGAATCATGAATCATGAATCATGAATTGAATCATGAATTAAATCATGAATCATGAATCATAAATTGAATCATGAATCATGAATCATGAATCATGAATTGAATCATGAATTAAATCATGAATCATGGATTGAATCATGAATCATGAATCATGAATCATGAATCATGAATCATGAATTGAATCATGAATCATGAATCATGAATCGAATCATGAATCATGAATTAAATCACGAATCATGAATCATGAATTGAATCATGAATCATGAATCATGAATTGAATCATGAATCACGAATCGATTCATGAATCATGAATTGAATCATGAATCATGAATAGAATCATGAATCATGAATTGAATCATGAATCATGAATCATGAATTGAATCATGAATCATGAATCATGAATTGAATCATGAATCATGAATCATGAATTGAATCATGAATCATGAATAGAATCATGAATCATGAATCATGAATCGATTCATGAATCATGAATTGAATCATGAATCATGAATCATGAATTGAATCATGAATCGATTCATGAATCATGAATTGAATCATGAATCATGAATCATGAATTGAATCATGAATCGAATCATGAATCATGAATTGAATCATGAATCATGAATCATGAATCAAATCATGAATCATGAATTGAATCATGAATCATGAATCATGAATCAAATCATGAATCATGAATTGAATCATGAATCATGAATCATGAATCGAATCATAAATCATGAATTGAATCATGAATCATGAATCATAAATCGAATCATGAATCATTAATTGAATCATGAATCATGAATCATGAATCGAATCATGAATAATGAACCATGAATCGAATCATGAATCATAAATCATGAATCATGAATCATGAATTGAATCATGAATCATGAATCATGAATCGAATCATGAATCATGAATCATGAATCATGAATCATGAATTGAATCATGAATCATGAATCATGAATCGAATCATGAATCATGAATCATGAATTGAATCATGAATCATGAATTGAATCATTAATCATTAATCTTGAATCAAATCATGAATCATGAATCTAGAATCATGAATCATGAATCATGAATTGAATCATGAATCATGAATTGAATCATGAATCATGAATTGATTCATGAATTGAATCATTAATAATGAATCATGAATCGTGAATTGAATTATAATTTGAATCATGAATCATGAATTAAATCATGAATTGAATCATGAATCATGAATCATGAATTGAATCATGAATCATGAATCATAAATCGAATCATGAATCATGAATTGAATCATGAAACGAATCATAAATTGAATCATGAATCATGAATTGAATCATGAATCATGAATCATGAATTGAATCATGAATCATGAATTATGAATCATGAATTGAATCATGAATCATTAATCATGAATTGAATCATGAATCATGAATCATGAATCATGAATTGAATCATGAATTAAATCATGAATCATGAATCATAAATTGAATCATGAATCATGAATCATAAATTGAATCATGAATCATGAATTGATTCATGAATTAAATCATGAATTGAATCATGAATCATGAATTATGAATCATGAATTGAATCATGAATCATGAATCATGAATCGAATCATGAATCATGAATCATGAATTGAATCATGAATCATGAATTATGAATCATGAATCATGAATTGAATCATGAATAAAATCATGAATCATGAATAATAAATTGAATCATGAATCATTAATCATAAATTAAATCATGAATCATTAATTGATTCATGAATTAAATCATGAATCATGAATTGAATCATGAATCATGAATCATGAATCATAAATTGAATCATGAATCATGAATCATGAATCGAATCATGAATCATGAATTGATTCATGAATTAAATCATGAATCATGAATTGAATCATGAATCATGAATTGAATCATGAATCATGAATCATGAATCATGAATTGAATTATGAATCATGAATCATGAATCGAATCATGAATCATGAATTGAATCATGAATCATGAATCGAATCATGAATCATGAATAGAATCATGAATCATGAATCATGAATCATGAATCGAATCATAAATCATGAATCATGAATCGAATCATGAATCATGAATCATGAATCGAATCATGAATCATGAAACGAATCATGAATCATGAATTGAATCATGAATCGAATCATAAATCATGAATCATGAATCGAATCATGAATCATGAAACGAATCATGAATCATGAATTGAATCATGAATCATGCATCATAAATCGAATCATGAATCATGAATCATGAATTGAATCGAATCATGAATCATGAATTGAATCATGAATCATCAATCATAAATCGAATCATGAATCATGAATTGAATCATGAATCATGAATCATGAATCATGAATTGAATCATGAATAATGAATCATGAATCGAATCATGAATCATGAATCATGAATCATGAATCATGAATTGAATCATGAATCATGAATCATGAATCATGAATTGAATCATGAATTAAATCATGAATCATGAATCATAAATTGAATCATGAATCATGAATTGAATCATGAATCATGAATCATGAATCATGAATTGAATCATGAAATAAATCATGAATCATGGATTGAATCATGAATCATGAATCATGAATCATGAATTGAATCATGAATCATGAATCATAAATTGAATCATGAATCATGAATTGAATCATGAATCATGAATCTTGAATTGAATCATGAATCATGAATTATGAATCGAATCATGAATCATGAATCATGAATCATGAATTGAATCATTAATTAAATCATGAATCATGAATCATAAATTGAATCATGAATCATGAATCATAAATTGAATCATGAATCATGAATTGATTCATGAATTAAATCATGAATCATGAATTGAATCATGAATCATGATTCATGAATTGAATCATGAATCATGAATCGAATCATGAATCATGAATTGAATCATGAATCATGAATCGAATCATGAATCATGAATCATGAATTGAATCATGAATCATGAATTATGAATCATGAATTGAATCATGAATCATTAATCATGAATTGAATCATAAATCATGAATCATGAATTGAATCATGAATTGAATCATGAATCATGAATCATGAATTGAATCATGAATCATGAATTATGAATCATGAATTGAATCATGAATCATGAATTGAATCATGAATTAAATCATGAATCATGAATCATAAATTGAATCATGAATCATGAATCATAAATTGAATCATGAATCATGAATTGATTCATGAATTAAATCATGAATCATGAACTGAATCATGAATCATGAATTGAATCATGAATCATGAATCATGAATCGAATCATGAATCATGAATTGAATCATGAATCACGAATCGAATCATGAATCATGAATTGAATCATGAATCATGAATCGAATCATGAATCATGAATTGAATCATGAATCATGAATCATGAATAGAATCATGAATCATGAATTATGAATTGAATCATGAATCATGAATCATGAATCGAATCATGAATCATGAATCATGAATTGAATCATGAATCATGAATCGAATCATAAATCATGATTCAAGATTCATGAATCGAATCATGAATCATGAATTGAATCATGAATCATGAATCATGAATCATGAATTGAATCATGAATCATGAATCATGAATATAATCATGAATCATGAATTGAATCATGAATCATAAATCATGAATCATGAATTGAATCATGAATTAAATCATGAATCATGAATTGAATCATGAATCATAAATCATGAATCATGAATTGAATCATGAATTAAATCATGAATCATGGATTGAATCATGAATCATGAATCATGAATCATGAATCATGAATCATGAATTGAATCATGAATCATGAATCGAATCATGAATCATGAATTGAATCATGAATCATGAATTGAATCATGAATCATTAATCTTGAATCAAATCATGAATCATGAATCTAGAATCATGAATCATGAATCATGAATTGAATCATGAATCATGAATTGAATCATGAATCATGAATTGATTCATGAATTGAATCATTAATAATGAATCATGAATCATGAATTGAATTATAATTTGAATCATGAATCATGAATTAAATCATGAATTGAATCATGAATCATGAATCATGAATTGAATCATGAATCATAAATCGAATCATGAATCATGAATTGAATCATGAAACGAATCATAAATTGAATCATGAATCATGAATTGAATCATGAATCATGAATCATGAATTGAATCATGAATCATGAATTATGAATCATGAATTGAATCATGAATCATGAATCATGAATTGAATCATGAATTAAATCATGAATCATGAATCATAAATTGAATCATGAATCATAAATTGAATCATGAATCATGAATTGATTCATGAATTAAATCATGAATCATGAACTGAATCATGAATCATGAATTGAATCATGAATCATGAATCATGAATCGAATCATGAATCATGAATTGAATCATGAATCATGAATCGAATCATGAATCATGAATTGAATCATGAATCATGAATCATGAATAGAATCATGAATCATGAATCATGAATTGAATCATGAATCATGAATCATGAATTGAATTATGAATCATGAATCGAATCATGAATCATGAATTGAATCATGAATCATGAATCATGAATAGAATCATGAATCATGAATTATGAATTGAATCATGAATCATGAATCATGAATCGAATCATGAATCATGAATTGAATCATGAATCATGAATCGAATCATAAATCATGATTCAAGATTCATGAATCGAATCATGAATCATGAATTGAATCATGAATCATGAATCATGAATCATGAATCATGAATATAATCATGAATCATGAATCATGAATCATGAATTGAATCATGAATTAAATCATGAATCATGAATCATAAATTGAATCATGAATCATGAATTGAATCATGAATCATAAATCATGAATCATGAATTGAATCATGAATTAAATCATGAATCATGGATTGAATCATGAATCATGAATCATGAATCATGAATCATGAATCATGAATTGAATCATGAATCATGAATCATGAATCGAATCATGAATCATGAATTGAATCATGAATCATGAATTGAATCATGAATCATGAATCATAAATCGAATCATGAATCATGAATTGAATCATGAAACGAATCATAAATTGAATCATGAATCATGAATCATGAATTGAATCATGAATCATGAATTATGAATCATGAATTGAATCATGAATCATTAATCATGAATTGAATCATGAATCATGAATCATGAATCATTAATTGAATCATTAATTAAATCATGAATCATGAATCATAAATTGAATCATGAATCATGAATCATAAATTGAATCATGAATCATGAATTGATTCATGAATTAAATCATGAATCATGAATTGAATCATGAATCATGAATCATGAATCATGAATCATGAATCATGAATCATGAATCATGAATCGAATAATGAATCATGAATTGAATCATGAATCGAATCATGAATCATGAATTGAATCATGAATCATGAATAGAATCATGAATCATGAATCATGAATCGAATCATGAATCATGAATCATGAATTGAATCATGAATCATGAAACGAATCATGAATCATGAATTGAATCATGAATCATGAATCATAAATCGAATCATGAATCATGAATCATGAATTGAATCATGAATCATGAATCATGAATCGAATCATGAATCATGAATTGAATCATGAATCATCAATCATAAATCGAATCATGAATCATGAATTGAATCATGAATCATGAATCATGAATCATGAATTGAATCATGAATAATGAATCATGAATCGAATCATGAATCATGAATCATGAATCATGAATCATGAATCATGAATCATGAATTAAATCATGAATCATGAATCATGGATCATGAATTGAATCATGAATTAAATCATGAATCATGAATCATAAATTGAATCATGAATCATGAATCATGAATCATGAATTAAATCATGAATTAAATCATGAATCATGGATTGAATCATGAATCATGAATCATGAATTGAATCATGAATCATGAATCATGAATTGAATCATGAATCATGAATAGAATCATGAATCATGAATCATGAATTGAATCATGAATCATGAATCATGAATTGAATCATGAATCACGAATCGATTCATGAATCATGAATTGAATCATGAATCATGAATAGAATCATGAATCATGAATCATGAATTGAATCATGAATCATGAATCATGAATTGAATCATGAATCATGAATCATGAATTGAATCATGAATCACGAATCGATTCATGAATCATGAATTGAATCATGAATCATGAATAGAATCATGAATCATGAATCATGAATCGATTCATGAATCATGAATTGAATCATGAATCATGAATCATGAATTGAATCATGAATCGATTCATGAATCATGAATTGAATCATGAATCATGAATCATGAATTGAATCATGAATCGAATCATGAATCATGAATCATGAATCAAATCATGAATCATGAATTGAATCATGAATCATGAATCATGAATCAAATCATGAATCATGAATTGAATCATGAATCATGAATCATGAATCGAATCATAAATCATGAATTGAATCATGAATCATGAATCATAAATCGAATCATGAATCATTAATTGAATCATGAATCATGAATCATGAATCATGAATTGAATCATGAATCATGAATCGAATCATAAATCTTGATTCAAGATTCATGAATCGAATCATGAATCATGAATTGAATCATGAATAATGAACCATGAATCGAATCATGAATCATAAATCATGAATCATGAATCATGAATTGAATCATGAATCATGAATCATGAATCAAATCATGAATCATGAATCATGAATTGAATCATGAATCATGAATTGAATCATGAATCATTAATCTTGAATCAAATCATGAATCATGAATCTAGAATCATGAATCATGAATCATGAATTGAATCATGAATCATTAATTGAATCATGAATCATGAATTGATTCATGAATTGAATCATTAATAATGAATCATGAATCGTGAATTGAATTATAATTTGAATCATGAATCATGAATTAAATCATGAATTGAATCATGAATCATGAATCATGAATTGAATCATGAATCATGAATCATAAATCGAATCATGAATCATGAATTGAATCATGAAACGAATCATAAATTGAATCATGAATCATGAATTGAATCATGAATCATGAATCATGAATTGAATCATGAATCATGAATTATGAATCATGAATTGAATCATTAATCATTAATCATGAATTGAATCATGAATCATGAATCATGAATTGAATCATGAATTAAATCATGAATCATGAATCATAAATTGAATCATGAATCATGAATCATAAATTGAATCATGAATCATGAATTGATTCATGAATTAAATCATGAATTGAATCATGAATCATGAATTATGAATCATGAATTGAATCATGAATCATGAATCATGAATCGAATCATGAATCATGAATCATGAATTGAATCATGAATCATGAATTATGAATCATGAATCATGAATTGAATCATGAATAAAATCATGAATCATGAATCATAAATTGAATCATGAATCATGAATCATGAATCAAATCATGAATCATGAATTGATTCATGAATTAAATCATGAATCATGAATTGAATCATGAATCATGAATCGAATCATGAATCATGAATTGAATCATGAATCATGAATCGAATCATGAATCATGAATTGAATCATGAATCATGAATCATGAATAGAATCATGAATCATGAATCATGAATCATGAATCGAATCATAAATCATGAATCATGAATCGAATCATGAATCATGAAACGAATCATGAATCATGAATTGAATCATGAATCGAATCATAAATCATGAATCATGAATCGAATCATGAATCATGAAACAAATCATGAATCATGAATTGAATCATGAATCATGAATCATAAATCGAATCATGAATCATGAATCATGAATTGAATCGAATCATGAATCATGAATTGAATCATGAATCATCAATCATAAATCGAATCATGAATCATGAATTGAATCATGAATCATGAATCATGAATCATGAATTGAATCATGAATTGAATCATGAATCATGAATCATGAATTGAATCATGAATCATGAATTATGAATCATGAATTGAATCATGAATCATGAATCATGAATTGAATCATGAATTAAATCATGAATCATGAATCATAAATTGAATCATGAATCATGAATCATAAATTGAATCATGAATCATGAATTGATTCATGAATTAAATCATGAATCATGAACTGAATCATGAATCATGAATCATGAATTGAATCATGAATCATGAATCATGAATCGAATCATGAATCATGAATTGAATCATGAATCATGAATTGAATCATGAATCATGAATCATGAATAGAATCATGAATCATGAATCATGAATTGAATCATGAATCATGAATCATGAATTGAATCATGAATCATGAATTGATTCATGAATTAAATCATGAATCATGAACTGAATCATGAATCATGAATCATGAATTGAATCATGAATCATGAATCATGAATCGAATCATGAATCATGAATTGAATCATGAATCATGAATCGAATCATGAATCATGAATTGAATCATGAATCATGAATCATGAATAGAATCATGAATCATGAATTGAATCATGAATCATGAATCATGAATTGAATCATGAATCATGAATCGAATCATGAATCATGAATTGAATCATGAATCATGAATCATGAATAGAATCATGAATCATGAATTATGAATAGAATCATGAATCATGAATCATGAATCGAATCATGAATCATGAATCATGAATTGAATCATGATTCATGAATCGAATCATAAATCATGATTCAAGATTCATGAATCGAATCATGAATCATGAATTGAATCATGAATCATGAATCATGAATCATGAATTGAATCATGAATCATGAATCATGAATATAATCATGAATCATGAATCATGAATTGAATCATGAATTAAATCATGAATCATGAATCATAAATTGAATCATGAATCATGAATTGAATCATGAATCATAAATCATGAATCATGAATTGAATCATGAATTAAATCATGAATCATGGATTGAATCATGAATCATGAATCATGAATCATGAATCATGAATTGAATCATGAATCATGAATCGAATCATGAATCATGAATTGAATCATGAATCATGAATTGAATCATGAATCATGAATCATAAATCGAATCATGAATCATGAATTGAATCATGAAACGAATCATAAATTGAATCATGAATCATGAATCATGAATTGAATCATGAATCATGAATTATGAATCATGAATTGAATCATGAATCATGAATCATGAATTGAATCATGAATCATGAATCATGAATCATTAATTGAATCATTAATTAAATCATGAATCATGAATCATAAATTGAATCATGAATCATGAATCATAAATTGAATCATGAATCATGAATTGATTCATGAATTAAATCATGAATCATGAATTGAATCATGAATCATGAATCATGAATCATGAATTGAATCATGAATCATGAATCATGAATCGAATAATGAATCATGAATTGAATCATGAATCGAATCATGAATCATGAATTGAATCATGAATCATGAATAGAATCATGAATCATGAATCATGAATCGAATCATGAATCATGAATCATGAATTGAATCATGAATCATGAAACGAATCATGAATCATGAATTGAATCATGAATCATGAATCATAAATCGAATCATGAATCATGAATCATGAATTGAATCATGAATCATGAATCATGAATCGAATCATGAATCATGAATTGAATCATGAATCATCAATCATAAATCGAATCATGAATCATGAATTGAATCATGAATCATGAATCATGAATCATGAATTGAATCATGAATAATGAATCATGAATCGAATCATGAATCATGAATCATGAATCATGAATCATGAATCATGAATCATGAATTGAGTCATGAATCATGAATCATGAATTGAATCATGAATTAAATCATGAATCATGAATCATAAATTGAATCATG